>CADEHL010000132.1:596366-1340302 GCA_902827135.1 Harpagifer antarcticus
TGGTAAACTACTTCTGCAAACGTGCTAGAAGCTTCTTTTTTTTTCAATTTGTGGTAAATGTCCCTACAGACACCATGCATGTGTTTGATTTAAAGAGCCACTATTGATTTAACACATAGTGGTCAGATCAATGTTCATGGTAAGTAGCATTCAGCCTGGGGAAAACATATTTTCTATCTAGGAAACGAGAACTGATGATGTCATCAAATGTATCTGGACAGCACTACACATTACAACAGAAGCCTGTGGTAAAACTGGAGGTAGAGATGAAAAGATGCCCTTGGTTGCATTATGGGAAATGTAGGTGTAAAGTTGGCAGAGTTTGAGATTAAATGTCAGGATATGTTGGACTCAGCGGGCCCCATTGGGAGTTTACCTGTTTCTCTAGTGTTCTTTATTGAGGTGCTATATAATAATAATAATAATAATAATAAAGCTTTATTTATATAGCACGTTTCATAGAGCACATTTACAAAATGGCACACATCTCAAGTTAAAAATGAACAAGAAATTCCCTCAGATCAGATGGTGAAGGTCTCCGATCATGCTATTTTTAGGCATATATTATGGGTCTCAGATATGTAAAAAAAATATAAAATCATGTCTATGGTGTGTTTTGCTCAAAATACCAAACAAATCACCCATTCTGGCCATGCCTCCCTCTATTTCAGCCCTGTTAGAGAAGTGCTGATTTTGGTCCTTAGCTGTAAAAAACTAAAAAGAGGGGGTGGGAGCTAATGCCTGCTCGGAATTCTACCGAGAGATTCTCAGCTAAACGCTGCCGTGATTAAACGCAATATCATGTTTCAAAACCACATCAAGCATTATTTCTGAAACAGTATGGAGCTTTTTCTCTTGCGGGGTTTACCACGGAGGTGAGTACCTTTTTTTATTTCCTGCTTTTTTACACATACTCTCGCCAGTACAGGTTAGCTCTGAGTGTTAGCGATGCTTGCTAATGTAAACAAAGACCATATTACGTCCAAAACACATCGGGCATTGTTTCTGATAGCAACGTTTCTGATAGGGCTGTGAGCGTAAGCCAGCCCACATTTCCGATAATACGTCATAACGGACGCAAATCTGGATCAGCTCCGTTGTACCCCCGTTTTCAGAGATGTGGGTACGGAGGGGAAGGAAAGAGAGAGGGTTTTATTTTCCGACACTTTGTGAGTTCCCTGACACACCAGAGACACATCATTGATGTATTAAAGACATAAACAATTGCATTTTGCATGATGGGACACTTTTAAGACCTTTTCAGATACATGCAGCATAGCAGGGTTAAGAGACACCAAGAAGGTCAAAGATAGGAGAATACAAATAAAATACAATAAAATAAATATTGATTCCTCTCGGAAAATAAGACTGTGAATCGATGGAACAATATGAAACCCTATAAAATAAAGTAACATATGTGTCCAACAAAAATAAAAAAAGTTAAAACCCTCTAAGTCCTATTCAATAAATTAAAGAATATAAAAGTAGGTAAATAACAAAGACTAAAGGCTATACAAATCTAAAAAGATGTGTCTTTAGCTGTCGTTGAAAAATGTCCACTGAGCTGGCCTCTCAGATATTCCTGGTAGGGTGTTCCACAGTTTGGGGTTGAGTGGATAAAAGCTGCCTCACACATTTTATTTTTGGGGGACTTAAGGGATATTAAAAAGCTGAAGAGGACCTCTGGGCTCGTCCAGGGACAGAAAACGAGACTCAGATACGTGGGTACCAAACCATTAAGAGCTTTAAAAACCAGTACAAGTCAATCAATTCTAAAAGACACTGGCAGCCAATGTAGTGCAGCTAAAACAGAGTAATGTGCTCTCTTTTTCTGTTTTTTGTTAAAAGCCTGGAGGCGGAGTGCTGGATAATTGCAGCTTTTCGATATATCTGTTTTGGAAGACCAGCAAAGAGTGCATTAAAGTAGTCCAACCTACTTAATATGATTGCATGAATAAGCTTTTCAGCGTCTTGTTGGTTTGAAAATAGGCGTACTTTGGCAATATTTCTTAGGTGGAACAAATATATAAAGTCACTTGAAGACCCCATCAGAGTCAGACAGCAACACAAATGGTCGACATCAGGCCTCACAGTTATATGTTTTTATTCACAGTGTAAGTCAGGATATTCATTTTACATTCACATAGTAAGGTTATGTAACTATATCCAACTAAGAAGGCAATGAATGTAAGTGTAAATGTATGCTGGAGCTGTTCAATGTGTCAGTCCTTTCTTCAGTGTCTGTTCCTCAACATGCTGAGCACAGCAGATGGACGTGTAGAACATGCATCACTACACTCAATGGTTGTTAGAATACGTTTGACTTTTTCCTTGAAAGCTTTAGTGTTTATGTCCAGTGTTGGTGTCGATCCTTTAAAAGGGGAAGGATATAAAGCAGCAGGAAAACCGTCCACCTACAGACCAGTAGGTTAAGTAGCAACTAACATACAATACCTAGCAACTACTTTCTGATTAGTGTTTCAGAATGGTATGATATCAGTGCATGACAGAAAACTGGGTTTCAGGGAAAACTGTGAATAAACACACTGCAGCCTCAGATGCATTATCATGTCACATGACCACACAGCACTTATGCCCCTTTCACACCAACGCGGTTCCAGGGCCGGTTCGGAGCTGGAGCTTGAAAAGCACCGGTTTTTTCCTGTTCCAGACCGCAGTGGAGCCGCCTCTAAGCTCCGGAATCCGGTTTCGTTTCAAGCAACAAAAAGTTGTCGGTCTAGAAAGCAAGCACCGCATACGTCACACTTACGTCGGAGGCGGGGGAGGGGCGGAATCAACCTCTAACAACAACAAAAAGCTTGCGTTGTATCCAGTTTGTACACAACGATGGAGAAACTTAACAAGCAGCAGTGGTCCACTGAAGAGACCAGCTACCTACTGGGAATCTGGTCTTCCGAAGAGGTACAGAGGAAGCTGGAGGGGAGCATGCTAGCTAGCTCTAACGCCATCGAATAGGACGTATATTACCTCGTCGTTGAAGTTGATGATGATGATGATGATGATTGTAAAGGAACTTTTGAATGTAGCATGTAACGACTGTAAAGTTGGTAGTAAAGTCGTCCCATTTCTTCCGTTTCGACAGAGCAAAACCCAAACGAGTAGCGCTTCAATACAATCGGCCATTATTGTTGTTGTCGATATGAGGGGTTTCCGCGCGGTTTGGCTTTATGAAGCAGGCACGCAACCGGTTTACGTCATGACGCAAACGATGACGCAGAACCAGTCGGGCTCTGAGCGGTGTGAACAGAGCGGGGAGCTGAACCGAAGAACCGGTTCCGAACCAGAAAAGCTCAAGCACGGAGCTAGAATGAGTGAAAAGCCTTGGTGTGAAAGGGTGTGTGAGAACAATGAGAAGCATCAACAGTGGATCTGATGTAGACCGTTCTTCCTCTGGATAACTCTCTTATTGACAGCAATGCTGGAAAGATAGAAGACTGGAGTGATCTGTCACAAGGTTGAGTGTTCTCTTGCACAGCTGTCCTCTTATCCACTGTCAGTATATGGAATCTATGATAGCAAAATAATGGGCAAGACGGTTTTGAATGTTCCATTCAGCCGCTGTGTATTTGGGAATGAAGCTGAAAGGTGAGAGGTCAGTTTTCAGAGGAGTCGGTCTCCTCTGTGGAGCCATCACTTTCCACCTCTATCCTCCTTCTGTGGTGGATGTTCCTTCTGGGGGAGGCCTTCCTCTGCAGCATCTCCTTCAGCCCCCCCGCACTGCCGCTGCTGTTGCTACCAGGACTCACAGAGATCTGGGCGATTCTGGACAGTGCAGGACAAAGTAAGAGATATTAAGAGAAGTAAAAAAAACTATCAAAATAAAGAAAATAAAACGAGTTGGCAAGCCTCCTGTGCAGCATCCCGTTTTCCTTTTTGATACAGGGGAGTGTTTGTGTGTGTGTTCTCTCACAGTTTGTCCAGTTCCTGGTCCATCTCTGGGTCAATCAGAAACTCTGCCTTGTTGGGTAATGCTCCTGCAGAAAGAGGGCAGAAAAAGAGTAATCCTTTTGAAGCAGTATTAATGAAAATCCCCTAAATGCTCAACGATTGTATAATGAATTGTTATGTCTTAAGTGAAAGGGATTACATGTGGTGATCAACGCAGAGAATTGTCACCACCTCAACACTAAACACTGCCCAGCACTTAACAGCTGTTACAAAGTTAGCAACTACTGGTAAACATAAGAGAGGATTCAGAAGCTAATGAGTCCTAAAAACAGAGCGAAGAGAGTAGATGTGGAAAATCCCTCTCCCACCTCCCTCTGCCTGCTCCCTCCTCCTGCCACCCTGGAGGGGCGGAGCTAGCTAATCAATAAAGGCAGCCAGCTCACCTGTGGCAAATCCTTCCCCCCATGAACAAAGAAGTTGGCTGGCCTAATGCAACTCCTGAGCACCAATTGTTTGTCAGAGTAAATAATCAGTACGTTTTATTTTGCTTTGTATTGTATTCTCATAGCAGCTTGAGTAGTTTATCTCCCTATTTTCTGTACCGTTTAGATTTAATTTAGTTACCTTATTTCTACATTTCATATACTTGTGTAAAAAGAGAACTGCTTTGCTGGAATATCACTTGAAGTATGAATATTACAATTAAGACAAACTAGAATCAACAAATTACAATATAAACAATGATCTGGAACTCCTGCCTCCATGTGCTCATCTTTAAATCCACTGTGTTGACTGTTAATCCTTGAACCAACCATCTTCACAACCCTCAATATTCTTCAGTGGATATTGGAGGTACAGTCATGAAATGGACAGAAAGAAGACTACAGATGAACATTAATGTTCTGTTTCTTTTTCTGGAGGTGTATAGGTCTTACTGCTGCAATGGCCTCAAGTGGCCAAGAACATTCATTAATGCAGCTTAAAAACATGACACAAAGCTAGCTTCCATGATGATAGGCTGAATTCACATTTACAATAACTACACTGAACAAAAATATAAACGCAACACTTTTGTTTTTGCTCCCATTTTTTATGAGATGAACTCAAAGATCTAAAACATTTTCTATATACACAAACTAACCATTTCTCTCAAATATTGTTCACAAATCTGAAGAAATCTGTGATAGTGAGCACTTCTCCTTTGCCAAGATAATCCATCCCACCTCACAGGTGTGGCATATCAAGATGCTGATTAGACAGCACGATTATTGCACAGGTGTGCCTTAGGCTGGCCACAATAAAAGGCCACTCTGAAACGTGCATTTTTGCTTTATTGGGGGGGTCCGAAAACCAGGCAGTATCTGCTGTGAGGGGTAGGGGTAGGTTTAGGGGTAGGGTTAGGGTTAGGGTTAGGGTAATGTTGTGAATCGAGTGGCCTGTGTTCGTCGTCCATTACATACGCCGGCCCATACCATAACCCCACCACCACCATGGGCCACTCGATTCACAACATTACCCTAACCCTAACCCTACCCCTCACATCAGATACTGCCTGGTTTTTGGACCCCCCCCCAGACCCCCCCAATAAAGCAAAAATGCACGTTTCAGAGTGGCCTTTTATTGTGGCCAGCCTAAGGCACACCTGTGCAATAATCATGCTGTCTAATCAGCATCTTGATATGCCACACCTGTGAGGTGAGATGGATTATCTCGGCAAAGCAGAAGTGCTCACTATCACAGATTTTTTCAGATTTGTGAACATATTTGAGATAAATGGTTATTTTGTGTAAATAGAAAATGTTTTAGATCTTTGAGTTCATCTCATGAAAAATGGGAGCAAAACAAAAGTGTTGCGTTTATATTTTTGTTCAGTGTATTTATCTATACAACTATTTAATTTATCGGATTCAAAAAATCTAAATTTGCCATGTAGTAGGTGGACATACCCTTGAATGCCTAGTTTAAAATAATGAATACACCTACCAATAGCTTGGTTGATGGCTTCATGTTTAGCCAGGCTCATTAGGAAGCTGTAGTAAGAGATTCTGTTGGTCTGTTCCAGCACTCCCCTCATACAGGACCTTGGAGGATGACTACACAAACACAATACTTCAATCACCTTCTGGTCTTATTTTCTTCCACACATGTTCCCCTTTTACACTGCGGTGGTTCCAGGGCCAGTGCTGGTGCTTCCACTGCACCGGAGCCCTACTCTCCGCCCGAAAGTTGCTTTCACTGAGGCACCCTCTATTGACAGGCAGCACCAAGAGCTGAGAGCAACATAAGTCTTCAGCTTACACACGTAGGGGGCGGAGAGGTTGTTTTGAACAGCAGCATATCACAAACCTTTCTTTCTTGTTTTCATATGTATTGATAGGAGAACAAAAATCAGGTTTAAGGTGTAATTAATACATTTACAAGTTGTCATATCAGACTTTCAGAAAATATATCATAGGGAAAATACTCCTGATAACCAGCAGAGACAGCTAATGCCACAATGATAGCAACAAGTACATACTCATACAAAGTATTTATGATAAATAATACATTTGCGTGTACACCATGTATGTTCTACAGCGTGGAGTTTTATATCATCCGTGAATGAATACAATTATTATTTAATGTTTATTATTGATTGACCAACCAAAAATAAATATCCCAAATTGCAAGGGTTGCTGAATAACACGTTTATTTATACATGGGATAACTACAATAGGGCTGCAACAACGACTAATTTGATAATCGATTAATGAAACGATTAATCGACTATTCGGACTATTACTGTATGCCTTGCACAATTTCTAAAGCGCTCTTATTTAGCCATCAACTTTTAGATGTAGCTTGAGGTTGTTTTAGGCATGTGGAAACTAACAATGAAGACAATAAAGATGAATACTTGATTCAAAAATACATATATTATTAAATTAACTTAACAAATTGTTTACAAAACTAACATTGCTTTTATTTAAATTAAATAAATAATATTTCACATCAAAGAAACAACAGTGTTTTAACAACTCGTACTAAATAATCTGATGACAGAACTGTAAACAGAATAGCTGAAACTTTAACAAAATATATAACTCAGTTACCTCTAATCATTAACCCATGTTGTATAATTGAGTTAACTCCGTGTGTGTTGCTGCTAGCATACAGAAACACCTGACGTGGAAACGTTACTCGTGGATGGGGCTACAGAGCTGCTAGAAGACAGTTGAAAACCGGTGCGTTCCTCCGTCTGAATGTGGAGCACTTCTGCTAATGTTTAGACAAATTGCTCGTGTTACCGCCCTTACATGCTAAACACTCTTGGCAAGGAGCATGTCCACCTCAAGACGGATAACATTTAACCTCACCTTGGAGCGCTTCTCTCCGCCATCCCCTCCGTGTGTTGCTGCATGTAGCAGCCGCGTGTGTAAACTGCCCCGCCCCCTCGCACACAGACGGGAGAGAGATATCTCGTCTGGATTGGAAAGGTCGAAAATACACCGACCATAGACGCAGTTGTTTGTCTTTTTGCATGTTAGAAACGAGTTTGGCGACACTAAGACTGCAAGATAATGTTTTTTGTAGCAATAATACATGACCTTTCTCTTTCTCAACTCGCTACTCGGAGGGAAGTCGCTGTCATATGCCTTGTGCACACTCCGATAATGCCTCTCCACGTTACCTTTCTTTGGCAGAGCGACGCTTTGCTTACACATAATAACCTTTGAATGTGACATCACAACAAAATATTCTTCCTACCATTCTGGGTGGAAGTGTCCTTTAGCTTTTTGCTCGGTCCCGCACTCATTTTGTTGTTGTCTTTAACATAATTTGAGTTTTCCCGGCACTTTTCCCGGCAAAGCGATTTTGTATCGCTTTGCATTCTGGGTTAACAGACTGGAAAGCGATAGGTCGCTTTTTCTGTCAATCAAGGTAAACTCCTGAATTAAGTGGCAGGGAGGCCAAGAGAAGAGGGATCAAAACCTGTTTTGTCTATTTTAACGGAGCTGGATTTTTTTTTTATGAAAGACTTGCGATCTACCAGCATTGCGGTCGACGTACTGGGCACCTCTGCTCTTCACTGACGATTGTCGTACCAACACACCAAATCAATACATTATTAGGTACTCTAATGATACAGTGTTAATATCTCTGATAAGTAACTCACACAACCTTGGGCTGTAGTGGTTGAGTGATAATAATTCTTCTGAGATTAATAGCAAAAAAACAGAGGAAAATGTGTTTGGCTCACCATCTGACTCCCATACAGTCCCCATTGTAATACTTGCAACAAAGAATACAAGCAGGTACTTCCATATAAATATGTGGGCGCAGTGATACCATCTGGTATCCTGGAAAGATCTAATTGAATACACCTACCAAAAGCACAAAACAAATCATTTTGTTTTCGCTGCCTGTAGATAAATGATTCTTTAATTTGTTTACATCTCTGATTTTCACTGTTCTTCAGTATTGCAATACTAAATGCTACAAGTGTTTGTCTACTGCTTTAAAGCTGCTCCACCAGCTGAACACCTGCTCAAAGATTATAGGTAAACCCTGTGAGAGACTTTAGGCATCAGCCTACCATAACAACATATTAACATCATCTCTGACTCCAACCAAGATCAAGGCTTTTGTTGTCATCCGGAACATAGCAGTGTATTATGTTGATGGAAATCTTAGGTCACAGGCTCCTCCAACAGTGGAACACAATGAAACTGATACAATAGTGCAAGTAAATACAATAAACCATGTCCTGAACAGTGAATATGAAATGTTACCATCAAATTGTAGTTACGGGGTCCCAATAAAGTAAGAGTGAAGCACTCCTTTTCTTTTCCTTGAATCTTGTTTAATCTTTGATTGATGTTTGCAAATGGAGTGCTGTGATGCAAGAAAAATGTCAGACTGGATCTGACAATAAATCATATCCTATCATATCCTATATATATATATTATATATACATACATCAGTGGCGAACCGTGGCTATCACAACTGACCTTCTGTAGACACACCCACCCGCCGCCGCCCCCCCCCCTCCCCCCTCGCAGTCATTATAATATCCGTCTTTTCACTGAATTGTCGTCTTGAAAAGGGTTACTCACAACAATTCCGCAAACAACTTCATCTTCACCTGTTTGCACTTGTTATTTCAACGTTAAAAACAATAAAACGGCATGAATTGCTTTGTCGCATTTATCTGATCCTCTGTCTCGAGCCAGTTAACTAGCGGGCCTTCTAGAACACCCTGGAACCGAGGGAAACTCTGAAAGAATACGCCCATTGGCTACAAATCAATATATGATTGGTTGATCAAACTGTCAGTCCAAACGTACGCTCTCATTCAGTGCAACGGCGAGGGCATTCTATCAAGGATGTAGAATACCTTGGTTGAAGGATATTCTACCCAGAGACCCAGAACAAGATCTGATTGGTTGCTTTCTTTTCTAACACAAAACCCCTGAAATGCGTAGTGCATGGTCCGAGAAGGACAAACAAATCAACGTAACACTGTAATATTACAGATCAACAACACAGATACGATTCTCATGTATTCATTTTATATACATTTTATTTATATAATTAAATCGATTTTTTGTTTGTTTTATCTGAGTGTTGCAGGGTATTCTCTGAATATATATATATATATATATATTATATATATATATTTAGGGCTGTCAAGTTAACGCGTTAACGCAAAAAAAAATTAACGCCACTAATTATTTTAACGTGATTAACACATCTGTATTTTTTTGTCCTCGGCCGCCCCGTAGTTTCAGAGCATCGAGTTTAAAATACCATCTACAAGCTGATGCTGACAGCCCCGCTCCTGCTGCCCGCTTGCAGCAGACCACACTTCCACGCTCACCGGCAGGCACCGACTGGCCATCGGGAGGACCGGGAGGGTGTGTGTATGTGTGGCACGGACGAGAGAGAGACCTTACGTGTATTGTTGTTGTTAGCATCTGGTGCTAGCTAGCTGCGCTAACGGATATAAGGAGCTGTTTAAATGAAAACAGAAGAGCGACATTTCGCCGACAACTGCGCCGAGCACTTGACTTTATGCAGGAAGCCAGACAGTGGGACATTGTACGAGAAGTCAGCACCACTCAGCATGGATAGTGCGCGCAACATGATTGCAGCGTCCAGGCAGCTCCCGTTCGAGCATATGCCTGGAGTTGCACATAGCTCCAACGAACGCGCGCGCGCGCACACACACACACACACACTTTGTATTGTATTATTGAATGAGAGAGGTTCCAGGTTGAATTGAGGCGAATATTTGTAATGTTCAGTTTAATATTCATGAGAATATTTGTCATGGTTCAATGATAATAAACATTAGCATAAAGCATATTTGTCCACTCATATGTTGATAAGAGTATTACAAACTTGAAAAATATTCCTCTAAGGTAACATTTAGAACAGATAAAAAATTTGCGATTAATTTGCGATTAATCGCGATTAACTATGGACAATCATGCGATTAATCGCGATTAAATATGTTAATCGATTGACAAGCCCTAATATATATATATATATACACACACACACACAGTGTTTCCCCTACCATCGTCTTGGAGGGGCGCTGCGTCCCGCTAACGGAGCCCCGCACCCCCCCCTGAAATTCAAGGTGTTTATTTTTTTATAATTATTTTTAAATATATATTATATATATATATATATATAGCACCAAATTGCAACTAATCTATCTACTGTCACTTTTCACATTGATCATGCGCTCTTTTATTAAATAAATGCTTCATTTTAAGTTGTGAGTTTAGTGTTTTTGACCCTAAGAAACACTGATGCATTAATCAATAACAATAATCCACAGCTCTTGTCTCTGCTCCAGAGGATTTAAAATATATATATCCCAATGCCAACCCCTCCCCCCCCCCCCATCCAGGCTGCACCCCCCAAAGCAGTAGACCTGGGGGAAACACTGATATATATGTAATGAAGCAAAGCTGAAAAGTAATATCCCTTTTCATTTTCCAACTGATGGAGTGAGGACTGAATGTGCAGTGTTTGTGTTCACCTGTGTTTGAACCTGTCACAGAAGGCATCTACACACTGTGCTAGAGTGGAGGGCTCCACTCCGTCTTGCTGCTGCTCCCTGTCGCTCTCCTCTGCAGCCAACAGGGGGGAGCTGCTCGATGGAGGTGGACGTGGGAACAATGACGGTGTTGGGACTCTTCCCTGCTAACAGATCCTGATAAATCACCAGCACGCTGTCCAGGAACTCTACAGAAATATGGCACATCGGGCAATCAGGGGGAGGATATTCATTTGTTTGCTTACTAATGGATAATCTCTCTCTCACTATGGGTAGTTAGTGGGTTGTATTAAAATTTTCTTATCAGATATCTAAACTTAGAATTGATCACAGAGAGATCACAGCTTGTTATCCTAAAAAGACTTAATCAATCAATGAATGTAACCATATTGGGCCAATCAACAGTCAACAATGAAAATGCCCACGGTTAAACATATAAAATGTGGATAGCATTTAATATACCATAGAGAATAAAATACAACAGTTTGATTTCAATTATATTGTAAAATATTTGGAAACATATACAAATCATTCACCCCCCCCTAAATATTAAAGGTTACAGCCAAACTGATTGAACAGAGTACACGAGCCCGGACATACTGTGGACGGCCATATTAAACAGTTCTATTGTACCTTTGTAGTAGAACTGTAGCTGGAAGGCAAAGAGGGAAGTCAGAGAAAGACATCAGGTAGTCTATGGCGTCGTCCATCAGCACAATTCCTACAGGACAAGAAAGGAAAAGCTGAGTAACCAAGTTTACAGCAATCTGCTGTCAACCTGCACAGTTACCTGCGGATTAAGGGACCCCAACCATCCTAACTTAAGATAACTTAATATAAAAGTCAGAGCTGTATGCAACATGAAAATACATGAAAATAAATGTCTTAAATGCGATTCGGTCCATATGGCTCAAAGTTAACACTTATTCATAGGTCAGTTACAGGGTATAGCACTGCTCTGTACAATATACACAAATAATAACTACATGTTGATGACTGCACTGTACTGTACTTTAATAGACATCTTGTTTTACTCTACTACCACTATGTACCTCAGAATAATCCTCATAGTTACTTGAACTTGAATATTTTCAAAGCTTGTGATATTAAACTTGTGCTCACCAAACTAACAAGATGGTGGACCTCTGCAGAGGCGCGGGAAGGTATTTGAGTGGGGGTGCTGAGGTGCTGGACTGCACAAAGCACTCCCCCACCGCAAACACACAGTACACCCGCGACTGTTACAATGAAGGCTCGATAATCAGCTCACGGCATATACGCAGGGGTAAGTGCTAATTTTTACGAGTGTGGAGCGGACCTCACCTCCTCTAGGGGGGTCCGGGGGGATGCTCCCCCGGGAAGATTTTTTTTTAAATGTTGAAAGTTAAAAGCATCAATCTGGTGCAACATTAAGAGATCAATAGGCGCATTCACACCGCAAGTACTTTTCCCACAAAGGTTCATGCGAACTTAGTTCATGCAAACTCTTTAGTTCGCATGAACTAAGTACAGATCGCGTTCACACCGGAAAAAGTCTCTGGGGGTGGATTAGGCAAATGAAGCCGCTGACGTCACTTCTTCTTCTTCTGCTTTGGGTTTACTGGCAGGCTACAAACAACTTCACGGCGGATTACTGCCGCCCCAAAGTCCCCGGCCGGAAGTCCCCGGAGTTGTAAGAGGACTTCAGTAGAAGTTGCTGGGACTCCCAGCAGCTTCTACTGAAGCCTTCCGAGTAATCGCCAGAACGCCGACACCTCCTCATCTCCACCGCTCCCATGTTTTATTTTGTGTTGCCATAAGTTAGTCTCTCTGCATTTCTGCGCTGGGCTAATGCTAATGCTAATAATGCTAATGCGAGGATAATAAAATGGCGGCTTCACAAAACTTTTTGGAAGTTTTACGGGGCGTGGTTTGCAATCCGCCCAGCCAATCAGAAATATAGCTCTTTCTCACAAAAGAGCCGCTCGAAAGTCCCTGCTCTCTAGCAGGGACTTCGAGCGGCTCTTTTGTGAGAAAAGAGCTATATTTAGTACCGGCTCTTTTTGGTGTGAACGCGATTTAAAAGAGTTCACTGAACTAAGTTCGCATGAACCTTTTGTGGGGAAAAGTACCGCAGTGTGAATGCGCCTTATGGATACATCTCTCAACACCCAGATGAAACACAACTGTAAACAGATTTACTTTTTCTTTATGGATATTTTATAATTCACTCCCCTTTCAAACTGTATTCTTGTTTTACTGCCATATAGTATTTCATAACTGTTTTTCTTTTATTCTCTTATTTTTTTTATAACTATAGTGATCATATGAAAGTGTGCCGCGGAAATAATCTTTTGAATAATTTGTGACCAAACCGTTTGAGACCCACTGAGATAACTTAGACTAAGTTAACTATCTAAACACTCAGAGAGTCCTTTAGCTCACCTGAGCCTCAGTCTGAGAGGAGAGGACTCTCCTCCAGCTTTCTGTCTGTCTGTCTGTCTGTCTGTCTGTCTGTCACACACACACAGACCCGAGCTTGGAATGACACAAGCACACTTTTATTTCCATGCAAATCTCTGATTGCTCTGGTGTTTTGCCTCTGTTGCATTCACTGAACACTGGGAAATTACAGTCCTGCCGTCCTCTCTAGTGTCATGATGAGGTTCACGTAAAGCACGGTTAATGTATTATATTATTAATAATTCAGACAGGGGAGCTCCGCACCCCCTGCCCGCCGCTAGGGGTGTGCTGCAGCGCCCTCAGCAACCCCCTTCCCGCGCCCATGGTCACATCTGTGGATTGGTGAACACAGTACAAAGAAAGCCTGGTCAAAAGAGTTTGATGAAATAATAAATTGTGTTTGAGCAAACAAGTTCAGTAAGTTGTCCAAGGCGTGTCCGTGTACCTGGCTGCATTCTGCACCGGCTCCAAAGGGAAGTCTGGACACAATAACTGCAGCAGAGACCTGTACTCCAGCATGAGAGCAACTCTATCATACAAAATGAGAAAACAACTCTAACTTAGCCCCAGAAAGAAGAACAGTGAAGAACATCACCCAAATGAAGTTATGGTTTACACATTCACTTACTGGAAAGGTGTCAAGAACAATGTTTTCACCCATGCAAATGACTGATGATCAGAATATTAAATGTTATCGACAATCACTTAACTCATGTCAAGATAAACCTAGTCTAATATTTAGAAAGGGTCAATTATTTAGGGGCAGAACAGATCAGTTTACATTGCAGTTGTTCTAGCTCTCTCACCACCACTCTTGCCGATCTGTCTGTAGCATCTCCAGAAGACTCTGATGAAGGAGGCTCTGTTATGTGGAGTGGCCATGATGTAGCTATACTCTCTGAAGAGCACATGATTACTGTTCTTTACACTGCTGAAACTACAAAAACACACAAATTACAAAAGGAAACCAAATGTAGTAAGTAATATGCATTACTGGCTTTCTGCATTCATTCTATAAGGTTTTTTTTAAATACTAACATGTGTGCAGATTAACATATAGGAGAACACACACATATAACATCATGCTTTGTATGGTTTGAATATCATGTGTGTGGAGTAGAGCAATGTCAAACCTTTTTCCAAGGTCTGCTTTCCAGACCATCAGAATAACCCTCCTGATACCTGCAGATAAGTGTTGTGTGTGTGTGTGTGTATGCGTGCGTGTGTGTTTGTGTGCATGCGTGCGTGCGTGTGTGTCTGCATGCGTCACATACTATTCAGCAAAGTAGCGGATCACCCCAAAATGGGTATATTCTTCCTTATGTTCTAGCACCTGGCTCACTGCATCACTCAGGTAGAACAACACGTTGCTGTCCGCTGTGAGACAAATGAACTGTCACACACGCGCCGATACAAATACAAATGTTTTTCTTGTTTTATAACAGATAGTTAGTTTTAATAAATTAATGACGGCATACTGATGCAGCGTGATGATATGAAGGGAAAATGCACAGTAAAGAGGGTGCTAGCTAAAGAGCTCAGCTGTTAGCACAGCCGGCTAATACCTACCGAGGTACTCGTTATCTGGGACGGCCGAACTGAACCGGTTCATCGTGGTCGTCCTTTCAGGAGATAACGGCGACATCAACATTGATAACACAGGTATGAACACAAGTGTTATACATTATTGTTCTAGCCTTGAGATTTTGCTAAGCAAATTATAGTACTGACTGTTTTGTTCTAGGTTCTAACGTGGCCTTCCACAAACCAGCAGGGTGTTGTGAGTTACATTATGAAAGCCCCCCGAACAACAAAGCACACAAAGGTTCCCTTTGCGTTACATCTTAATAATAATGATAATAGGCTTATAGTAATTTCAATATAAATAATACAAATTATTTATTAAGAACAGTATACAACTGGGTTTCATTATGGCTACGGTACTGGTTTATTTAAATGTATTGTTTGGACCGCAAAAATAGTAACATAGTCTATATGTCAATATAATGTATTAAGGAAGCGTTTACCTTAAATTGTAGCTAGCATGATACACACATTCAAATATGTTTGGGTCACTTGTGTTTTTATGATTATCCTTCAGTAACATGCCTGTTATAGCCTAGTCTGTGGTAAATCCGATGTAAAGGCTAATGGAGTTGTCCATTGGACTTCACAAAGGATTAAAACAAGGTTGTACTTGCAACAGAAAATGATTCCTTTCCCTTTTTTTTCACTTTCTTATGCAAAATACATAGGCCCTTTCTCATTTCACTAATTACCCCTCCTCGGTTGCGGTCTCGAATAGTCCATTAGCTTAGGAACCTTCCTAACGGAGTGAAATGACCCGGACGTACGTCAGTGGCAAGCCAATTAGTGAAATGAGAAAGGGCCATAGACTGAGGTCCAGTACAAACAGCAATGCGTAAAACTAAACTATGGGCATAGATATGTCCTCATAATTATTTGTGTGAACATAAAAATAATGTGTGTGTAAATATGTGATTTGTAAATGTAAAACACCATCCACAATGCATTTCAAAGATTTGCAAACTCACAAATACATTTGCAAGTGGTAAAACGGATCTGCAAATACGCTAAATATTTTCACAAATAAAAAAAAGATCTGTGAATATCTCTTTAACATTTACAAACTTTCGATCCGGCATTTGTGAATCCATTTTGTATTTGTCAACCAAAAATGCGCTTGCGGATCTAAAATCTCTGCTCGTGGATCTCACATTTCTGCTTGTGGATCGTTTTTTTACACACACAGAAATTTTGAGACATATTTTCCGCCGGTCTCGGCTAAAATCTACTCGTGTCACTCGGTTATTTTCGGAAACCACGTGATGGCCTGCTGATGACGACATTTCCGCATGATTTCAAAGTAAGAGCGTGATGGTTTGTTTAATGCTCTGTTTTTATATTATAATGAACAGCGGAACGTTAGATGCATTCTTTATCACCATCATCATTATCATCATCATCATGTTTATAGTGATACAGTTAGTTTGTGTTTATTGGTTCAATATAGCATATATCGAGCACTTTCGTTGATGTTGAAGTACAGGCTACGCCACTTTCGGGTCCCGGGGGAGCAGCTGGCAGCGAAGCACAGGGCTGGCCAACACTCACGCATTGAGGCGTGAGAGTCACGCAATTAACCCATATCTCACCGCACTCACGCCACACATGCCTTTTCTCACGCTATGTTTTCGTCCAAAAAAAATGTATATACATTTGGAAGAATATGCTTTGGAATCATTTTGGGGAATATTTATAATGTAAAATCTTCGATAAATATGGCATCATCTTCAATAACTTTACTATTATACAGTAATATTTCTACCAAACTCACTATTTACATTGTTGGTTAGCATCTGGTTTAGCTAGCTGCGCTAACGGATATTGAAAGCTGTTTCTACAAACAAGGAAAGGGAGAGCTCTGTCCTGTCAGACTGAGAGAGATAACTACGCCCGGTACATTAATGGAAAACCCTAGTGTTCAATACATTTGTAACACTGTAAACATGAACGTTTCTTTTTTCGGTTCACCAAAAAAATAAATCTCACTCCAAGCTGAACTCAAATGTTGGCAGCCCTGGAAGCAGCCCAGATAAAACTCTTTCTTCATTGTTTGTTGTGTATTCAGTCAAGGCGGGTCGAAGTTTCAAAGCACTTCACATCTTATTAATCGGCCTAATTTTACTTTACCAGTGCAGTAATAAAGTAATCTGTAGAAAAGCACCATATTTAGGTTAGCCTTCATAGTAAGGCTACATTAAATGTTATAATATTCATCGTGTCCTTTCTACTGTATATTCCTGTCTATTGCTTTCATTTGTATTTAATGTTATTGTGTTTATATTTGTTTCCACACATTTCACAATTTGGGATGAATGAAGTATCTATATGATATCCATCTATCTATCTATCTATTCTATCTGTCTGTCTGTCTGTCTGTCTACCTACTAGTTGTTTTGTTTGGAAAGGTTTTGTCATTGTATTGCTCTTTACCGGCACCTGCAGAGTACAGGACTTGACATTGTACTTACAATTTTACATTGTAACTTTGACCCGCTTGACTGAAAACACAACAACCATGAAGAAATAGTTTTATCTGGGCTGCTTCGCTGCTGCTGCTCCCCCGGGATCCGAAAGTGCCGCATAGCCTGCACTTCAACATCAACGAAAGTGCTCGATATATGCTGTATTGAACCAAACTAACACAAACTAACTGTATTACTATAACATGATGATGATGATGATGATGATGATGATGATGGTGATAAAGAATGCATCTAACGTTCCGCTATTCATTATAATAAAAAACAGAGCATTAAACAAACCATCATGCTCTTTACTTTGAAATCATGCGGAAATGTCGTCATCAGCAGGCCATCACGTGGTTTCCGAAAAATAACCGAGTGACACGAGTAGATTTTAGCCGAGACCGGCGGAAGGAAATATGTCTCAAAATTCTGTGTGTGTAAAAAGACGACCCTCAAGCAGAAATGTTGAGATCCACGAGCAGAGATTTGAGATCCGCAAGCGCCATTTTTGGTTGACAAATACAAATGGATTCACAAATAGCCTGATTGAAAGTTGTAAATGTTAAAGAGATATTCACAGATCTTTTTTTTATTTGTGAACATATTAGCGTATTTGCAGATCCGTTTTTACACTTGCAAATGTATTTGTGAGTTTGCAAATCTTTTAAATGCATTTGTGAATGGTGTTTTACATTTCCAAATCACATATTTACACACCAAATTATTTTTATGTTCACACAAATAATTAGGCGCATTCACACTGCGGTACTTTTCCCACAAAGGTTCATGCGAACTTAGTTCAGTGAACTCTTTTATCGCGTTCACACCAAAAGAGCCTGGTACTAAATATAGCTCTTTTCTCACAAAAGAGCCGCTCGTAAGTCCCTGCTAGAGAGCAGGGACTTTCGAGCGGCTCTTTTGTGAGAAAAGAGCTATATTTCTGATTGGCTGGGCGGATTGCAAAACCACGCCCCCGTAAAACTTCCAAAAAGTTTTGTGAAGCCGCCATTTTATTATCCTCGCATTAGCATTATTAGCATTAGCATTAGCCCAGCGCAGAAAACGCAGAGAGACTAACTTATGGAACACAAAATAAAACATGGGAGCGGTGGAGATGAGGAGGTGTCGGCGTTCTGGCGATTTACTCGGAAGGCTTCAGTAGAAGCTGCTGGGAGTCCCAGCAACTTCTACTGAAGTCCTCTTACAACTCCGGGGACTTCCGGCCGGGGACTTTGGGGTGGCAGTATACGCCGTGAAGTTGTTTGTAGCCTGCCAGTAAACCCAAAGCAGAAGAAGAAGAAGTGAAGTCAGCGGCTTCATTTGCCTAATCCACCCCCAGAGACTTTTTCCGGTGTGAACGCGATCTGTACTTAGTTCATGCGAACTAAAGAGTTTGCATGAACTAAGTTCGCATGAACCTTTGTGGGAAAAGTACTGCGGTGTGAATGCGCCTAAAATGAGACATATCTATGCCCATATAAACCACACTAACGTAGGGAAAAATAGATCTGAACATCAGATGCAAGGATTTGTATAGTTCTTCTTCTTCTTCTCTTGCTTTTGGCGGATTGCAAACAACTTAAAAGGTGCATACCGCCACCTACTGTACATGAGTATGAATCATCACATCATTCCAAACTCTTTAACTTATGCCCTAGTCAAAATAAAATTAAAATAAATCAATAAATCATGAAATAAATCAAACAAAAAACAAATCTATGTTCTTTCCTGACCTACTGTTAAATTACTTTTTTCCTACCCCAGTTTCACTCAAGAATTTAAACAGTGCCTTTCTGGTAGCTCTTACTCCCTCTCCTTTTGTTCCCAAAACACCAACCACACTCCATTCCCTCTCTGCCTCTAAGACTTTATCCTTTAGTTGTTCTCTTTCCACTTTATAGATGTCACAATGTAACAATATATGTTCTACATCTTCTTTTACTGCACAGTTCGCACACTCGTTACTGTCACTTTCCCCCATGATATACAGAGTACCATTCAAAGCTGTGTGATTTAGTCTGAGTCTATCTATCATGATTTCCTCCCTTCTGTTTCTTTCTTTATGAATATTAATTGTAATTGTCTTTTGTACTTTGTGATACTCTTTGCCTTTCTGGTCTTCCTCCCACCTCTTCTGCCAGATCTCCATCCCTTTTCTCTTAATGACTGCTTTTCCTTCTCCTTTACCAAGTTGAACTGGTAATGTTATTTGCTTTTGTAGTGCACTTTTTGCTAATTTATCAGCACACTCGTTCCCTTTCACCCCCCTCATGTGCAGGCACCCAGCAGAACTGTAGATCTATGCCGCTTCTGTGCAGTCTTAACAGGCTATGATTCAGTTCTATGAGAATGTCTTCTCTAGTAGATGTTGTTGATTGTATGTTTTGTAATATGGACAATGAATCTGTACATATAACCACCCTATCAGGTCTGACCTCTTCAACCCACTGTAATCCTATTATTACAGCCAGCATTTCTGCTGTATACACTGATAATTGATCAGATGCTCTTTTTAAAATAGATATTTTAAAGTCTGGGATGTATATGCCAACTCCAAAACACTCTTCCTTGTTCTTAGAACCATCTGTATAAATGTGTAGGAAATTGTAGTACTTTTTGTTCAGATACATACTTGTTTTAATTCCCACTTCATTTATTTTCCACTCTTTTTTCCTTTCTACAATACTCTATCTATTTTAGCTTCTGGGAACAACCATGGGGGAACACTGCTAAATGGGATTGCTTTGGCAAACGTGATATTCTCCACTCCACATGCCCTCGTTCTCTCCTTAATCGTCCAGCCAAACCCACGTCCCTGGAATTTTGTATATTCCCAGCAATCCTGTAATATTCTGTTTGTGATATGTTCCTCTCCACTTCCTTATAGTCTGACCCATGTGTGACAGAGCAAGTTTCTCTCTTCTGATCTCCAGTGGTGTCTCTCCTGCTTCTATCAGAACTGCATTGATAGGGGATGACGTTATCGCTCCAATACACAGCTGCAATGCTTTATATTGTATTCTATCTATTTTTAAAAGCGATGTTTTTGCTACTGCTCCATACACTATACAACCATAGTCTATTGTGGACCTCATCATTGACTGTAAATGTCTATTAATGCTTGTTTGTCTGCACCCCAGTTGCATCCAGCTACAGCTCGCAATCAATTTAATACATTTTTGCATTTTGTTTCCACTTGATTAATATGCATGTTCCATGTGTATTTGCTATCAAACCACAGTCCTAGGGATTTGAACTCATTCACCTTTGTCATTGGATGATCATATAGTGTTAGCTGTTGGCCATCAATCTTGCGTTTGTTTGTAAATACCATGTAGCATGACTTGCTTTCTGACATTTTGAATCCCCAGTTATATGACCACCTCTCCACTTTTTTAATCGCTCTAGCTTCTCCATTACGTATGGGGCATTTCTTCCTCTCACCCAAATAGCCCCATCATCTGCGTATAGAGCCGATTGGATGCATGTGTCTAAGCATGTAAATATATCATTAATCATGACGTTAAATAATATTGGACTGACTGCACTCCCTTGGGGGATACCATTTCCTATTTCAAAATAATTGGAAATATCTGCTCCAACTTTTACTCTAAATGTCCTGTCTGATAAAAAGGCCCTTACCCAATTGTACATTCTCCCTCCAATACCCATTCTACTCAATGTGATCAGTAACCCATCCCTCCACATAGAGTCATACGCCTTTTCAATGTCAAAGTACACTATTGCCATTATCTCTTTCACTTTCAATGTTTTTTTCCACATCGTTACTCACTCTTACTAAAGCATCTATTGTGGACCGCCCTTTACGAAATCCGCTCTGAAAACTACTCAACAGCCCTTTCTGTTCCAGTAAATGTGAGAGAATACGGACATAGATCTTTTCCACCCATTTACATAGGTGTGATGTAAGAGCTATTGGTCTGTAGTTACGGGTTAGCTGTATCTTTCCCTGGCTTATTGAATGGTAGCACGATTGCTGTTTTCCACACACTTGGCATATCTCCTTCTCTCCAGATTGTATTGAAAAGACTCAGCACCATTTCCATAGTTTCCATAGGTAACTGTCTAAACATAGCATAACATAGCTGGTCTTGTCCTGGGGCTGTATATCCTGTACCTTGTAAGGCTATTTTGAGTTCTGACATTGTAAATTCCACATCCAGAGCTGACCTATTATCCTGTCTCTTCTCCTTCACGTTTTCATTCTCTGCTAGTAACTGCTGTTTCTGCTGCCTATGAATATCACTGAGATGCTCCCCACTATGTACTGCTGCAAGTGTCCTTCCTAACATATCTGCCTTCTCTTTATCTGTCACTGCCAGCCTCTCCCCATCAACCAAAGCTGGAATTTTAATGGATTTCCTTTTCCCACTCATCCGCTTAAACATGGACCAGACATCACCTAATTTAACTCCTCTGCCAATGGTAGAACAAAATTCTCTCCATGTTCTTTTTTTTGTATATTTTATTGTCCTTCGAGCAGCTGCCCTTTTCCTTTGAAACTCTATAACATTATTTTGTGTCATGTTTTTCTTTAATTCTCTAAATGCATTATTTCGCTCTTTAATAGCCCTGCTGCATTCCTCATTCCACATGGCACTACTTTCTTCCTACCCTTGATTGTGGTTTTGGGTATACTGTTCTCTGCTTCATTTAGTATATGTCTTCATTTAGTATACCTCTATGCTTCCCTCTGATGTTGATTTGTATAGTTGCAGGAGGGGCCTTATTTTAAAGCAGCCAGTGAAATCTGTTCGGGGATAAGGGAAACATGCGATGGTCCAATCGGCAAAGGAATGTCATACTTGTGGGGAGGGTTAGAGTTCAAATGCGACCAATCAATGACTACGTTTAGTGAAAACTAAGGTTCCCGCTAATCGCGAAATCCAATCTGCAATACGCAAATCCAACAACTATGTGGGGTGCACTTCTGTTGTGTCCTAGTATATATTTTATTTTTCATGCGGTGAGGTTGTATACACATTGTATGGATTAAAGAACAGAGGGATGTAGGCAGGGTTGTGGTCGAGTCTCCACCTCTCCACCCCGTCTCTGACTCTCCGCCCTTTGAATAATTTCAAAAGCTGCAACAAGTTGGACATAAAAAGCAGTAATAGGACCGGAAGTGTGTTAATTTGTCATTTAAACCGTGGCCATTTAAACAAAGAAATAAATAGTTTTCCGCATTGTTGATTAATCTAAGACATTAACGACCACACACTGTATACTATATGGTGATTCACGCTATACCTTCTATTCGGTTTAAAAACGTTGAAGCTGTAAGTTTTATTTAGAACCGGAAGCTGTGCATCTTCTTGTAGGCAGTATCAACGCTTTATTTTGTTAGCATTCCGTTAGCATAACATTAGCTATATTATCTTTGTCCGGATGATTGTATTGTTTTTCAGTGATCCTGTAGGTCCTATATGTGTGGACATTTATATGTAATGCGCTCTATATTCATTGCGGATGCAAAATAGCTGATAGATGAACGGTGAAGCTTGATAGATTTTGACGGCTGTTGCCTGCCGTTGCTATAGACGCTCATTTCAAAAGATGGCCGTGTCGCCCAGAATGCACCGCGATCCCCATTCCTATAAAGATCGACTGGGCTTGTCCACAGTGATCCCATTATCATCTCCGTCTAACTGGACAGCCAACATCGTTTTGTCTCTTATATTCACACACAGGTAACCCAGCCATATACGATCATTTTCTAAATATAGTGATAATTAATGTTTTATTCTGAATTAGCATGCTAGGTTCCTGTGTTTCTGGAGCTGTCATTTTGAAGTGCGTTGTTAGGCCTGTCTATGTTGGTGGTTGTGGCAGGTTAGCTTATAGCCTTGTTTCTCAGTAGCTAACGATGGCTACCCACCTTTAGCAATAAGAAAAGGCAAACCGTAATGTCTCGCTATGAGTCTATGTTGATACTATGTTTAAAGCTTATATTCGAAGTTATTTAATTTATGCATTGTCACAGTGAGCTGTTATGTTGTAACGGCTTTAACCAGAATGAGCGGGGTAACGTGCTAACGCAGCAACCATCACAGTCGTTGCTACGTTTGCTAGTTAATGGCGCTAACTGATTAGCAACCTCGTAACTAACGTCAGCTAGATGGTGACCGCTCCCTGTCGCAGTAAACTGGAAACAACATTGGTGACAAGCAGTAAAATGGTTAGCTAGCCTAATTGCAAACGACTGTCTGTATTTAAAGATGCAGTCTAGTTTCTAAATGCTCCTCGAGCCACCCTGTGTTGTTCATTCTTGTGTGCAGCTCAAATGTGCTGTCCACATTCTGGCGGTTTACTGGCATCTCATACCTGTCATAACTCTACAATGTAAAACACAATGTTTTATTGTGATGATTGCAGCCGGCGATATTTTGATATATCAGATGTTTGGTTTTGGTTATAACTAGGGTTGCACGATATTGGTTTTTTGAAACCGATACCGATAACTTCCTGCTTCTCAAGACCGATAATAATAAAAAATATATATATTAAATGTACCTGTAGTTTTTGCACACGTGGTGGTAAAAAAAAGACTAGTAGTGAGCAAATGACATGAGCATTACTACTATGAACAAAACAAAGCCAAGAACAGTTTTGACTCTTCAAAGTGACCATATTTATTTTCCCAAATAAAGTTCTTGCCTTTTTCAAAAGCCTCGTCGATAGGTAAAAGCTTGTTTTACACTGATTTTATGTCTTATTTTTTACTGATGTAAAGCACTTTGAACTGCAATCCCCTGTATGAAAGGTGCTATACAAATAAAGTTATTATTATATGTATAGCCTATAGGCCTAGCGCTTTTCTACAACTCAAAGACACTTGCACGCTTACGGCCCCTACACACGGCGGCGTGCGTTGTCGCCTGCCGGCGGGGGGGGGCTGAAACTCGACCAACAACCAATCACATGAATCTCCCGCCCCAGACACACAAGCATGCGGTTTGATTGGCTAGAGCTTGCACTGGCATATGATTCGATTGGCTGACGCCTCCGTCGAGGCGGCAAAAGTAGAACATTGCTCTACTTTTGCATCGAGCACCGCGAGAGAATCTACGCTTTGCTCCCACAATGCAGTTCGGCGAATCGTGACGTCACCCCATTCAAAGTGAATGGGCAGAAGCGTTGAAGCGGCAACGCACGCCGTGTGTAGGCTCGGTTACACATGTCCTGCAATACACATGCTGCAGCTGCCCAGCTACTCACTGTTTGTAAAAGTAAATAAATAGCATTTCAATAATGTACTTTCTATACCCTGCTTCATAAACAATACTGACATTCCTGTGCTCCTCCGAGTCTGGGGGTCCGGGGATGTGAGGACAGCGCACACTTCATAAAGGAAATGGGGGTCAATATTAACAACACAGGAGCTAAAACACTTAATAACCTTCATTACGTTTTAGAGAAAGAACATAAAGTTTGACAAAGATGAGGCTGTTAAACGGGCAGCGGATCCGCTGTGTGTAGAAAGAGAGAGACGCTGAGCTGCACTGTGCAGCGATCAGCTGATACGGAGCATATAAAGAGAGCTGCAGTCCGTGGGGCTCGGCCTCGCCTCCTGTCCTCACAACTCTTATTAATCCCGGGACCGGACAATTGTTATTTGTTCTTACTAGGAACCGAGTTTTGCTTCCCAACCTTGCCACTGTGCTACACTTCCCGCCCCGCCCCGCCCCCGTCTAACGGGGCCTACACACGGCGGTGTGCGTTGCCGCTTCAACGCTTCTGCCCATTCACTTTGAATGGGGTGACGTCACAATTCGCCGAACTGCATTGTGGGAGCAGAGCGTAGCTTCTTTCGCGTTGCTCGCTACAAAAGTAGAGCAATGTTCTACTTTTGCCGCCTCGACGGAGGCGTCAGCCAATCGAATCATATGCCAGTGCAAGCTCTAGCCAATCAAACCGCATGCTTGTGTGTCTGGGGCGGGAGATTCATGTGATTGGTTGTTGGTCGAGTTGCAGCCCCCCCCCCCGCCGGCAGGCGACAACGCACGCCGCCGTGTGTAGGGGCCGTAACTGTACAGAAAGCGGCGAGATGCATTTCCTTAGGAATCAACAAGCAGAACCGAAACTAACATTTCTAAACGAACAATGGCGGACACGGACAATTTGCGAATGAGTTCTGCCTTTTGTAAACTGAATTTATCAATAAAACGGGGCGAAAAACGTCACTTGTGCGCCGGACAAGTCAATTGACAGATCTACTTGTCCGATATTGTAAATGACACGTCCCGACGGTGGGACGTGTACTTTTTCGCACACTGATTAACAGATAACGGCTGGTCATCCAACGTGATGAATTCAGCTACCTTGGCTGTTGTTTTTTTGGCCTTTTCACTGTTCTGGGGCAGTTTCTCTTTCCTTTTAAAAGTGTCGGTTGTTTCAGTGCCGTTACCTGAGTGGCCGCTGTGTTCTTGTTGAGGTTTGTTTCTCAGGTGGCGTATTAGATTGGTCGTGTTGAACGTAGCTCTGTTCTTTCCACCACGCGGAACCTCCGCATTGCAATCATTGCATCTGGCTGTTACACTGCCTTCGCTTTCAATTTTATAATACTTCCAAACTCCTGACATTTTCTCTGTCCCGACTCCCGAGTCACCAGCTGAACGTAGCCTCTCGTTAGCTTACTGCTACTATTAGACACTGCCCACTCTTTTGCCTGATTTGAGAGAAATAAGCAACCAGGTCTATGAAAACAAGCCCAAAAGAAGCAACACATACACGATGTGTAATTTTAAACCAAAACTAAGGCCTCAGGATGACTTTAAGACGTGAACATGATCATTTTTGTTTTGTTACATTAAATAAAATAATACAATTTTCTAAAAAGAAAAAAAAAATCCCGATTTTTTTTTTTTTTCTTTTCTTTTGAAAATCACGTGATCGGCTCCGATCCCCGATCACGTGATCGGATGGGGACATCTCTACATGTAACAGAACAAATCATGTGACATGATTTTGAATACTTAATTATGAAGAAAAATGAAAGTATCATTGTTGTAGCCCACTTCCAGGACTTGATATTTAGTGACTTTAAAAAGTAAATAATCCAAAGCCTTTTATTATTCTCCAGTAATGGCGTCTGCATTAAACATGTATTATAGGCTGGACTCCCCATATGCTCGCTTGTTTCAACAAAATTGTAATTGCTCATATTTTCCACTTATACTTGGGGTCACCTGAAATTTTTCCAAAACTGATCGATCGATAGGGGAATAGATATTCGTTTGTGGGTTATGTGTTTTATGCTGCAATTTCGAAAATGTTTATTGGTGTTTATCACACAGTCATGATTATTAGACTGTAATTTCTCCTGTGCAGTTCTAGTGTTGAATGTCCTAGGAAGAGGTGACAGCTGCAGCTAAAAAGCTAATCTCTCTCAGGAAATATGTTTTGTTTTCAAGCAATCCTCAACAGACTCCAAGATTGTTATACATTGGAGGGTGCACTTATTAATCAGCAGTTAACCAGTCAATAATAATGCTGTTGTTTTCCAGTTGAGTACCTTTTGGGGAAGCCCACCCCCGAGTGGCCACCATGGGGGACGATAGCGAGTGGATGAAGCTTCCCGTCGACCAGAAATGTGAACACAAGGTGACTGATGTTTGTCTTCAATTATATTTTCTAAAGTTTTTTTCAATCTTATATTTAAAAATATTTCCTCCTTATCAGATATTGAGAGGAAATGTTTGTCATATCTCTCCCATCACATACAAAAACATTAGCGCTCTCTTATGAGAGAATGATGATGTATAGCGTTTACTTTTGTGTATATTTTGGATCAGTCGACCAGTAATGGTTTCTAATCACCAGCACACAATTATATCATTGTACGTCAAATAAATAATACTACTTCTCAGGTTCTTTTAGTTAAAGGGGACCTATCATGCAAAATGCACATTGCTGCTCGAAAGTGCTGGAGACACTGTAGTACATTTGCCAGGCCTGTAAGTGGCGCTGTAGTCTGCCACAAAAGCAGCGGAGAAGACTTCCCTTGCATGGTTGCCATGGTTGCCCTTCTGTTTATTCTCCGCTGTGGCTCTTTTTCTCCCTCCCCGAGGCAAACGTTTGCGCCTCCTGCTTTAAAACAAATGAATAATGACTCTATATAATCATGTGTAAGGGATAATGTGCAGCGACGCGGTCATTATGGGGAAAAGAACACCAACAGGCTGATCAGGAGCCCGACACGAAGCGGAGGGATCTAGATCGGCCTGAAGGTGTTATTACATGGCCACATTCTCAACAAAGTAACGATATGACTCCCAATATTAATTGAAATGCTTTTATGGATTTAGAAAATGATTTTATTGAAGAAAATATTCCGTTGTTACTGTTTGAACTAACGTAGCAACGGCAGGAACTGCTTCGATAGTGTTTTTGAGGAGCTTTTTGATTACAGATTTGAAAACATCGTTGCTTGCTTTAAAAGTAGCACAATTCATTATGTCAAACCTTGGAAAGTATCTAGATATCCCTGCCCTAATGCCAAAGTAAGTAAGTAGCCAACTCCCCTCTCCTGCAGGGGGGCGTGGTCAGTTGCAGCTCACAGCCCCCTGCAAAAACAGTGCTGGAAAGAGCAAATGGAGCAAAATGAGGCATGGCTAAAATGCAGGATCTGTTTGGTATTTTGAAAAAAATATATATTTTATATAGGTATGGCCCTACAATATATGTTTCAAATATAGCATGATATATCCCCTTTAAACTAGCACAGTCTCCATATGAAAATTATTCCTACAGACAACACTACTATGAAGGTAGATATGGTGCAAAATGCGAGAGCTTGTAAAACCTGATGTGAGCACTTGCAGAAAAAAAATCTGAGCTTGTGTGCATACATTTACACTTGTACAAAATATCCACGTAACTGTGAACCAAATTTACACTTGTATAAAAATATCCACGTATCTGTGAACCAAATTTGAAGTCACAGAAGAAAAAAAAAAGTTAGTGATGAAATGTTCACTTGCAGAAAAATATATATTTTTAAAATATATTTTCTATTGCAACCTCTTAAATCAGTCATTACAACTTCACGAATCTGCTCTGTGGCAGTATACATCGACAAATCTGCGGCCTTGACTTTTGCTACACTTCTTGCGATGAATGTGTCTAAAGTAATTTTCACCCGTAGATGTGGGGGGAGGGAGGGGGGTTGGGACGGAGCTATCAGAACGACGAGGCGCAAGTAGTGTTAATTTCGTTGACTAAAATTATGACGACATATGTTCGTCAACGACCTTTTTTTCCATGACGAAAACCAGACGGCACCGACGGCAGTAAACAATAACTGTAACGAAATCATCATGCAATATCGTTGACGAAAAGTGACGAGACGAAAATGTAGTTTACTAAATAAAAACTATGCCACGGCGGTAGATTTTGAATTACACCGGGCAGCGGCACACTGTGAACTGTCAGGAAGACTCGGGTCTAACTCATGGTCTAACTCAGCGGTTCTCAAACTGTGGGTACTGCAGGTGGTCCGTGGAAAAAAGCTAAATAAAATCCACTTTTTATTATCAAGAATTTTCGGGGACCACCTCATATGTGACTAGCACTATCAAAATCAGTCGCTTTGAGTTGTATACACTGTCAGGAAAGATGAGATTCTTAGCTTTCTAATGATCAATCAGGCAGTGGGGTAGTGGTTGTTGGGCTCATCGGACATTTATGAGAGAAAATCTCTAATGTCCGAGTGCAAGTGAATGCACCACAAGACACGAGCCTTGTAACCCCTCCCCTGGCCCTGGCGAGAGCGTGGAAATATGATTGGGGCCGATTTCATTTGAACAGGACGGCGCAAAACGAGAAGCATCCGGACCCAAGTACTGTAGACGGAAGGAACGAGGTATTTGCGGTCTACAATGACAGAGAAGAGACTGTCAAGTTTGGCTGTACTCGGCATTGAATCAAAACGCACTAAAGCTTTGGATCTTAATCAGTTTGTGATGCTGAACAGAATGGTAATCGCCGCATCATAACAGTGATTGACAGCTGATAGGAATAATATGATTGTTAATATTATCATATTAATTCAGACAAACATCGATGAGACAGTTAATTAATGTACTTATTGCAGCAGTCTGCATACATTTGGTACCCCTGGTCTAAGAGTGAAACAAACTAATTCAGTTATTGTCCCGTTAAAATGCATTCAATTATGTCTGCCATCTTATATGTGTCTATTTAAGGCTTTACTAATGTGCCACAATAATGTCACCTAACGTTATTCAGTTAAAATATCAATATTTTGGCTTTCCAAGTTAACATTGAATCAGCATATACTTCTGCCAGGGGATGCCATGAATATTTTTCTAGATCCACCCCTGAGTAGGCTATATTTTTCGTTTAAGTTAATTTCAGGACAACTTTGGGAGTTTGTTTTGAGATTTAAATAGATTTTGAAAGTGTAGAGAGACAGAGAGAGAGAAACAAACAGTCTGCTTAGTAGCAATAATGTAGCTCAAGCCTTTATGCAACTTAGGCCTGCCTATACATTGTTTATGTTACTTATATGCCTGTGTGTCCATTGTTTTGAGTCTGTGTGTTGAGCGCAGCACCGTCTGCTTTTTGCAGCACAGTAACTAAAGCGTACCGGTAGTTTTTTTTGTAGACCTGTCTGCCCGTTTTGTGTGCGTGCGCACTTGTGGCATTGTTTGGGATGACCTAATTAAAATACCGTCCGCAGTCCTCTTTGAGAAACATACACAACGCAGACAGACACCGGTCACAAAATTATCAGATAGGCTTCAATTTACTTTTGATTGTCTATGATTAACTATAAAAAATATCGGTGTTTTAATACTACGTTTATATATGTACTTATTTGTATGGTTTGCATATGAGGTGGTCCGCGAAAACCCTTGATATTAAATAGTGGTCCGCATAAACAAAAAGTTTGAGAACCCGTGGTCTAACTAACCTTATTTAACAGAAAATAAAATGGCAACAACAGGGCTTGGGAGCAGTGGTCGCACTCGCGTTAACCGAATACCCCCCCGTCAGCGCGAGTGAGTGATAAATTGTGCACTCGACGGGTAATGATGGATTATGACGGAAATGTTACAATCCTGTCCGTCAAAATGACTGACAACGAAAAAGTCTAAAGCCACCACTGCTTGGGAGAAAGAAACGATGTGATATTTGGGCCCATTTTTGCTACAATGAGGCGGAGAAAAAAAGCGAATTGTTTTATCAGAAGGGAAGCAATGTGGCCCTAACACAGCTGGTAAAAACACCACAAACCTGACCAGATGCTCTCTGCAAAGCTTCTTTCTTAATCATTCAACCTGTGTTTTTCATCAAATAAGATATAATCTTATTGTGAAATACGTTTGACTAAAATGACAAATTATTGGTTTTGGCTAGACTAGTTTGACTGAAATGTTCTATATATTCTGATGACTAAAAAAGACTCGACAGTTTTCATTGACAACAACTAGACTAAAATAATTAGTTTTCTTTGACTAAAATAAGACTAAAATGCTCAGACTTTTTTCAAATGGCTTTAGGAAGCCATTTGGAAAGGGCAGGCACTTTCAAAAATACTTGGCAGGTGATTGGATCAATCTGTCTATCATGGGCTATTTCAGAGAGCATTACCACATGATGCAATCAAACTATTATCTGCTCTAATTCTATTGAAAGGATGTGAACTTAAAATATATGGAATAACAAATGTATTTGGAACAACATATTTATTTATGTTTTTTTTTTTCAACAGCTGCCATTTTGTTTCTCTCAACAAGTCTTAGACGCAACTTTAAATTCACACATTCACAAAAATTGAACAATATGAAAATAAAATGGGACCTTTCTGCAAACAAGGTTATTCAAGTATGGCTCAGGAGCAGCATCTAAATATTGCACATACTGCAATGAATTTAAGTAAAGTGATAATACAAATGTAATTAAAATTGAAATAGATAAAGTGCAGAACAAATACAAATTGTGATTGCCACTTCCCTGATATCTCTACTTCTCAAAACTAATTTTTACAGATTTTTTGTCAAGAAAACCAGCATGTCAACCTTTGCTGGTTTCAGACATGAACGCTGACATGTGACCACGTTGCCTCCAGTAGGGCTGTCCCGAATACCATTTCTCGGGCTCCGGATATTCGTTAGTAATCAGCAGCGAATATTCGGTGCGGAGATTTTTTTTCATAACACGCTCCGAGACACCTGACAACACACTGTTAAGCAGAAGCGCAGAAAGAGCATACCAGGGGTCAGCAACCCCTGGCACGCGTGCCACCACTGGCACGCGGCACCGTAACCAGTGGCACACTAGGAATAAGTGTGGAAAATATTTTAATTGTATATTCGGATCCTGAACGAGACCGCCGCCAGAGCTCTTCTCCCGTTACCTGCAGAAGGAAGCCATGCACGCAGCGCAGCCCCGATCTTTAACTCCAGGTGACTTTCTGCCGCTTGCCTCCGTGGTGCTGATCGTTTCACCACGGAGGAAAGCACTTCACACATTGCAGTTCCCATAAGGAGCTGTACAAATGCTGCAGTTTTTGCGTGGCTGTGTCTTTAGTTGAAAGCCCAGTGGCGATCTGCTCATCTCTCATCGAAATAATATGCTACAAAGGGACTGGCCACGTGTGCTCTGGAGAATCACAGAACGGACGATCGTCCTTATTATTATTATTATTATTATTATGCTGTTATAACCAATTATTTAAATGTGTTAAATTCGGCATCATGTAAGTTAGTGATGCTCCGATCGGCCGGTGCTCTCTAAAAATGCCGATCGCGAGAGCCGATCGCATGACGTAAAATACATGACACTTTTCTCTGTGCACGGCAAAACAAGCTCTCCAAAATGGCTTCACCGGTCTGGCAGTATTTTAAAGTGTCCGAATATGACAATAAAATAGCGGTATGCAACGTGTGTGAAGCAGAAATCCTGCAGCTCCACCCGCTGTGACGGACCGGTGAGCGGAGCAACACACAAGAGTTAGACCTAACACACTTAGCTATGTTATCTACCTCTGGAACAAGCTAAACTAGTTATAAATATATGTATTCTTCACTGTCGGGTCATTCATTACTGGATCAGTGAGCTGCATGAGATACCGACGGGCTGTCAGGAGAGAGAGAGAGGGGGAGAGAGGAAAAGAGAGCGCTTCCGCTCATTTCTCCCGTGCTATTATCCAAAGTTAATGTAAACTTGAATAATGTACTTAATTTGAATGTAATAATTATGTTGGTTGTTGTTTGTGGAAGCTCCAGTGAATGAGCCCCATTAACTGAGTTTTAAACATAACTTTAAATGGAAGATCCCCATAGGCCCCGCCCACTCGATCCGATCGGAGCATCCCTATAATGTAAGTTGCGCTGACAGGTCTACACACTGCTTCCCCGCAGCGAGCCTCCTCCGCCCTCCTGTTGACAGTTCACGAGCGTCGGCACGCTGATAAAATAATAATTGAATGGCACTTCATATCAAAAAGGTTGCCGACCCCTGGAGCATACTATTACGATTTATATTTATTTATTGTCTCAGTACTCGCATACATTAAAACTAAATGTGTCCTCTGCATTTAACCCAGCCGCAGTGCAGCGCCGGGGATATAGGCGTAAACAGTAAACGGTATTTAAATAAATGAAGAACGAAAAATAAATGAACGAACTGTATGCCAATAATTGCCTTAGCCCCAGATGTTCCCACATCGCTCCTATTATTTTCACTATTCGGATAAAATTGAAAAACTAATATAAAAAAACAATTCGGTTGCTTGCAACTATTTTCCAAGGATAGTAAGAGCACGATTTTATCATGTGTAACGTTACTGTTTAAACGGCGGATAAAGCAGCTTCATCATGGCAACTTGACAACAGCTAAGCTAAGCTAGGCTACTACTTACAGCATCCGGTGACTTTTCAGAGTTGTTGTGCCACCGGCCAGTTTCTTGTCGCATATTTGGCACACTGCCTTCTTCTTACCGTCGTCCAATTTAAAATGGTCCCACACAGCTGGAGTCTTCGGCATTTTGTGTGCAGGTGTGTGAAGCGAGGTGAAGCAAGGAGAAGCGTGCCGTTTGCGTTCGTGACTGTGAGTGAACGCGATGTCAGGAGCACAGGCTGAGATTGTATATATTTTAACAGTGCAATTCAAAAGTATAAATATAGTATAAGAATATGGAAATTCGCCTTTATTGATGGCATACATTTAGGGGAAAATAAAAAATTTTGGAAAAAAAATAAAAAAACGAATATCCGAATAATGAAATTGAAACCCGAATAGTTGGCCAACGAACGAATATTCGAATAGTCGAATATTCGGGTACAGCCCTAGCCTCCAGCACTAAACACTCTTTCTGATGGGGAACTCGTTGCTGGGATACACAAGAATTTTCTAACCAGCTTGTTAAAAAGTTAACACGGTGTACCTTCCACCAGGCCAGGGGATCTTCCTCTCCATCGATGGTGGGAGTCATGAGGTAGGTGTTCACCTCAGCTTCTATGGCACCCTCCAACTGCACAGCGGTCAGGGGGCACAGCAGTGCTCCTCTTAAAGAAGCTGCCCAATGACCGCTTTGCCTTCTTCGAAGTGGATGGCTCTGCCTCGGTTGTTGTCGCATAGTACTCGACATTTTTCAGCGCTGTCTCAAGTTTATTCCTACATTGAGTGTACATTTCTGGGATGGCCACTTGACTAAAGTACGTGCGGGAGGGAATAGCATATCTTTTATCCAGCGTTCGGATGACCTTTTTAAACCCTTCGTTGGTCACAGTGTTAATAGAAACCATGTCTTTAGCGAGGTAGTGCGTTATCGAATTAGTTATCTCACGGTGCCTTCGTGAGCCCTTTTCATACGGCGTAACAGCCGCAAATGACTCTGAAACAGTAGCTTGCTTAGCGCTAGACTGGGCTACGGGACGAAACACTGCGTTTCTGGCTGTGCACTCGTCATATAGCTGCCTGTGGTGCCTTTTCAAGTGCTGATAAAGGTTTGTTGTGCCTCGGGATGTTGCGACATGTCGTGCACAAAACCTGCTTTTGTCCCACATCTGTGGTCCTAAACCCGAAATATGTCCAGACCACTGAAGTGTTGCTTTTTTTCGGGACTAAATTATCAAACGTTTCTTCTGGCGCGGCTGCAGCCATGTTAGAGTGTTAGAAACGTCTTCACATGTGGGCATTTCACGTGAAGTGTTGTTGTTGGGCGTATACTTATTTACCTTGGGCCACTTCTGATTGGTTAACAATGGTTGGTACATGTGGAGCACAGCACTTCTGATTGGTGTGGATGACTGACACACTGTAAAAAAGTGTTTTTTACTGACACACTGTAAAAAAGTGTTTTTTACTGACACACTGTAAAAAAAAATGTAAAAAAATCGCATGCTTTGCGATTTTGATGATCGTGTTACTTTTAATCATACGAAGCCAGATTAAATTAAATAACTACTTCTCCAACCTTGTACTTTTCTCCAGAGTGCTGTGGTTCATTGTTTATTAATATGTTACAGCGGCATTTACTGACCGCTGCTCGTCCACTGGAGTTTCTTCTCCCGTTAACTTACAGCAGCGCCCGCTGTAAAGTATTCACTGTCTGACTGTCACACAAGCAGCTGATAAATATCCCCAATTCCCCATAAGTGAATGTGTTTCAGTATGAATTGACGCTGTTTGGCATCACAACGCTGTTATTAAAGTTTCTCTGGTATAAAATGGGTGATGTTAGCATAGCAACCGTTGCTATATTGACTACGCTACTTGTTGCTTGTTGCTTTAACTTGTGGCATAAGCCGTTTTCTACAGGTACATTTTACCAGCGTATTTTTCATTATGATTCTACTTGTGATAGTCGGACATGACAACCTGTGCAGCCCATGTATTGATTCCATCCGATAGCTGCTATAAAACAAAACGTCTGCTCCCTCCACAATGATCAATGACAGCGAACGGATGGTCAAAGCAAGGTACAAATAAACAGAATCACACGAAACCTGGTTACTGGTTAGTGCCTGACTTTATAAAGTGTTTTTTTTTTTACAAGTGTGTGTGTGGTTGCATTCTAATCACTTTGCTCAGCGCTACTGCTTATTTCAACTTTTATTTGCCATACTCTCCATAAACTGTTAGTTCAGGTTAATCTCGCCCCCCTCCGACGTAAGCGTGGCGTATGCGGTTCTTGCCTCTAGACCAGGGGTCTGCAACCTTTTTGGCCAAAGAGCCATTTTGCCCCCTTTTCCACCAATGTCTGGAGCCGGAAAATATATTTGATAGCTTACAAAGTTGTATTTATTGATACATCATAGACAAAAACTACAGTTCTTTTGCATTTATTATTTATTACATTATAGAAAACTGTTTACCTCAATTTACCATTTACCTTAATAATAAACAAAGAATGGATAGGGGTTGGACTCTATTCTTCTCCGGAGTTGCTCAAGGTGTGAGGCGCCGGGCGGGTGTGGGGTACAAGTCCCCGGTTGGGTGCCTCGTTGTCGGAGTTCACCCCAGTGGACGAGAGGGTCGCCTCCCTGCGGGTTATGGGTGGGAAAACTCTGACTGTTGTGTGTGCGTATGCACCCAACAGCAGTTCAGAGTATACAGCCTTCTTGGAGACCCTGGAAAGAGTCCTGTATGGGTCTCCTGAAGGGGACTCTTTAATCTTGCTGGAAGACTTCAACGCACATGTGGGCAATGATGGAGGGGCGTGATTGGGAGGAACGGCCCCCCGATCTGAACCGGAGTGGTGATTTGTTACTGGACTTCTGTACTAGTCATGGATTGGCCATAACAAACACCATGTTCGAACATAAGGATGCTCATAAGTGTACGTGGTACCAGAGCACCCTAGGCAGAAGGTCCATGATCGATTTCGTTATCGTATCATCGGACCTGAGGCCGTATGTTTTGGACACTCGGGTAAAGAGAGGGGCGGAGTTGTCAACTGATCACCATCTGGTGGTGAGTTGGGTCGAGTGGTGGGGGAAGCCTCTGGATAGACCTGGTAAGCCCAAACGTGTAGTTCGGGTGAACTGGGAATGTCTGGAGGAGGCCCAAGTTCAGGAGGCCTTCAACTCACACCTCCGGCGGAGCTTTTCGGGCATTCCTGTGGAGGTTGGGGACATTGAACCAGAGTGGTCGGTGTTCAAAGCCTCTATTGCCGAAGCCGCGGCGGGGAGCTGTGGTCTCAAGGTCCTAGGTGCCTCAAGGGGCGGTAACCCTCAAACCTCCTGGTGGACACCGGTGGTCAGGGAAGCCGTCCGACTGAAGGAGGCCTTCAGGGATTTGTTATCCCGCGGGATTCCCGAGGCAGTTGCAAGGTACCGACAGGCCCGAAGGGCAGCAGCCTCATCCGTGGCCGAGGCAAAGCAGCGGGTGTGGGAGAAGTTCGGAGAAGACATGGAGAAGGACCTTCGGGCGGCATCAAAGTTGTTCTGGAAAACTGTCCGACACCTCAGGAGGGGGAAGCAGGGAACCATCCAAGCTGTGTACATTAAGGATGGGACGTTGTTGAGCTCAACTGATGGAGTGTTAGGGCGTTGGAAGGAACACTTTGAGGAACTCCTGAACCCGACAACTCCGCCCTCTATGTTAGAGGCAGAGCTGGAGTATGACGGGGGATCAACACCAATCTCCCGGGGGGAGGTCACTGAGGTCGTCAAACAACTCCACAGTGGGAAAGCCCCGGGGGTGGATGAGATCCGCCCAGAAATGCTGAAGGCCCTGGGTGTTGAGGGACTGTCATGGTTGACACGTCTCATCAACATTGCGTGGAAGTCGGAAACTGTACCGAAGGAGTGGCAGACCGGGGTGGTGGTTGTTCCCCTTTTTAAAAAGGGGGATCAGAGGGTGTGTGCCAATTACAGAAGCATCACACTACTCAGCCTCCCCGGGAGAGTTTACTCTAAGGTTCTCGAAAGGAGGGTCAGGCCGATTGTCGAACCTCAGATTGAGGAGGAACAATGCGGATTCCGTCCTGGTCGTGGAACAACGGATCAGCTTTTTACTCTCGCAAGGATCCTGGAGGGGGCCTGGGAGTACGCTTATCCGGTCTACATGTGTTTTGTAGACTTGGAGAAGGCGTATGACTGAGTTCCCAGGGAGTTACTGTGGGAGGTGCTGCGGGAGTATGGGGTGAGGGGGTCTCTATCAAGTCCATCCAATCTCTGTACTCCCAAAGCGAGAGCTGTGTCCGGGTCCTCTGCATTAAGTCGGACCCATTTCCGGTGAGGGTTGGCCTCCGCCAGGGCTGCGCTTTGTCACCAATCCTGTTTGTAATATACATGGATCGGATTTCGAGGCGTAGTCATGGGGGAGGGGGTCTGCAGTTCGGTGGACTAAGGATTGCACCACTGCTTTTTGCAGATGATGTGGTTCTAATGGCTTCATCGGTACTCACTGGATCGGTTCGCAACAGAGTGTGAAGCGGCTGGGATGAGGATCAGCACCTCCAAATCTGAGGCCATGGTTCTCAGCAGGAAACCGATGGACTGTCCACTCCAAGTAGGGAATGAGTCCTTACTAGGGTTGCCAGAAACTGACCATGATCAAAATCGATTATTCGGCAGCCCTGGCGAATAATAATCGATTATTCGACCGCCACCCCCCCGCAGAAGAAAAATAAACTCACACAAAAGGAATTCCGTTTTTTTTTTTTACTGGAACATGTTTAACAGTACAAACAACATAAACGACAAATAAGCCTACATCAACATGATGTTGGTTTATTTTTTGTTATTTTCTAAAGTGCCTGCCATCACCTTTTATTTGGAGATGCGCGATGAGCGCACAATGTATTTATTGCAATGCTGCCATTATTAAATACAGGCTACAGCTTCTATTAATAATAGCAGTATTGCAATAAATATTATTATAGCAATTTATTTATTGCAATGCTATTATTAATACAGGCTGTAGCCTGTATTATTAATAATAGCAGCATTGCACTAAATACATTGTGCGCGCATCTTCAAATAAAGGCAATGACAGGCACTTTAGAAAATAACAAAAAATAAAACACCATGTAGCCTGTATTAATAATAGCAGCATTGAAATACATTCAATAAATAGCCTATATTGTGTGTGCGTGCATCTCGCATCTTCAAAAAAAGCAATGGCGGGCACTAGCACAATAGGCCGTACAATTTCACCTTCATAGCCTAGTTAACATTAACAATCACGAATAAAATAATAATGCAGTAATCAGTCAACAAACAATAGCATCACTTGCTTATGCATCGAAATAATAAATCAATATGGCATTATAGTCTATAAATAACAGTAGGCCTATTGTATTGAACATTCTAACAAACGGTAGCGAGTGAGTCTTTTAGGCTATAGAAATTAGGCTCCAAATAATAAACATTAAAGCTTCACTTGCAACAACAAAACGTCTTACTATTTAGTTGTTCTTGTTCAAAAAGATGAGCTGGTCAAGGTGTAGCCGAGAGCGCAGCCGGTTAAGAATTAGTCCTGTCGCAGAGAAAACCCTTTCCGAGGGCACAGACGTGGCCGGCACACACACAAATATGACCTCGCAAGTTGTGCCAACCTTTCGTACTTCGTCTCATTTACTCTCCACCAATCGAGGGGATCCAAATGGGGGGCGATGCACTTTTCATCACAGTAGTGGCTTAACTCCATTTCAGGCGTTACAGGTTCCTCCGCGTGGTATTCTTCTCCAAACAATGTTAGCATTGCTGACTTGTTGTCGTATCTTGGTCGCTGCAGATCCCCTCGCTGAAGACCCCCTCGCTGCAGACTCCCCCGCTGAAGACCCCCTCACTGACTCAGTCTCAGAGGAGTCTTCCTCGGTGATCTCTGGTCTGCCGTCTGCTCCTAAGGCTGAAAGCAGCTCCTTGACTCTGGCCTTGACAGCATCCCTGAGCGCATCGTTAGCAAACTTCACATGTTTATGCCGCGGGTCAAGATGCGATGAACGGAACGTTCTTGGCACTCTCCACTTCGTCGGGTTTCAGTCGCCGTTTCAGTGACACGGACACGGTTTGCTTGTACTCCGCAACCTTTTTAGACTCTCCTGGAGCAACAGGCAGGTGTTTGGTCAGTAAAGTTGCTGTGACAGGATAAATCATGGAGCTGGAAACCCCTGACTCTCCACACAGAGCAGTAGTAGCGCATTTCAGGGAGCGCAACACCGGCAGCATCTCTTCCATCACGATCCAGCTGTCATCAGCCAGGTCAAGGGTCCTAGCGTCTGACAGAGTTGTGACACTTCGGTCAAAAAGAACCGCAGCAACAGCCCAGCGCCGCTCCATCAGGCGATCAAACATGTCGTAGATGGAATTCCACCTTGTACGACAGTACTGTATCAGGCGGTGAACTGGCAGTGTTTGATCAACCTGAAACATAATCAGAATTAGCTTTGTCACATCACAGGTTTAAGTAAAAGAAAAGAAGCAAAAATGTGTTTTTATGCAAGTTCTATCAATTTTGTTACTTCCATAAAAAAGAAAGGGGGTGCAAACAAACAAACAAACAAACCTGCTTCTGACACAGCGCCTGTGTTGCTACTGTGCTGTGGTGGAAATGTGACAAGTCGACTGGCACCAGCGACAATATGATGGATGGCCTTCAGCTTGAATCCATCATTGATTGCCAGTTGAGTGTATGGGCATAACATGGACTTGAATCCCAATCCAAGTACTCATTATTGGCGAGAGTGACATTGCTCGCGTTGTCATGTACACACGCAGTCACTTTCTCCAGTATCCCCCAGGACTCGGTAGCACTGCGGAGCCCCTCGGCTAAATTCTCTGCCGTGTGCCGTTCGAGCGTTGCACGGGTCTGTAGAACCGCACTCTTCATCTCCCATTCACTGTCGATGTAATGGCAGGTTATGGTAACGTACGATTCTGTTGTGAGTGTTGACAAGCTTCTGCGCAGATCTTCTGCCTTATCTTTGTACAGCATCTTTGGTCATCTTTGTAGTACGGCCCGGGACCCTGTACTCTGGTTCCACGCTTGCCATAAGCTTAAGGAAACCCCCTCCTTCCACGAAACATATTGGCAGCATGTCCTTCACTAGGATATTGGTGATTAGTGCAGTCATTTCACCTGCACGCATGTCATCACAACGACGTGGTCTCGAAGTAAAGTTGGTAATCGCCGGCTGTGCTGCGTCTTTCTCTGTAACCACTTTGGCGTGCTTCGCACTCAAATGCGAACGCATTGTTGAGGTTGAGCTATGATATACCAACGTCTTTTCGCAGAGCTTGCATTTCATTTCCTTTGGACTTGTAAGTTCAAAGTAGTTCCACGAGGAACTCTTTTTACCTGCCGCTTTGCTCATCTTTAGTCGCACGTGTGAGGGAGAGCGGGGGTGGGGGCGGGGTCGGTGTGTCGTGTGCTGCAGCAGTCTGCTCTGCACGCAGGCTTCCTCCAAGTTTACAGTAGAACAAACTGGTGGTGTGACCAATGGCCATTTACAATTATTATTACTAGCATTAGTCTATATTTTGGTTGAAACTAAGCCAGAAAAAAAAAAAATATAAATAAAATCGATTTTTAAAAATAATATTCGATTATGGAGACTAACTAATAATCGCTGGCATCCCTAGTCCTTACCCCAAGTGAAGGAGTTAAAGTATCTCAGGGTCTTGTTCTCGAGTGAGGGAACAATGGAGCGTGAGATGGGCCGGAGAATTGGAGCAGCGGGAGCGGTACCGCAGTCGCTTTACCGCACCGTTGTGACGAAAAGGGAGATGAGCCAGAAGGCAAAGCTCTCTGTCTACTGGGCCATTTTTGTTCCTACCCTCACCTATGGTCATGAACAAGATCGCGGATACAAGCGGCCGAGATGGGTTTTCTCCGCAGGGTGGCTGGTGTCTCCCTTAGGGATAAGGTGAAAAGTTCGGTCATCCGGGAGGGACTCGGAGTTGAGCCGCTCCTCCTTCGCGTCGAAATGAACCAGTTGAGGTGGTTCGGGCACCTAGTTAGGATGCCACCTGGGCGCCTCCCTAGGGAGGTGTTCAGGCACGTCCAGCTGGGAAGAGACCAAGGGGTAGACCTAGGACCAGGTGGAGGGATTATATCTCTTCGCTGGCCTGGGGGCGCCTTGGGATCCCCCAGTCAGAGCTGGTTGATGTGGCCAGGGAAAAGAAAGTTTGGGGCTCTCTGCTGGAACTGCTACCCCCGCGACCCGACCACGGATAATCGGGAGAAGATGGATGGATAAACAAAGAACTCGTATAAGGAGAATACAAAAAATACACAGGCCTACTTTAAAATAAATCAACACAGCACTTGGGGAGTCATTTGAAGAAAATGAATAGAATTAAAATGGGCCCACTTTGAAATAAATAAAACATATAGCTGCACCCTAAAAAAAGTTAACTGATTGAATTATGACTGAAGATCTTCAGTTGTTTTCCTCCAATACGTAAAGGCTGCAGCACCTTTGACAACTTCTCTCTACATACCGGTAAGCTAGCATAGTTTTGCTGTGAAAGCATATAACTGTCCACGCTGAATTAAATCCTGTGTTCCTCCCATACTTTTCTTTGATTTATCCATAATTCGCTCATCGAGCCGGGGGTCATTCACCTGCAAGAAAAGGCGCTTGTGCGGAACCGTAGCAGGATGTGATGTAACATATTTTAGTTGACCGGATTAAAACCGTTTTTTAAATGTATTTATGTATCACCTCAAAATACAAGATACGAAACATTTTCAACCTTGCAACAAAATAGAAATAGTCCTACAAATATCTTTATTTTATTCCCTTCTTATTTTTGTCTAAGCTCAAGGGAGCCAGAGCATAGGGCTTAAAGAGCCGCATGCGGCTCTGAAGTCGTGGGTTGCCGACCTCTGCTCAAGGCCGACACTTTTTTCGAGCTTGGAAAGACAGGTTTTCCTGTTCAGTGTAGCAAAAGTCAAGGCCGCAGATTCGTCGATGTATACTGCCACAGAGCAGATTCGTGAAGTTGTAATGACTGATTTGATAGGTTGTAATAACCAAGTTGCAGTTGTAATGGAAATGGATCTACCTTCATACCTACCCTGTTTAATTGTTATCCTCGAAAGGCTTTGGGAAAAGTGGGATTAAACCAATACTCAAATTCAAGTCTTACTAAATCCCTGTAAACCAATCGACTATGACATCAAACTTAATATAAAAAACTTTAAGCATCTAATCTGGAAAGATGCAATGCCATATGTTTATTTATAGTTTTTACATTTTCTAAAACTCTGTATTATGTAATGCTCTGCAACAAATAAGCCTGTAGGGTTGCTCTATGCTGCCCAGTGGCATCTGAATTAGGGCTTTTTTTAATGAATCGTATTTGAATCTCTATTACGATTTTGGCTTGCAACGAAAACAACATAATCGAAATAAATTTCACATCCTGCCCCCCCCCCTCCCTAAAAGCACTCTCGGCCAGGTTGTGTTGTGACTTGCAGTCTGTTTAATCTCTTTATTCTCCGGTCTCTAGCGTACAGTCAACTTTTACTAACCTTGTCAAGCCGGAACCTCTTATCTACTTCCTGTTTCCTGATCAGGGGTTACCAAAATAAGAGTACTGCGTGTAGCAGTATAATTAAACATTACAGGTTGTGAGTGACATTAGTTGTCATATTTATATATGTTTAGTAGGTTGTGGAAGTGCACTCCAAAATATCTGTTGATCTTCTTTATTGGTATTTATTTAAATGTATATATAAATGTATTGGTTTTTCAGTTGAATTATACTTAAAGTTCAGGGTAATCAACTGTTAAAAACATACTGTTCAAATTATTATTATTATTATTTTTTAAGTTCAATAAATGGATGTTGTCAATGGATAACCGTTTTTAATAATCGTGATGTCAATATTGATATCACTATTATTAAAAACGGTTATCCATTGACAACATCCAAGATAATCGTGACTATGATTTTTGCCATAATCGAGCAGCCCTACTCTGAACCCTGTCCTGGATAAAGGATGATTCTGGAGTCTGGTGATATGCAGTCTAATACCTTGTTTTTTTCCTTCTCACTCAAATATTACTTGACAAATGCATATTAATCCCATAGGTATATAGAGTTCTGAAGTGGGAGAAGCTGTTTCAGGATTTTTCCTAGTTAAAATTAGGGGAGGTGGTACATTTTGATGATTTGCACAAACATGCATGTGTACAGTGTCTTCAACAGGCCCACTTTTACAACCTATACATTTGTGGGCTTCTAATGAAAATGGTTTTCTTGATAGTGTCTATAAAATTACTTTCTTGATATTAAAAGTGAATATGTGCTTCTCTGCAGTGGTCCCAGTAATATGTGTTCCTAAAGTTTTAGATTAGAATCTTTAATGACCACACAGCCAGGCTGGTGGAATTTGTGTTCAGTGCAGAGTATTACAGCTTGTTCCATACAATTCAACATTCAATAAACAGACAGTAAAAAGTACAGCACAGGGTAAAAGACATATAACATAAAGTTCAAGGTGTGGTGGATTGTTATTGTTCATTGGGGTTATTTAGAGTCCATTTAATGTCCGTATTGCAAAGGGGAAAAAGCTGTTTTTGAAGCGGGCGGTTTTGGCGGACAGGGACCTGTAGCGCCTCCCTGAGGGCAGAAGTTGGAAGACATGGTGAGCTGGGTGGGAGGGGTCAGAAATGATTTTCTTTGCCCTTGTGACAGTTCGTTGGTGGTGAAGTGTATTCCTTCAGCAGTGAGTGATGGAAGGGGACTGCAGGTGATTTTTGATGCTTTATTGATGATACGTTGAAGTTTATTCCGGGAGAGGTTGTCTGAATTGCTGTACCAGACTGTGATGGATGATGTGAGGATGCTTTGGATGATGGCTGTGTAGAACTGGATTAGGAGATGTTTCCTCACTCTGAATTTCTTGAGCTGCCGCAGAAAGAATAGCCTTTGATTGGCTTTTTTGTAGATGTGGTCTGTGTTGGTCTTCCATTTGAGGTTATTGCTTATGTGAGTGCCAAGAAATTTGAGTGATTCTGTGGTGAAAATGAGTTTGCCGGAGATAGATAGAGGTGATTTGGGCTGTGGCTTTCGCCTGAAATCGATGATTATTTCTTGGGTTTTTGCTGTGTTAAGTAGGAGGTTGTTTTCTGAGCACCAGGTGACTGCTTGATTGATCTGAGTGCGGTATTGTGTTACCACTTTAGGAGCACAAGAGCAATGTTTACCAAGAACTAGGGATGCACTGAAGTGTGGTGACAACACCTGATGTTTATCTTTTTGCTACGACATGTGGCCCAGTACTGTTCGAAGTCATTTTTTTTGGACTTCTTTCATTTTGAAGGATAAATACACAGACTGAGGGAGATATGGCATAACTTTATGGTAATTTGCAGCGCATCGGCCAAGTATATAATAATCATTAGTACAGTATGCGCTGATGAAATTGCCATTGGTCCAACCCACAGCTACCCCATTTATATTAGAGAATGTACAAAACATTGTAAGCAAAAACTGAAGTGGAACTATAGCAGAATAAGTCGAAGGGCACTCACAAATAATAAACCTACACCAAGGCCATTTCCATGAGTAAAACACATTGTGTGCATCTGTTCGGATGCACTCCTCAGTTAATGTTCTTCCTTGGTCACTTTTCAACCATGTTTCATGAAAATCGGGCACGTGGTTTTCCTGTAATTGACTAAACTTAAGGCAAAAGAGCCTGGAATAAAAGCAAGTCGTGCACACCTGAAGGGAAAATGGAGAAAATGAAATAACAGATGAATGTAGGTCACATGCCCTGTCGGTTTTACAGGAACTGGTAATTCAGTTGTGTGTTTTATACATGCTTCTCTTTCTTTTTTTTTAAGGAAGACATTTTTTGTGTTTATAACCTAACCCTTTCTCTTTTTGTGACTCTTTTCCAGGTTTGGAAAGCCCGTCTGAATGGTTATGAAGAAGCTCTTAAGTTGTTCCAGCGAATAGAAGATGAGAAGAGTCCAGAGTGGGGGAAGTACCTGGGGCTAATAAAGAAGTTTGTCACTGACTCTAATGTTGTGGCTCAGCTTAAAGGCCTGGAGGCTGCCCTGGCCTTCATTGAAAATGCTCATGTAGCTGGCAAGTAAGTAAAACATTTTTCAAGCAGGACTCATGTTGTTCTGAACATTGCCTTAGTCAGGGAAGAAGGTGTTAAACACTAAATTAGCAAGTCTTAATAAAAAAATCTTTCCCCTTTTTGCTTAAAAATGTTTTGGAAAATGCTTTGTGCAGAGTCGTCCTCTGGGTTAACCGGCAGAAGATCTTGGTGTCTGTTATTTATGGTGAGAGGCCTGCAGTTGAGAGCACTGAATGCATTGTCTTGACCAACAGCAAGCAAAGCATGCTCTCAGGATACCTTGTTATATATCCCAGTGTTTCCCCTATATACAAATAGTGGTGGCGCAGCGCCGCTGCTGAAATATGCGTGCCGCTGCTAGGGGGCGCCAGCCAGGTACCAAAAGGTACCTTTTTTTTTTTTTTAATTAAAATAATAATACGTTTTTTAATTTGTGATTGTTTATGTGGATTTGTAGTATTGTGTTACTGTATGTTCAATAAAGGTGTATTTTTGCTAAATATTGAGACATTGCCACTGTATGTACTAGGCAGGGCATAGGCGGTCGCCTAGGGCACCAGATCTGGGGGGCGCTGCGCTGGTGGCTCTGGGAGGGGAAAAAACATTTTTGACCGTTGGTGTGTTCATCCTAATTTTCGGCCTTGATGCAACAACATTCATAATTAAGTAAATGTAACACCCTTTTCACCCCGGTTACACTTTTCATTTGCCCTGTACGATGGGCGCTGTAAGTGGGGGATGTTGGCTTATCAGGCTCACAGCCAAAGTGGAAGTGAGAGAGAGAGCGAGTGTGGGAGGGAGGGGGCGCACCGGTACCGGCGCTGTTGTCATTAGAATCTGGTGCTAGCTGCGCTAACGGATATAAGAAGTCGATGTTTCTACAACCAGGGTGGAGGAGAGCTCTCCTGTCAGACTGAGAGTCTCAGTGAGATAAAGGACTCTGAGTGTTTAGATAGTTAATTTTAGTCTAAGTTATCTCAGTGGGTCTCAAACGTTTTGACCACAAATTATGTAAACACATATTTGCAAGGCACTCCTTTATAATTATTAGGATAAATAAAAACAGGTTTGAAATCATTCCAATGTATACTGTAGGACAGTAAACCAAAAATATCGTTTAAAGTTGGACAGATACAAAAATATGCATAAATAAATGTTAACTAGGTAAAATAAGATATGAATGAAACAAAAATAAAATAAGTTACATTTATTTGTTATTGGTTATGTTCATATACTTATTTGATTATTAAAATATAAACCGATCTTTTTCATATGGGTGTTTTAGAGTTGTACCCCCTAGATCAGGTCTCTAGTAATTGTGTGCTCAAAGTGCACCAGATTGAAGCATTTTACTTTAAAATGTTCAAAACAAATCTTCTCGGGGAGGCATACCCCCCCTAGAGGATGTTACGTCCACCCCCCCCAATGTTCATACAATACTGAATACATTTGAAGCCATTTTGACGTATATTACCTATGTCAATGAGTTTCTGTTTTTGTAGTGTATTTGTCTTTTGTAGAGATTTTTCATTTATTCTTTATAAAATCTCGCATAGGGCAGCAAATTGTTTAGAACCAGCGCTGGTACTAGGCCTCAAGAGCCTTTCTTGTGCTGGCAGACACATAGAAACAAATTGGCGGGGCGCACTTCGCACGTGCACACACTAAAACATTTCACGTGCTCCGTGCACACATTATGCTGGGCCCACGTGCCTTAGCACCGCTGCTATGACTCCATCCTAGGGGAAACACTGTATCCTTTATTCACTGAGGGGAAAAAAAGCAATTTCTTGGATTGATATGTTTTTTTTTAAACGAATATCCTCCAAATTAATCTTGTGTAGTTACAGTATGTGCATGTCAGGAGATGCGTTGGGTCTTCAAAGATACTTCTGTGTAACAAAAGCTCAGGAACCTTAGTACTTTTGGAACATCTAAGTGACGGTTGGCTGTCGTAGGGATGCGACAAAAAAGGACTAAGGTTGCGGTCGGATAGTTTAAAAAAATCAGCTCCTAAGTTCTAACCCTATCTCCTATTCCTTGACCTCTGAGTGAAATGTCACGGGGTTAAGGGATAGTGGATAGGAGAATTCAAAAGGACTTGGGAGAAGAGACTGCGGTACTTTAGAGAATCGAATGCACTTTCCCTATCCGACGTGTTTATGATGCGCCAGCGGACGTAATTTTGTGCGTCTGCTGCTGTGGGGAAACTATGGAAACTACAGTTTTCTATACAGCGGACTACAACATGGATGTTCAATAGGGGTGCAACAACCAATCGACTTAATCGATTAAAATCGATTACCAAATTAGTTGCCAACTAATTCAGTCGTCGATTCGTTGGTGACGTCATCATGTGTGTTTTACGCGCCGTTAGTTTCCACATGCCTAAAACAACCTCAAGCTACATCTAAAACTTGATGGCTGAATAAGAGCGTTTGAGGAATTGTGCAAGGCATACAGTAATAGTCGATTAATCGATTATCAAATTAGTTGTTTGTTGCAGCCCTAATGTTCAATAAGAACGAGGGACTACTGTAAACTCATCTAGAGACTCTGCACCGTGCTCTGATGCTGTTGCTTTATGCTTTTTGAACGTGGACAACAGAGAAACATATTCTTCATGACCAAAGTTGGAATTGAAATAAAAAAGGAAAGTGAAACTTATGCTCGTCACCCTCTCCCTCCGGTCCAGATTAATACAAATGATCCCAATACGTATGAGCTATGAAAATATCTTGAAATCAATACAAATGTATTTATTATAAACGTTAGTCCTTAACATCCATCACTGTATATCACCATTCAAACATCTTTTAAAAGTTGAACAAAAAAGGATTTGTATACATACTAGGGATGTAACGATATATCGTGGGAAATAAATATCTCAATACCGTCGTGAGACTGACAAAAAATCTACTGCGATTTAAAAAAATAATATATATATTTTTTTAAACCTTTATTCAACCAGATGGTCCCATTGAGATCACGATCTCTTTTTCAAGGGAGACCTGTCCAACATGGCAGCAAGTAGGTTACAACATGAACATAAAACAACAGATAACACAAAAGGACATGGTATTTACAGGGCTACATGTACATACCTAGAGACATTGACAAGTACCAACAGTATATTTATATCAATAAGCCTCACCTTCTTGGCAACAACTGTATTGTTTTTGAAGTGGTGGAGAGACAATGCACAGTTTTACCCACTGCTGTCACCCATGGTCAAAGCATATCTCTCTGTCCCAGCAACATCAGTACCAAGCAGAGGTCGTTAACCGAATAATTTCCGTCAATGACGGATTTTTTCTAACAATGACGGAAAAATCTGAAAGCAGTCAGTCATTTTGACAGATTAGAACACAACTCGGAACAGCGCCAAAATGTCCACCAGTGGCCCACATTATATTACATCCTTAGTGGCCAGGTCGACTGAGGGTGATCTACTGTAATCTGTAACTATTATTTAGTCATTCACACCCCTGTCCAGTTGGTGACGAGAGTGTGCATATTAAGTAGCTATTGTCTAGTCTTGTTTTTGACCTCGTTGTTTAACCGGCTTTAGCAATCGCAAAATGTCACGGCAGCTGATCGTCCGAAGATTTTTTAATAAGCCCAGTAATTGTGATGGTGTGGATAAACGAGGTGAAAAAAGAGGGATTGATGCGGTGGAGGATGAAGGACAAGCCAGTAAGAATAAAACTGATAACGTTCAGCCAGCGGCAGAGGGGCAAGCAAGTGGCAAGGAGTTCAAGCGGGAGTACCGGGTTCAGTGGGAGCAAGAGTTTAAGTGGCTGAGGAGGGAAGATGGCAAAATGTTCTGCGACACCTGTAGAGAAGCTAAGATGAGTAACGGATTCGTCCGAGGGTGCACGGTGATGCAGAAATCAGCGTTCAGGCTACAGCAGGTCAATTGAGTTGTTCTTGTAAATGTTTTGTTCATATTCTGATTGTAATTGTCTCATTTAAAAAGGATGTCATTGTTCATATTTGCCTGTTTAGGCACAATGGTTGCGGTGTTTTTAGCGGCCTCTGCCCCCCTCTGCTGTGCTGTCAGTGCAGGAAAAAATAAATCGTTTGTGTTGACATGAAAAGTGACCACACTCTGTTCATCTTTTTTTCTCCATGCCCTTAAAAGTTCTGTATGAATCATTAAAAAAAATGAATGAGCATGTGCTACTCAGTACCCAAACATAAATATTAAATATGTCTCATCTCATCATTAAAACATGAAAAATAAAATGACGGGTAATAATGGATTATGACGGAAATGTTACGATCCTGTCCGTCAAAATGACGGACAACGAAAAAGTCTAACGCAACCACTGGTACCAAGTGAGTTTTTTCCACAGCAGGGGATATTGTAAACGCCCAAACATCCCAGCTTCTACCTGGAAATGTGGACATGCTCATATTCTTAAAAGATAACCTTGATGATGCGGAGTGAGTTAGTGAGTTACTTGAAAAACTAAAGTGAAACTTGATTTATTCTTTGCAGGGTCTAATTATTATATTGTTGACACTTTAAAATACTACTATCCTACTAAAATCCTGTACAAATCAGATTTATTATTTAATAAAGAAAAAAATTCAAGTAAAGAAAAGAAATTCACATTTTTTTTTTTTTTTCAATATCGCGATAAATATCGTACCGTGGACTTTTTGGTATCGTTACATCCTAACATAAACTACGCATTCTGGTACACTCTGAGAAGAAAATAAATGTATTACTACCCGACATATTAATAATATTTGATGCCATTGTTTGTGTTTCACTTTGTTCTGAAGCTCAACTTGCTGCTTGCTCCACACAGAGAGAAAAGCAAAGAGGAGAGAGTCTGTGTGAATTACTTTAAATTGTGGGTAAGGGTAGATAGCTCCCATTGTTCTGTGACCTGTCAATCATCAAACCTGGGATCGTATTTCATTTTGTGTTAATTTGTATCTGAAGTTGTACCCATGGATGTATAAAGAATAGTTCTACCGCAAAGTTATTCTCCATGGGGACTTCCGGCAACAATCTTGATTCTGATTGGCCAGAAGACTCGAAAAAATATCAGCAAAGATGTTTTATTGAGAAGATGATCACTACGTGACAGAAGTTTTCAAAACCGTTTATGATCTCCGGTTCTTCCAATCCAACGCCTACTGCATGCACAGCGCTAGAATTTTTTTTTTCTTCACTCCCACATCTGCGACCCATTCCAAACGGGTCCGCGACCCACCAGTTGAGAACCACTGCATTAAATTGTCAACCTTATCAGATTAAATCTATGCATACTGAATATTGAAAAGTCTACATAAGGCAACACATAAGATGATGTTCATCAGTAGATGTGTATACTGTGTTCTGACAGGCAGTGTTTGTATCAATCTCCACAGGACCACAGGTGAGGTGGTGTCGGGCGTGGTGACCAAAGTGTTCAACCAGCCAAAGGCACGGGCCAAGGAGCTGGGCATGGACATCTGTCTGATGTACTTCGAAATGGAAAAGGGCGAGGTGGTGCAAGAAGAGCTGCTCAAAGGACTGGAAAACAAGAACCCAAAGATCGTGGTGGCCTGCATCGAGACTCTCAGAAGGGCTCTCAGGTCAGTGCTCCTCCCCCCCACGGGTTAGAAAGACCACACTAATGGCGCATTTCCACTGCAGGGCCTCGCACGGCTTAGTACGGTATAGTTAGGCTTTGGTAGGCTCACTTTATGCTGCGTTTCCATTACAGTTTAGGAACTGGGGTAGTAACACAGTGTAGGCGGAGCTGTGACGTCATCTTCAATGCGAAACACAAAACCAACATCAGCCGTTAGCCCTCAGAGCTCACATCTCCTCATATCTGTTTAAAGTTAAACAAGTACAAACCACAGACTGTCTGTGTCATGGCGAATACAGTCGCTGGTTTATTTATGTCTGTATAGGCCGTTGTTGTGAGTGTGGACGGTCGGAGCATATACTGCGTTAGCTTAGCCAAGCCACATTTAGAAAACATGCATTTTAAAAGGGTTTTTCGCCTGCCGTCTGTCTGCAGACTTGTCAAAGCATTAATTCATGGTTTTTACTAACCGGTATCAGTATGTTGTTACTTCGGCATCATTTTGAAACGTGTATTACAATTAAATCACGGTCAAATATGTTCATCTTGTTGTAGTTGTAGCCCCCTTGCCAGCCTCTCTAGTTTAGCATACTCCGCCTGGTTGTTCCTGGCCCTAGAACCACGATTTAGTCGGGCCAGAAAAAAGGTGAAAAAGTAGCCCCGGGCCAAAACTAGGCAAAGTGGAAACGCAACCAAAAACGGGCCCCACACGGCTCGGCACGCTTAAAGCGAGCTACCCGCTGCAGTGGAAACGCGCCATTAGTCACCTTCATCCTGTTTTTATTTAGTCAAGTTTTAGTCGACTAAAAGTCTGAGCATTTTAGTCTTATTTTAGTCAAAGAAAACTAATTATTTTAGTCATCAGATTATATAGAACATTTCAGTCAAACTAGTCTAGCCAAAACCAATAATTTGTCATTTTAGTCAAACGTATTTCACAATAACATTATATCTTGTCCTTATTTGATGAAAAACACAGGTTGAATGATTAACCTCTTAAGCCCTGAGCCTGTTTTTCAGTTTCAGGCTCGAAAATGCCACTAACACAACAAAGACTATATCTTCACTTCTAAAAGGGGTAAATTAATAATCTTTTCTCTCAAAGCAAGGTTACATCTGTGAGTTGGATGTAGAAGTGTCAGAATCAATATAGATGTTTATATTTTAAAATAAATTCAGATGGAACATAGTAAAAACATGTAAATTCTAATGTCCGCCTAAAAAAAAAACATTACTTATAGTGAAAACCACCCTTGAATGATGGGTTAGTAGACTAAAAGCTTTAGGAATCCAAACTATAACATATAAGTACCCTGTATCAACATTGATGCAAAACAAGTGAAATTTGACCTTTTTAGACAGATTTAGAAAAATAAAGTCCAGGCGGACTCACCTCTGGGTAATTTGGGAACCATCAATTCCATTTGAACTTTTTCACTGTAAAAATCATTTTATTACTTTGAATTATCACTATAGGTATTCATTCCATCCAAATACAACTGTTGTGAAAAATATAAAAACATACTCTGTTATCCTAACGTCATTTGCAGGAAACATACTCCGTTTCCTGCAAATGGCGCGAAATCGCGTCATTTGCTGGAAACAACGTCTAAGGAACCTTAATATTTAATAAACTATGAATATTTGATATCCATATAACGGGAAAAAAACTAATTTAACTGATCTTTTTCATTTATTTTTTCAAAAAAAACACACAATGCGAACAGTGAGCCTCTGAATTAGCCCAGAGCGAAAAATGCTAACCTATTACTGCACAGAAAATCACTCCTAGCTCCCTTATTACTTATCCTAGCTGCACATCCAACACATCGTTTATGATCGTAAGGAGAATCTAACAGTGCCCACCTCAACACTGAAAGATACAAACTCGCGAGGTTATCAACAAAAACGTACATCAAAACAAGTGGAGCTAGGTATTAACATGTGCTAGGCTAATGGCTTACCTTCCTCTTTGTCTGGTCTAAACTGGTCTTCAATGGCATTAAAACGATAAAAACGATGATATAGTTAATCCATAGGTTAATATCCAATGGGGCTGTGTCCCCTTTGAAATATTCTGATAATCCATAAGCAATAAAACTGCAATTCCGTTAGTTGCTGTCCGCTCTGTGTGCTCCGTTACACCTTTTTCTTAATCATCAGAACCAATAGAATCGATGGGCAGTTCCCAAATCCACGTAAACATTACCATAGCGGACGTAATAGACAAGCGAACAAAGCATATCTGAAAGTGCACGCCTGGACTGCAAAACTTTATACCCAGTATATTGCCATAAATATGATGATGGATTATCAGTCAAAATTTCTACGTGACACAAAGACATTGGATTAACCTTGAGCGGCGTTTTTATTCCGGTGAACACAACTTTTGATCACAAATCAAAAAAGGTAAGACGTAATTATTGTAATATTTTTGAAACCGGATGTTGTTTACTTTCTCTTTTCTGGCTGATAGCTCCAGGAATTCGGGGTCTTACAGTGATGACATTACATGTGTGGAATCTGTGGAGTCTCAGCTTTAATCGGATATCTTGTTTGTGCAGTTAGGATAAGTAATAAGGGCATTTCTACCGTGAGTGTTGTGCAAAGGTCTGTTAGCATTAGTTAGCATTTTTTTGCTCCATGCTAATTCAAAGGCTTGGTATTACTCTTGTGTTTCTTTTACCTAAACATGGTTCACATTGTCAGTTAGCTGAGTTTCTTACCGTTAAAAGGGTATGGAACATTAATAGTTTCATAAATGTTAAGAATCCCTGAGACATAGTCTCGTAAAAAAACGGTGGGAGGGGTCCACTGGGGGACCCTCAGGCTTAAGAGGTTAAGAATGCAGCTTTGCAGAGAGTATCAGGTCAGGTTTGTGGTGTTTTTACCAGCTGTGTTATGGCCACATTGCTTCCCTTCGCGATAAAACAATGCATTCGCTTTTTTTCTCCGCCTCATTGTAGCGAAATTGGGCCCAAATATCACATAGTTTCTTTCTCCCAAGCAGTGGTGGCTTTAGACTTTTTCATTGTCAGTCATTTTGACGGACAGGATCGTAACATTTCCGTCATAATCCATTATTATGATTATTACCCGTCGAGTGCACAATTTATCTCTCACTCGCACTGACGGGGGTATTCGGTTAACGCGAGTGCGACCACTCCTCCCAAGCCCTGTTGTTGCCATTTTATTTTCTGTTAAATAAGGTTAGTTAGACCATGAGTTAGACCCGAGTCTTCCTGACAGTTCATATTTTGCCGCTGCCCGGTGTAATTCAAATCTACCGCCGCGCGCACCACAGACACACAGCTGCTGCCCTGCCGCAGCACCGGAACTGCTGGGAGAAAAACTGACTATCAGAAATGTAACGTTATCTTTGATAACATTTCGTCTCCTCATTTTTCGTCAACGAAAGTAAAGAGATTTTGGCATAGTTTTTATTTAGTAAACTACATTTTCGTCTAGTCACTTTTCGTCAACGATATTGCATGATGATTTCGTTACAGTTATTGTTTGGTGCCGTCTCGTTTTCGTCATGGAAAAAAAGGTCGTTGACGAACATATTTCGTCATAGTTTTAGTCAACGAAATTAAAACTATTTAGCATGTAAGTGCGGTAACACTAGTGTTAATTTCGTCAGCTATTTTTGTATTTAGTCGTAGTCATGTGTTAAATGTCCTTTTTAGTTTTAGTCATATTTAGTCACCGTCATCCTGTTTTTAATTTAGTCAAGTTTTAGTCGACTAAAAGTCTGAGCATTTTAGTCTAATTTTAGTCAAAGAAAACAGTAACTATTTTAGTCAAGATTTAGTCGACTAAAAGTCTGAGCATTTTAGTCAAAGAAAACTATTTTAGTCTACTTTTTGTCAATGAAAACTGTTTACATTTTTGTCTTTTTTAGTCATCAAATTATATTGAACATTTCAGTCCAACTAATCTAGCCAAAACCAATAAGTTGCCATTTTAGTCAAACTTACTTCACAATAAGATTATATGTTATCCTTATTTGATGAAAAACACAGGTTGAATGATTAAGAATGCAGCTTTGCAGAGAGCATCTGGTCTAGTGGTTTGATGGTATCAATTTAAGGAATACATCCAGACATGGAACATGTTCGGATTTGCATATTTATTTTAAATATATAACACACACAACTCAACAATACAGGGTAGTGTACACACACACACCAATTGCAAAATAAAATAGATAAATTAAAAAGGTTTAATAAATTTAAGTTTAAACAAGGCATGGCTAGAATAACAACGATGGAAAGGTGCAAATAAAAAGTATGCGTCTGTATTGTTTTTGTTGTTGAAACTTGAAAACTGAAAAACATGGATTTTGAACCAGTGAGCTACAACATTTTTTATAAAGACTGAGCCCAACAACTCCTGTACCAACTGAATTTTGGAAACAGACTGCACTCTGTTTATAACATTAAACATATATAATAATTTAATGTTATTTTGGGAGTGTGTGGGTTGGTGGCTTAATTGGCCTCAGCTAGAGGCTGGGGTGGGTCTACAAACCTGTGGGGCATCGGTTAATCAGTGCACCACAGGTTAAGTCAGCCACCAGCACACACACTCGGGAGAGCGCTAACATGTTAGCAAGGACAACCTGCTCTGCTTCATGGCATGTTATTCATTCCTGTCATGTCTTCACCTTTGCAATAAACCAGACTATTTGCAACCACTACTGGCATTGTAGTATTGGCACTGCTACACGGCTTCTTTTGGGGCTCCTCCAAGGACCAGGCAAAGAGTCTGGTTTATTGCAAAGGTGAAGACATGACAGGAATGAATGACATGCCATGAATGAAATGTGTTATGTTATTTAAGTGAAAACTGAAAAAGACCATAACAACCATAACAATCTCTGCTAGCCATCACACCATTTAGACCTGGTTTAGCTTGAGAAAAGCACTTCTTTCCAATGTGGTTCTTGCTCTGTTGCGGCGGCCGCTTGTGAGGTCACCGGTTACACTGAAGACATGTTCGGCAAAGGCTTGTGATGCTGGCATTGCCAGAAGGTCCAAGGCCAGAGGTTTCAGAAGTGTAAATACAGTGCTACTCTGAGAGATCCAAAACTCCATCGCAGATTCCTCAGTGTTAGCAACATGGGACAGCCGTTCTTTGTATTTTTTTATCTCCTGCCTGATACTAGAGGCCTCGGAGGTCCTGGGCCTCGATGGACGACTGGGGCTGAAAAACCTAAATCTAGGCCGCTTTGGGCAATGGGTCGTCTCTGGAGCCACTGTATCCACAATCTCCTCTTCCTCGTTTTCACTCACCTGCTCTTCCACTTGAAGTCTTGGTGGCACACTGCGAGTGATGTAGTCTTCCGCCACTTTTAGAAGATTCTGAATTCCCTCATCATTGTTTTCAACAATGGCTTCAGCTGATACACCGGGGTCAACAAAACATGCAGCTGCAGCAAGGGGAGAGAACTTGTTGGCCGTAACATCCAAGAAGCAGCTGAAGCGTTGCTCCATATTTGCACTCATCTTCTGTGCCAGTATAGCTGCGTCCCTGTTGCTCCTTGCATGCGCTAGGGAGAACTCAGACAGGTGATTCCTCAAGTCCAATAGTGCAGGCACAACAAGGGATAGGGAATTTGTGTCACTTTCAAGCACCTTTGTGTTTTCTGCAAATGGAAGGAGCAGATCTTTGAGACTGGCTACCTTCTGCCACTCACTGGGTAGAAGGCTGTCCCAGCTCATGGAGTCAGCTACTGATGTAAGATGGTCCTTCAATTCAAGAGCACGGGACATCATCAAATAAGTACTGGACCATCTGGTTGGACAGTCTTTGATGAGGATGAGTCCACACTGTTGCAGCAACTGCTCTGTGGCAACAGATGATTTTCGAAACAGTTTCACCAGTTGCCTGACTTTTCCCAGCAGTCGATTGATTGTGAGTTCCTTCTGGATCATGTTGACAACAAACTGGAGGGTATGGACCACGCAGGGGGTCCTTCTCTCCAAGGTTTCGTACCTAATGAAAATTGGAACACAGAACACACAGACTTTTCATATTACCCAATCCATGAAGAATTCATTTGATATTTTAGCACATCATTTATCACCACATGGAATGTTAAAAATGCTGATTGCAGATCACATTATAGGAGAAATATCTAAACCGGTGAATAGTCACAGTATGTGGGAAGACTGCATTGGGTTTTCTGTTTGGCACACACGTCACATGTATAAGCATTATGCACACTGCAGACTGACCTTTCGTCGTCTTCTCCCTCATCACTATCCTGGAGATTTTCCTCTTCAGCGTTGCAATGAAAAGCAGCAACCATGTTGCTTCCATTGTCCGTAATAATGGTGAGAATCTTTTCTTTTGGGATCCCCCATTCTTCTTTACTCTCCTCCACAAGAGCAGCGATAGCCTGAGCAGTGTGCGGGTGAACCATTTGCTTTAGGTTCAGGAGTATGTGTTCAGCCTTATTATCCTGGGGGCTAAAATAACAAGCACTGACTGCAAGAAAAGATGCTGTGAGCCCCTTTTTAGTCCATATATCTAAGCCAATAGTTATTTTGCGTGCCATGGACAGTCTGTGCTTGAATTTCTCCTTTTCGGCCAGGTACATTTTTTCCACCAGGTTTGTGATCTTAGTTTTTTTTTTTGGCACGGTGACTCTTTTATCAATTGTGTCCATCATCTTGATGAAACCCACGTCTTCCACTGTCCGGCCTATCCATTCAGCTATGGCCTCCTCTTTGTGGCGTTGATCCTGCGATTCTTGTTTGTACTTTGTGTAAGTCAGGAATGCACCTGTTATAGCTGGCCTCTCCTCTTTCCTGGGTGGTTCCTTTACTGCAGCACGTCTGTCTGGAATCTAGGACAGGAATACAAACAATGATATCAGGAGTCCGGACTGATGCAACATCAGGAAATCCAGTAAATCATTGCTATAATTTTAACTTAACGCAAACAAAGTATCTGTAAAATGAAAACTCTACACAATCAAAACTAGGTGGTATTATACTCACTAAGTATGTATGCAGATTATGCAGGCATATTACTGCAGACACCTTGTGAGGTATGATTTTGTAGGCAATTAATAGTTATAACATATTATCATATGACAAATCAAATGTAATGAAAGCAATGTGCCGTTGTTGTGAAATAACGTTAACAGTTACTAGTAATGTTAGCCCATCATCTAACGTTGTGTCAGAGACCAACTCAACCCTATGGTAAAGTACCTTTCTGCCCCTTTTTAAGCTCCTTCACAAGTTTCAAAACAATTTGCTGCTAGCATTTGGTTTGGCTAACGTTATAGCATACAACACAGCCTACCCGTTAGCTAACGTTATAGCATACAACACAGCCTACCCGTTAGCTAACGTTATAGCATAAAACACAGCCTACCTAATGTAAAACCATATAGCTGACAAAAAAACAACCTAACGTTTTGTTAACTTACCTCAATTGCTTTGTGGTGAGTCTTGATGTGCCTCTTGAGGTTTGTGGTGTTTTTACCCGCGGATTTATGGCCACATTGCTTCCCTTCTGAATCTAAAGCAATGCATTGAGTTTTTTTCTCCACCTCATTGTACACAAAATGGGCCCAGAAATCATCGCGTTTATTTCGCCCTAGCCCTCTATTAGCCATTTCCCTTTCTGTTAGTTACATCCGAGCATGGATCCAAGTCTTCCTTCTGTTCATAGATCATCTGGTAAAATGTAAAAGTGCCGCGAGTAGAACAGACACAACTGGTGCGCAGCCGCAGCACTGGAAATGGAAGTGCTGGGAGAAAAAATGACTATCAGAGATGTAACGTTATCATTGATAATATTTCGTCTCGTCATTTTTCGTCAACGAAAGTAAAGGGAGATTTTGGCATAGTTTTGATTTATTAAAATACATTTTCGTCTCGTATATATTGTATGTTGATTTCGTTACAGTTATTGTTTACTGACGTTGGTGCCGTCTCGTCATCGTCTCGTTTTAGTCATTGAAAAAAAAGGTCGTTGACGAACATAGGTCGTCATAGTTTTACTCAACGAAATTAACACTAGGTAACACGAGCAATTTGTCTAAACATTTATCAAAAGCGCACCACATTCAGACGGAGAAATGCACCGGGCTCGACTGTCTTTCTAGTAGCTCTGTAGCCCCCCCATCCACGAGTAACTTTTCCACATCAGGTGTTATGTATGCTAGCAGCAACACACAGAGTTAACTCAGTTATACAAACATGGGTTAATGATTAGAGGTAACTGAGTTACTCTTTATCTTGTTTTAATTTTGCTCACAATTTGTTAAGTTAATTTAATATATGTATTTTTGAATCAAATATTCATCTTTATTGTCTTCATCGTTAGTTTCCACATGCCTAAAACAACCTCAAGCTAAATCTAAAAGTTGATGGCTAAATAAGAGCGTATGAGAAATTGTGCAAGGCATACAGTAATAGTCGATTAATCGTTTCATTAATCGATAGATTATCAAATTAGTCGTTTGTTGCAGCCCTATTGTAGTTATCCCATGTATAAATAAAACGTGTTATTCAGCAACCCTTGCCATTTGGGATTTTATTTTTGGTTGGTAGACCTCAGTGAGCTGGTCATTTCAAACTCACCAGCCAAAAAAGTGTGGGCACCCCTGGCTTAGCCGATCTCCATTTAGAAAACACGAGCAAGAAAACAACTTCACTTTACGTAGCCATGATGATAGTTATTACATTGCATTTAGCTGACGCTTTTATCCAAAGCGACTTACAATAAGTACATACGACCAGGAAGACACAACCCTGAAGAAAATAGAATCATATAAGTACATCAGGTATCATAGAGCCAAACATTTCAAATGCTACTCAGCTGGCTATAGATAAGCCAGTCCTATATTAGTATATAAGTGCCTTGTTATTAATTCTATCGCTCCATGTGGAGTCGAAAGAGATGAGTTTTCAGTCTGCGCCGGAAGATGTGCAGGCTTTCTGCTGTCCTGATGTCAATGGGGAGCTCATTCCACCATTTTGGAGCCAGGATAGCAAACCCACGTGTTTTTGCTGATGGGAACTTGGGTCCCCCTCGCAGCGAGGTTGCAGCGAGTCGTTTGGCTGATGCAGAGCGGAGTGCACGCGCTGGGGTGTACAGTTTAACCATGTCCTGGATGTAGGAAGGGCCAGATCCATTCGCAGCATGGTATGCAAGTACTAGTGTCTTGAAGTGGATTCTAGCAGTTACCAGGAGCCAGTGAAGGGAGCGGAGGAGCGGAGTGGTGTGGGAAAATTTTGGAAGGTTGAAGACCAGATGAGCCGCTGCATTCTGGATGAGCTGCAGAGGTCGGATGGCACATGCAGGTAGACCAGCCAGGAGGGAGTTGCAATAGTCTAGGCGTGACGAGAGCCTGGACCAGAACCTGGGTGGCTTTCTGGGTCAGCTGGGGACGAATCTTCCTGATGTTGTACAGCGTATATCTGCAGCAACGGGTTGTAACAGCGATGTTTGCAGTGAAAGACAGGTTGTTATCTAGGGTCACACCCAGATTCCTTGCAGTCTGAGTCGGGGAAACAACAGAGGTGCCGATGTTGATTGTCAGGTCAAGAGTGGGACAATCTTTTCCCGGAAGTAAAAGCAGTTCAGTCTTGTCAAGGTTGAGCTTGAGGTGATGAGCAGACATCCACTGAGAGATGTCAGCTAGACAAGCAGAGATGCGTGCGACGACCTGGGTCTCTGAGCGGGGAAAGGACAGAATTAATTGGGTGTCGTCAGATCCGAGCGAGTTTGTGTACAGGGAGAAGAGGAGGGGACCAAGAACAGAGCCCTGAGGGACCCCTGTAGTTAATTGACAAGGGTCGGACTCGGACCCTCTCCAAGTTACTCTGTAGGTACGGTCTTTGAGGTATGAGGTGAGGAGGGAAAGTGCAGAGCCTGAAACTCCAAGGCTCTGCACTTTAAGGTAAGTTATGTCTTACCTTTGCTGTTTTGTGATCAAAGGTTGTGTTCAAGGGCATACAAACAGTTAATGTCTCTGTAACTTTAAAATGATTACTGATAATCCATCATTACAATTATGAATAACAAACGCAATAAACGCATTATAATGGTTAGCCGACCGGAGCCTCCGGTTTAGGAGTTGCGCACGCAGCGTCTCGTTTTAACTGAATAATGTTCATGTTTACATGGATTTATGAAATGCCCCTAATTACCGCCCCCCTTCCAGAGACACACTGTCAAACACACTCATACCTGCTTGGTATGACATTGAAAAAGTTACATTAAATAAAAATAAATTACAATAAAATGACTGTTTTAATCTTCACATCTTGTATTCATGTCTATAATTTTGAGCACCAAATTATTGAAAAGTATCGAAAAATACCGGTATCATTAAAATCCTAACGATACCCATCCCTAGTGCTGGGTATGCGGTTTTGTTTCTTTATATGATGCACATTTTTCTTTTCAATGTTAAATGTAAATATTTAAATCCGTCCTGGTTTTTACTTATACAATATAAATTGAAAACCATATAAATGTGTAATGCGCGTCTTATAACAATACCATAGTTTTCACTGGCCCAAAACAAATGGTGCCAATTTGACCCCCTCCCTAACTCGAACAGTTTTTTTTAACTGCTGGTCAAAAAAGTCATGCTAGTAATTTATTATGTCAATCAAAGCTGTCAATGACACTCACCACTGTCACCTTTCTGTGGGTCATCTTATTCCTACAGTGAGTTTGGATCTAAGATCGTGACGTTGAAGCCAGTGGTGAAGATTTTATCCAAGCAGTTTGAGTCCAGAGAGAAGGCGGTGAGAGACGAAGTCAAGCTGCTCTCTCTTGAGATCTACAAATGGATCAGAGATGCTCTAAGACCTCCACTGCAAAATATTAACTCCGTTCAGGTTGGGCACACTCTTCAGGGCACACCCTTGCCATCCTACTAATTTTCATCTTTCAGAATCAAGGGAAACTAAACCTTTGCTTGTTTGTTCTCTGTCCCTGCAGCTGAAGGAGCTGGAGGAAGAGTGGGCGAAGCTGCCTTCTTCTCCTCCCAAGCAGACCAGGTTCCTGCGCTCACAGCAGGACCTGAAGGCAAAGTTTGAACAGCACCAAGCCCAAGGGGAACCGTCTGATGGTTAGTAGAAAACTGCAAACAAAAAAAAACTTCTCTTTGATGTTGAGGAGTTGAAGATTCATGATCTGCTGCCATCTCTTTCTCCACTTTCAGGAGAGGATGAGGCGGACACGGTAGCAGCAGTGGATCCTTACGAACTGCTGGAAGCCGTGGACATTTTGTCAAAGATGCCCAAAGACTTTTATGACAAAATAGTAAGTTTATCAAACTATTTAGACATCTCCAAAAAATATACTTTGAAACAAGTCTTTTTGAGTTAACCTGCTCTTAACCTGTTAAGCGGAGGCGGCAGGCTTTTTTTTCACGAAATGGTCTCTCAGGGCTTAACATTTAACAACCTATGAATGTGTCACTGAACGCACTTGGCACAGAACTCACGGTAGAAATACTTAATTACTTATCGGATCTGCACAAACAAGATATATATATACACATTTTTTTTAGATTCCGCAGATTCTAGCGGTATATGCATCATCACTGTGCGACCAAAACTCGCGGCAGCTCAGGCAAACCCAGACAACACACAGCGTAGCTTTACTGAGCCAAAACGGCAAATGTGTCTTACCTTTGCCGTTTTCTGATCAAAAGTTGTGTTCAATGGCATTAAAATGAGAAAAACGCTGCTGAAGGTTAATCCAATGTGTCTGTCACTTTGAAATGATTACTGATTATCCATCCTTCCATTTTTGTCAAAAACGGAGATTTCATATTAGCTGCTGTGGAAGCTATTCAGTATTCTTCACATTTATTTAATGTATTTATTTGTTGTTTTTTGTTTTGTAAAATTAATTGACTTACAGCCATATTATTTAAGTTAAGTTGTGTTCCAGCTAAAATGCTTTTATTTTGAAGGTGATGGGTCAATTTGGGCACACAGCTGGGTTTATTTAAGGCAATCAGGGCACAGCAGCAGGCAGTGGGCACCGGGAAGGTATATGTTTTTTTACCAGTGTCAGGGCTGAGTTCAGCAAACATTTAAACATCTTTTGCTGTATTGTTCCCGCAAGGTGAAACTAATAAATACCACGAAAACGTCGATGCCTTGTCTGGACAATGAATTCATTACCGGGTCCTGATCTGCGTAAGATCTGCTAACTGGTGCCTCAGTGGCCTTTAGAAACGTTGGTGTTGTTGACGAATAGCCACTACAGCTGCTATGAGAGCTACAACGCAGCTTCCGGTTTTGGGCAAACTGCGTGCGCATCACTCATTCCTCAACGGAAATGTTTAGATGGATTTAGGAACTTCCCCTCGATTCTATTGGCTCTAACGGTTACAAATAGGTGTCAATCATCAAAATCGACCGATGGGTTCCAGATATATGGCAAATCCACCCAAATGACCCCAGAAGTGTTTTTCTTTTTGCTAAACCTCTCTAAAAAGGTCAAATGTCACTTGTTTTGCATCAATCTTGATACAGGGTACTTATTATATGTTATAGTTTGGATTCCTAAAGCTTTTAGTCTACTATCCCATCATTCAAGGGTGGTTTTCACTATAAGTAATGGACGGAAACTATAATTTACATTTTTATTTTTTTACTATATTCAATCTGAATTTACTTTAAAATATAAAAAAAAAATCGATATTGATTCTGACTTTTCTACATCCAACTCACAGGTTTATCATTGCTTTGAGAAAAAAGATTATTAATTTAACCCTTTTTAAGAAGTGAAGATATGTCATTTGTTCTGGGAATGTCATTTTCCAGCCTGAGACCTGGAAAACAGGCTCAGGGGTTAACAGGTTAAGGTATCCAAAGCCAGAATTCTTAACGACTTAGTTAATACAGATTCTACTACTGAAACACTATTAACATGTTCTGTTTCCTTGCTCATCTGTTTCTGCAGGAAGCAAAAAAGTGGCAGGAGAGGAAAGAAGCTCTGGAGGCTATAGAGACTCTGATAAAGAACCCCAAACTAGAGAACGGAGACTATGGAGACCTTGTCAGAGCTCTGAAGAAGGTAAAGGTTGAGAAACCCTTCATGGTTTCCTTCAGGCAGTTTATTCAGAAATTAGTTTCAGGAGAAATGACTTTGGTCTAACGGGACTTTGGGGAATGTGGTGAATGTAATTATGTGCTCAGTGGTTGTTATGTTTCAGGTTGTGGGGAAAGATGCTAACGTGATGCTGGTGACCTTGGCAGCTAAATGTCTGGCTGCACTGGCCTCTGGTCTCAGGAAGAAGTTTGGAACATATGCAGGACAAGTAAGTTAATGGAATCTCTTTGACAGCTATTTTCCTCTTTTGTATAATAGTGTTTTGATGTCAATGAAGCCATTGGGGAAAACTGGTTTATACTACTTGTTAGACGTGCCTTTCTTAATTGGACATTAAATGGCTACATTGGCCAACAGACATCGGGGTGGAGGTTCATTCTTGAACACATGAACATGCTACTATGACTTTAACATTGTACCATGTTTGTGTTTTGTGTTCTGAGATGAATGAATTCTGATTTATATTTAAACACAACGCTGGCAAGCAGTAGGCAGGTTCTATTTTTCTGTAGGTAGGAATAAATTAGTTTGGTTATTAGGTATGAGCTGCATTGATCTTAATTAGCATAAGCATAGACTTGGATATCACATTCAGAATATAATCGGGATCTAACCTTTTCCATTCGTAATATTTTCCCGAATGCAGTTATTTTATAAAGCAGATTTAACTGCGTTAAGGCGGGATAAGAAAAATATATCATGACATTACTATTCTACTTTCCAAAATCATTGATGGGGGAGTTTAACTTATGCACGATCACTTATAATGATCTTGCTTGTTTGAAGTGAATAGGTCAGCACTGTTCTTGTTGTCCTTAGTTTGAATCTTTATGGTGTAACTCGTTTTGGATTAAAGCGTCGGCTAAATGTAACGATATCTTCTAAATAAGAGCTGTGTATTTATGTAGGTGGTCCCAACTATTCTGGAGAAGTTCAAGGAGAAGAAGCCTCTGGTTGTCCAGGCCCTTCAAGAGGCTATTGACGCCATCTTCCTCACTGTAAGTATAGACCTTCGTTTGACTACTAGTAGTAGTGAGCAGCTCTTCTTGAATCATCCAACAAAGTTTTGAAAATCATGAGTAACGGAGGAACCAACAACTGTGAAGAAAAGCCAAAGAAATGCAAGAACACGCACAATGCGCCGCAAAATGACTTCTGACTAATCCCAAAGCCCCCAGATAGTGTGCTGGCCTTTGAACACATTTTCGTAATGGTCAAACAGTGGTACTACACTCCGGTTTCTAGTCCGTGGCGTCATTTTGGTCCAAAAATACTTTCCCCCCAATTACTTACATTGGAAAGGATTGTCTGTAAATCATTTTATATTTTTATTTCGGGCTATATACACTACCCAGTACGAACACTTTTTTGTTGCCATTAATTCAATCATTAGGTTTTAAAAGTTGAAAATTGCGCTGGATTGAACTGTAATGATGAATTTAATGTTTAGTGCTCACATATTGATGACAGTCAGCTATAGACAATGGCTTCTTCCCATGACTGTATTCCTAACTTAATTGCTGCTGGGATACATAGACGGCTCTACTGACAGCATTTCAGAAGACAGAAGTTGGAGTGATTATTGGATTGATGTTTTTTCATCTTTGTGACCTTTTTTTTTACCCAGACCACTCTTCAGAACCTGTCGGAGGACATCCTGGCTGTGATGGACAATAAGAACCCATCCATTAAGCAGCAGACCTCTCTGTTCCTGGCCCGCTCCTTCAGACACTGCACTCATACCACGCTGCCCAAGAGCGTCCTTAAACCCTTGTGTGCTGCTCTCGTCAAGGTGGAAATAACTGAACTCTATTAATACCAATCATCATTTTAGCTAATGCTGTACATGGTAATAATACATACATTGTTTCTTATAGCATATTGTCTCAATATAGGACTGAGATGAAAATAAGGTTAGGAAAGCATAGTTTAAAAGTAGCAGTACTGCAGTCAGGGAGTAGAAGTGATGTGCTGATGCTATCAGTGCTATGAATAACATTCAAAAAGATTCCAAGGTTTTATTGAGGCATCTCCATCACTGAGGCCGATGCGATGTGCATCTCGACACGTTGCTAACGATACGATACATTAACGATACATTTGAAGCACCAGGTGATGCGATACGATTCACCCCTGTTGCGATCAGAGGTCCCGTTAACCGAATATTTTTACGGAAAAATCTGAAAGCAGTCCGTCATTTTTGACAGATTAGAACAAACTCGGAACAGCGCCAACGTTTCCCCGCAGCGAGGCTCTGGTGTTTTGCCGTGTTATGCATGCCCTCCAAAAAGGAAATGATACTGTTTCCAAACCTAACTGTGCCGTACAAATCATTGAAATGTCTGAGTTTTGGCTTTACGCTGTGCACGCTCCCGCGAGGTGCAGTGGGCATGCATAACACGGCGCATTTTGTTTTATTCCTCATATGCAGCAAATCATAAATTAACAAAAAAGTGGTTCACATATTTGGTTCTCTCTACCAGTACTGCGCATCCCATCATGCGGTTTATTTTTTACCTTAAAAAAACCAAACACTTGGACCTTTCACAAACAGGCCTTTTCACAAGTCCTGTGTAGTGTTCTCTGTCTCCAGAGTACAGTACAATTGTATAACACCTCACAGTTAAACAATTTCACGATGCATTGCCTATGATTAACAATGTGCAAATAACAGCTACCATATTGTAATGCCCATACAGCTGCTGACTGATGTGCTGAACACTCAACCAGAGGCTAACTCACCAGTGAGCAGAAAGCAGTGGGTTCTATATGAACAATAAAGAAAATAACCTTTCACAAACAGGTATTTCATAACTGCTTACAGTAAGGAAGACATTTAAACTGTTATTGGCAGTCACAGGGTGCTGTAAACTAAACACCACTCTGACAGAACACCTCACTGAGTGATTTCACTCATATGTCTAACTTTCAGGTTTCTCTTTTCAGACGCAGACCCCATGTTGTCTCTTTATGTGCGTTTCTAAGTTCCTCGCACTACTTGTGTACTTTAAAGCGGCTCGGCATCGTTTACAATTTGTGATCTTTTTTTCAAGTGAAAAATCCGAAGAGTTGCCAAACGTTTGATTTGTAGGTATTTTCCGGTGCGCTGTATTTCTCTTTCTCCTCGACTTCCATGTGTGTTAACTGTGACGCGGCTCCTCCGTAGTGCGAAGCCAAGATCGTCTCTGCTGAGTGCTGACAGGATGAGAGGATATTATATGAATGATTTGTTTTTCTACCGATGCAAAGACGCTGCAATCGATGCATCGCGAGTTCAACCCAAACTGTAGCCGACTCTTTCAACCGGTGCACTCGCATGTTGAACTTTATGCCGGTGCACCGATGTGAATCTTAACATCCCTAATATGCACAGTAGTTACTGTGTAATTATGACAATTTAAGTCCCAAGCTCCTTCAACAATGCAACAGAAATATATGTAAGACATAAAACAATACAAAACAGAAAATAAATAAAAATAGTCCAAAACAATTGTAGTAGTGCATTGTGGCTGCAGACTCAATAAACAGGACTGGGATTATTTTGGCAGTTCATCGTAACAAAGTAGAAACACACTTTATTTCCAATGTTATCATTTAAAAGCTTGTATCTACTCTTCTCTTTCACCACCTCAGCAAGTGAATGACTCCGCTCCAGAGGTGCGTGATGCAGCCTTTGAAGCTTTAGGGACGGCCATGAAAGTGGTGGGGGAGAAAGCTGTGAATCCTTTCCTTTCTGATTTGGACAAACTCAAACTGGAGAAGGTAAGGATCAGTAGAAGAAGGGAGTGAAATCCTTCATCAGCTCGAAATATCTCCTCACCACTGTCCTTTTGTTTCATGTGTTACCAGATAAAAGAGTCTGCTGATAAAGTGGAGCTTGCTGGTAAAAAGGGTGCAGGAGGGGAAAAGAAGCCAGCAGCTAAAGCCCCTCCCCCTGCTGAAGCTCCAACCAAATATTCTTCCCCACCTAGAAAGGCCCAAGCTGCGGCCACCAAGGTATGTTCAGAATATTGCACAACCAGTAAACTAAAATAATCAAAATAAATATTTGTCACCTGGTCCTACCTGAATGTTGCTACTTATGACCTAAAGAAACTTAGTGACATGTAATTGTATTGAGTGTTGAGTCTCTTTCTGCAGTCATCAGCAGTTCCATCTAAGAAAGGCAAACCAGCCTCTACAGCGGGTGGAAAATCAAAGAAGGCCCCTGAAAGTAAAGATGTCATCGAGACGGAACTCTCTGTAAGTCTGCATGAATTTATCTTGGAGTTTAGGCTTTTTTTTTTTAAAGTTGCGTCACCGTAATATTAAACAACCTCTGCTCCTCCTAAGCCTTTCACATTGACATTCTGGCACTTTGGTAGTTCTTCCTTTCTGCAGTACAAACATCAGGAGACTCTACTGGTTTTGTCTTTCCCTCAAAGAGATGCATTTCATCTGTCGCCGAAAAACACATTACATGACGTTCGATTCTGGTTTCCACTGACATGGCTTACTTGGACACTTAATAGTTATTATTCACACTGTCTCTGAATTTATACTACAGAAGAGATTAAGCAGTATCAGTATATTGCCATTGAAACTTTTGTTTTTAATTTTGTGTTTACTTGTCAGGCTGAAGCGTGTGAGGAGAAGGCAGCCGGTGTACTTCCTGCTTCCTGTATGCAGCAGCTAGACTCAGCCAACTGGAAGGAGAGACTGGCATGTATGGAGGAGTTTCAGCGGGTGAGGTCTTTATTTCTTTCTTGATGACCGCTAATTCTGTCATGCTCCAGCAGATGTCCCTACAAGATATGGTTTAGTGCGGCTACATCCAAATAATTGAGGAATTAACCGGCATTAAAAAAAGGGCAATTATTGTGATCATAGATAAATCATTGATCTTTTTTTTTTAAAGCAAAATGCCAAATGTTCTTTTACTCCAGCTTCTCAAATGTAAGAACAGGGGGCTTCCTCTGCTTGTCATATTAAGGTAACGTGAATATCTTTGGGTTTGGTCAAATATAACAAGCATTTGAAAGCTTCACCATTGACTCTATTTTGATGGGTATTTTGACTATTTTTGCAAATATTTTAGACAAAAAATCTGCATGTTAAACCCATAGTAAAAACATGAATTTGTTGCAGCCCTACAGTGCACTAAACTAAATATTGAAAGTGTGTCATGTCATTTTCTTATCAATTGTTGAAAAAATATGTATATTGGAAACATTTGACCTTTTTTTTTTTTTTTAAGCGCCTTTTTTTTTTTGGCACGACAAGCGATGCCAAGTAGTTAAAGTTTTTGAACGCAGAAGTGCATACCGCTTATCACAACAGTCCACTGCAAATAAAGAGGAGAAGTTGAACTTCTGAAGCGTCACTACCTGTTATAAAATAATATGCATTAATATTTAACTATTCATTTGTTCATGCTTTAAGGCTGTCGAGACCATGGATAAGGCGGATATGCCGTGCCAGGCTCTGGTCAGGATGTTGGCCAAGAAACCAGGTTGGAAGGAGACCAACTTCCAGGTAAGTGTCTCTGCCCGTGTTGGAATGTAACATTTCCTCCAAGCAACGACTTTTGCCTAGGAAGCACAGAGACGAGATATAATTTCCTCTCAAGCAACATCCAGACAGTGCAGCAATCTGCTGTTAAATATACTTAAGTGTATTTTAGGAGGGGCGATATGACAATGTATACTGTGCAACTGTAGAAATGTGTCTACCATTAGAGCTTTTCATATATTCTACCATTCAATATTTTTTGCTATGATGTTATGATAAGATTAATGGAATGTTAACGCATGTCAAATCTAATGTGAAGACTTATAGAAATAACGAAAGAAAATTAAAATGTGTTTTTTGCTGAAAGATAGAAGAGTACTTATCTCCCAGAATAACAACACATTAACACATTATCCACGACACAGGTTAAAAATGAATATAACAAAGGTTGCCTATTTTTAAGTGGGAGTTTAATTGGAAACCAAATACAAAATAAAAGGAAAGATTCAATATCAAAATATTTTATTCAGACTTCCGGTGGCGCGATCGTGAGGATGGCAGCATAACAAATTAGCTCCCGACTGGACTACCAAATACATGACATGTTACTTGTAACCCCCCCTTATAATGTAGAAGATTTACTTTGAAAGTGTTTATCAACACATAATAATGTCAGGGGCGGAAGAAAATAACCTTGGAATGGCCTTAAGAAGCAAAAGGAAGGACACAGACATGAAAGATGCAAGCTGCGGCCACAAGGCTAAGGCTACAAGGCTAAGGCTATGCTAGGAGAAATGGTGTCGTTAGCCTCCATCCGTGACGCCATAAACGAAACCATGACCAAAGCCATATCTGACCTTAAAAACAATATCTCCATACAACTGTCAGAATTCCAGAGCAGTTTTCAACAGGATATGAAACAACAACTAGGTGATATGAGGACAGACATTAACCAGAAGATGGAAGAAGCTACGAGGAAAATTAAAGCTACTTCGCAGCGAGAGGTGAAAACTCACCGAACTTGAAGGACACTCGCGTCGCAATAACATTCGGATCTATGGTATCATCATGGAAGGAGCGGAAGGGACCTCAATGGTTATATTTGCCAATTTAAAAAGATTTTCATTGCCCCTGAGGAATGGACAAATATCGCAGATGCTGCAGCACCCCCCCCTTCCTGAGTCCATTCGCGATGTCTCGCAGACCCCACGCAGCAAGCAGGAAATGAACCCAGCTCACAATGTCCGCTCCTCGCAGCAGCGAGCCGCGTAACGTCCCGCCAACACGGCACCCAGACCCCACGCAGCATTCTCATCTGTTTGTCCTTAATGGTGTCATTTTCTGGTTGCTAACAAAAGCCATTGTAACACATAAACACTGATGTTCCGCTGTAACGGTGGTGGACTCATCAGAACAGAGTGTGCAAGCTGACCAATCAGAGCACACTGGGCTCATAGGGAGGGGGGGTCAGGAGCTCCAACAAGCCGTGTAGGACAGAGAGTGAATACACATGCTATACAGAGATGCTGTATGAGAAACCAATGTGAGTTTGGAAAATTGAACAATGTAAATCTATTCTAGTAGACCTCAACAATGGAATTATGATCAGTAGAACTGGCCATGACATGGGACCTTTAAGTAAACAATGATTGTTACAATTGTACTTCGTGATGGCCTCCTTGTGACCCCTTAGTTATAGCCGTGTTTCTTATTTGTTTTATTTTGAATTATCTTTGTTGTTGTATGTATTTGTTATCTGTTCCCTCTAACTTAACCAGAGGGTTGTGATATGCATGTTACTTTGAGGTATTGTATGCAAAATCTACCATTGTCCTGGAGTATACTTTCATCTGATGTACTTGCTACTAGGGGTCGACCGATTATCGGCCTGGCCGATATTCCGCATTTTACAGATGATCAGTATCGGCTTTTTTAAAATCAAATTGCCGATACAACTTTGGCTCTGATGCGGCCGTTTCTCGGGCTGCAGTCACCACTGTTCACGAGCAATGTCCCACCCACAGCGCTATCTGATAGGCTATTACTGAAGTGTCAATCAACACTGAAGATTTTCCGGGCTGCAGCCAGCCAGAGAGTCGGGACCTTCTCAGATTACAGGCAGGTGCGAAGAACGCAGACAGAGGCAAGCAGCAGTAGCAGTGAGCGGCAGAGCCATACACGTGTTTCGAAGGTAAATCAGTTGAAAGCCGAAATTCAATAAACATCCCAATCCCCTATGCCGAAGTTGCAAAAACACCACGATCTTATGATCCAATTCTATCAGTTTCCCAGTTACAAAGTGACCGGGGGGTGGTGTGTAGCATCTCGCAGCGGAGAAACTGTGAAGCGCTGGGACGGCTGCTAGTGGAGCGTCGCAGCAACTCTGCTTTCTGCACCACAATCTGGTGCTGCTGAATTGGGACTACTAATACCTCATTCACACCAACGCAACTCCGGTTCAAGCTCCGTGCTAGAGCTTTTCAGGTTCAGAACCGGTTCTTCGGTTTAGCTCCGGCTCTTTTCACACTGCCTAGAGTCCGACTGGTGCTGCGTCATTGCGTCGTTGTTTGCGTCATGACGTAACCGTTTGCGCGCCTGCTTCATAAAGCCAAACCGCGCAGAAACCCCTCACAGCTCACACCGACAACAACAACAATGGCCGATTGTGCTCCAGCTTCCTCTGTACCTCTTCGGAAGACCAGATTCCCAGTAGGTAGCTGGGCTCTTCAGTGGACCACTGCTGCTTGTTAAGTTTCTCCATCGTTGTGTACAAACTGAATAAAACGCGGGCTTTTTGTTGTTGTTCAGGAGTTGATCCCGCCTCAATGTAAGCGTGACGTATGTGGTGCTTTTGCTCCAGCCGGAAAAAATGTTGGTACTTGAAACGAACCGGATTCCGGAGCTAAGAGGCTGCTCCGCTGCGGTGTGAACAGGAAAACTCGGTGCTTTCCAAGCTCCAGCTCCGAACCGGCCCTGAAACACCGTTGGTGTGAATGAGGTATAAATCAGTGAGACTCAAATATCAGAAGTTCAGAACAAGTTTTAGTAGTTTTTATTTAATTTTTACTTCATTTACTTTACTCAGGGTCACAGAGGAAACCAGTTTTAAGATGTTGAAAAGTTCATTAAACATAAAAAGGCATTTCAAAGAAGTTTGTATTATTCTACATTTTTACACCAAGATTTTCTGATGTTACTGCAAATGTATATCTGTTCCAAATATCGGTTATCGGTCTCCTTGATTACTAATAATCGGTATCGGCCTTGAAAAAGACATATCGGTCGATCCCTACTTGCTACCATACTGTCTGTGTTTTCTTTCCTGTAAAACTTGAAAATAAAAATGAAGTTACAAAAAAAACAACGTTTTGTTCTCATTTTCACAGTGGCTACAGTGTAGTTGTTAGCAATGGTAATCTAAAGTCCTTAAGCTACCAACAGTGCATCATACAATATACTCTTTCAACAATCTTTTTTTTTTTTATACTGTTAAGCGAGTAACGAGCCCATAGGGGAGGGAAGGTGCCCGTAATTATGTTTTCTCCCTGTGCAGGTGATGCAGATGAAGCTGCACATCGTGGCTCTCATAGCTCAGAGAGGACAGTTTTCAAAGACCTCAGCCTCTGTGGTTTTGGACGGCTTGGTGGACAAGGTTGGAGACGTCAAATGTGGTGGAAACGCCAAAGAGGGACTGACTGCTATTGGGGTGGCATGCTCACTGCCTTGGACTGCAGAACAGGTGTGTATCCCGTTTATCTAGGCAGGACATCACTTTTTTCTAAAACCTCAAGAGTGACAGTACAGTAGGGTCGATGATGGATATACCAGGGTTTTGTCTAAACCGGGTAACAGGGGCGCTGCGCCCACTTTTTCGTAACATTTTAAACAGATGCCAGAAAACCATAATTGTGTTTGTTAAAAACTGTAAAATGACTCCAAAAAAAATAGACCACCAGACGGCAGAGACAGCTTTGTTTTCACGTAGCTCCAGAGGTCGCGTTAACCGAATATTTTCCGTCTGATGGATTTTTTTAACAATGACGGACAAATCTGGAAGCAGTCCGTCATTTTGACAGATGAGAACAAACTCGGAACAGCACCAAAGTTTCCCCGCAGCGAGGCTCCGGTGTTATGCCGTGTTATGCATGCCCTCCAAAAAGGAAATGATACCGTTTCCAAACCTAACTGTGCCGTACAAATCATTGAAATGTCTGTGAGTTTTGGCTTTACGCTGTGCACGCTCCCGCGAGGTGCAGCAGCCGTTGACAGTTCACGAGCATGCTTCCCCGTCAGAGTTGTGTAAAGGCCGACGGGCAGCAAAAAAGTCTAGCGCAACCTCTGCGTAGCTCCAACGTCTCGTCGTTGTTTACATCTGCGGCGCCATCTTGTATATGGGCATCAAGTTATTGCGAGAATATATATTTTATATACAAGATCAGCGCCACAGTATTGCCCTCATACCATATTTGTATAGAAAACCCCTGTGTACTGTATTAACACACTCTATGTTTATTTGTCAGGTTGTGTCTATGGCATTTGCACAAAAGAATCCTAAAAACCAAGCGGAGACTCTCAACTGGCTGGCTAATGCCATGAAGGAGTTTGGCTTTGCTGGGTAATTTGAAGTTCTTATTTACATGCTCATTATTTATCAAAACATAAATATGAGGTGTCATGGTTTTTAATGGCGTTTTATAAAGTTCCAGAATATTTTTTTCAGTTAGTCATTTTTACTTAAGAAGAGACACATCTTGCACCTTAATGGTATCTGATGACCTCTGACCACCCCTCTCTCAGTATCAATGTGAAGGGCTTCATCAACAACGAGAAGACGGCTCTGGGAGCGACTAACCCTGCAGTGCGGACGGCTGCCATCACCCTGCTGGGAGTCATGTACCTGTACATGGGTGCTCCTCTTCGCATGTTCTTTGAAGATGAGAAGCCTGCTCTCCTGTCACAGATAGACGTCCAGTTTGAAAAGGTAGGGACTTCGTGTGTGGCTCAGGAATACAAGAGATCAAGGTTTTATTCCTGTTATACATTGGTAATAAAAACTGAAATAAGGACTTTTCTCAGCACTCTGTTATCTCGTCAATAAATTATAAGGACATCTATTTGTGTGGGCATCTCCCTCGCAGATGCAGGGCCAGTCTCCACCAGCTCCCATCAGATTCACCAAGAAGTCAGCGGAAGACGAGGAGGGTGATGAAGCAGAGGAGCAGGAAGAAGATGTTGGAGGAGGAGGAGGAGGAGGAGGAGGAGGAATGGACATCCTGGACCTGCTGCCCAGAACAGATATCTGGTAACCAAACACTCACACCTTCAGTGACACTGCACAAAGACTACAAGGTTCAATTATTCTTTTTGAAGTGTGAATCCGATGATAACAAATGAATAATCGTAATTCTTGTTTTATTTTCGACACATTCTCAGCCATTAATTTTATGTTTTCTGTATGAATGCAAAAAACCTGAAATAGATTTGTCTACAGAATATAAGGTGACGCTACTATTGGTTTACCTGCACATAGAATAGTTGTTCAAAGAACATTTTGACAAGGAAATCATTAGAAACGTGTTGTCTTACCATTTAACAATACCACAGTGTATTTACCTGTCCCTTTATCTCTTTCTGTTAACTGCTCAAGATGTAAGACACTGTTCTCATCTCTTACATCTCTCTTTTCTTTCCCATCTTTAGTGACAAAATCACATCTGATCTGGTGTCTAAAATTGGTGATAAGAACTGGAAGATCAGGAAGGAGGGTCTGGATGAGACTGCAGCCATCATCTCAGAGGCCAAGTTCATCACCACAAACATCGGAGACCTGCCACTTGCCTTGAAAGCACGACTCAGTGATTCCAACAAAATCCTGGTTAGTGAGAGAGCAGGGTTATCCTGTCCATTAAGATTTTAATATTATGCTAGAACGCCATCTAACAGAACTGACTGCTTTCAAATAACGTGAAACTAAGTCTATGTCGACAGCATATTGTCACTTGTTTAATTTGATTGAGACGATTAAATTACTTTCCTTTCACTACCATGTGCACATGCAGTACTTTGGAGTTTTGATTGGTTTCCCTTTCAATGAGCTGTGTTTGGAAGCATCATCAACAACTGAGTACAGCCTTGTACTAAAATGTATCCATTTTTGAAAAGTGTGAACTCCTGCCCTAAATATCTTTTAGTTAGAGTTTAACTAGAGTAGAGTTAAATGTTTCTTACATGTTTTTTGTCATATTTGAGATGTTTGATGTTATATCGATGTGTTTTTAGAAGCACAATATCACTCAAGTATTTCATTCTTAATGAAGGATTTAAAAACTACTTTTCACAGTAATAGAATATTAAAATGGCAGTAATGTTTGGTCTCCAGGTGCAGCAGACCCTGACTATCCTTCAGCAGCTGGCTGCAGCCATGGGACCGGGACTCAAGCAGCATGTCAAAACACTGGGAATGCCTATTATCACTGTACTTGGGGACAGCAAGGTATTGTGCACATTCACTCAAATCAGACGGACACTCACCACCCACAGTAACACACCTGTGTGTGCACATTCAACAGCAATGGCAATGTATTGATAGCATTGAGATGGACAGAAATTAGTAGGGATGGGTACCGAGCCCCGGTATTAAAGTGGCCCCGGGGCTGAATATTTAAAGACCGTGGTACCGTTAAGCTCCAACGTTATCGGTCTATTTATCGGTACTGGAAACATTTCAAAAATACATGTCATTTGTATTATTGCTACATAAACATTATATTGCAGTTTTAGTGTCGCCAACTCCGTTTCTAATACGCAAAAAGACAACAAAAAAATAAGTCTGATTTATTTTGGATCTTTCCAATCCAGACGAGAGATCTTTCTCCCCTGTCTGTGTGCGTGGGGGCGGGGCAGTTTACACACATGCGGCTGCTACATGCATGCAACACACACACACACACACACACACACACACACACACACACACACACACACACACGGCGGAGAGAACTAAGCCCTCCAAGGTGTGGTTAAACTTTACCCGTCTCGGGGGGAACAATGCTCGTTGCCAAAAGCACAATAAGAGTTTAGCATGTGGGCGGTAACACGAGCAATTTGTCTAAGCATTTAGCAAAAGTGCACCACATTCAGACGGAGGAATGCACCGTTTTTGACTGTCTTTCTAGTAGCCCTGTAGCCCCCCCATCCACGAGTAACGTTTCCACGTCAGGTGTTATGTATGCTAGCAGCAACACACAGAGTTAACCAGTTAAGCCCCAGGCCCATCTTGCAAGAAACAGCGTCTGAGGGCTTATTAACATTTAACAAACTATGAATGTGTCATACCCACTTAACGGGAAGAAACTCAGCTAACTGACAATATTAACCAGTTTTAGCTAAATTAAACACAAGAGTAATAACAAGCCTCTGAATTAGCCCTCAGCGAAAAAAGGCCAACGCACTTGGCACAGAACTCACGGTATAAATACTTTATTACTTTTCGAATCTGCACAAACAAGATATTTAGTTGTTCTTCTGTTTTACAAACATACATGCATAAGCCACACCTCTCTCTCTCTCTCTCTCTCTCTCTAGAGAGAGAGAGAGAAGAGAGAGAGAGAGAGAGAGAGAGAGAGAGAGAGAGAGAGAGAGAGAGAGAGAAGAGAGAGAGGAGCGAGAGCGAGAGAGAGAGCATCTCCTCTCAGATATCTGAGCTCTATCTCTCTCGCTCTCTCTCCTCTCTCTATCTCTCTCTCTATCTCTCTCTCTCTCTCTCTCTCTCTCTCTCTCTCTTAGAGGGACAGCGATCTCATCTCACTCTGCGTGACCCTAATATCATAACATGTGTGTTCTAGAGAATCACAGAACAGACGATCGTCCTTATTATTATGCCGTTGAAACCAATTATTTAAATGTGTTTGTTGAATTCGGCATCATGTAAGTTGCGCTGACAGGTCCACACACTGCTTCCCCGCAGCGAGGCTCCCCTGTCCTCCTGCTGATAGTTGACGAGCGTCAATATTTTACATTTCTAAATGCAAATTATTGCAAACTGATATGATGAAAAGAGTAAGATGAATCTGAATTCAAACATGTCTCCTGGGACAGTTTCGGGTCCCACGACTGATGATGGACATGTCTCTGTGTTCCTGTGCAGGTTAATGTAAGGGCAGCTGCCATGAGCACTCTGCAGGCCTGGGTGGAGCAAACTGGGATGAAGGAGTGGCTGGAAGGAGAAGACCTGTCAGAGGAGCTAAAGAGAGAGAACCCCTTCCTCCGACAGGAGGTGCTAAGATATCTACTCTTTACTGTCTTGTTTGTGGAAGAAAATCTTGAATTCCTTGTCTTGTACCTTCTGGACCCAAAGTGACATATTAGGCATATTCCTGATGTAAATCATGGTTCACACAGGGTTTTACAGAGTTACTGCCAGTCAACTTGTCTGTGAAGATTGCCATGCCCTTCGCTACGTCGCTTTAAAATGACCGCTCAGAGGAGAGGATTTAATTTCTCTAAACGCCTGTTGCTTCCACTCCTCTCTCCTCGGTTCCCCTCCTCGTCTCCTCCGCTCGCATCTCCTGTGGGCGGGACTAAGACGTGAGGCAAGGAGTCGAGGAGGTTAAAACTAAAAAAGGAGAAGGGGGGTGTGTGTGTGTGTGTATATATTTTATGTGTTTATCGAGCTTAAAAACAATTCATATGCAGGCTATATGAAGAATGACATCATCAAGGAATGCATATTTATATCGTATTGGGCCATAATATAAAACAAACGTATAACGCTCTCTTTATCCCCCAGGTGCTGGGCTGGTTAGCAGAGAAGCTGCTGACCCTGAGGACAGTCCCTGCGGACCTGATGCTGTGTGTCCCTCTCCTCTACGCCTGTCTGGAGGACAGAAACGGAGATGTGAGGAAGAAGGCTCAGGACGCCCTGCCGACCTTCATGATGCAACTGGGACATGACAAGATGGACAAGGCTGCTGGGAAACTCAAAGTACTGAAGCGATGATCGGGCTGTTGCTAGCAAAAAGCTCTGTGACTGCATGGCTCAAGCACCTTAAAAGGTTGTGTTGTCTGCATTAATGAATGTCTCTCCTACTCCCTGCAGGCTGCCTCTAGGGATCTGGTGGTTGCCATGTTGGAAAAGGCCAGAGCAGTGATGCCAGCTAAACCTGCTGCCCCTGCCAAAGCTGGAGGGGGAAAAGGCTCTGCAGAGCCAAGTAGAGCTGCTTCAGGTATGTATGACATTACTATGAATCCCATTCAACTCGTTCTTACTACCACACTCTTACATTAAAACCAATTCTTAATGTAAAAAAACAATCCTTTTCATCTGACCTCGCTCTTTCTCTGGGAAAATCGATGTACAAAGTATGTCGTGACATTCACAGTTTGATTACACACACCCCAGAATGCAATAAGTGTGAGATGTCAATTAGTTGCTCTTGTGCCTGGTAATTGCTTGTATTGTATTCACACAATGTGACCCATGCCTCTCCCCCGCAGCCTCCAGGCAGCCAGCTGGTGAGGACTCTGTGGACAGTAAACCTGAAGTTAAGAAGATCCGAGGAGGAGCGGCCACAAAGAAGGTATGATGGGATAACAACAACACACTAACTAAATATCAAAACTTCAGTGTTTGTGTAAGTCTTTGTTCTGCCTAATACATATTTAATGGCGGTGTAACCATTGTGAACATGACATTTCATTTAAGGTGCATCACACTGGAATATGTTTTCCCATTTATTTTATTAAAAATGATAAAACTTCACACTTTCATTTGTGTTTCAGTTGATCACTTCTGTTGGCGAATAAACAAATACTTTCAAAAGAGTGTCCAATGCACAACCACTATGCGCACCATATTGTTTTTACAAATCATTTCATGATGATGAAATGTAAATATGATGTGGCTTTTTTTACTCACCCAGCCTCCCTCCCCTCCCAAGGAACCTGTCCCTTCCCCCCCCTCCAAGGACAAGGACAGTAATGCTAATAAAAAGCCCCCCAGCAAAGGGAAGGCTGCTGCAAGCAGTCAACAGGTAGATCTGTGCAGGTGTCCTTGTGATGAAACTCCTCTACATCAAACCCCCATGCTGCTCCTTATTAAAGCCAGCTGTGTGGAGCAGCAGACGTGGGCGGAGTTTCTCAGAGGATACTTGTTAGCCTGACGGATGTTAACCCCTGTCCCTTCTCTCTGCCCTGACCCGGTCGGATCTTGGCTCCGTCTAATTCTGTGTCTCTAATTACTAATAATGCCACTGAATACACAAATGTGTCACTAAATACACATGGATAAAGAGTATCTGGGTGATGTGAGTAATGCACATGTTTCAAGCTTTTAACATGTAATGTGTGCTGACATAATAATACATTACATTTATAAAGCGCTTTTCCTGGTGCTCAAAGCGCTTTTCCTGGTGCTCAAAGCGCTTTTCCTGGTGCTCAAAGCGCTTAGGGTTATACATAAAAGTAATCAAAACGCTTAGAACATACATACAGTGGGGCAAAAAAGTATTTAGTCAGCCACCAATTGTGCAAGTTCTCCCACTTAAAAAGATGAGAGGCATGTAATTTTCATCCTAGGTACACTTCAACTATGAGAGACAGAATGGGGGGAAAAAAATCCAGGAAATCACATTGTAGGATTTTTAATGAATTAATTGGTAAATTCCTCGGTAAAATGAGTATTTGGTCACCTACAAACAAACAAGATTTCTGGCTCTCGCAGACCTGTAACTTCTTCTTTAAGAGCCTCCTCTGTCCTCCTTGTTAACTGTATTAATGGCACCCGTTTGAACTCGTTATCAGTATAAAAGACACCTGTCCACAACCTCAAACAGTCACACTCCAAACTCCACTATGGCCAAGACCAAAGAGCTGTCAAAGGACACCAGAAACAAAATTGTAGACCTGCACCAGGCTGGGAAGACTGAATCTGCAATAGGTAAGCAGCTTGGTGTGAAGAAATCAACTGTGGGAGCAATTATTAGAAAATGGAAGACATACAAGACCACTGATAATCTCCCTCGATCTGGGGCTCCACGCAAGATCTCACCCCGTGGGGTCAAAATGATCACAAGAACGGTGAGCAAAAATCCCAGAACCACACGGGGGGACCTAGTCAATGACCTGCAGAGAGCTGGGACCAAAGTAACAAAGGCTACCATCAGTAACACACTACGCCGCCAGGGACTCAAATCCTGCAGTGCCAGACGTGTCCCCCTGCTTAAGCCAGTACATGTCCAGGCCTGTCTGAAGTTTGCTAGAGAGCATTTAGATGATCCAGAGGAGGATTGGGAGAATGTCATATGGTCAGATGAAACCAAAATAGAACTTTTTGGTAAAAACTCAACTAGACGTGTTTGGAGGAGAAAGAATGCTGAGTTGCATCCAAAGAACACGATACCTACTGTGAAACATGGGGGTGGAAGCATCATGCTTTGGGGCTGTTTTTCTGCAAAGGGACCAGGACGACTGATCCGTGTAAAGGAACGAATGAATGGGGCCATGTATCGTGAGATTTTGAGTGACAACCTCCTTCCATCAGCAAGGGCATTGAAGATTAAACGTGGCTGGGTCTTTCAGCATGACAATGATCCCAAAAACACCACCCGGGCAACAAAGGAGTGACTTCGTAAGAAGCATTTCAAGGTCCTGGAGTGGCCTAGCCAGTCTCCAGATCTCAACCCCATAGAAAATCTTTGGAGGGAGTTGAAAGTCCGTGTTGCCCAGCGACAGCCCCAAAACATCACTGCTCTAGAGGAGATCTGCATGGAGGAATGGGCCAAAATACCAGCAACAGTGTGTGAAAACCTTGTGAAGACTTACAGAAAACGTTTGACCTCTGTCATTGCCAACAAAGGGTATATAACAAAGTATTGAGATGAACTTTTGTTTTTGACCAAATACTTATTTTCCACCATAATTTGCAAATAAATTCTTTAAAAATCAGACAATGTGATTTTTTTGGATTTTTTTCTTCTCATTTTGTCTCTCATAGTTGAGGTATACCTAGGATGGAAATTATAGGACTCTCTCATATTTTTAAGTGGGAGAACTGGCACAATTGATGGCTGACTAAATACTTTTGCCCCACTGTACATGCATGCATACAGACGAGAACAAATAGAGCAAGGTCACATTAAAAGGTTAAAGGTCACTCCACTGCATGTGTGTCTTTCTGAATGTGTTTCTTCTTTGGAATATTACCATCACATTAATGTTTTTGCAATGTGTGGCCTTCCCTGAGATCTTTTCAGTATAACACTCCTTTTCTCCTGTTTTTACTCTCTGTGGCCTTACACATCTATTATGTCATCCAAAATTCGCATCACTTTTTACTTCACTCACTATCTGTTAGGGGTGTAACGGTACACGTACAGTACCGAAATTATTTGGTACGGGCCCTTCGGTTCGGTACACGTGTGTACCGAACGAATATAACGTGAAACGTAAAAAATTGAGAACGTGAACAACTTCTTGGAAGTAATCTCAGGTGCTGCGTCGCAGCATTCAGAGTAATGTGCTCCCATTGTGTTCAACGCGTCATAGAGCGAGCAAGTCATTTCATTGGACGAGAGGCATACTATGAGAGCTGGTCAGAGGGATGCGTTCAAATGTAGTCAGTAATAACAATTACGTACAAGGATGACGGACAAAGACAGGCGAACAGAAACAAAGCTGTTTGTCGGCATTGTTCAACTAAAATTGGTTACGCGGCTGACAATACATCAAACTTGCACACTCATTTGAAAAGGCATCACCCGAACGTGAATATCACCGGTACCAAAAGGAAAAAGACTGAAGTGCAAACCCAACTCCCACTAGCATTTAAGCCTCCTCTCGCAAAAAGTTCAGACTATTACAAACGCCAAATATCCTTATGTTGCCATGTTAGCAAAGCGCTACCTGGCTGTATCTGCTACCTCTGTCCCTAGCGAGAGGGTGTTCTCCACAGCAGGAGACATTGTTAGTGCCAGCAGATCTGCCCTTTCGGCAAGCAATGTGGACAAGTACATTTTTCTTTAAAAAAACATGAAAATACAATGACAAGCAAGTCATAATGTCAAACTGGCTGTTTAGGTACTCGTACAGTACAGTTCAAATACAGATTATTTCAGTTCATCGAAAAGCTGCACCTTAATGTTTATTTTATTTTTTGTATTTATTTGAGTGAATATTCATAGTTTAATAATAATTAAAAACCCAAAACTAATAGTTTGTTTTGTGAGTACTAGTACAGTAAAGTTCAAATACAGATTATTTCAGTTCATCGAAATGCTGCACCTTAATGTTTTATTATATTTTGTATTTATTTGAGTGAATACATTATTCACAGTTTAATAATTAAAGTTATTTATTATAATTTTTTCTGCTGTACCGAAAACGTACCGAACCGTGACCTAAAAACCGAGGTACGTACCGAACCGAAATGTTTGTGAACCGTTACACCTGTACTATCTGTACAAAGAGCCCGTGAATAAACATAATTTCCCACAATTCTAAGTTCCCAGCGACTCCCTGACACTGATGTTACCTTCCATCAGGGTCCAGCTGGTAAGAAGCCCGCAGCCAAAACCCAGAAAGATGAGGAAGACAAGTCCGGGCCAATCTTTGTCCTCATCCCCAATGCTAAAGAACAGAGGATCAAAGAGGAGAAGCAACTGAAGGTATCTGACAGCCCCTTAACATGACATGTCCTGACTCCAGTGGCCCAGTTCAACAGCAGTTCCAAACTGTCTGAGGTATCAACTGGAACAGAAGGATACCCAATTTATTCGTGTGGGTATCAGCCCACAGTCGGCATAGTTTAACTAACTGGCTAAGAATATTTTAGTTCCCTAAACAGTTTTTAAGGTTATTACAAAGAAAACATCAGTTATTATGTTATTTGAAATCAATCACACACAGCTCACCTGAAATACCATGGTATTCAGTTTGACTCGTAATGTCTCTTTTGCAGATTTTGAAATGGAACTTCAACACTCCTCGAGATGAATATTTGGAGCAGCTGAAAGCCCAGATGTCCACCTGCTTTGCTAAGTGGCTGCAGGATGAGCTCTTCCACTTTGACTTCCAGAGGCACGTCAAGGCTATAGGAGTCATGATTGAGGTAGTGTTTGCTAAAAAAACTAATTGCATTTTAGCAGAAGGAGACTAGGTTTGGTAATAAAGTCTATTTGTGTGACAGAGGATGGAAAGTGAGAGTGACGCCACCATCAGCTGTCTGGACCTCATTCTGAAGTGGTTCACCCTGAGGTTCTTCGACACTAACACCACAGTCCTAATGAAGGTGCTGGAATATCTCAAGCTGCTGTTTGCCATGCTGAACAGAGAGGACTACCACCTGACCGAGTACGAGGCAAACTCCTTCGTCCCCTACCTCTTACTCAAGGTGAGCACACATCACACTGGGTTCGTACAGTCATTAAAAACCTGGAAAAGTAATGGAAATTCCAGGCCCTGGAAAAGTTATAGAAAACAATATCTTTCCCAAAGTTTTGGAAAAGTCATGGAAACTGGAAATGTAACTAAAGTTGCATCAAATATAATTTATATTATCTAATCGTCGAAATAGTAATACTATACTTTATATCATAACTTCGTACTTTTTTGAGTTCACGTACAACAACATTAACATTAACCTTTCTGTTGGTCGCTTGTTAGCAGACCCTTCACGCGATGGCAGAGCGAACAGGTACAGGCAGGGCCCATAGTGATAGCCCTATAGTTTAAATCTACTACCCACAAATAAACATATAGACATGGGTTACTATTTAAAAAAATGGTAAATGTATTTAGGAACCTATCCATGTGATTTTAAGTGGGGGTGGTCTGTGGGCAGGCTCCCCTGGTCAGATTTACATTACATTTTGGAGTTGAATGCATCAATCTGGTGCACTTTGAGGGGAAAATAAAGAGACTCGATCTATGGAAACACCTATATGAAACAGAACTGTATACATTTCAATAATCATAAAATCATTGCCATAACCAATAACATCTCATTTCCAATATGAAAAAAACACTGAAACTTGTTTTTATTTATTTTTGTTTCATTTATAGTTGCGAGTGTGTCTGCTCCTGAACAAGCCTCTCCTGTCTCCCTCCTCTCCCCCCTGCTCCTCTTTGAGGCAGCAGCAAAGACTAGTTTTAGCTCAACAAGTTTTAAAATGGTATCTTACCTTTTTTCACCTAGTTAACTTTTATTTTGTATTCATGCATATTTTACTAATCCCCACCCCCTCAAATGGAAATATGTGTTTACATAAATGGTGACCACACCGTTTGAGACCCACTGAGAACTTAGACTAAGTTAACTATCTAAACACTCAGAGTCCTTTACCTCACCTGAGCTGAGGTTATCCCGAGCTTGAATGACACACAGAGACCAATCAAGGGCTTTGATTTATGATCTGTATGACAGTGGCCATGTCGGCAGGCCACATCATGTAGACAGCCAGTCACCGTGTGTGAGGCAGACCACTTAACAGGCCAGGCCATCGGGAAACCCCCCGGTCCTCCCGATGGCCAGTCCGGGACTGGGTACAGGAGGCGTATAGCGAGGGATCATTGTCCACAAGTTAATCGATCGCAGATGGCGTTGTGGTCACAGACGGAAAAACCTAAATGGCTCGCGAAATATACTTGGGCGGCCGTTAATATACCTGGGCGGCCCGCCCAAGTATAGTCTGTGTGAGAAACCCTGACATTATCTACGGGTTCGTTCGTTAACAGTAACTGTGCGGTCCGGAGTCACTGTGGCACAGACTGGAGCGCTGGTGAACAGCTGTTAGAACGGGCCGTTCAGAGCAGAGCTCTCTGTCGGAACGGCAGACCGTGATGTGCACTTCATAGGCTATAAACAGAGGTCGTATAAGTATAGATCAGGGGTCGGCAACTTTTTTGATATGAAGTGCCATTTAAAAAAAATATTATTTTATCAGCGTGGGGGGGGGGGGTGAAGAGCTCGACGCTCGTGAACTGTCAACAGGAGGGCGGGGTGAGCCTCGCTGCGGGGAAGCAGTGTGTGGACCTGTCAGCGTAACTTACATTAGGGATGCTCTGATCGCCAGTAATGAGTGACCAGACAGTGAAGAATAAATATATTTATAACTAGTTTAGCTAGTTCCAGAAGTAGATGAAATAGCTAAGTGTGTTAGGTCTAACTCTTAATGTGTGTGTTGCTCCGCTCACCGGTCCATCACAGCGGGTGGAGCTGCAGGATTTCTGCTTCACACACGTTGCTTACCGCTATTTTACTGTCATTTTCGGACACCTTAAGATACTGCCAGACCTGTGAAGCCATTGTGGCGAGCTTGCTTTGCCGCGCACAGAGAAAAGTGTCATGTATTTTACGTCATGCGATCGGCTCTCGCGATCGCATGACGATCGATCGGAGCATCCCTGACTTACATGATGCCGAATTTAACAAACACATTTAAACAATTGGTTTAAACAGCATAATAATAAGGACTACCGTCCGTTCTGTGATTCTCCAGAACACACATGGCCAGTCCGCCCCTTTTGTAGCATATTATTTCGATGAGAGATGAGCAGATCGCCACTGGGCTTTCAACTAAAGACACAGCCACGCAAAAACTGCGGCATTTGTACAGCTCCTTATGGGTACTGCAATTTGTGAAGTGCTTTCCTCTGTGGTGAAACGATCAGTACTGCACCACGGAGGAAAGCGGCAGAAAGTCGCATGGAGTTAGAGAGAGCGGGGCTGCGTAGAGAGCATGGCTTCCTTCTGCAGGTAACGGGGAGACGCGCTCTGGCGGCGGTCTCGTTCAGGATCTGAAAATAACATTTTTATATTTTGCACACTTATTCCACCACTGGTTACGGTGCCTGGCACGCGTGCCAGGGGTTGCCGACCCCTGGTATAGATCTTGTACTTTTTTTTTGTACTCTAGTACAAGATCCGAGTAATTCTACTTTACTAGAGTAAAAGTAGAATTACTCAGATCTTGTACTTGAGTAAAAGTAGAAGTACCAGAGTGTAGGAATATTCTGTTACAAGTAAAAGTCCTGCAATCAAAATGTTACTCAAGTAAAAGTACAAAAGTATGATCATCAAAATATAGTTGAAGTAGCGACAGTAAAAGTAGTCATTGTGCAGTTTGGTCCATTTCAGAATAATATATATGATATGTTTTATAATTATTGATTATAATTATTGAACCTGTTAAGTTTATTTTCACGAAACTGTGTCTCAGGGCTTCTTAACATTTAACAACCTATTAATGAGTCATACCCACTTAACGGGAAGAAACTCAGCTAACTGATGATACGAACCATTTTTACCGAAACAAAACATAAGTCTCACAAGAAGTGTCTAAATGAGCCCTGAGCAAAAAAATGCTAACGCACTTAGCACAGAACTCACGGTAGAAATACTTAATTACTTATCGGATCTGCACAAACAAGATATATATATATATATATATATATATATACACTGAACAAAAATATAAATGCAACACTTTTGTTTTTGCTCCCATTTTTCATGAGATGAACTCAAAGATCTAAAACATTTTCTATATACACAAAATAACCATTTCTTTCAAATATTGTTCACAAATCTGAAAAAATTTGTGATAGTGAGCACTTCTCCTTTGCCGAGATAATCCATCCCACCTCACAGGTGTGGCATATCAAGATGCTGATTAGACAGCATGATTATTGCACAGGTGTGCCTTAGGCTGGCCACAATAAAAGGCCACTCTAAAATGTTCAGTTTTATCACACAGCACAATGCCACAGATGTCGCAAGTTTTGAGGGAGTGTGCAATTGGCATGCTGACAGCAGGAATGTCCACCAGAACTGTTGCCCGTGAATTGAATGTTCATTTATCTACCATAAGCCGTCTCCAAAGGCGTTTCAGAGAATTTGGCAGTACATCCAACCAGCCTCACAACCGCAGACCACGTGTAACCACACCAGCCCAGGACCTCCACATCCAGCATGTTCACCAGATCGTCTGAGACCAGCCACTCGGACAGCTGCTGCAACAATCTGTTTGCATAACCAAAGAATTTCTGCACAAACTGTCAGAAACTGTCTCAGGGAAGCTCATCTGCATGCTCGTCGTCCTCATCGGGGTCTCGACCGGACTCCGGTTCGTCGTCGTAACCGACTTGAGTGGGCAAGTGCTCACATTCGATGGCGTCTGGCACGTTGGAGAGGTGTTCTCTTCACGGATGAATCCCGGTTTTCACTGTTCAGGGCAGATGGCAGACAGCGTGTGTGGCGTCGTGTGGGTGAGCGGTTTTCTGATGTCAATGTTGTGAATCGAGTGGCCCATGGTGGTGGTGGGGTTATGGTATGGGCAGGCGTATGTTATGGACGACGAACACAGGTGCATTTTATTGATGGCATTGTGAATGCACAGAGATACCGTGATGAGATCCTGAGGCCCATTGTTGTGCCATTCATCCACGACCATCACCTCATGTTGCAGCATGATAATGCACGGCCCCATGTTGCAAGGATCTGTACACAATTCCTGGAGGCTGAAAACATCCCAGTTCTTGCATGGCCAGCATACTCACCGGACATGTCACCCATTGAGTATGTTTGGGATGCTCTGGATCGGCGTATACGACAGCGTGTTCCAGTTCCTGCCAATATCCAGCAACTTCGCACAGCCATTGAAGAGTGGACCAACATTCCACAGGCCACAATCAACAACCTGATCAACTCTATGCGAAGGAGATGTGTTGCACTGCGTGAGGCAAATGGTGGTTACACCAGATACTGACTGGTTTTCGGACCCCCCCAGACCCCCCCAATAAAGCAAAACTGCACGTTATATTTCACATCATTCATCCACATCTGTGAAGTAACTAAAGGGATTAAATACCTTTTACCTCTGAATTGTAGAGCAGTAGAAATACAAAGTAGCTAAACATTGAAATACTTAAGTAAAGTACAATTATCTCAAAATTGTACCCAAGTATAGTACTTGTTGAGTTTATGAACTTGGTTACTTTACACCAGTGGCTATACAGATAGAAAGACTAAGCCTTGCACAGAGGCATGACAATATATTTTCAAAATGCTCAACAGTGCTGCCAAAATTATAAACTACCACAATTAAAATAAATGCTTTTATATATTTCTATTAGATGTGACTCTTTAGCGTTTCTGTTATTATTGACACTGCTGCTTTAGTTGTTCTGACTGCTAAAATCCTCTGTTATTCCTAATTTTAAAGCCGATATTCCGTGGGGTTGGGGGGCTCGGATCCTTGTCAACTTTTTCATACCTGATGAGTTGGCACCCCTGAATAATGATAATAAATACTTTATCGTATAGTAATGAAACGTAGAACGGCATTTAACTGTCAAGGTATTTTGCTGGTGAGAGATTTTTACAATTACGCCCTCTAGTCTACAGTTGCTTTAGCCAGTAAGCCTACTATTTGATTTGTTTCAGATAGGCACAACATGTTTCATATGCAGATCTCCTTATTTTCCTGTTCCATGTTAAAAGTAACAATTTTCAGTGGTACCACTGAGGAGTAATTTTTTTTGGTCATGGAAAATTAGGTAAAGGTCATGGAGAAGTAATTGAAAATCCTTGGTGAAAAAGTGTATGAACCTCAGAATAATATGCTGCTGTAATGCTCGCTTTGCTAACGGCTTCTTCTCTTCAGGTTGGAGAGCCAAAGGATGGAGTCCGCAAAGATGTTCGGGCGATACTGGCCATGCTGTGTAAGGTGTACCCAGCATCCAAGGTCTTCCCTTTCCTCATGGAAGGAACCAAGTCCAAAAACTCCAAACAGAGAGCCGGTAGGTGTCTACAAACTGAACTTCTGTTAGGGCTAGGGGTGCAACAACTAATCGACTTAATCGATTAAAATCGATTACCAAATGAGTTGCCAACTAATTCAGTCGTCGATTCGTTGGTGACGTCATCACATGTGTTTTACGCGCCGTTCAGCTCCAACGTTATTGGTCTTTTTATCGGTACTGGAGATATTTAAAAAATATATGTCATGTATTATTGCTACATAAGCATTATATCGCAGTCTTAGTGTCGCCAACTCGTTTCTAATATGCAAAAGGACAAACAAATGCGTCTATGATGTATTTTCGATCAGACGAGATCTCTCTCCCCGGTCTGTGTGCGAGGGGGCGGGGCAGTTTACACACACGCAGCTGCTACATGCAGCAACACACACACACACACACACACACACACACACACACACACACACACACACACACACGGAGGAGATGGCTGAGAGAATGTGCTCCGAAGTGGTTAAACTTTACCCGTCTTGAGGTGGACAATGCTCGTTGCCAAAAGTGCAATAAGAGTTTAGCATGTAAGGGCGGTAACACGAGCAACGAGCATTGTCCACCTCAAGACGGGTGTGTTGGGGTGCCACTGATGGGGGATCAAAGCTGTCCGGTCCCACATGCTAAGTGCTAGCCAGATAGTCGCAGCGTTTAAGTCCCGACTCTCCCGATGGCCAATCCGTGCCTCCCCTGACTGCACGTTGCTGACACAAACCGCTGCAGTGCGGTGTGTCCGGGCGATGCTGCTCCAAGGAAGAGACACACGTTCACTAAACCAAAAAAACTATATCCGGTCACAGAGATCTGCTATTTTAAAGTAAAGTCAACACATATCAACCCTAAATATAGTCTATATTAAGAACGAGAAAAGTCTTAACATATATACAGGACTGTCTCAGAAAATTAGAATATTGTGATAAAGTTCTTTATTTTCTGTAATGCAATTAAAAAAACAAAAATGTCATACATTCTGGATTCATTACAAATCAACTGAAATATTGCAAGCCTTTTATTATTTTAATATTGCTGATTATGGCATACAGCTTAAGAAAACTCAAAAATCCTATTTCAAAAAATTAGAATAGTTCCTCAGACCAAGTAAAAAAAAAAAGATTTATAACAGCAAAACACAATCAAACATTTGAAAATGTCCATTAATGCACTCAGTACTTGGTTGGGAATCCTTTTGCACGGATTACTGCATCAATGCGGTGTGGCATGGAGGCAATCAGCCTGTGGCATTGCTGAGGTGTTATGGATGCCCAGGATGCTTCAATAGCGGCCTTTAGCTCATTAGCATTGTTGGGTCTGGTGTCTTTCAGCTTCTTCTTCACAATACCCCACATATTCTCTATGGGGTTCAGGTCAGGGGAATTTGCAGGCCAATCGAGGACAGTAATGCCATGGTCAGTACACCAGTTACTGGTGGTTTTGGCACTGTGGGCAGGTGCCAGATCATGCTGGAAAATGAATTCCTCATCTCCATAGAGCTTTTCAGCAGACGGAAGCATGTAGTGCTCTAAAATCTCTTGGTACACAGCTGCATTTACTCTGGGCTTGATGAAACACAGTGGACCAACACCAGCAGCTGACATGGCTCCCCAAACCATCGCTGACTGTGGGAACTTCACACTGGATTTCAAGCAACTTGGATTTTGCTCCTCTCCAGCCTTTCTCCAGACTCTGGCGCCTTGACTTCCAAATGAAATACAAAACTTGCTTTCGTCTGAAAAGAGGACTTTTGACCACTGTGCAACTGTCCAGTGCTTCTTTTCCTTAGCCCAAGTCAGACGCCTCTTCCGTTGTCTTGAGTTCAGAAGTGGCTTGACCATGGGAATACGGCTATTGTAGCCCATTTCCCGGACACGTCTGTGAACAGTGACTTTTGATACCTGGACTCCAGCTTCAGTCCACTGTCTTTGAAGCTCCCCCAAATTCTGGAAGCGACTCTTCTTCACAATGCTGTTAAGGCTGCGGTCATCTCTCTTGGTTGTGCAGCGTTTCCTGCCACATTTCCCCCTTCCAACAGACTTTTTGTGGATGTGCTTTGACACTGCACTCTGTGAACAGCTTGCTCTTTGAGAAATTTCTTTTTGTGTCTTACCCTCCTGATGGAGGGTGTCAATGACGGTCCTCTGGACAGCAGTCAGATCAGCAGTCTTCCCCATACTTGTGATTTAGTTTACTGAACCAAGCTGAGTGTTTTTCAAGGCTCAGGAAACCCTTGCAGGTGTTTCGAGTTAATTAGACGATTCAAGTGATTCGTTGAACACCCTACTAGTATACTTTTTCATGATATTCTAATATTTAGAGATAGGATATTTGAGTTTTCTTAAGCTGTATGCCATAATCAGCAATATTAAAATAATAAAAGGCTTGCAATATTTCAGTTGATTTGTAATGAATCCAGAATGTATGACATTTTTGTTTTTTTAATTGCATTACAGAAAATAAAGAACTTTATCACAATATTCTAATTTTCTGAGACAGTCCTGTGTGTATATATATATATATATATCTATATATATATCTATATATATCTCTATCTATATCTCTATCTATATATATATCTCTATCTATATATATATATATATATCTCTATCTATATATATATATATATATATATATATATATATATATATATATATCATTTTTTGTAAACATGACAAATGTGCGAGGGTGATGACGTAAGAGAATCGTCCTATGTGCCGGGGCTTAGGCCCGGACAAATTTAAACCCTCGGTGAGGGAGCTTATATAGCATTACCCCGCTGAAGCTCACCAAAGTTTAATATATTTCATAGTTCAAAGTTTTGTCAATTGTTTTGTTTATTAGTCAAATACTGGTTTCTGAGGAGTTTTACTGGAATGAAAGAGCACAAAGTTTGTCTACAGAAGCAGCATACTGCATTAAACCTGACCTTGACAGAGAGGTTGAAGTTCATGTGGAGAGGAGGCTTCAGTAGTCTGTCTGTTTTATCTATTGGGAACAATGCCTAAATCAAATACTTTCTAATGGTTTCTTTTTCTAATAAACCTTGCATTGGGTTGGTCACACAATTCATTCTCTTGTGCTTTGTTTTATCTGAATTATGACAAGGAGTTATCACAAACTGTTTAGTTGTGCTATCTTACAATCAATACTGTATATAGTAAAAGTGAGGTAAAGTGTGTTGCCAATGTAACCGTTAGAACTCAAAGTTGCGATGAGGTCTTAAAATGTATGGAAAGGGTCTTAAAAAAGGTTTTAAAAGGTATTACATTTGACTTCAGGATTCCTGTATATGCTCCGTCCACACTCATAACAACGGCCTACTGACATAAATAAACCAGCGACTGTATTCGCCATGACACAGACAGTCTGTGGTTTGTACTTGTTTAACTTTTGTCCAGTTTCTGAACAGATATGAGGACAGCTAACGGCTAATGTTTTGGTTTTGTGGTTCTACGTCAGTGACGGCAGGCTGAGATCTTCACCGATTATTGGCTACCGCGAGATCGCGTCAAGGGAATTTGACGCTCAAGTTTAAAAACTTGAACTGCAAAATGTAAACCATTTGATCGCGCTAACCTTTCGTACCACATTAAAACTAACAACAAAAGCACTGTTTTGAAAATGTAAACAAATCCCCCCCCTTCCCTGAAACTGCACATTTAAATACATGTCCCCAGAGGACTCCTTTCACTGCTGCATCACTCGAGCGTTCTTTGCCACTTTGCGTTAACTGGATTTAGAGCGAAGATTTGCATCGCGTTACTCATGCGAGTTTGACCGAGGAATCATTTGTGTTTACCAGAGGTGGGAGTAAGTCCTACATGTGCAAGTCATGAGCAAGTCTCAAGTCTTGACCTACAAGTATCAAGCAAGTCCCAAGTCACTGTGATGAGAGTCAAGCAAGTCAAATCAAGTCATTGCTCAGGTCAAGCAAGTCAAGTCATACGAAATTCTGATGAATAAGCCCAGTTTCCGCATTTAAATCAGTTAAAAGACAGTGGTTATGAAAATGGATTCAACCCACACTATGATCTTCATTACATACACAGTTAATCACTTGAAATCTAATTTAGACCGATGACAATCATACACTGAACAAAAATATAAATGCAACACTTTTGTTTTTGCTCCCATTTTTCATGAGATGAACTCAAAGATCTAAAACATTTTCTATATACACAAAATAACCATTTCTCTCAAATATTGATCACAAATCTGAAAAAATCTGTGATAGTGAGCACTTCTCCTTTGCCCAGATAATCCATCCCACCTCACAGGTGTGGCATATCAAGATGCTGATTAGACAGCATGATTATTGCACAGGTGTGCCTTAGGCTGGCCACAATAAAAGGCCACTCTGAAACGTGCAGTTTTGCTTTATTGGGGGTTTCTGGGGGGGTCCGAAAACCAGTCAGTATCTGGTGTGACCACCATTTGCCTCACGCAGTGCAACACATCTCCTTCGCATAGAGTTGATCAGGTTGTTGATTGTGGCCTGTGGAATGTTGGTCCACTCCTCTTCAATGGCTGTGCGAAGTTGCTGGATATTGGCAGGAACTGGAACACGCTGTCGTATACGCCGATCCAGAGCATCCCAAACATGCTCAATGGGTGACATGTCCGGTGAGTATGCTGGCCATGCAATAACTGGAATGTTTTCAGCCTCCAGGAATTGTGTACAGATCCTTGCAACATGGGGCCGTGCATTATCATGCTGCAACATGAGGTGATGGTCGTGGATGAATGGCACAACAATGGGCCTCAGGATCTCGTCGCGGTATCTCTGTGCATTCACAATGCCATCAATAAAATGCACCTGTGTTCGTCGTCCATAACATAAGCCTGCCCATACCATAACCCCACCACCACCATGGGCCACTCGATTCACAACATTGACATCAGAAAACCACGCTGTCTGCCATCTGCCCTGAACAGTGAAAACCGGGATTCATCCGTGAAGAGAACACCTCTCCAACGTGCCAGACGCCATCGAATGTGAGCATTTGCCCACTCAAGTCGGTTACGACGACGAACCGGAGTCAGGTCGAGACCCCGATGAGGACGAAGAGCATGCAGATGAGCTTCCCTGAGACAGTTTGTGCAGAAATTCTTTGGTTATGCAAACAGATTGTTGCAGCAGCTGTCCGAGTGGCTGGTCTCAGACGATCTTGGAGGTGAACATGCTGGATGTGGAGGTCCTGGGCTGGTGTGGTTACACGTGGTCTGCGGTTGTGAGGCTGGTTGGATGTACTGCCAAATTCTCTGAAACGCCTTTGGAGACGGCTTATTGTAGAGAAATGAACATTCAATTCACGGGCAACAGCTCTGGTGGACATTCCTGCTGTCAGCATGCCAATTGCACACTCTCTCAAAACTTGCGACATCTATGGCATTGTGCTGTGTGATAAAACTGAACATTTTAGAGTGGCCTTTTATTGTGGCCAGCCCAACCTGTGCAATAATCATGCTGTCTAATCAGCATCTTGATATGCCACACCTGTGAGGTGGGATGGATTATCTCGGCAAAGAAGTGCTCACTATCACAGATTTTTTCAGATTTGTGAACAATATTTGAGAGAAATGGTTATTTTGTGTATATAGAAAATGTTTTAGATCTTTGAGTTCATCTCATGAAAAATGGGAGCAAAAACAAAAGTGTTGCATTTATATTTTTGTTCAGTGTATTAGATTCATATTAACCCTAGAACTGCAGACAATATAGCTAGGACTCAAAGTCTGTTCAAAAAGGCAGAATTCCAGGTAAGAAAATCATATATGGAATTTGCCATTACACATATTTAATTTAAATTTCTGTTAACACTAGAACCGCCAACAGCGTCAGCACCTACATAGATATCTTTTTCAAATCATTTCATTTGTTCCTCTTCATCATTTCCTTATAAACTAATTTGGACGATTTAAAACTCACTTAATTGGGTTAATTTTGAAAATGCTTCAGTTTATCATCATAACAGATCAAAAAGTTCAGATTCATTTTACAATAAATCAAGGAATGATGCACTTCTACAAACAAAAACATAATTAAAACATTTAAACAAACTATTAAAAGTAAATTAACTACATTATTCAACAGTTTACAGTAACTTCTGATAATAACACAGGGGAAAATAAACGAGGCCTCTCTCTCTCTCTCTCTCTCTCTCTCGACAGCCCGTCAGTATCAGGGTTAGTCAAAATGAATCCCTTGGCGGTTCTAGTGCTCATTTACCGTTTTGTCTTCTCTTTGCTTAATCGATTTGAAACCAAGTCTAACGTAGCTTAAACTTAACGTTAGCTTTCTAGCTAACACAACACATGCACGTGTTTTTTTTTTTAGTGACGAAGAAGTTGGATGTTGTGGTGGTCCTGTCACTGATCTTTATGCTGCAGACCCTGCATACAGCTGTTCTCTTCTTATTACCGTCATCGACAACATAATCCTTGAATCCAAACTTCACTATTTTTGGAGTAACGCTAGCTGCTGCCATGTTAACTGGCACTCCTGTCTTCTCGTGGTTTGCCAGGTTTGCGCGCATGGCGCTATAATCATCCAATCACATTTCGAAAAAACTAAACGTAATATCTCAATACAAAAACAAACGCAAATATTTAATTTGAAAAAGTCAAGTCCTTTCAAGTCATCTGTCTCAAGCTTATGTCAAGTCTCAAGTCATGAATACCAAGTCAAAATCAAGGATTGAATCAATGTTAGTCAAGCAAGTCTCAAGTCCAAAAATATGCGAGTCAAGTCATGTGACTCGAGTCCCCACCTCTGGTGTTTACTACTGTCACTCAAACTGCACTAGCGAGGAGGCGAGGCTCTTCTCAATGTAGATGGCAACATTTGTGTATTTTCCTGTGATTTCATTGTAATACGCTTATCAAAATGATGCAGAAATAATAAACACAATGATATCAGTTAGTAAAAACAATGAAATAATCCTTTGACAAGTGTGCCTTATACGGCAGGCAGGAAACGTTTTAAATGTGTATATTTTCAATGGAAATTGGGTCGATCAGGCTAGGCTAAGCTACTGTTGTAGCTGCTCCGCCCACACTCAAAATAGCGACATACAAACCTAAATAAAGTAGTGACTCTATTGTCCATGACATAGACAGTGTGTGGTTTGCACATTTATAAACACTGTTATTGGTCCAGTTTATGAACAAATATGAGGAACCATGGGCTCTGATCACCCAGAGCCAATGGCTGCTGTTTGGTTTTCTGATTCAGCGACGACAGGCTAAGTTTCTCACTACTGATCCTTTTTAAATGGAGAAAGACGGAGGGAGTAGAGTTCCGTATTGGATGAGATTTATTCAAACAAATGTTTATTTGGTTTCCTCCCTGTCCTCAGAATGTCTGGAGGAGTTGGGTTGTTTGATAGAGGGCTATGGGATGAATGTATGTCAGCCGACTCCAGCCAAGTCTTTGAAGGAGATTGCCGTTCACATCGGGGACAGAGACACGTCTGTCCGCAATGCCGCCCTCAACACTGTGGTGGCTGTCTACAACGTGAGCGGGGACCAAGTCTACAAACTAATAGGAAATGTAAGATGGAGAAGATATCACTGTTATCTTTGTTGGGTATCACATTACAACAACAACAAAAAATCTAATATATTTGCAATCCTTTCCAGTTGTCAGAGAAAGACATGAGCATGCTGGAGGAAAGAATCAAGCGTTCAGCGAAGAAGGCTGCTGCAGCAGCTTCTGTCAAGCCCAGCGCCGCAGAGAGGACCCAGAGAGAGCCCCCCGCTAACCCCAATGCCACCTTCCGCCGCAAGCCTGCACAGGAAGACCCCAACAAACTCAAGTAAGTCCCCTCTGAGTCAGGGCTGTCACTGTTAACTGCTTCCCAACTTGTTTTGGTCCAGCTGATACTTGCCGAGCACAAAATACAGCATCATTATGAGAAACAAAATAACCAGCATGAGCAAAGTGTTAATTTCAAAAAGACATTCAAATCAATCGAGCGTATTTGAATTTCTTTCACCTTTTAAAAAAAAAAAAATATATATCCTCCAGCTTTTGTTTTTCCATCTGTACATCTTTCGCACGGATTACAATAATAAAACACTTGTGGGCTTTTTGCTCGCACGCCGAGCTGACACAATATAATTCGTTTTTTTAGAATCTACAGTAAGCAGTTCTCTGGATATGTTTCTTTTGAGCTGACGTTGACGATATTGCATAAAGAAATTCTATAATGTATCTTAAAGAGCAACTTGCAGGGTTTTTTTTATCCTAGGTTTATGCTTAACCTTGCCTGAAAATTACACTTAAAAAAGTTAATTCTAATTTTACATTGCATTTCACCATTTGTAATCATGGTGAGCTGGAGTTTGTGCAGGTTGCACAAACTCCAGCCTGTCACGACATCGAGTCCACAGTGTCCCTAACAGGAAAAGGACTCTCTCTCTCTTCCCCCCCCCCCCCTCCGGTACACAGCACCGTAAGACGTAGTGTGGAGTTGCATTAGGTAATGTGAGTTACGGCTGATACTTGCGCATTAGTTTCTGTTATGGATCAGTATCAACAGTCCTGCCAGTAACGTTACTATATTATCAATACTACTTTAGTTATAGCCTGATTTATGATAGCTAACTTTACAATGTTGTGATGTGACTGACGTTAGCTTACATTAACTGTAGCTAACGCCGGTGTTCCGGATTAACTGGTTTCCCGATCAACTGGTTTACAGAGGTAAGGCGTGGCCTTCGACTGAAATACACATTTCGATCGCTTCTTCTGTCGTTTACATAAATCTTTTGGTATATTTGGCTCGGTAGGAAGACTTTGATGCACATTCAGTACCAGTGTGTGAGGTTGTGGTTACGATGGCGATATCCGGACGTGAACAGCAAGGACTACAAAAACAAAAACGAGTTGACTGGGGATGTCTGTTCAAAACATTGCGAAGTCCAATAAATCATTTAAACCAGCTATTGTTGCCAGACTAATTACTGAATATCGTTCTTAATGTGATGCCAAGTCCATCTGAGACCTGTGTACACCTTCAGACTGAAGCGTACGTTGTTTACTCACAGTTTGAAAGCAGCGTGGAGAAGTCTTCAGCTGTGGTAAACTGTGATCCTCTGGTAAACTGTGCCCCACCTCTGTAAACCAGTTGATCAGGAAACCAGTTAATCCGGAACACCGGTCACTCACCAAGACAGCTGTCCTGTTCCCCACTGGTTCTCCTCACACCACAGCTCCATTTCTCGCCGATGGCCGTTATTTCTTCTAATCCTTGGCTCCTGGTCTCTTGGACGCCTAGCAGGCTCATAATTATAATCATATGCATTCGAATATATATTTTCAACCTCTTCTGTGTCAAAACTAGCATTGTGATCCATGTTTATTAATACGTTAGACCGGCCGCTCTCCCCCATGTAACGTCACACACGGGAGGTCATGTGGGGAGACTTTTTTTTATGCGGAAGTAAACATTTCTTACGAAAACGACGCCAGATGTCACTGTAGTGTATATTTCTGTATATCTTTTGGAAAATCTAGTGTATACATCATTTTCCTACACATTTATTCACTGGTGTGTCTAACCTGCAAGTTGTTCTTTAATCACTTAACATTAACAGGTTTATGATATACCCAGTCTAAAACACGAGTGGATCTGACTTTAATTACATTTGACTCAAGTGTTTCGTCAACTTAATATGTTGCTTAAAATAATACTTCTGCATACAGTATGTGACACTGTGCGTTGCACGGCCAGATACGGCTCAAGAAGCTGACTCAGATAAGGAAATATATGATACATTATGATGTGATATGAACAGTGTTGTGCTAGTTACTGAAAACCAGTAACTAGTTACCATTACTAGTTACTTCATTTCAAAAGTAACTCACTTACTTTACTGATCATTTTCCCCCATAAGTAATGCGTTACTGTAAAAAGTAACTTTTTAGTTACTTAAAAAAAGGGCTCCCATTAATGCCCTTATAGCCTTCATTTCAGTTTGTTATTGCATTGGAGAATAATACAATCTGTTGATCAACTTGACATGCATTATATGCAATCTGGATTGCATCGATATTAGCTGCCTTTCCATTTTTGTATATTCTTTCTTCAGGTAGTTGGAAAAAGTTTTCCGTCCCATATGCCGTGTGCCGCCCGGACATGGTATCATGCTAACTAGCTCCCTGAAAGCGGGTGACTCCACTGTAGCAATAGCCTGCATGTGTTCTACAACATACCGTGCAATGGCTTTATCGACTTTTCCCTGGCTAGCAGTCCCTTGGGTAAAATCCAGCCGCTGTTGCTTCGGTGGAGGTGGAGTGGCGTCGGCTGAGTCTGGGTCTGTGCCGGACTTAGTTACTAACTTCGTCCCAGCATGTTGTTTTTGCAGATGTTTTAAGAGATTTGAATTACTGGTTTGGGCAATAGATAGGCTCTTTGACCCGCCAGGACACAACTTACATTTAACACAAACTTTCTTTTCTTTGTGCTCGACAAAAGTGAAATAGTGAGAATATCTCCAGGTGGAGAAACTAGACTTGAGCTCCGCCGCCGCCATTCGATAGTCTTGTTAGTAAACAACACAAACACGCCAACAGCGCGTCTCCGCATGTGACACAGGAAGTATCTAAGTACATTTACTCAAGTACTGTACTTAAGTACAGTTCTCATCTCTGTTCGCCTGGCTGTTGACTATATAAAAAAAACTAACGGAGTAACGCACCATGTAGTAACGGTAACTGAGTTACTGAATTTAAAAAGTAATGCGTTAGAGTACTAGTTACTGCCAAAAATAACGGCGTTACAGTAACGCGTTACTTTGTAACTAACGCGTCCCAACACTGGATATGAATGATAATGGGACACATTGACGTCTGCACTCACAGTGCCGCGGACTGTACGTAATGTTACTTTGATCCGGTTACTTATGTTGTGGCAGATATTTACGTAAGCTTTCTTAACGCTAATGTTATAATAGTCAGATTGCTCTGAAGATGGGAGGTGATATTTTATTCATTTTCATGTTCACAGTCGGTGATTTGGTCGGCCGTCTTTCCAGCAACGGCAGCTTTTCTGTATTTCCTTTCTCCTGTAATATGACTTGATCGCTTTAAACTCTGCACACTGTTGTTATCAGCTGTTCCACCATGGTTTCTACCTCAACCTGTAGTAGATTTATCCTTATTGAAACGGTTACATTAAATGAAAAATAAAATCAATGTGCAGGCTTACGTGAACACAGTTCTACTTGAACAATATGCACAGTTTATACATTAAATAAATCAACAGTACAGTGGCGATATGGTTCAAGTGGAAGCGATTCGCCATTATAGCAAAGAAGAAGAAGAACTCCACACAGTTGATCTCTTATCCTGGAACCCGTTCCGCATAAGTTATCTAACCCGCTAAGAAGTGAACCAGCTTCGTAGGACCGGAAATCCCTGAAGTTAGCTTGCTAAACGAAAATCCTGATTCGTAGTACAGGCCCCTGGTCCGGAGCAGGTTAGGTTGCAGGCTAAGAGCTCAACTCAGTGAAAGCACTGCCTGCTGACCAATCAGAGCTCGGTGTGCGGAGTTTAAAGCGATCAAGTCATATTACAGGAGAAAGGAAATACAGAAAAGCTGCCGTTGCTGGAAAGACGGCCGGCAAAAATCAACTGACTGTGTGAACGTGAACATTAATAGAATATCACCTCCCATCTTCAGAGCAATCTGAATGTTATAACATTAGCGTTAAGAAAGCTTACTTAAAGATCTGCCACAACATAAGTAACATTACGTACAGTCCGCGGCATATCACATCATAATGTATTATATATCTCCTTATCTGAGTCAGCTGAGCCGTATCTGGCCGTGCAACACTCACAGTGTCACATACTGTATGCAGAAGTATTATTTTAAGCAACACATTAAGTTGACGAAACACTCGAGACGTATGTAATTAAAGTCAGATCCACTCGTGTCTTAGTGACAGTGATATCTTAAACCTGTTAATGTACGCATTCAAACACTTTTTCTGTTACCAGCTGTATTCACCTTGCAAGTGCAGCTATGTGGCTTTTATCCTGGATAAAGTGTTTAAGTCATGGATGTTTAAAGTTTAACTTCATATTTGTCTAATATTATAGTTGACTTTTCATTCAGGACGCTACGCTGTCAGTGCGCTTCTCCATGTTTGTGATTGGTCAAATGTTGGTAACCCCGCCCTTTTTATGTGAACGCGCACCTAACTTGATAGGACACGGCTGGCTTGAGCGATCCACTTGATAACCCGCGTCGTAGGACAGTTTAGCGAGAGCGCGTATGTTTTGGATTAGGCCAACCGGCTAACTCAAAACATATCCAGGATATGTTGAACCGGCTTCGTCGTACAGGCCTCTGGACTCTTGGCCTCCTAGCAGGCTCATAATTATATGGTTGTGGTCCGTCATATGCATACGAATATACATTTTCAACCTCTTCTGTGTCAAAACTAGCATTGTGATCCATGTTTATTAATACGTTAGACCGGCCGCTCTCTCTGATGTGACGTCACACGCGGGTGGTCTTTTTTTATGTGGAAGTAAAAATGTCTTACAAAAACGACGCCAGATGTCACTGTAGTGTATATTTATGTATATCTTTTTAGAAAATCTAGTGTATACATCATTTTCCTACACATTTATTGACTGGGGTCTCTAACCTGCAAGTTTTAATCCGAACTAAAACTCAACACAAACTCAATATTGATGTTTTCATTGTTGGTTGAATCAATCGAGCAGCCTACATTCAAAGCCTTACTGATGATGTAAAAATAGATGATCATTGGGTGGGAAACATCCAACCAACAGACCTACAACACACTGTTATTGAATGATTATTTTACAGGCAGACCGTATCATGTTTCCAGATAAATGAACTCATCTTTTTCAAAAAATGTCTTGCATATTAATAAAATGTCCTGTACTAAACCCAACTTTTTCAAATTTGTATTCATTATCCATTCTATTGACAAACAGACCAATAGTGTAGTTCCCTTCATGCCATAAATCTTTGAATGTTTGTCTTCTGCTCGAACTAATCTGTCCTTCTTTTCTCGTTGTGTTTGAGTCATTGCATGTTGGATTGCTTTCACCGATACTCATTTTATTTCAAATGAAAATTGGCACGTAAAGTCCTCTCCACAGTTTGATGAAAGGTGTGTGTGTGTGTGTGTGTGTGTGTCTATCTTCTGCCTGTCTGTCTCTTAACCCTTCATCTTTCTTCCTGTGTGACTTCCTCTTGCTCTGCCTCCGGAGCAGAATCATGTATCGCACGTATAGGATGTGAGTACCTCCTTCCCCGCCTCTTCTACGTGTTGTCATTGTAACAACTCCTCTCTGAATGCAATCTAACATTCATCATTCATAAGACTAATGGACCGAAAAGTTAGTTGTCACATTTGAGTTTTAGTCTTGCCTCTTCACATTGCAGGGAATCAGTGTCTGTTCCGGACTAATGTTCAAAATGTGCTGCTGTCACTTTGCAACGTTGTCTTAACTGTACCTGGAAATTAGATTAACTGTTCCCTGCTTGGTCTTATGTCAGCTACAAATATATAATGTTTTCTTGAAGAATCTGCCTTTTGACAGCTGCAAAAGGCCCATTACACCTAATAATGGTCATATACACTGAACAAAAATACAATAGCAACACTTTTGTTTTTGCTCCCATTTTTCATGAGCTGAAATCTATTTACACAAAAGGCCTATTCCCCTCAAATATTTCTCACAAATGTGTCTAAATCTGTGTTAGTGCGCACTTCTCCTTTGCCAAGATAATCCATCCACCTTACAGGTAGGGCATGTCAAGCTGATCAGACAGCATGATTATTTTACAGGTGTGCCTTAGGCTGCTCACTAGTGTTAATTTCGTCAGCTATTTTTTAATTTAGTCTTAGTCCTGTGTTAAATTTCCTTTTTAGTGTTAGTCATATTTAGTCACCTTCATCCTGTTTTTATTTAGTCAAGTTTTAGTCGACTAAAAGTCTGAGCATTTTTAGTCTTTTAGTCAAAGAAAACTAATTATTTTAGTCTACTTTTTGTCAATGAAAACTGTTGAGTCTTTTTTAGTCATCAGATTATATAGAACATTTCAGTCAAACTAGTCTAGCCAAAACCAATAATTTGTCATTTTAGTATATATAAATAAATAAGATTATGTCTTGTCCTTATTTGATGAAAAACACAGGTTGAATGATTAAGAAGCTTTGCAGAGAGTATCTGGTCAGGTTTGTGGTGTTTTCTGTGTTATGGCCACATTGCTTCCCTTCTGATAAAACAATGCATTCGCTTTTTTTCTCCGCCTCATTGTAGCGAAAATGGGCCCAAATATCACATTGTTTCTTTCTCCCAAGCAGTGGTGGCTTTAGACTTTTTCGTTGTCAGTCATTTTGACGGACAGGATCATAACATTTCCGTCATAATCCATTATTACCCGTCGAGTGCACAATTTATCAATCACTCGCGCTGACGGGGGGGTATTCGGTTACCGTGAGTGCGACCACTGCTCCCAAGCCCTGTTGTTGCCATTTTATTTTCTGTTAAATAAGGTTAGTTAGACCCGAGTCTTCCTGACAGATCGTATTGTGCCGCTGCCCTGCCGCAGCACCGGAAATGGAACTGCTGGGAGAAAAACTGAATATCAGAGATGTAACGTTATCTTTGATAATATTTCGTCAACGAAAGTAAAGAGATTTTGGCATAGTTTTTATTTAGTAAACTACATTTTCGTCTCGTCACTTTTCGTCAACGATATTGCATGATGATTTCGTTATTGTTTACTGCCGTCGGTGCCGTCTCGTCATAGTCTCGTTTTCATCATGGAAAAAAAGGTCGTTGATGAACATATTTCGTCATAGTTTTAGTCAACGAAATGAACACTACTGCTCACAATAAAAGGCCACACAGTTTTATCAGACCGTGCCACAGATGTCGCGGGAGCGTGCAATTGGCATGCTGACTGCAGGAATGTCCACCAGAGCTATTACCATACCATAAGCCATCTCCAAAGGCGTTTCAGTACATCCAACTGGCCTCACATCCACAGTCCATGTGTAACACACAACCAGGACCTCCACATCCGGCATCTTCACCTGCAAGATCGTCTGAGACCAGCCACCCGTCAGCTGATGCAACAATCGGTTTGCATAACGAAATAACTTCTGCACAAACTGTCAGAAACCGTCTCGGGGGAAGCTCATCTGCATGCTCGTCGTCCTCACCTTGGTCCTGACTTGAATGCAGTTCGTCGTCGTCGTACCCGACTTCAGTAGGGAAACGCTCACCTTCGAAGGTGTCTGGCACTTCGTAGAGGTGTTCTCTTCACGGATGTGTCTTTTCAAAATAAAAATGCACATTTTAGAGTGCCCTTTACTTGTGTCTAGCCTAAGGCACACCTGTGCAACAATCATGTTGTCTAATCAGCATATTGATATGCCACACCTGTGAGGCTGATGGATTATCTCGGGAAAGAAGAAATGCTCACTAACAGTCAGACATTTTGTGAACAATATTTGAGAGAAATAGGCCTTTTGTGTACATATAATGTCTTGGAACTTTGGTTTTTGCTCTCACTTTTCATGAGCTGAAATCAAAGTGTTCATATTTTTGTTCAGTGTATATCCTAAACCTTTATTATTTACAATTTCTGTTGGTTTAAAGCTGTCAAATCTGTACTAAAAGTGATGATACTGATGTGAGGTTTTAAATTGTATCAATCAAATGTTCTAATAAATCTCAGTTACCAATTCTGATGGGTTACTACGAACCCGGCTAGATCTACCAAGGCATTGCATAGAGTTTGGTTCATCTAAACATAGTAATCATGTGGGTGTCTTGTGGTGTGTTCAAACATGAAGTACATTTTTCACGCGACACAATTTGATGCCAGCCGAAGTGAGAAATTCACGCAGCTCTGTTTTCACCCACTGTTGTGATGCCCCTGACGTCATGAGGTTGTTAAATATCAGAAATGATAGCGGTATGTGCGCACCCAGCACTCTATGATAGTAACTTATATGGTAACTTCTATGCACAAAGATCACTTGGAAATGTATTTGTAAAAACCTTAGGCTGGTATAAACGTGTATAACGTTCCTTGTCCTTAGAATGTTTGTCTTTTTCCATATAGGTGTTTCCCCTCCTTTCTGAAGGAAACTAATGCTAAATGTTTGTTATAGATCAGTGCTAATCAGCTCTTATCCTGTTAACCCAACTGTAATTTGGATCAGATCAGGCTTCATATCACTCTCATATCAGTTTCTTCCAGACAGATCTTCATAAGACTCAAAGCAGGGATATCCTGGAGTGTGAACATACGCTACAGATCAATGACTATATTTAAATGTAGTTAAACTCAAATGTATTTCTTACATTTAATTGTATTGATTTGTTTTATTGTACTTTTTATAAAAGTTGCAATATGAAGATCACTGTTTTGGAAGTCAACATTTTATCCTCCTTTTTTGATTTGACCCTGAACTGAAAACATGTATTCATTACATATAAGAGATATATTCACTGCCACGGATTCTCAAATCAATAAGTCAAGGTTTGTGTCTGTCAGGACCCGAGCTAAAAAGCACTGATCTGCAATACAATCAACTAAATATACTGCCCCCCCTCCTATATCCCCATCTACCCTTTTATCCAGCCAAGCCCGTCAGAATGCCCAGCACAGCGAGTCCTCCCACCCCTCTATCCCAAAGGAGTTCCAGTTGGACCTGGACATGATCGAGATGGACCAGAGCAGAGTGTGTGAGCTGCCGGATCTGGTCCAACACAAGCTGGACGGGCTGCTGGAGCCCATCAAGATCCCTGAACCCAAGTAACCACCCAAAACATCTTGGCAATAATATTCCCAACTGTTGTGCTTCAGCGTACAATTCTGTATCTGATTTCAAATATTTTTTGTGTTTTTAAAGGATGCGTTCTGTCTCTCCTCACTATGATGACCTCCACAACAGCACGGCCTCCACCATCAACTTTGTCATCTCTCAGGTGGCTAGCGGGGACATTAATAACAGCATACAGGCACTGGCACAGGTATGGAAACATGAAAATGATGTCTAACATATAGAAGCGGCAAAACTGCAAAAATCATCATTCAAGGTTTTTATTTGTCATACGTTGAGATGGATGTTGTTATTCTGGCACCAAGATGTCAGGTTTTCGACCTCCTCTCTGTACGTGTGGCCACGCAGTCGTGTGTGAACAGGGAGAAGAGGAGAGGGCTGAGCACGCAGCCTTTAGGGGCTCCGGTGTTGAGGGTCAGGGTGGAGGATGTGATGTTTCCCACCCGCACTGCCTGGGGTCTGCCCGTCAGGAAGTTCAGGATCCAATCACACAGGGCGCTGTAGAGCCCGAGGTCTCAGATGCCCCTTTCACACCAACGCGGTTCCTGGGCCAGTTCGGAGCTAGAGCCTGATAAGCACTGTTTTTTCCTGTTCACACCGCAGGGGAGCCGGCTCTAAGCACCGGTGCTTACCAAGCACCAAAAAATTCTCGGTCTAGAAGCAAGAACCGCATACGTCAAGCTTATGTCGAGTTTAACCTGAGCTAACAGTTTATGGCGAGTACGGCAAATAAAAGTTGTAACAAGAAGTAGCGCTGACCAAAGTGAGTAGAAAGCAACCACACGCTTAAAAAAATAAACACACTTTAGAAAGTCAGGCAACACTAACCAGGCTTTGTGTGATTCTGTTTATTTGTACCTTGACCATCCGTTCGGTGTTATTGATCATTGTGGAGAGCAGGCAGACTAGGGATGATTCACCGATTCGCACCGGCATAAACGTGCAAGATGCGAGTGCACCGGTTGAAAGAGTGCACATCGGCTACAGTTTGGGTTGAACTCACGATGCATCGATTGTAGCGTCTTTGAATCGGTTTTTTACCGATTCATTCATATAATATCCCCTCATCCTGTAAGCACTCAGCAGAGACAATCTTTGATCTTTGTTTCGCACTACGGAGGCCGAGAGTCTCAGTTATCAACACACATGGAAATCGAGGAGAAAGAAACACAGTGCACCGAAAAATACCTACAAATCAAACGTTTGGCAACACTTCGGATTTTTCAAGAAAGACGGTCAACTTGAAAAATCGCTCGCAAATTGTTAACGATGCCGTGCCGCTTTAAAGTACACAAGTAGTGCGAGGAACTTAGCGAAGCACATAAAGAGGCGACATGGGGTCTGCGGCTGAAAAGAGAAACCTGAAAGTTAGACATATGAGTGAAATCACTCAGTGAGGTGTTCTGTCAGAGAGAATGGTGTTTAGTTTACAGCAGCCTGTGACTGCCAATCATAGTTTAAATGTCTTCCTTACTGTAAGAAGTTATGAAATACCTGTTTGAAAAAGGTTATTTTCTTTATTGTTCATATAGAACCCACTGCTTTCTGCTCACTGGTGAGTCAGCCTATGGATGAGTGTTCAGCACATCAGTCAGCAGCTGTATGGGCATTGCACTATGGTAGCTGTTATTTGCACATTGTTAATCATGGGCAATGCATCCTTAAATTGTTTAACTGTGAGGTGTTATACAATTGTACTTTACTCTGGAGAGTTTTAGGAAAAAAAGGTAAAAAAAGAAACCGCATGATGGGATGTGCAGTACCAAATATGTAAAGCACTTTTTTGTTAATTTATGATTTGCTGCATATAAGGAATAAAACAAAAATCCTCTGTTGTACCATATTGAAGTATCATTATTTTGCATCGTGTTGAATCGTATCGCCCCGAATCGCATAATGTTGAATCAAATCGTATCGCAACAGGGGTGAATCGTATCGTATCGCCTGGTGTTTCAAATTTATCGTTAATGTATCGTATCATTGGCAACGTATCGAGATGCGCATCGCATCGGCCTCAGTGATGGAGATGCACATCCCTAAGGCACACGTTTTGTTTGTATTATAGCATATATCTGATGGAATCAATACATGGGCTGCACATGTTGTCATGTCCGACTATCACAAGTAGAATCATTAAAACTGAGGTCACAGACGTGCACGCAGTCGTGGGCGGGCCTTCGCGTCCGAGCGCCTGTCGGGGAGGGTCGCCGGTCATCTCGGCGTCAAGCAGACGCGAGTCCTCCGAAATGAGCCGTTCGTCATTTCTCAAACGTTCGCGTCCCGGACTCCCAGGTCTTCCGGCAGCGACCGGGAAACGTATGTGGGCTCGCCGCCTCGAAGGAAAACACATTTCTGTAAAGGCTCGTCGACGATCGATTATCGCGGAGGCTGTCTGGAGGAGCCTTAACCGTGGCGTGCGGTGCAGTGGGTTGTGCAGACGTTCTGCCCTTGACCGTTTGTTTACTCAATAAATTCATTTCCTCTGGATATTAGGCCAAGTATGTTCCATACCAGTAAAGTTTGCTTTTTGTTGTTGTGTTTATTGATCAAAAAGCAAACCTTCAATACAGCTGTTATGTGGTCAAGATAAGTTAAGTAATGATTGAAGCTGTGTATTGGTTAATATTAGCGTATGACTTAAAATGTAGTCTTAACATATGTATTGTACTGTATTACAGGATGAAAGTCATCAGATATAATTGTAAATAGCATGCTACGTAATTTAAAAACAAATAGGGATATTAGTGTGTACAAATAAAGGGGGGCGTGCAATACAGTTTTATTTTCATCTGAAAAAAGTGTCCCCACCACTTTTCAAAACAAAGTAACGCCCATGGAAAAGAGTAATAAGTAAAAATAATTTTCTTATATGTGGCTTATTAAATGTGTAACATTCTTTATTTTAAGGAAAACTGCAAATGTATATTCTTCAAAAAGTAGCCCTCCATATTCCTCGTTATCCTTCAGGTAGCTCTCAGTCTCAAAAAGTTTGGTGACCTCTGCCTGTTGGCTCATCTCACATTTGCCTCATTTTATGTGTATGTTCAATCAGTATTAAAGGTAAATATAGCTTTAGACATATCTTGAATTTAACTTTAAGCAAGAAATCGGTCAGTGCTTTAATGACAGAAAGCTGAGTTCTCCTGCTTGCGTAGCCATGCCCGCATTGCCTACAGGTACCAGGATGCATTGGGAAGACCACTAAAGCCGCTTTGAGGTGATCAAATGTGTGGTTTGTCCCTGTAGATCGATGAGGTGTTGCGTCAGCAGGACAAAGCAGAAGTCATGTCAGGACACATCGACCAGTTCCTCATCGCTACCTTCATGCAGCTCAGACTCATCTACAGCACACACATGGCTGATGACCGGCTGGACAAGAGGGACATCATCAAACTGTACAGCTGCATCATAGGGAACATGCTCTCTGTGAGTCACTGCCTGATGTCAGATACAGGAACCTCTGTGTGAGGCTGAGGTGGACAGATGATGAGACTCTCTCTTTGTCTGTTAGTTGTTCTCTATAGAGTCCCTGGCCAGAGAGGCATCTATGGGTGTGTTGAAGGACCTGATGCACGGTTTGATAACTATGATGCTGGACGCCAGAGTGGAGGACATATGTGATGGACAGCAGGTCATCAGATCTGTCAACTTGATGGTCACCAGAGTGCTGGAGAAGTCTGACCAGACCAACATGATCAGGTTAGTATACAGAAACTGCTCACATCCCTCTTTTCACGGGTTTACCTGAGCTATAGAGAGCGTCGGGTCTAGATTTGAAAGCTTAATACAGACAAAGGCACTTAATCCTGATGGTTTCACTTTTGTAAATAGTTATATGTATTATTATGTTGCCCGTTATTTTAATACAATATATTCCCCTCGTTTGCTCGGTTGGTTTGCTCAAACTCACGGTTATGAAAAACTCAAGTCCTTCATGGTTACCAGGGGTAGACATTAAGGGTAAATTGTATTATCACTGGCCCCACCATTGTAACCACTGGCCCAAGAGGATTCGTCCAAAGAAAATCGACCAATAATGAAGAAAATTAACACATTTGTTGCAATAGTAATTTATGCACAAACTACATTACTACTTGTACTACAACATTTGAATCATCAGTTCTTCCTCATTTTCCTCAATTGTTCATATTTGGTTTATTAAAATAATGATATTGTGGTCATTGTTAAAAAATGTCTGCTATTATTATTTGTATAATGCACTTTCTGCCTTCCTGTCATTAGGAGTTAGAAATGTAATGGCTATGTAATAGATTAGATTAGAACCTTCCTTATCCTAAACTGCTGGGACATTTCCCTAAAGCCAATACCTTTATATTTGTTCTACTCTTCACTTACTCAGCAACACCTTGTCCTGGACATAGTTTCTACAGTAAACTGTGCAACAGTACAGGAGGCCCACACAAACTGCAGAACACCAGGGTTTTGGGAACACTCAAAATTACTTAAAATGATTTAATTCCCATTTAACCTGTTAAGGGGCTTTTTCCCCCCCGTTTTTTTTTCTCACGTAACTGTGTCTCAGGGCTTCTTAAAATGTAATAAACTATTCATGTGTCCTGCTCATTTTACAGGAAGAAACTCAGCTAACTGATGATATGAACCATGTTTACCGAAACAAAACACAAGTCTCAAAAGAAGTGTCTAAATGAGCTGATTGGCTGAAATTATGTTTCGGTGGCATAGTTTAAAGATAGCAGCAGTTGGCTTCTACTTCACTTGCTGCACTCTCGTCTGGGCGCTGCGCATAGCGCCCAGACGAGAGTGGGTAATGATACACGGGCAAGGCCAGGCAGGAAACATGTGATTTATCAGTAACTTTAGACATCGTAACACAATTTTAAACGAGATTTTACTGTAGATTATGCATTTTACCGATACCAATTATATAATATTTACCTTGTTTGGTCGGCATTGATGTACAGAGCCGATAGAAGACCTTCGTTTATTGGCATCATATTGAGTGACGCGTCCTAAAACCAGGAAGTAATCTGCTGGTTCCCTCGACAAAAAAGCAATGGGATTTCTCCACAGGGTTTTGGAAAATAGCTGTAAATAAGGTCTGTGGAAAACAAACCTGTTTGATAAATGCACGTTTACCCTACTTTTATAATTTTCGAATCCTATATCTAATCGATAGATTATAAAAGGGTTTTAGGACGCGTCACTGCACCACTCTATAGAAGCCAACTCCATCGATCAAGCTGGCTGAAACTTTCTCTCCCTCTTCTTCTCATGCTCCCTGTCACTCTCCTTGAACTCTTCCGGTGACTTTCTTTTATTTGAGGATAGTTTATTGCCCGGCGCTTGGCCGGTTACCGGTTGTATTAAAAACATTTTGGCGAATGGTTAGGTGGCGTGATAGTCTGTAGTGAAGGAGCGCGCTCACGGGAGCTTGCTCTCGCTGCGCTCCGCAGCAAACAGCCGTTTGCTTTTCACCCAACAACGACAACCGACTCACGAAACGCTATGTTGTAGCGTTGATAAACTAAACAATTTAACAAAATTGCAAGTCAAAATACCTATAACACAGGGGAACATGTTTTAAAGCCATATTTTTAGTGGCCCGAGCGGGCAAGTGGAAAGTACGTTATGCTGGCCCGGGGTGTCTAAATAGTGCTTCCGGGCCAGCGGGCCATTTATAATGTCGAGCCCTGATTACTATATATGTTAATAATTCAGCATCAAACTTAAGGCTGTTCTCCCTCCCTGCCTCCGCAGTGCTCTACTGGTTTTGCTTCAGGACAGTTTAGCTACAACAACCCCCCCTATGTTCTCTGAGCTGGTGATGAAGGTAAGAGGCTCGAACACCCTCCTCACACTGTAACGTGCCTCATCACACACCTCAAACTGACTCTCGGCTATGTTTGTGTATGTGTGCCCAGTGTCTGTGGAGGATGATTCGCTTCCTCCCAGAGTTCATCAACACCATCAACCTGGATCGGATCCTGCTGGACGTCCACCTCTTCATGAAAGCATTCCCCAAGGAGAAACTAAAGCAGCTGAAGAGTGATGTCCCTCACAGAACCCTCAAGACTCTGCTACACACACTCTGCAAGCTGACCGGGGCCAAGGTAACACACACGCATGCACACAATGTATTAGATATATATTCAGAGGTATTGTTCTACTGTGTTCAGAATCGGAACCCCTTTATTTGTCACCACAGAAGGGACATTTACATTGTTACAGCTAAAGTGAAGATGGAGACAGAAATACTATTAGATAAAGGGCATGCACATAATATTTAAAATGAAAAGTAATTACAAAGTACACATGCTGTTAGAAAATTAGCAGCGGCAGTATTTATAAAATACATTAAGTGTAACATGTAGAATTGAGTGTGGTAGAAGCTAGATAACAGGTTGGAGGTACAATTGTTATATTGCAGAGTTACTTACAACTGAGTTGTTACAGTATTAAAATGGTCAAAGTAAGATGGCACCCAGTAATAATATTCTGTGTGTGTGTTTTGAAACATGTCTTCTATCAATGCTCTGACAAACAGATCCTGGACCACCTGTCCATGATAGAGAATCGGAATGAGTCGGAGTTGGAGGCCCATCTGAGACGGGTGGTCAAACACTCTGGAAACCTGTCTGGACAGAAGAGTGACCGAGGCAACGAGAAGAGTGGTCTGCGCACGGTGAGCATCACAAACCAAACGCACAACATACACTGACAAGGCCATGCTTTCTGGCTCTTCAGATGTTGTTTATGGGATGACTGTATCTAACAGAATGTACATTTCTCTTTTTCCAGGAGGATCGGATGTCAAAGGGTAATGTCAGTGACATTCTGTCGGAAATCTTCAAGAAGATCGGCTCCAAGGAGAACACTAAAGAGGTCAGCTCAGCTCCTTTCTAAAAAATCACTCTTGATGGAATGCTTCTTTTACAGTTTTAACTGTAAAATAACCTATACAGACATAAAACCAAAGTTCTATTATGTCCTAGTGTTTGGAAAACATGCTCTGATCTGGTTCTCAGGGTTTGACGGAGTTGTACGAATACAAACAGAATTACTCTGATGCAGACCTGGAGCCCTTCCTCAAAAACACGTCGCAGTTCTTCCAGAGCTATGTGGAGCGAGGCCTGCGCATGATCGAGTCTGAGAGAGAGGGAAAAGCTCGCATCCAGACCTCCACAGGTGCAGTGGAAGCTGTCTGTGTGCTCTGCTCACAATGAACTCAGCTATGTATAGTAACATGTGTGTATCTTTGTCTGCAGTGATCCCTCAGCATGGCGTGGACTTTAGTGTGAGCAGCAATTGTGAAGAGCTGAAACCAGCTGTCTACTACGAGAGACTCAAGATCCTCCGACAGAGACAAGGCCTGGAAAACACCTCCAGGGTGAGACACACACACACACACACGGCTGTCACAGTTTATTGCTTTGATTTAAAGGTACAGTGGAGGAAATAAGTATTTGATCCCTTGCAGATTTTGTAAGTTGCCCACTTACAAATAAATGAACCGTCTATAATTTTAATGGTAGGTTTATTTGAACAGTGAGAATAAGAATATCAAAAAGAAAATCCAGAAATTGATATTATATGAAAGATATTTGATCCCCTTGCAGAACATGTGTTAGTACTTGGTGGAGAAACCCTTGTTGGACACAGAGGTCAGACGTTTCTTGTAATAATAATAATAATAATGCTGTCAAAATTATCGCGTTAACGGCGGTAATTAATTTTTTGAATTAATTGCGTTAAAATATTGAACGCATTTAACGCATGTGCAGAATGGCCCGCCCCATACATGCCACCAGTGGCAGCGCCAGGGTATGGCTGGGTTAGGCTACACCCATACCAAGAAATGGCTTAGCACAGGAGTGGCCAACCTGCGGCTCTCGAGCCGCATGCGGCTCTTTGCCCAGTCTCATGCGGCTCCTCAGTTCATATCGAATTTTAATTGTGTTTTTGTTTTTTTTGTGCATATGTATCCCAGTTCACAAAGGGTTAACAACACACAAATTCCAGCCCAATCGTTACACAGAGTTTTCAACAAAGAAGTGCTTTAGCCAATCAAAATGCAGATCCTGCAGTACTGGAGGCGGGCTTTACTGCACTCGCGATGTGACAGTGAAGGGAGAGATCTGCTTCCGATCGGCAGAAATATAACTCAGATAAAACCGTAATAACTCAATATAATGTTGTCAAATCAAAACGGTAACAATTTGCAGTTGTATATGTGTATGTGAGAAGGCCTGCTCTCGGAAAGCTGGCTACTGGCACAGAAGGGCTCCCGAATTTGGTGATTCGTGGTAAAGAAATAAACAAGAGAGAAAGTGCATCTCTATCAGCAGAGCTTCTGTCAGTCAGAGGGTTAGGTAAAAGTTGAGATGTCATGTGAGGAGAATTATCAAAAATACACTTTATTTATTTACATTTATTTTTAAATAACTGTCATGAATCTGTGTGTGAGATACAGACAGGGAGATCGCAAATGTACCCTTTCATGCATTTGAGCCCCTTCCACATCCTCTGCACGTTTCAAGAAGCAACATGCATAGTAAGATAACTACTTTTTTCAAATGTTTTGAACTGAGAGTTTGTGTGTGAGACACAATATTAATGGTTGACTATAACTGGCCTCTGGTCTTAATACTGGTAGGAGAGCTTTAAGTCAATTTCTGTCAATATCATGCACTGTGACATTTATAGGAAATCTGGCTGAGCGGAGATATGGGTTTCTGTATGTGTGTGTGTGTGTGTGTGTGTCAATTATTGTTCATTTTTAGATTTTCATTTTGTATCTGTGAGAGATAGAGAGGGGCACATAGAGGAAGAGAGTGAAGGAGCACACAGAAAGGCTGAGAGCAAAAGAGAGAAGGAGAGAGAGAGAGTGGTCGGGGGACATACACCCAGCATGTGTGCCTGTGTGTACTGTATGATGTGGCTCTTTGCAGTAACACAGGAAAATTATTGGCTCTTTACCTCTGATTGGTTGGCCACCCCTGGCTTAGCCCCACCATGAAAAATTATGTTAAATAAAGTTCGCCAACTCGCAAAGCGCATTTGCGTACCGACGTACTTCACACTCTGTGGTCACGAAGTACTCCACTAGCCCCCCCCCGACTTCCTGTAGTACTCCCCCGTTGATAGAAATCAATGTTAAAACATACATACTGTATGTTAAATGGATATATCCGCCTTCTTTCATTTATCTTTCAATTCCCACAACAATATACATAAAGAAATGACATATTTTGGACATAGTTCGAATGGTGATTAATCAGGATTAATGCATTTTTAAACTGGGATTAATCTGATTAAAAATTGTAATCGTTTGACAGCCCTAAATAATACATTTGATTTATATAGCACACTTTAAAAACTTCATCTCAAGGTGCTTCACAAAGCTATAAGGAGAAAATAATAAAACAAATAAAATAAAAAGATATCTAAAGAGCATATTGAATAAAATATGGTAATATTACATTTTCCGTCAAAGATTTTGGAAATTGGTCCGTGCACAAAGCATTGTGGGGATTTTAAGACCGTAGTCTACACATGTGCAGCCTCGAAATTTCCCGCTACTAAGTACCCCGGCCTCGGTAGAATTCCAAGTATCCTGGACATTGGAACAGTCCTTCGGTGGCACTCGATGACGTAGTATGCTTGAAATAGTGGCTCTGGAGGAGCCTTCCTCGACATTGAAAGAAAGACCCAATGTTTCTTGCAGTTGATCTCCAGGTTTGTGCACATCTCAGGAAGGATGTTCGTCCACTCCTCTCTGAAGATCCTCTCCAAATCCTGAAGGTTTTGAGGCTGATGCTTCGCCTCTGGAAGCTTCAGCTTCCTCCACAGATTTTCTCTGGGATTAAGGTCAGGAGACTGGCTAGGCCCCTCCATCACCTAAATGTGCTTCTTCTTTAGCCATTCCTGTGTTGCCTTGGCCGTATGTTCAGGGTCATTGTCCTGCTGGAAGACCCCTCCATGACCCATTACAGTGTCCTGGCTGAGGGAAGGAGGCTATCGGCCAAGATGTTACGGTACATGGCCCCGTCCACCCTCTCCTCGGTGCAGGGAAGTGGCCCTGTCCACTGAGCAGAGAAACACCCCAAAGCAGAATGTTTCCACCTCCATGCTGATGGTGTTCTGGGGTTATAGTCAGCATCTCTCTTCCTCGAACACGGCGTGTCGAGTTGATGCCAAAGATCTCGATGTTGGTCTCATCTGACCACATCCTCTTCTCCCAAGCCTTCTCTGAATCCTTCAGAGGTTCGTTGTTAAACTTCAGACGGGCCTCTCATGTTCTTCTTGAGCAGGGGGGGAGGGGGGGCTTCAGGCGCTGCAGGGTTTGATCCATTATGGTGTAGTGTGTTCCCAATAGTTTTCTATCCTATATTCCCAATAGGATTTCTGCTTCACACACGTTGCATACCGCTATTTTACTGTCTTTTTCGGACACCTTAAAAAACTGCCAGAGCGGTGAAGCCATTTTGGCGAGCTTGCTTTGCCGCGCACAAAGAAAAGTGTCATGTATTTTAGGTCATGCGATCGGCTCTCCTGATCGGCCTTTATAGAGAGCACCGATCGATCGGTAGAGAGTGAATATCGGCTGATAACGATCGGTGACCGATCGATCGGAGCATCCCTACCACAAATTAACACCAGAGTTCTTTCAACAGTGAAAATCCACATCAACACTTTCTCAGCTACAGCTGCTTTTGTGAGCCAAAAACAGCAAGTGCTACCGTACTTAGCTCTACAAATGTTAGATTAAATGAGAGGAGTGGAACGAGAGTTTCTGTGTTGGGTAACGTGTGACACATACTGTACTTGACCCAAGAAAGTGGGACAAAGACGAACACAAACCTGATGTAGCAGCACTCTGACGTTATTGGGTTAATCTTTTTGAAATGTAATAATTCCGATTAATTCATGATCCTATTTAATTTGACCTGAATTGTTTCTTTAGTAAATTATAGTTTACTTAGAAATTGTCTTTCTCGTGCTGCTTTTACATATAGAAACTAAATCAATGTATTTTAAACGTGAAACATTGACTACATTGCAAGGTTGCAACTAACAAATATTGTTTTCTTGATTAATTATAAGATTTTAATCATCATTGAATTATTTTTCGAATGAATTTAAATAAAAAATAGTCAATGTCAAACCCAGGTCCTCAAAGTCAAAGAGTTGTCTTTATAGTTGTAATTTCAATTAAAAGATTTTTACTTTAATATATTACAAAGAAGGCAGGTTAATTACTTGAATGCTCATTAAACACTTGGCTATTGTTTTGAATGGACTAAATGTTGCAGCTTTATCATGAAGACCACTGATACAGAGTGTAACTTATCAAAATCTCTGGAGTATTGCTGAACAAACATGTTTCAGCAAACAGTTTTTATGAGATTTCCAGAGTAATATTTAGTGAAGGTAATGACAGGAGCTGACCCCTCTGTCCCTGTGTGCCTGCAGCAGGGTGTGGGGGGAGGCGAGGACGAGCCCCAGCAGCGCCCCCCCATCTCCTCCTTGCTGTCCTCCAAGCCGGCCGTGGCCTCCTCCACCGACATGCTGCACAGCAAGCTGTCGCAGCTCAAAGAGTCCAGAGAGCTGTATCAGCAGGAACACAACGCACACTCCCACTCCCCCACACACCCCCGCTCCGCCTCCCCCGCCGCCAACCTGGACGACCTGAAGAAGCGTCTGGAGAAGATCAAGAGCAAGAAGCAGTGAGCGGCTCCACCTGCTCTCCTTTCAGCAGTAGAAAGTACAAAATCCTCCTCTTTACCTTGTTCTGTGTCTTTTATTTGTGTTCTGGGGGGTGAAATAGAAAGCATGTGGACACTTAAAGCCCCCCCTCCGTCAACAAAGAAGGTAGCAGCAGACTAAACACCTGAACTCCACACACCGTGCCTGTTCCTTATCATGCATCCAACTCATTTTAGCAGAGGACGTTCAGATTGAATGAGGCTGGGACTGGGCTGTCAATTCTCTAGACACACACACCCACCATCTCAAGTGTTCTGTGCTGCTATTAATGATATGTTGTATGAAAAGCTAAACCCAGGACAGAACTTGGTGTGTGTCAGTCAGCTGTTCCCCTCAGTCTGTACAGATTGTCTCTGCCCCCCCCCCCTGTCTCGTCCTGTCCTAGCCTTCAATTTCAGGGGGCCTCCCACCCTCACATATACACTTTTTACTGTATGATGATAATGATGTAGTGAACTTCACCTCCCCCTCTCTGTTTTCAGTATCACCGCACAATATGTTTGTACATATTTAAAGTTTGTTAACCACTGTTATGAAGTGCTTCTCATGCGATTTCAGGACAAGACAAATGTGGAGAAATATTTCTTCCGGCGCCACCATGCTGCCGCTGTTAAGATGGAGACCCTGAGGGGCTCAATGTGTGGCTGTGTAAATGTGCCTCTGCCCTCTGGTGGCCAAACGCTGAAGTCCAGTTTGCACTGGGAGCATCTCATGATGTAGAATACTTGCAGCAAGTTTGCATTTGCTATGTCTGCATTAGCAAAATAAAAACTCTTAATTAGTGATGTTTAGTGGAAAGGGTTATATTTGACATTGCTTTCAAAAAATCAGACACAATAGGACTTGAAGCTCCAGCACTTAATCAACAAAGCATCTGAGTTCTATCAATTTCAGACATTTGTTGCTCCCTCAAAATAAGTCGAGTTGCATTTACACAGTAACATTCCAGCCCTCTCTTTTGGGCCCTGATGGGTTCAGTCTGCAGCCAGAGCTATGCTTTTTGTTACAGGAGGTGATTTGTGTAAGCAGGTGTTTGGGCAGGGGGTCTACCCAGTTCTCTTCGGAAAGTTTCTTGTTTCTTGAGTAAACGTAATGGCTTTGAATCCTCCTCAGCAGATCAGTGTTTGAATGGGACTCAAGTCTGCAGACTTGGTGGTACAGAGTTTAAAACTACTGCTTTTATTCAGGCGAAGAGGCCCAATTTATCACATCCTGTTCTTGCTGTTCAGCCAATCAGGACTTCTCTCTGTCCCCTGAGAGAAATCTGAGGGGCGGAGTGTGTACAGGTGTGTGTTGGACTGTGCTGTGGGTCCTCATTTGGCTTTAGATACTGTATTTAATGTCCTCCACTAAACCTCCCTGCAGATATTTAACATCAGCGATCTGTTGTGTTCGTAGACTTTGAGATTATGGCATGAAGTCAGTGATTCGTTTTTATTTCCTCATGTAAATAAAGTTTGCATTAACAAACAGCTGTGTAGTAAAGTCATTGTTTTTCTGAGGACTACGAGAAGATGGTGGCCATCAGTCATCATATGAAAATAAAAACATAAATAACATGTTTTTTTATTTAATTAAAATGTCAGTACTAGTCTTACATTGTTTCTCTCCAGCTTTCCTTGTATAATCCATAGTGGAAAATGTCAATAAAGTCTTGTTTCTTTTTTAACAATCCACTTTTGTGTTGCCTGGTTTTATTCATTTTTGTAAACTGATCCAAAAATGATGCTTTACTTTTTTTGTTTATGTATTTCACTAGTTGATGACGATATGACGTAATATTGGAAATGTGGGCTGGCTTCACACCCACTGCCCTATCAGAAAGTTGCCATCCGAAACAATGCACAACGTGTTTTGGACGTAATAGAGAGCCGAAGTCCCTCCCTTTCCGGTGGAACTTCATGGGACCTTATTTTGGAAAAATTATGTATAGAGTGGCGAAGTCACGCCCATCTACTTCCGGTCCATGGGACCTTATTTCAGAACAATTATGCATTGAAGAGAGAACTTATCTTTCGATCCCGTTTGAATTGTGCCATGAATTACACGATGTTTGTCAATCTTAAAAAATCATTTCAAAAAGTCAGTTTGTCATAAAACTTGAAATATAAGACTATGACAAATACGCAACTAGAAAGACTACAAATCCCAGAGTCGCGTAAGATAGATGGATCTTTAATTTTGTCATTGTACAGGTACAACGAAATTACAATAAACTCAAGGTGCCAACACGCAACAACAGGACAATATAAAAACAAGGCAAGTTTATTTATATAGTACCTTTCAACACGAGGCCATTCAAAGTGCTTTACAAAAAACGAAAGACATTAAGACAATGGCATTTAAAATCAGTAATTAAAAAGAAAATATAATAAAAGAAACATTAAAATAAAAATAAAAATACATGGATAAAAGTTACAGTGCAGTTTAAGACGTGAATAGTTCAATTAAAAGCAGCGGCAAAAAGAAAAGTCTTTAGTCTGGATTTAAAAGTAGTCAGAGTTGCAGCAGACCTTCAGGTTTCTGGGAGTTTGTTCCAGATATTTGGAGCATAATAACTGAACACTGCTTTACCATGTTTAGTTCTGACTCTGGGGACAGAAAGCTGACCAGTCCCTGAAGACCTGAGAGATCTGGATGGTTCATAATTTAGTAGGAGGTCAGAAATGTATTTTGGGCCTAAACCATTCAAAGCTTTATAAACTAGTAGCAGTATTTTGAAATCTATTCTTTGACACACAGGAAGCCAGTGTAAAGACCTCAGAACAGGAGTGATGTGATCCACTTTCTTAGTGTTAGTGAGGACTCGAGCAGCAGCGTTCTGAATTAGCTGCAGCTTTCTAATAGATTTGTTAGTGAGACCTGTGAAGACACCATTGCAGTAGTCCAGTCTACTGAAGATAAAAGCATGGACACGTTTTTCCAAATCCTGCTGTGACATTAGTCTTTTAATCCTAGATATATTCTTTTGGTGATAGTAGCCTGATTTAGTAACTGTTTTAATGTGACTGTTGAAACTCAGGTCAGAGTCCATGACTACACCTAGATTTCTGGCTTTATCTGTTGTTTTGAACATTGCAGACTGAAGCTCAGCGCTAACTTTTATACGTTCTGCCTTGGCTACAAAAACCATTACCTCAGTTTTATCTTTGTTTAATTGGAGAAAGTTCTGACACATCCAGGCATTGATTTGTTCAATGCACTTACTCAGTGTTTGAATTGGAGCATAGTCTCCTGGTGAAATTGTTACGTAAATGTGTGTGTCATCCCCATAGCTATGGTAACTTATGTTGTTGTTTTTCATTATCTGAACCAGTGGTAGCATGTAGATGTTAAAGAGAAGAGGCCCCAAGATGGAGCCTTGAGGTACCCCACATGTCATATTTGTCAACTCAGATGTGTATTTACCTATAGAAACAAAGTGGTTTCTGTCCTTTAAGTAGGATTCAAACCAATTTAGAACTGTCTTCGAAAGTCCCACCCAGATTTCTAGTCGGTCGAGTAATATGTTGTGGTCAACAGTGTTAAACGCAGCACTGAGATCTAATAATACTAACACTGAAGTTCTGCCACTGTCTGTGTTTAAGTGGATGTCATTGAAGACCTTTACAAGAGCAGTCTCAGTGCTGTGGTTTGGACGAAAGCCTGACTGGAACACATCGAAACAACTATTTAAATGCAAGAAATTACTCAACTGTTGAAAAACAAATTTCTCAATGATTTTAGCTAGAAATGGCAGGTTTGATATGGGCCTGTAATTGTTCATTACTGAAGCATCTAGATTATTCTTTTTTAAGAGCCGTTTAATGACTGCAGTTTTCAGGGACTGTGGAAAAATACCTGAGTGAAGAGATTTGTTTACTATATGAAGTAGATCTGAGGCCATGCAACGAAAAACATCTTTGAAAAATCCTGTTGGAATAATATCAAGGCAGCAGGAGGAGGATTTCAGAAGTTGAATAATGTCCTCTAGGTTTTTATCATTAATCTGATGGAATTGTGTCATGGTGTTTGAATTGATATTAGGTGGACATAGGGACAACACATTTACTGTACCTGATGCAGAGGCCCTGACTGCTTGTCTGATTTTCTGAATTTTGTCAGTGAAAATGGAGGCAAAATCATTGCATGCCCTGGTGGATAGAAATTCAGAGGCTACTGACACTGGGGGGTTAGTTAGTCTGTCGACGGTAGCAAACAAGGCACGTGCATTGTTTTTGTTTTTGGTAATTGTTGTGGAATATTTTCCAAGGCCCATAACTTTGACCCAGTTTATCAGTTCAAACTGTCCTGACTGAGCACACGCACCTCGTAACCTTGGCTGCTGTGCTCTGTGTTCTGTCTCCCTGTTCCTGCCTGTTGGCGTCAGCTGATAGAGGTGTTATGATTCTATGTTCCTGCCTGTTGGCGTCAGCTGATAGAGGTGTTATGGTTCTATGTTGTTATGCAGCATGTTGATGATGCTCTCAGAACTAGCTAAATACAGGGGTCTGAGGTAGAGTTCTTTAGAATTGACGTGGCAACCCACCCGTGCAGTCTCACCGTGACTGCTGTGACTTGTGATGTGAATCCTCCGGCCGTAACTCCAAATAAACCATCAGTGTTTGACATCAAAAGCTCCTGCTCTACCGTGTCTCCTTCCTGAGTCGGTGACTCCTAATGCACTGCTACACAGAAGTTTCCTCCACAAATTGGCGTTGTCGGCAGGATACCAACAAATCTTCAGAACTGGTAAGTGTGATTTCAAATCTACATTTGGACATTGCCTTACCAGAATCTGTGATTGACGGTATCCTAAAAAATTACCTGTGAAACTGAGCGGCTGTGTTTCGTTTTTGGTTAATGAACATTTGGGGATAATAGACCCAGAGGATCAGTGTCTGGGGACTCAGTCCTGGCTGATTTCCTCTGTGTGTGCTGCTCGGGATAGAAGTGCCATACAAGCATACACAGCTCATGTTTAGAGAGACCTTAAAAGAAAGGCATCAGTAAAGTGGAGCTTCTGTGTGAAAGCAATGTAAAGATTTGTATTGAACAAATCGCCGAATTCTGGGGGTTTCAGCGGCCAAGCACAGCAGTTGAAAATAAGCAGCCAGAGATATTACTGCTATCGCCTCTCTGTAAAACACGGCTCCAGCTACAGCCGCGGGTGTGTGTGTGTAAACCTCCCCGTGCTTGTGGAGCTGGAGAAGTGCAGCTGAGAGGGAGAAAGTCACATGTTTTTGCCTATAAAAGTTTTAACTCACACCACCGCCATCTCTTTTTAAAAATGGAAAAAGAGATGGTCTAAAAAGCACCCGTTGCTTGCGACCCCTTTCTCATGGTTAGACGGACCAGCGCGAGGTGCGTGCATCGCCCGATACGCCACAGTTCCCTAGACAGTGAGGAGCAGGTGGCGGTCAGGGGTGCATACATAAAATGATAGGCTAATTGATCACAGGTGGGTAGTGGCACGCAAGCGTAGAGCAAACTGTGTTTCATCATTGGATGAGCTCGATGGCAAGTGTATAGGCTGGTCGTGTCGGACTACAGTCAACTGGGCTGTCGTTTGGAGAGAAAGGGAAGAGGGAAAAGTCTGTGGGCTCCGATCGGGGGGGCACAGAGCCACTAGAAAAGGATAGTGGTGTCGCAAGAGGATAAGCTAGTTATCGCTCTTGGACGGCTTTCAGGCACCGATCTATGACTTGTATACAAGGGTGGGTGCGTGAGTCAAGGCGCCCCATCTGCAATTCCCCACCCCCTCTGAAACCTCCTAATTCGGACTAAATTGAGCTGGATGAGCGTTGCTGTCACGCTGGTGTTTATTACGAGTTCTGTGGGTAATGTCCGCAGTAATGACTCTTACATGTCTAATATGTGTAATGTGTACTTGTAAAGCGCTTTGAGCACCTGTAAAAGCGCTCTAATAAAAAAAATGTAATGCATTATTATTATTATGTTTTGTTTGTCTGATTGTTTGTATGGGGGGTCTATATTGGTTTGTCCCGCCGTCTTGTGTATGTTTTGTAACAACTAATAATGAATCAGTCCATAGACAGGGTAAAATGAACTAAACTTTAGTTATCCCACCAAAAGTAAATGACTTGAGAAAAATAAATAATATAAAGATGTAAAGCAAAAAATTCTGGTCGTATAAATGTGCTGCAAAATGAAAATAAATAGCAAAAGAGTGTTTTTATGTCCTGCCTCTGAGTGTGCAGAGGAAAAAGTAAACAAGAAGCACACTGTTCAGGGTGTGCGCTGTGTAAGAAGAAAATAAGATTATATTGCTTTAAGAATCCATTCTTAAAGGTGACCTATCATGCTATATTTAAATGATATAGCGTATAACCATACCTATATAAGGTATATTTATACATTTTATTTTTCAAAATACCAAACAGATCATTTTTTAGCCATGCCTCGTTTCGCTCATTTTCGCTTTATTCCAAACCTGCCTATGAAAATTCTGAGCAGCAGCTGACCACGCCCCCCTGCAGAAGAGCCGGCGAGAGTCACGTTACCATGCTTGCTGTGATTACGAGTGTGGAATACACATGTCATCTCAGAGCAATGCATGTGTTCAAGCATATTATTAATTTGATCCAGAAACTGAAGCAGCGGAGGTTTTGGTGGAGGTGCAAACATCTCGGTTGCAGCAGGACGTTTCTGAATGGTTAGTTGACAAGCTGTTGTCCCTATTTATTTTTACTCTGTTACGATGCTTGCTACTTATTCCATTCATATTTTGGCTAATTAGCAAGAATGCAATGTGTACAGTTTGTAACTTAGAGTTTGTAACGCAAACACAGCGATACATATATATATTTATAAAGGGAGACATTCATATTTTCAGCATATATACAATGGCCTCATTGCGTTTAATAGTTTACAGTCCTTTTCTTCCAACATCGTGCAACAACCGTTGGAAAGTTCAATAACTTAGGGTGATAAAAAGTATAACTCCAACACCTCAGTTGTCAGCAATATGTGTTTCATGTGTTTTAAAAGCTCAGTTATTGACTTCTTTCTAAAGGGGTACATGTGCAACTTGCGCCACGATGCCTTCTGAACCGGAGCATGTGCTGCATGGAGATACCACACGTAACATTAGCTTCACTAAGTTGTCTGTTTAGAGAATACATTTTTCACATGTCATTCAATATATGTTTATCACACTAGGTGTAAAGACGGATGCAGGAACATGAGGACTCTGTAACCTGTGTGGTGGACCATCCTGGATTTGGTTTTGACTGAAATTGTAAAACGAATGCTAATATTGTTCATGGAAATAAATACTGGTGTATATGGCTTTATGCAATCTTTCATTCTGTCATTGTACATGTACTATTATATACTACACAGCAATGGCAAAACACACCCATGTGTACGACAACAAGTCCACACACAACCTTATGCTTTTGAAATCAGAATATTCTTTACCCATCCAAACATGAATAATCACGACACATTTGATATCAACTCGGAACTTTATTGTCAAAATCAACGGTTATTTGAATCAGGATCAGAGTGGTGATTCCGGCCTGCGTTGTCCTCTGATCCGTGAAATGTCTATGTTAGGTTCAGACAGCAGCCAAATTGAACCGTGTGGCATACCCGGCGATGACCTCCTCCCTGTCAGGTTGCTCATAATGGTGCAGGGTCCACAAAGACTTGGTCGAAGATGAGGTCCATCAAGTTGGCCACGTAGCCTGTGCAATGTTAAAAAAAGCACAACAAAAAAAGTGGTTTAGATTAGTATGCATGTCGTCAACAACAACATACCAGGGCTTTAGCTCCGTTTTACTCGTGGTGTGTGTCCCCTCGCATACATACATACAGTGTTGTATCCTAACACACCCCCATTTATATTCATGTGCGCAAACAAGTAAACATGCAAAAGCTTTTCCATATAACGCTGCAAAAAACGGCATGTCTCATTAGCTTAGCGTAGCTTAGCGTAGCTTAGCTTACAGATCGATGATATATGATCGTTCTTACAGACTACAATCACAAAAGCTTTTACATAACGCTGGAAAAAACGGCACTTACCTCCAGAAGATTACGTTTGTTATTATAACTTACTCAATATGATTTTTTAGAGGATACAAAATACTAATACATAGGAGAATAAATACTTGTGTTATCGGCTAGGCTAGGCGTGGCTTTACAGCCTTCACACAGATCGCCATTACGGCAGTCTGAACATGTTCGCAAATGCCTGATAATTAAAATAAAAGACAAAGCAAAGACTGCGGAGCGTACAAAATAAAATGTCACAAGAACATATAAACACCTAACCGATTACTAGTTGGGGTTGAGGCGACATTTATACGGCGAAGCTACATGCTACATGCTACATACTACAAGCTAGAGATAGCTTTATCAGGAAAAACACCGCTAAATAAAAACTTACAGCTTCAGAATTGGATGTGTCCTCACTGGCCTGGTCCCGGATGGTTGGTATTGATCCCGGGTGTAGCATTAGTTTGGAGGCATATCCGTGTTGGACTTGAGAGAAGTTCATAAACATGTCCGTGGTAAAATGTTTGGAACACACACACAGAAATCTGCCGGGGTCTTCTGGCACATGTCCCTTGAAAATGAAGTCTAGCCACAGATTATTCTCTTTTTGCACTGATGGCATTGCATGCAGTCCCCTGTTCCGAGTCTTGCAGCCAACAACAGCACAACGTTTAACTGGCTTAGACATCCTAGCAAGAGCAGGCAGAAACACAGATGTGACTGGGGTTGATTTAGCCTGCCGATAGCCTATATGCGAATGAGAGGTTTGGCAATCCACGTGGCCGTGGCTCATTCCCCTGATAGGTGGAGAGTTGACCAATAAGCGGAGTACGTCTTTGTGACGTAGAAAAGTGTCGGAATGTGGATCCATTTTTTTCAGATCCGTTGCAGCCCCTTTTTTAGAGATTTGGCGAAGGAGGAAAATAGAGAGGGTTGTGTTTTCTGACACTTGGCGAGTTCCCTGGAACACCGGGGACACATAATCATGTATAAAAGACGTACAAAGGTGCATTTTGCATGATAGGTGCCCTTTAAATGGTATTGCTGGTATGTTAAGATATGTTTGTGACCTTGTATAAACCCTATGCCCCGTCCTGCGCCCCGAGACCCTCAGAGACCTGCCTGAGGAGATCAGAGTTGCAAAATCTGTTTTTTTAGGTCAATGTTGTATTATTTGTTTCATTTATTGTTAAATCTATGTATTGTATGGTAATAATGAATAAAAACGTAGTGTATTGAACACATTCCGAAACAAAGCAGATAAGACAGAACTAGACTCAGACATAATACTAATTGTTGTTGAAACCTTTTGCGCTGTTGCTGCAAAATGGAAACTTTGCTGATTATCTGTTCCAACTGGCCACTGGAATCAGATAATTAATATAAGTTGAAGTTCAATTACAGTTTTAAAAAATAGTTCAAATTATTTCTCGTATCAACCAATTGGTCTCCATAGACATTACTCAAATTCAAATAGTTGTTAAACTACTGACAAGTTTTCTGAAACCGAGCTTATGAACAACAGAGTAAAGGTCGCTGGTTAAACCAGGATCAATATATTTGTTGAAGTTTTTTTATTGTGTGCATAATAAATGTGTTTAAATTAATTGAGCAATTCTTTAAAAAGTATAATGTTGCAATCTCTTTAAAATAAGTAATTACAGTTAAAAAAATAGATGTTGTTTTCCAAGGGCCTCTCTTTCACAGGCCCACACTTTGAATCATGACACTTCCAAGTCCTACAGAGATCAGTATCACTTTGTGTTGCAAGCCAAATCCAGGGGTTCTACTCGAGCCCAATTTTAAATACCATGAAGAAAAGTATTGAACCCAGCTCGAGCTAAATGTCAAATGTATTTAATTAATGTGCAAATGTTTTGATTTAGTTCAAATGCTCCAGTCTAGCTTCCTTCGAGTTTAGTCTCATAACATTCTCACTGCTGTGCTGTCCCACATGTTTTTAAACCTTGGGCAGACAAGCACACACACACACACACACACACACACACACACATACTTTGGATAAGTATTCACCTTATCCAAATTGTTGATTAGTAATTCAAGATTAATTATTAAATTAAATGTGGCACATAACATAGAATAAATAAAATAACTTTGACTTGATCATTTTGTTCACAACATTAGACCTTGTCCTCTAATCTCTACAAGAATAAGATAAGTGTGCATGTGTGGGTGTTTTAACACTCCTGTAATGTACCTACTCTTGTTATCCTTTTCGTTACAGAGCTGGGAAAATGGTGTATTGATTAGATTCTGATCTTGACTGACTTTAGTTCTAATGTTAATTTGATTTGAACCCATAAGTAATTATTTAGATTAACTCAACATTTCACATGATGATGGATTAGTGTTCCACATTTTTTTCCACTCATTTGTTGTGCAATAAGGCCACAGGTAAAGAGAGACATTGATGGCCCTGTGTCCTTTTTGTTAGTACGTGGTTCCATTTTGCCTATCGCCTTGGACGACTTCACTAAGAGTCACCCAGTTCTACCCTGCTACAGTCCGGCTGAGTGCAGTCACAGAGATGCTATGGCTGCTCTACATGAAATGACATTAATGGTCTGGTCCGAGAATGGACACCATTTCCTGCTCCCAGAGAGAATGACGCTCCTCAAACTGAACATTACAGCCGTTGATACTGTCTCACGTGGGTCTGCTCCCCCCACCGAGCCATGAACTGAAAGCTTGACATCTGCTTTGAACACCTGGAAGCCTCCCTGTCACACCAGCACCAACCCGGTCAGTCAGATGGGATTAACGGCTTCACTTAGGGCATTTGGTTCAGAAATATGACTCTCGTTACCGCAGAGTGGGTTGTTTTTTTAAGGCTATTCATACTTCTATGCAGAGGATGCCTGTAAGTTGGCAGGCTGTTAAAAGCCCCTACTATCTTTAAAATAGGCCTAATGTCAGGGGCCTCTTAGTTATACATGTATTCACATTATATAGAACAATGTGTCCACCTGGTAAAAACTAGAGGTTGCACGAAACACAGGCTACAATACGACCATTCTGTTCTGCTCTAACGATTCAATTGATAGATTCTACGTCAAAACAATTAGCTTTCATTGTTTCCAATGATAACGTCACCTTAAGTGGAGGAATGCAAACCTGTTTTCAAATGTAAGGTTTTGAATTTGTTTGACATTTCTCAGTAATGACACCCTCAGACACCCAATTCCATTCATGCTATGCCACCAGTAATAACCAGTGTTGTGCTAGTTACTGAAAACCAGTAAGTAGTTACCATTACTAGTTACTTCATTTCAAAAGTAACTCAGTTACTTTACTGATTACTTACACCAAAAAGTAATGCGTTACTGTAAAAAGTAACTTTTTAGTTATTTAAAAAAAGGGCTCCCATTAATGCCCTTATAGCCTTCATTTCAGTTTGTTATTGCATTGGAGAATAATACAATCTGTTGATCAACTTCACATGCATTATATGCATTATATGCAATCTGGATTGCATCAATATTAGCTGGCTTTCCATTTTTGTATATTCTTTCTCCAGGTAGTTGGAAAAAGTGTTCCGTCCCATATGCCGTGTGCCGCCCGGACATGGTATCATGCTAACTAGCTCCCTGCAAGCGGGTGTCTCCACTGTAGCAATAGCCTGCATGTGTTCTACAACATACCGTGCAATGGCTTTATCGACTTTTCCCTGGCCAGCAGTCCCTTGGGTAAAATCCAGCCGCTGTTGCTTAGGTGGAGGTGGAGTGGCGTTGGATGAGTCTGGGTCTGTGCCGGTCTTAGTTACTAGCTTCGTCCCAGCATGTTGTTTTTGCAGATGTTTTAAGAGATCTGAATTACTGGTTTGGGCAATAGATAGGCTCTTTGACCCGCCAGGACACAACTTACATTTAACACAAACTTTCTTTTCTTTGTGCTCGACAAAAGTGAAATAGTGAGAATATCTCCAGGTGGAGAAACTAGACTTGGGCTCCGCCGCCGCCATTCGCTAGTCTTGTTAGTAAACAACACATGTGACACAGGAAGTATTTAAGTACATTTACTCAAGTACTGTACAGTTCTCATCTCTGTTCGCCTGGCTGTTGACTATATAAAAGAACTAACGGAGTAACGCACCATGTAGTAACGGTAACTGAGTTACTGAATTTAAAAAGTAATGCGTTAGAGTACTAGTTACTGCCAAAAATAACGGCGTTACAGTAACGCGTTACTTGTAACGCGTTAGTCCCAACAAAGTAAATAACTCAGATGTTAAGGGGGTTGAAGCTTTTCCTCCCAAATCAGATATGCTTTGTTTTTCAACAAAGGTATACATTTCCTGCATAATATATGTTTCTCAAAATTGTTTTTTGCAAGCTGCAAACAGGTGATACTGAGTCTTCTCGAGTAATAGATTATATACTACACCATGCTTAAATAGACTCCTAAGTTATTATTTCATATGTGACATATGTAAGAAAAGGGAGGGAAGAGTCAATTATATTGAGTAATTGATTTATATTGGAACATTTATCACTCAAACCTGTTTTATGGAAGAGGAAAAATATATATTTCTGATAAACTAATATTTTATCAAATGGTGAATTAATATAACACTTAGAATCATTGAGAAGGGGTTATATCCAGGGACTAGCTCACCTTTAAATTACAATAACATTTCTCTGCTTTGGACTGATGAGTATATGATTCTTGTATGTTAAATGACTAACACAAACCTTACATTTATGCATGTGCCAGGAAGGCTCCCAAATAATTCTGAGGGGCCTATCCTACTTTTGTAATTAAATGATAATGTGCTAATCCATTACTTTGAGTTGTCTGCACTCAGGAAAACATCCCTATCAGGTGTTAACCCAATAACTAGGACAGCTCTGAAGGCCAAGGGTCAGAGAGAGAGGATCACACTCTCCGGCTGCAGAGGGCACCCCCATCCACGGGCAAGGAGGCACGAGGTCGTTTGGGATGAGAGGATTATAATCTTCAACTATCTGAGGAGATGGGATGCTTCTTCACCATTCTGCTCTGTGGGCTCAGGCAGACAACCCTGCGGGACGAGCGAGGGTTTCAGAGGCTTCATACAAGGTTCCTTGTTTCTTGGAGGAGCAGATGTCTTCATAACCTCTCCATCACGGGGGGAGACCAGGATGCACCATTTGGAATACGCAGTTGCACTGCTCTCAAGCAGATAGCAGAAGGAATGCAGGCAGATGAGCCTCCGTTTCACTGGGGGATCATACAGTGCTCACTGAATTGAGCCACACAAAAGCAGAGCAATTTGGGGGTTGAAATATGGCGCTCTGATGACGAAGAGTTTGAGCCAATCAGCACCTCAGTGCTAATCTACAGTATCAGGATGCCTTTACACACACCAGACACTCTTTGTCATAAAGAGAGGAGGAGAACGAGTCAGAAAGACTGAAGGACATGTTCTTCCAGCTTTTGTACAAAGATGAACTTTGAATTGATTTTATACCTTGGATATTTACAGATGTACAATTAATGACTGGCACAGTAATGATATCAGAGAAGATAGACTGTCGTGCGCACATACTGTTCGTATTTAGTCTCCTGATTTTAAATGGGAATTAAATCATTTGAGTGTTCCCAAAGCACCAGTGTTCTGCAGTTTGTGTGGGCCTACTGTACTGTTGCAGAGTTTATACTGTAGAAACTCTGTCCAGGACAAGGTATTTGGAAGATTCATAGCCAACCACACTGAAGATTATGGATTATCTCATATTTTTAAGCCTCAATTTGTCCTTCCCCCCCCCCCCCCCCCTCTAACATCACCAGAAGTCATAATTTAAGGAGTCATTTCTCAAAGTTTTCCTCCGGGGGAGCATCCCCCCAGACCCCCCTAGTATGGTTTGGTCACCATTTCCATAGCCCCACCAAAAATATGTTCCACCAGACGCCACTGTCTGTCAACTAGGCTACATAAAATTAAGAACGCCTGTCGTCGGTGAAACGCCCCTCCTTACTGCAGAACGTCTCTCATTATATGGGTTATAATTTTTTTTTACGGACGTTGTCTGATTATATAATCATATGCGCGGGCCGCTAGTGTCTGTTGAGCGATTAACAGCAGCATGAAAATAACTTGCCGAAAGTGCCGATGCTCCATGGCGGAAGCTCCGGTAGAAATTGCCTGGATTTGCGTTTTTACCCCCTTAATGTGTGACCAATGGTTGACCAGAGTTCCCGTTAGAATATTTTTTCGCCGTTCAACATGTCCGTTAAAGTTTAAATCTTCCGGACAAAATTTGAAAAGAGCCGGTCAAAGGTCTTCTTTGTTATGTATTGAGCTTTAAAACAAATTGATATGATTCGATATTAAACAAACTAATTATAGTAGATTAACTATTCAAAAGTGTACAGTAATTTACAATAACACAGGAATAATATATGGAGCGCTCTCCCTCTCCTGACAGCCCGTCAGTATCATGCAGCTCGCCGATCAGTAATGAGTGACCCGACAGTAAGACTAAACATATCTAGTTTAGGTAGTTTGAGAGGTAATTAAAATAGCTACGTGTGATATTCTAACCTGAAGTGTGTGTGTTGCTCCGCTCACCGCTGCATGTGATCATGCAGAGCTGCGTGTCGACTCGTCAGCAGCAGCTGATCTCTCTCTCCCGTCAGATTAGACTTTACTCGCGTTTATGTCCATATCGATCAGATCTAGCTAGTTCTAGCTAATGATAGGACTACCTGCTTATTAACAGACACCTAAACAATAACCATCGCTATGCAACCGGGTGAGGCCGCAAAGTATAGCGCAGTGCCCACCGGAACCCCGAGGCATTACCAACACATCAACGCATAATCAACCCATTCAGGACATCTCTTTCTTTATTAAGTGTTAGACATTATAATTGACTATTCTTGTCTGTCACATACTCTTTTGTCTGTCACATAAGTGGCGCAAGTTGCGCAACTGATGCGTTATTGCGCTAAGGGGTGAGAAATATCTCATGAACTCCCCCACTCAATCTATCAAGACCCGAGCAGTTCTACCAGAAGTCCACGGTTAAAGGCACAGGCCGGCGCATGCCGCTCATGGAATCCCTTATCATATGAACTCTGACCCCAAAGTGTACCAGTGAAGAGACACATGTGTCAGCTCCTTTTTAGAATAGTATTTCTTCTCTTCTCTTGAGAAACAAGGGTATGAAAAGACCAGCCAGAAACAGAGGAAGAGAGGCACAACGAAACTACGTAAATGCACTCTCCTAAATATTAAACGAGTAAGAGGTGAAGAAACACAAAGCCAGAAATTGAAATGAACAGGCACCATCATGCTTCCCCTAGAATAGGGTGGAAATTATGAAGAGGGGACATGGGATACTAGTGAAGAGGGACAACAGTGAAGAGGCCCAACATACTCAACGGACTAGCACTCTCCAAAGAGACAGAAAATCAAAGTATACGCCGAAAGGCACAACGAGACTACGTAAATGCACTCCCCCGTTTAAATTAGTACAAAGGAACAGTGGTGAAAAACTAAACTAATCAAAAGAAGGAAGTGGGGAGGCCTTGATACCCTCTCCTAGATTAAGTTGAAAGGAAAGAACTGGGGAACAAAAAAGTACAGGAGGAAAGGCCCAACGAGTCAACGTCAACACACTCTCCTAGGATAGTTCAAGGTAAACGGGGTAGGAAGAATATAGTAAGAAACAGAGCTGAAAAGGCGTCCGAGAACGCTTTCCCTCTAGTCCAGGGTGAAATTGTAGGGTAAGAACCAGAGATAGGGAGCAAACCAACCTATCTCTTCGTCACCTTATCCGCCTGGATAAGCGACACTATACCCCTTCCCCCTCTACCGGACCTTCATCCGCAGAGGGAGAGGGGTGGGACCAAGCCCAAAAAGGTTTTTTTTAGGGTTTTTACAAAACCCCGCAGAGCTCCAAAATTGGATAAAAGTAGTTTTTGCAACCGGTTTTTAAACCCAGAGTTTATTCCTTATCCCTAAAATAAACTAATCTAATTCAGGGTTATACCAGCTCGGCTCCCAGCCACCCAACATACCACCCAGTCAGACCAGTCAGACACCTCTCCAAGGTTTCCCCGCCCCCCACCCCCCAACCAAACACCCAAACCCCCCCACCCCAATAACCCCAATAACCTTTAATAGTGCTCATAGTATCAACCACATTCTCAATAGTGGACCTAGAGATCATTGAGTGTTTCGGCCCTTTATCACTAGACACTCTCACCCCAGGAAGGCCCTGCCGAGGTCGATCAATTCCCCACAGTGTGTGTCAATAGTATCAACACTAAAAAAGCATAAATCCAAACCATCCCACTCCAACACTGATCCCATATTTAAAAGCTAAACTGCTGTGTCCCATACACCAGGCACAGGCCACTTTGTTTATAAATTACCTCGAGGGCCATACCAAATGGTCTAGCGGTCCGTATACGGCCCGGGGGCCGGAGGTTCCCCACCCCTGCTTTAATATAATAACGTTAATATTAATATCATAACCAAAATGTTGGTGATGAACATTTTGTTTACCTAATACAGACTGATCACTTCAAACTGTCCATCATCCTAAATAGACTAAAAGCAGTTTTTTGTTTTATAGAGATCATTGGCTATGTGGGAAAATACTGTGTTTGAAATGTATAATTAAAATTAGATGTTAGCTTTTTGTTTTAATATATATATATATTTTGTATTCCAGTCTCCCTTCAGATATGTTAAGTGGCATGTCATTCAACACAATGCTGCTCACCTCCTTCAGTTGGGAGAAAAGCTGGTTCAGGTTCAGCCTTATGGGGGGACAGGGCTGCTGAGCCTAAAGATGGATCTGTTGGACCTGGCACCAGGGGGAGGGACAACTGATTTAGTATGAATAGGCGCTAAAAATGTGCCTGCATTTATTAAAGGTAGGGAGGTAAGAATGGAGAAACCAGCTCGAGTGCGCTAGAATCTGAAAGGACACAACCGAAAAAAATCTGCCCCTTCCTTCAGAGTTACTTACAGAGCCCTTCCTCCAACACACACAAACGCGCACATGACCAATGAGGGCACGAGATAAGTTTGTGCACAGTTGGAAGGCTGACAGGCAGGTAGGCCATCCAATTATTTTAGCCGGTCCGGCTCAGATGATTGGTCGTGCTTTTTACAGCGCCACGGCTTCCACAGATGACATTTTTTTATGTATTTATTATCAGAGCACTTCAGATATTCATTGCTATTGGATGTTAAGAGCATTCCATGGAATATAACAAGAAGTGTTTCTGAAGTGGATTACCTACCATACCTTTAAATATCAGCTAAAAGAGCAGTGAAATTAAAGACCTCTGAATTTTCTGTAAAGATATTAACAGTACTTAATGTCAGTTTAGTAAAAACAAAACATTAGCTAACAGAATAATTTCCACCACTCATGGACCACACCCACCTTTTCTTGAGAAAAACTGGGTGACATACTGTCGCCCTTTAGTCCCTCTCTCTCTTTTCTTTCTCTCATTTCTCTTCTTTTCTTAGAGCCTGACTTTTTGAGTAGTTGAGACATGGTACAACACACGTACTAGCATCCCTCCTCACATGCTTTTACTCTCTGCAAGTGCCGGTGTTGTGTCACATTATGCCTCCCCGTCATGAAATGCCCCCCTTGTCACGGGAACGCGCATTTCTAAATGACACGTTTACACCTCTAAATGACACGCTTACACCATAGGTTTACACCTTAAAACGATGTTTAAAACGAAAAGTAAACGTTCAGGGTTTTTATTCATGGTAATAATAAAGTTGTTTAGTGGTATAGTCTTGATTCTTCTGGTTTAACTTTTCGCTCCGTAGGTGTCGAAATTCATTCGTCACTTCCTTTTCAGTTTTTGTTTTTTGAAATCTTTTTTTTATCATTATTGTTACGTCCTGTCTGTATAAACGTGCTTTAAAATGTATTGTTTAATTTTACAGAGTTGTCATCTAATAATCAAAATATATGTTTACAAATGTTACATAGTCTTTGTCAGCATATTATTATATACGATATGCGTACAAAGTAAAAGTGTGACATTCATGAAACTTGCTCCATTTATTGGTACCAGTCCTAGAACTATACCCTGAAAAATGCTTGAGGGTGGGATTCATAGAAACCTGTTTTTGGGGGGGGGGGGGCATTTCATGACGGGGAGGCATAATGTGACACAACACCGGTGCTGCACCTTTGGAGGCAGGACCAAACCATTACATGTAAATAGAAGGGGGTGTACAGAGGCTTTGTATAATTAACTTTTGGAAGAAAATAAGTTAAATGAATCGTAAGTTTAGTGAGTACTTTATCAATATAACGTTCTATTAATGTTAATTATTGAGGATTGATGAAAGGTTACTTACATTTTTTTTCTTAATGTTCTAAACATTTTGCGGCCCCCGTCAGTCACGGTCCCTTAGAATCGTCCTAACTTTTCACCCCCTTACGGCGCCCCTGGGCGGGACTAAGACACAAGGATAGGAGTCGAGGAGGGGAATCTCAGAAATTAGACACGGCCCTAGTCACAGAACTTAGTGTGCCTGCTGCTCAAAAGGGGGCGGGGCCAGCTGAGAATCAGCCATTCTCTACAGGGCTGAAATAGAGGGATATGAGGGATGTCTAAAAAGGCATGATCTGTTTGGTATTTTGAGCAAAACACATCATAGACATGTTTTTTATATATTTTATATATATCTGATACCCATAATATATGCCTAAAAATAGCATGATAGGAGATCTTTAAATATCAACACATACTGTAGGAGTATGTATAAGTTTTCTGTCAAATACAAACCTAACATCCCACTTTCAGTGGGAGCGCTTCATTTCCTCAGCTGTTCAGCCCGCTGAGGTAACAGTTGACAGTCTCCCCTGCTGAGGAGCTTATGTCCACATGTGGCAGTGCATTAACACAAATAATATTATCGAGATGAGATCAGAAACCAAAAAACTACTTTGTGCATCTTTAATGTGATGATCAACACTGAAGGTCGTCTATTCATATCTTAGACTGCACTGTAACTTTTATCCATGTATCTTTTCTTTTAATGTTTATCCATGTATTTCTTCTTTTAATGTTTATTTTTATTATCTTTTCTTTTTAATGACTGATTTTAAATGCCATTTTCTTAATGTCTATCATTTTTTGTAAAGCACTTTGAATTGCCTTGTGTTGAAAAGTGCTATATAAATAAACTTACCTTACCTTGCCTTGCCTTGCCTTGCCTTGAAACACACTGCTGCTTAAAGATCAAATGCAAAGCTTCCAAATATGCTACATTTTTATAGAAATTTTGTTTTTAAGACTGCCTGTTTTTTTAATTTAATTTAAATCGAGATAATACACCCAAAAAAAAGCTTTTTATTGATACAAAACTCGACCCAACGCCGTCTGAATTTCTGACATGTCATTCCCAGCAGCCTCCGCGCGCGTGACGTCATCGTAGCCAAACAGTCTCTGGGCCAGGCAGTCTCGTTCACATGTCAGCGGTGTTTTTCGAAAAGAAAACTGAATTATATCCGCAAAAACATGGGTTATTGTTGTGCTTTCGGATGTATGAACGGTGCGGGATCTGGGAGAAGTTTACATGCATTTCCCCAAGACAAAATCATCCGCCGAAACTGGATTATCTTAGTGCATCGTGTTGGCTGGCAGCCGACAACATGGAGCAAGTTGTGCTCTGACCACTTTGCGTGTGATGCATACGATGTTGATCCTGCCATCGTCAAGTCTGTTGGTGGAGAAGCATTAAAAGTACATCGGAGGCTGAAACCCGTATTGGTAGTAGGCTCCACCTGTTGCTGCCTGCGATTCTGCTTCCACCGGGCGTGTACTGCTGTACGGAGGAGGATTTTACCACCGCTGGGGCCTGCTTTCACCCCGGGGATACCACGGAGGGACCGGAGCGAAAAAACAACTGAAAGAACGAAAGAGCCGGGCAATGCAGAAACGCCAAAGAATTGAGGTAAACAACTTTTGATTTGATTTCAAAGCGCACAGAGCACAGCAGATAACGGAATTGCAGTTGTATTGCTTGTAGAGGTGGGCACTGTTAGATTCTGTGTCTTTACGATCATAAACAATGTGTTGGATGTGGAGCTAGGATAAGTAATAAGGGAGCTAGGAATGATTTTCGGTGCCGTAATAGGTTAGCATTTTTCACTCGGGGCTAATTCAGAGGCTCACATTGTGTTTTTTTTTCTTCAATGATTTTTACAGTGAAAAAGTTCAAATGGAACTTTATTTTTCTAAACCTCTCTAAAAAGGTCAAATGTCACTTGTTTTGCATCAATCTTGATACAGGGTACTTATTATATGTTATAGTTTTGATTCCTAAAGCTTTTATTCTACTAACCCATCATTCAAGGGTGGTTTCACTATAAGTAATGTTTTTTTTTTTAGGCGGACATTAGAATTGACATGTTTTTACTATGTTCCATCTGAATTTACTTTAAAATAAAAACATCTATATTGATTCTGACACTTCTACATCCAACAATTAATTTAGCCCTTTTACAAGTGAAGATCTTGGGTGGCCTCCGACTCAGAATCAGACATTATAACGAAACTAAGTTGTACTATCGGCGGAAGCAGCTGTGAGCGGTAAGCCGGGTGGAAATATGTTTGGCTAATCTGACGTCATGCGACGCCATCTTGCGGAGACAAGCGGCTGAGAAATAAATCGTCTGACTTGGTGTTGGGGGTTGAACAAAATAAATATTGCGCATTGCCAGACGCATATTATCTCCGATTTTAATCCTGTAATATCTTAGATAGTGTTGTAGCTATATGATTTCGATTGTACTGGCAATTATAAAAAAAGCTTTGCTTTTGATCTTTAAGGGATGTTTCCTTTCTTTTTGGTGCTATACAGTCCTGTTAAACAGTCTCTTCGTTCTTAATCACAATGTTATGGTCTGTCAACAAATTGCACTACAACAGTTAATGTGTAAATTGGATCGTGTCTAATCTCTTGTATTCTATCTTCCACTCACAGGTTTGCAATTTAAATTGGCACATGCCATAAAGAATAATTTTCCTATTTATAAATATGTCATAACCTTATTTTGATGATAGTTTACTTGAGAAATTCTTGCTTTAACTCATGTTTTGACAGTGAAACTTTGACGGATAGTAAGTATAACTCTTTCTGAAGTTCGAGGCTTTGACAGTGGATGACCTTAGGCCGGTGGTTATCCACAATGAACCCATAAATCAGGTCAGCTCCTATAAGTACCTTGGTGTCCATCTAGATAGTACACTCAGCTGGAAGGCGCATGTTCAAGGTCTGTGCTCTAGACTTCAACAGCGATTATATTTCTGCGTCGACTCCGGGCTTTCAGAGTCGACCAGAAGTTCATGTTACTGTTCTATCATGCAGTGTTGGAGAGCATCATGAGGTATGGTATTACTGCCTGGTATGGTAACTTGACAGTGCAGTCAAAGTCACAGATCGCTCGCCTGGTACAGACTGCTATGAAAATGATGGGGGTTAAAAAACACCCATCTCTCCAAAACATATACGAGCAGTCCATTATCAGACAGGCAAACAAAATGGTGTCTGATCCCACCCACATACTCCACCCAGAATTCCAGCTCCTACCTTCTGGTAGAAGATTCAGGGTTCCCAAGAGCAGGCTGAACCGCTATAAGCACTCATTCCTACCTATGTCAATTAAGCTTCTTAACATTCGCATGAAATGAAATGTAGGCAAATGTAATGAAATGTTTTAAATGTTGGCCATGAGGGTAGTGCAATAGGTCGCCATTGTCAGTATGTGCGTCTGTGTATTGTGTGTGTTCAAACGGTGTATGACTGATGATATGTGTATGTCTCTATGTCACTATGTTTGTACACGTATGCGGAACTGCAGGACGGAGTCCAGAACAAATTTCCTTACGAGGACAATAAAGTATATCGTATCGTATCAAGAAGAACTTTTCAAATGAATAAAATTATATGAGTTGAAGAACTATGTGTATACTATATATTGAACTGTATGATCTTAAATCTTAAAGTTAGAGCTCAGATACTGATGTCGAAGGTCACAGCTCAAGTTTTATTCTGATGTTGTTTCCTCAGTATGACAATTAACATCCCCGGGCGGGCGCTGCACACTAGCTGCCCACTAGCTGCCCACTAGCTGCCCACTAGCTGCCCACTAGCTGCCCACTAGCTGCCCACTGCTCCTAGTACTAGACTCCTGGTACTAGGATGGGATAAATGCAGAGGCCACATTTCACTGTGTGCTGTGTGATCTGCATGTGTGACCATTAAAGAGGGTTTCATCCCTCCCAATTCTATTCTAAACATCGTGAACAAATGAGACTTTTTTGAGATGTATTTGAGAAAATATAAAGAATACAAATATGTATAGAAAGAACAATTTCTAATTTAAAAGTTAATTTCACATTTCCCTCTAAAATATCTAAAATAGCTCAGTATATCTTATTTAATATAAAGGTATACAGACTAAATATAATAATATAAACAACACTGTACAGACATATGTCACAAAGGAAATAGAGTTCAGTTCAGAGTCTTCACTTCCATTCATCTTGTCTTTCCTACATTCTGTTTCTGTCCCTTCATACCGCTGAGGGGACGTCCGTATAAAAAGAATGGAGAGAATCAGATGAATCTTCTATGAAACTGTGATCTCCTCTTCCCTGTCCGACTCGGAGAGCTCCGACTGTTTGCTGGACTCTGACGGAGAGGAGGGGCTGTGAACATGATGGAGGTGGTGGTGAAGGTGTGAGTCGTGGCTGAGGGGGGCCGTCCTGTCCAGCCTGTGGCAAGGGGTGCTGCCTACATCAGTCAGGTCTGGGTGGGGGTTGGTTTTGGTGGGGAGGGTCTGCTGGCGGCAGCCGCCAGCGGACAGCAGCTCCCTCTCCTTGGAGTTCCTCCATTTCATCCTGCGGTTCTGGAACCAGATCTTCACCTTCACAGACACAAACACTGTCATTGTCATGCTTATCCACTATCAACTACCATCAACTATCATCAACTATCACCAACTACCATCAACTACCATCAAATACCACCAACTATTATCAACTACCATCAACTACCACCAACTACCATCAACTACCACCAACTACCACCAACTACCACCAACTACCATTAACTATTATCAACTACCATCAACTACCACCAACTACCATCAACTACCACCAACTATTATCAACTACCACCAACTATTATCAACTACCATCAACTATTATCAACTACCATCAACTACCATCAACTATTATCTACTACCATCAACTACCACCAACTACCATCAACTACCACCAACTATTATCAACTACCATCAACTACCATCAACTATTATCTACTACCATCAACTATCACCAACTACCATCAACTACCACCAACTATTATCAACTACCATCAACTACCATCAACTATTATCTACTACCATCACTACCACCAACTACCATCAACTACCACCAACTATTATCAACTACCACCAACTATTATCAACTACCATCAACTATTATCAACTACCACCAACTACCATCAACTACCACCAACTTTGATCAACTACCATCAACTACGACCAACTACCATCAACTATCAACTACCACCAACTATTATCAACTATTATCAGCTACCATCAACTACCACCAACTACCATCAACTATTATCAGCTACCATCAACTATTATCAACTACCATCAACTACCATCAACTATTATCAACTACCACCAACTACCATCACTACCACCAACTACCACCAACTACCACCAACTATTATCAACTACCACCAACTACCATCAACTACCACCAACTACGGTCAATTACCACCAACTATTATCAACTACCACCAACTACCATCAACTATTATCAGCTACCATCAACTATTATCAACTACCATCAACTACCATCAACTACCACCAACTACCATCACTACCACCAACTACCACCAACTACCACCAACTATTATCAACTACCACCAACTACCATCAACTACCATCAACTACCACCAACTACCATCAACTACCACCAACTAGTATCAACTACCATCAACTATTATCAACTATGATCAACTACCATCAACTACAATCACTACCACCAACTACGGTCAATTACCACCAACTATTATCAACTACCACCAACTACCACCAACTACCATCAACTACCATCAACTACCATCACTACCACCAACTACCAGGGCACAGTGTGCTCACAGGGAGAGGGGGGCAGGAGCTCCAACAAGCCGTGTAGGACAGAGAGTGAATACACATGCTATACAGAGATGCTGTTTGAGAAACCAATGTGAGTTTGGAAAATTGCACAATGTAGATCTATTCTAGTAGACCTCAACAATGGAATTATGATCAGTAGAACTGGCCATGACATGGGACCTTTAAGCAATTTGTGTCTCATTTGTTATTGTTATTTAAGTCTTGAATTTCATCAGATGCAAAAGAAGAACTGTAAATCAACATTTTATAACTGAGAAACTGTATTAAAGTGTAAGTACCTGTGAGTCTTTCAGCCCCAGCTTACTGGCCAGTTTCTTCCTGTCTGTTTTGCTGATGTATTTCTGCTTCTGGAACGTTCTTTCCAGGGCCTTCCTCTGGAGGTCTGAGAACACAGCCCGCCGCAGCATGCCCCTCCGGGGCTTCCCTCTGGGGGCCAGGGGCCACGAAAATGTTCCCGGGACAGGAACCACAGAGGAGGAGGCTGGAGGGAGACAGGAGAGCTTTAACTGGCTGATGTAGAGGAACAGAATAAAGAGACACATCCTCCACGAAACATACCCCGTATATTACATGACAAATACAGACATGGGACAAGAATATTTAAATGTTGTAGATTATTTTACAAGAATCCTGGAAAACTTCGTTACACTTGAAGTCATTTTCTAAAAAAAAGGCCATAAAAAGGCGTTTCAGCTTTAGGTAGGAGGTTTACCATCCAGAGTCACAAACACTATCAATCACTTAATGACTGAAAAATGGCTGAGGACTAATTGCATAAGCAAACAAGCGTCCATCAACATATGTCAGCTGCTACAAATGAAACTTATTTAGTCATTCCTTTTACACTTGAATAAATAAGCAGATATTTATATTTGCAATGTTTAATGCTCAGGGTTGTTGTTTCATCTTGAGGATTCAAATTATTTTCTCCTTGTGTTCTACATTGTGAGGTGAATAAATGTATCTTTTTTTTATTCCAGGCTTCTTTTACATTTCCTGTAAACAATGTTTTGATTGTTTTTGAATCAATCAAAACATCAAATCATGTTGTTTTTTTCAGCTGTATTATCTTGACGCTCTTGTTTTGGATTCAGTCCTCATGAATACAAGCTTTTCTGCTGATTTACCGGCAGTTTTGCTAAACTTGGATTGTTTTGTCATTATATTCCACATTCCTGTGTTCTCAGAAAAGAGTCACCCAGCTTGTTCCATCATCAGCGCACAAACTCCCTGGTGCTGCCCACAATACGGCGTTCTGCCTGAAATCTGCTGTTTAAAGCCCAATTTGTCCAGCAGTGGAAACAGAGCCTATGCTAATGAGCCGGGCTCTCAAAGCTCCGCTCGCACACTGCGTCTAATGAAGCGTGGAGCGGGCTGGATGGGCTGCAAATGCACAGAGAAAGGGGATTGTGTTGTAATGAATTGAGAGGAAAAGGCCGTCGACAGGCCACTATATTACAGGCCCATTAAAAAGCGCTCAGGACAGCTCAGCTTCACACTGCTGTACACGGCTCCTTCAACATATTCAACTCTAATTGTTCAATGTGCTGGCAAATGTCAAATCAAACGAATTAACTCCAGGGACTGAGATTTCAATTTGACAGAAATCTGTTAGCAACATAGCTAAGTCAATAAATAAAATAATGTAAAGTGCTAGTGTGTGTGTGTGTGTGTGTGTGTGTGTGTGTGTGTGTGTGTGTGTGTGTGTGTGTGTGTGTGTTAGTGCTTGCCTGTGTGCGTGTGCCCGTGCGCGTGAGTGTGTGGTTTTGGCTCCTTTGGTCACGGTGCTGGGATCTTTGTGGGGGTGCAGAGGGGCTTGGTGGGAAAACGACGGCGCGTGAAGAGCTCTGAGGTCCTGAGCTGGGAAGATACCCGCCTCACATTTAGAGCATGACAAACGGCACTAATATATTTAGAGCGTGACAAACTGGACTAATTTGTAGATTAGGACAACTGGTGCTAATGTCAGCAGTCACTGCGTCGCCTAAATAGTCCCTCAAATTGGCGGATCTGATTCCAGGCTGTCCGGGGTATTCCCATGCTAAAAGGCTGACAGGTCCAGGCCTCTGAGCCCTCAGCGTTCACACACTCAGAGACACACTCTCAGAAACACACTCTCATCCGTTTGCTGTAGTTTGAGATCTGTGTTTTTTAATGTTACGTTTGTTCATAGCTGTAGTCAGATTAAAATCCTCCAGGAAAAGCAATAATACACTCAATCCTTTTAAATAGTGAATCATATTATTTAGTAAATATATATATATATATATATATATATATATATATATATATATATATATATATATATACATTTAAATGTGCCCAAATAATGTGTGGGACTTTAAGTGATGTTGACTCAGTTATATTAATCAACACTGTAGATGTACTCCGATAATGTTACTCTATGAGATAGTCATTTAAAATAATTATTTCATATCACATTTATAATCAAAACGTATAGTATTGAGTCCAATAGCATTTAATTATTACAAATGAAAGAGAACGGATCAGCATGTTTTCTCTTCGGAAGTCTCTTGGCCGTTTGGTTCTTCGCAAAAATAAAAGGAAAATTGATTTCCCATGGATCAAATTGCCTTTCTTTAAAACAACGTATAACCATGGTAATTACAACAGTAAGGGATATGAGTATTTGGTGTTGTGTGAAATGTGAAATGTGGTAGACGGAAACAGTGGCCTGATTTGTGGCAGGGGAGAAAAGATGTGTCTGCGTGATGAGATTTCTCCTGAAGACGGGAGAACGGGTCAATGTCTGCCTTGGAGGAGTGAAGCTCACCAACCTGTGAAGTAGGACGCCCGGATGAAGGGGTGAAGGCTTCCATCACAGAAAGGCAAAGGGAAGGACTTCTGAACGCTCTGGACTGAGGAGCAGGAAACAAACAAGATGCTGAGTCAGGAGAAAGTTCAGACACCAGATAACGACACGTTTACTAATACCTTTAGGATTTATAGCTCAACATTTTAAGAACACGTAACCTGGCCTATAGGGTTACATCCTCCACTGAACACATACAAATCAAATGTAAAGTTATGTCTGATGCACCTCAGCAGTTTAATACACATTCATGAATTGGCCCATTTTATGGGCTACAGTTTTTAAGACTCAACAATGCAGTCAATACATTACTATACTTCCTGTGTTCTATTCTACTCTTCTACTTTTCTATTATTTTCAACATTTATCTTTATCTGTCATATTATTCTGTCAACAGTAGAGTAGGCTATAGCATCAATTCTGGTGGCTTTTGTGGGAAACATTGCATTGGAGTTGAAATTGCATGTCTAGTTGAATACAAAATAAAGAATAATAACATTATTATTATTATTATTATTATACAAATTAAAAGAATAATTGTAGCCTTTATTTTTGCGATATTTAAAAAAAATCATATGATAGCAATGATCATCATCCAATATGTTGCTCTACTCACCACTCTGTGTGGACGGGGCCAGTATTGCGCTGACGCCGAACTTCAGGTACCCCGGCTCCGGGCCGCCGGGCTGCGGGGAGCCGGGGGTCCCGCGGCCCGGCGGTGGCACACAGCGCTCTGTGCCGGGGCCCCGCAGCCGGGGGGGCCCGCACTGCTCCGCGCTCAGCTGGAGAATGTCCCCGGGACTTCTGAAAGAAAAAGTCCGATGTATGTAGCTGACAGGCTGGCTCCATCTGAGGAGATCTTCCACCAGGAAGCCTGAGTGCAGGGACCGGTTCAGGGGCGAGGAGAGAGCCGCAGGAGGACGCAGGAAGGCCGGGTAGAGAGGAGGCGGCAGCGCGCTGCAGGGGAACATCATGTCCGCAGAGGTTACAGGTTCTTCAGGGAAGTAAAGCGGAACCTCAAGAACACTCTCTGCTCTCTGTGCACTCTCTGGAGAGGTTTTATACAAGCAGTCACTCCTACAAACAAACACGCACACTCAAGCACATGCGCTTGTGCACGCGCACAAGTTCAAGCCTCACACCCTGCCTGATCTCTTTGAACACTAAATCCAGAGGATTGGTCAACGGTCCTCTGATCCTTTGTGATTGGACCACCTCCGTCACAAACATCACATTTCCCTCGTGCTTCTATCTTTGTATTGGGTTAATGTAAATGAAGCAGCTCATGTGATCCTTGTTCTGATGAAGAAACAGCAGGACGCAGAGCATGAGCACTGGTCTTCCAAATGACTTTCATAAAATATGATATTCGAGCATTTTTAATGTGCGGCCACCTGTTGGCTCCTGCAGGTTGACAACATGAAACGGTGTTCTTGCTAAAAATATAGTATTCTGCTGTAAGAAGTAGACCGAATCTTCAGGGCAATGCACCATGTTCAGTCACATGGAAGAATGGGCTTTCACCAGCCTCGTTATTCATTGTAAGTTATATATAAAAAAAGTTGGTCTACTTTATCCATACTTTTTCTGACTCCCCCCCAATCCCCCCCACCCACGACATGAGAACATTAACATAAAAGTGCATTCCAAAAAGACTGCCCTGCTCCTTTATCATTTCACGCTAACCTGTCCATGTCCGATGACAGGCTGTAGGCCTAATTATAATAATAGCCTACTATTAATAACAATAATAATAATGATGATAATAATAATAATAACAATAATTATAATAATAATAATAACAACAATAATGATTATAATAATAATAATAACAACAACAATAATAATGATGATAATAATAACAATAATAGCAATAACAATAATAATAATTATTATAATAATAATAATAATAATAATAGTACAAAACCCTTTTCAAACACATGCACGCGCACTCATTAAATGCGAGTTTTACCCCGGTCCTCACTGTCAGCTTCACGGCTCCACGGCAGTGGCGGCGCCAGGGGGGCGCTAGTGGGTGCTGAAGCACCCCCATGGATAGCCATAGCACCCCCTAAGCACCCCCAAGAAATGTTTTTTTTTGTGAAATTCAAAATTTGAAAAAGGATTGATTCGAAAATAATATGCTACAGTACAGTACAAGTAGCCTACTTCCAGTGTTTTGTGTAACGCGTTACAAAAGTAACGGAGTTACAGTATGTGTATGTATTACTTTTTCCTGTAACAAAGTAATGTAACGCATTACATTTGGGTAATATACCCGTTACAATTCTCAGTAACACAGTTACAACTCACTTTAACCCGGAATTAAATGGTGTTTTGTTTTTTAAGAATTCACTAACATTGCGAGACATTCCGACACCAGAGAAAAATTGTGCGGGTAGATTAGTAAGCCTGGTGTTTAGCCTTCAGGCTCATCAAGATCCCTCCGCTTCACGTCCGGTTCCCTGATCAGCCTGTCGGGTGTTCTTTTCCCCATAATGACCGCCTCGCTGCACATTATCCCGTTTATTACACGGCCATATACTAAACAAACAACAGAGCCCATTCCGTGTTCCTGTTATTGTTTACTTCCTCTCTGCCTTCTTCTGGTGATTTATCTGACGTTCAGCGCTCCGTCTTTTAACCTCTTTTCCTTTCTCTTTCTTGATCCTCCTTCATTATAGTCCTTGACCGTGTGCTACTGTATTAACCTGTTAAGCCCCAAGCCTGTTTTTCAGGTTTCAGGCTCGAATATGACATTCCCAGAACAAATGACCATATCTTCCCTTCTAAAAGGGTTAAATTAATAATAATAAGTAATGATAAACCTGTGAGTTGGATGTAGAAAAGAATAGATGTTTTTTATTTTAAAGAAAATTCAGATTGAACATGGTAAAAAACTGTAAATTATAGTGTCCGTCCAAAATATATGTTGTACTTATAGTGAAAACTAATCTTGGATGATGGGTTAGTAGACTAAAAGCTTTAGTAATCCAAAGTACAACATATAATAAGTTCCCTGTATCAAGATTGATGCAAAACAAGTGATATTTGACCTTTTTAGACAGATTTAGCCAAAAAAAACCTCTTCTGGGGCCATTTGGGTGGATTTTCCTTATCTCTGGCCTCCCTTGTTCGACATGTGACATCTCTTCCTGACCATTAGAGCCAATAGAATCGAATGGAAATCGTCCCGCACACACTCATGTTATAAAAAAGTTGTGTCTCTGCGCATGCAATCTTGCTTCAGAGCGTAGGATTAGCCCTGCTCTGATATTTGAAAACGGAATTGCAGTTTTATTGCTTATAGATTATCAGAACATTTCAAAGGGGACACAGTCACATTGGATATTAACCTATGGATTAACTACAGCATCGTTTTTATCGTTTTAATGCCATTGAAGACCAATTTTGACCAGACAAAGACCTAGGTAAGCCATGTTAGCGTTGTAGGCTACCTAGCGCCACATGTTTTGATGTACGTCTTTGTTGATAACGTTGTGAGTTTGTATCTTTCAGTGTTGAGGTGGGCACCGTTAGATTCTGTGTCTTTACGATCATAAACGATGTGTTGGATGTGCAGCTAGTAGTAATAAGGGAGCTAGGAGTGATTTTCTGTGCAGTAATAGATTAGCATTTTTCGCTCGGGGCTAATTCAGAGGGTCACTGTTAGCATTGTTAAAAAAAAAAAAAAAAAGATCAGTTGAATTAGTTTTTTCCCGTTATATGGATATCAAATATTCATAGTTTATTAAATATTAAGGTTCCTTAGACGTTGTTTCCTGCAAATGACGCGATTTCGGCCCCGTAACCGGGTCCGTGGGGCTTAAGAGGTTCAACGTGTCACATGTTAATAATTTACATTCAGAATCGAGTATTCAACTAAGCCGTGTAATACAAGTTGTTAGTAGCCTTAATAGCCTACATAGTTGTTATGCTATACCACATTGCCCTTCACTGGATGTATAATGAGCTGCACTAAACTACATTTTAGCATTTAAAATACCTAGCCATTCTTTTGCGGTTATTTTGGTAAAGTAACTCAAAAGTAATATAAAAGTAGTGTAACTCATTACATTTCAGAGACAGTAATATTGTAATGTAACTTATTACTTAAAAAAGACAGTAATAAGTCATATGTACTGTATTACATTTTGGAATTAACTTGCCCAACACTGCCTACTTGGGTCTCTGTGTTTCATTCAAGCTCTGCTCTGTGTGTGAACCTCAGCTCAGGTGAAGTAAAGGACTCTCTCAGTGTTTAGATAACTTTATAGATAAAGTTATCTCAGTGGGTCTCAAAACGGTTTGGTCACGATTCATGTAAATAAGTATTTCTGAGGCACACGTTTATATGATCATTATAGGTATAAAAAAACAAGAGCATAAATGAAAAACAGGTATGAAATACTATATGACAGTAAAACAAGAATACAGTTTAAAAGGGGAGTGATTTGTAAAATATCCGTAAATAAATTGAAAATCGGTAGCACTTTACCCCTGCTTACACATATATGCCGTGAGCTGATTATCGAGCCTTCATTGTAACAGTCGCGGATACACTGTGTGTGTGCGTGTGGGGAGTGTTGCAGTAGAAAATTCCACTGTAGCGCCCGGTACATTAATGGGAAACCCTAAATGTTTGAGCACCCTCTATGAAACGTCAAGCTACCCCGCAGCACCCCCAAAAAGAAAATATCTGGCACCGCCACTGCTCCACGGGGTCCTGATGGTGTGAGGCTGATTCCGCTCACGGTGGTTTGCAGTAGTTTCTTTTACCCTGTTTCTGTTCTGAAGTCAGACACAGGATGATGAGAACTCTGATGAAGCTGCTCGTAGGGATGGGAATTGTATATTCGAATATTCGACCCCCCAAAAACGGTTAACCGGTTAACCGAAATGTACATATCTTGTAAAAAAAAAAATTCTAAATATTTTTTCCAACACATTTTTATCAATAACTTTTGGAAATAAATAAATACATGTTCAAATAAGTATAGAAACCAAGTCGAATTTGTCAAATGTATTGAACTGGTGACAGCTATAGGCCTACAACTTTCATGTGCGGAGGCGATTCACAATCAGGCCAGCTGTAGAGAAGACCCTCTCAGCTGGAACGGAGGTTGCAGGTATAGCAATGTATGTATATAAGTTTAATTTGGCATAGTTTGCACTCTACACCGCACTCACAAACCTGGTCGAAATATTTCCACACATTACTCCTTTTTGACGACATGTCTGTTGTGTAGGACTCTTCTGAGAATGTAAATAATTACCGGCAAAACTAAATCTCTCCAGTCAAAATGTCTATGTACTTTGCCGCCACACATGGTTGTCAAGCAGCGCCTATTGTTGTTTAGGCTAGCTACTCATGTGTCGCGAGTGTTGACAGGGGGCGGGGGAGCACGCTCATGAACTGTTAGCACCGGAACCTCGCAACGGCTGCGCAGCGCATTTGCGCTGCATTTGGGCATAAGATGAGGTTTGAGTCTACGTGATCTGCGTGTAGGGAGGGGCAGCAGCCATATCATTGGCTAGAACTAGCTAGATCTGATGGATTTGGACTTAAACGCGAGTGAAGTATAACCGGACACGAGAGAGAGAGAGATCAGCACCTGCAGCTCTGCCCGCTGTGAGGGACCGGTGAGCGGAGCAAAACACACCTTTAGACCTAACACATTTAGCTATGGCACTGTCGTATAGGCTACATTGAATTATTCAATTTGATAATATGTAATCAACTTAGGCATCCCTCCCAAAAAAAATAATTAATAACTCATATTCGAATACCTGAATAATTATTCGAATACCTGAATAATTTCGAATATTCGAATATTCGATTAATCGTTCCCATCCCTAGGCCGATTAATAACAAGTAGGGGAAATAAATAGGCTCACTTACAGATTGTCACTATACAGATAAAAAAATACATGTCATCTCTTATTTATGCAGCGTCAGTGCGTCGGGTGATCTTCTGTTGGTCACCTGTCACTCACTCTGAGGCACGGTCTTTCCGCTTAAAGCATTGAAAGAGAGAGAGACTTAAAGTCAGCCTGGCTCTGCTCGCCTTTGATCATGCTGATATTCAGAATGTCCCCTGGTGATTTAAAGGAGTGTAAATTAAGCCAAAGTTCAGAATCACAGAACACTCACTGAACATCCCATGGAGAAGATCGTCACACACAGAATAAATGGATGGCTCAATGGCGCACATGGCTTTTGTTCTTCACCTTAACATCTCTCTGATGTCCCCTTAGACCGACCTGCAGTGTACCGGACCCAAACCGACCATCAACGCAACACGTGAGAGAGAAATGAAATGCAAAGCAGTTATAAGCAAGGATCATCTGTTTGGAGTGTATTCCATGTTTGACAGTTTATTTTCTGTGTTCTACCTTCTCTTATGGATCTAGTTTGCATTACTAAGGCAAACACTCAGCAACAAACAGGTTGTCACTGTGGTGGAGTTCTGACAGAGATGAAGTGAGGAGGGTCTTCAGGAGGATGGAGGCTGCGTAAAGCAAACCTTACTTTGTTCCTCTCCGGTGACATGGGAGGATGTTGGCGGAGCAGCTTCCTGTCTCAGGCTCTGACACCTCACATGTTTTCTGAGAAACCTCTGTGGGCCGTTCTCTTTTTGTATTTAAAGTTTCAACAATGACAACATATTTATACTCCATACGGTCAGAGATGGAATGTAACTCATAACACTTACTCCAGTACTGTACTTAAGTTAAAATTGAGGTACTTTTACTTAACTTGAGTATTTTCAGCAGTAGCTCCGTCTTTAGGGACTTGGCTTGGGAACCGGCGGGTCGTAAAAATATGGAGGTGCCAGTCCCTTTCCTGGACCCTGGCGAGGGGCACCAAACCCCCAGTTGCCCCCTGGTGCCGGAACACTGGCAGTGTGTGTGTGTGTGTGTGTGTGTGTGTGTGTGTGTGTGTGTGTGTGTGTGTGTGTGTCTACCTGGTTCAGACCGGTCATGAGTGTGTAATAACTGAGTGAAAAGCTGAATGTCCCCTTGGGGATACAAGGGTCTTTTTTGTCTTACTCTTCTTAATTATAATACAATCATTTAAATACATGCTGCTTAAATGGATCATTCTGCATAATGAGCACTTTGACTTTCAGTATGTAAAGTATATTTTATGCCAATACTTCTGTATTTTTACTTAAAGTGGACCTATTATGCTATATTGGAAAAATATAGGCTTGCTAATGTAAACAAAGACAAGGTTACGTCCAACACACGTCAGGCATTGTTTCTGATAGCAACTTTCTGTTGGTCCGCCGCCGATTTGACGTCATATCGGCAGCAAATCTGTATCCGCTCGTTGTACCCCCGTTTTTAAAAGATTTGGGTACGGAGGAAAAGAGAGAGGGTTTTATTTTCTGACGCTGCGTGAGTTCCCCGACGCACCAGGGACACATGTTTATGTAAAACAGACATCACAAAGTGCATTTTGCATGATAGGTCCCCTTTAAGTAGAATTTGAATGCAGGACTTGTAACAGAGTATTTTTACACTGTAGTTTTGCTACTTTTACTTAAGTTCGTATTTCTCACCTTTGCACACTGTAACATCATCATCTGCCACAAGCTCCATTAGAATAACACAGGATAGTGTTTTATGACTTCAGATGACCATATGAAAGACACAACCATTTGGAGGGCATCATTGGGTTTGCCTCCCCATTCCCACCCCAGTCCTAACTGATTAACATAAGAAGGATTGTGTCTTCTTCGGTAATGTTCTCACTAACCCCCAATGTTTTTATCGTGCTTTAATGAAATCTGTCTTTGAGATTTCTGCTGTCAACAGAGGGGAACTCCCCCTACATATTTAGATTGATTGATTTTTTAAAAGGCAACTTATTTACTGTTTATACTAACAGGAACTTTGATTGAATACACACTACATTGGAACTGTTGACATGATGTTCAGTATATTATTTTAAGTCATGATGTTTCTATTAACTGTTTAAACATGTATTTCAATTCTTAAATAAAAAAGTAGAAAACAATTATAATACCCCCAAACAATTTGGGCAAACCGCTTTTATGTTAAATTGACACATGAAAACCTAAAATGAAAAATTATTTTTGAATTCCACTGAACAAACCAATCATTCAATCTTAACAGATTTCTACTGACGGTCCTGCAGGAAATCCTGAACCTAACCAACACTAGGGAGGGAGCGAGGGAGATTCTTCAAAGCATTTTATTCCTACAGAAAATCCCTCTATTGTATTGAAGTGGAGCAGATGGTTTCCTGGGAGGGAATATGGGCATCAGCAGAACTAATTTCTGCTCCTGGTTCGACAGACAGACCGGCCTGCTGCTCGATTCTTAACCAGCACAACAGCTGTTGGTGAATTAAACACCAGTTAAGACTCATTTGAAAGCTATTAGCCTCTTGAAGTCTTACATGAACCTTACTGGCTCAATTGATACACAAAGAGGGGAAACAACTGAGGCTGTCTCTATGGTGAACTAACTAGTTAAGTTCTAAGCCTCCACGTCTCAGGAACAAAGCTGACGAGATAACGAGACATGTCAACTTCCACCGTTCCAAAAGAAGGAGTGAGAGATAAATATAACCAGGACCCTAGAACGTTCTTAAAGACGGCGATGGTGTCCTGAAAACGAGTTAGGGTTGTTTCCCTCCGTCATTCATAAAGGAAAATACTCTCAGTATTTAGCTTAAAACACAGTAGTTAAAAGGCTAATTTATAACTATAAAATATAAGTTAATACCGGAAATCTTTCAGTCTATATTGACCAGACTTAACATTGACAGCAAGACAATAAATCAAAGTTTCTGTGATTAGGATTTTTCAGAAATGGTATATTTAAAGGCCAAACAAGAGGAACACACCTGTTCAAAGAAGGACCGGAGAGATGGACTGTGTTACATGTGTTCACATTCTTTGAGAAATAGTGGGTAGTGTGCTGGACTTCGAATCAGGGTGTAGCAAGTTTGAGTCCCACTGCAGTCAGCATGTCGTTGTGTCCCTGAGACACTTCACCCCAAATTGCTCCTGTGGGGATTGCCCACAGTACTGAATGTATGTAAGTCGCTTTGGATAAAAGCATCTAACAAATCTAATGTCATCTAATGTAATGTAATGTAATTACCAAAGATAGCACACTATTGCCGAAAAAGAAAACAACTAAAACTGAAATAATCAAAAATCAAAAGTCAGCACGTATCTAATAACATAATGTTTGCCATGACTCACACACATGAATGGTGACATTTTTAATCTACGTTGAAACTAAACTAATTTCGTTCAAGCAAAACAAATACCTGCTATATTTCTTAAGTAACTCGAAAGGGCCTCTGCAGGTCGCCTGATGGAGCTTTTTACAAAGCTGAGTGCTTCAGCAGTGTCGTGGGTTTGAATCAGACTTGTGGATCATGGCTTCTTTTCATCTCCTTTCTCTCTAATTCTATGACTTGAACAAAACAAAACAAAAAAGAAGATATTTCAATATCGTTGCCCCTGCCGTCCCTACAGGACCTCCATGCTGACCCTGCCTCTCTTTTTTTACCACGTCACCTGACCAGTCTCCTTTTCTACCGCCATCATTACAACGACGTAAAACAATAAACAAAAATCTAGTTTGTATTGAGTTGCTAACTTTTCTGTTTACAAAGTTTACAAATGTACAAATGTAACTTCCTGTTCACAACGGACAGGAAGCAGCTAGTATCAGAAGTACAGGCTTGTGACATGGGATATGTCTCTGTAGAAACAGTGTAGTGTTCAGTAGAGTTCAGTGAACCAGCCAATAGCAGCCTCTCTCTCTTTCCCCTCTCTCTATCTGTCTTCAGTGTCCCTCGGCCGGAGCATCTGTTTCCAGGCCACCGCCTGGAAACAGATGCTCCGGAGTGGATTAGTGGGGCCTTCGGTGTCGAAGTGCGGCGACAAGCATTAAAGCCATATTAACTTTCCATTAAACATCACCTCGCTCTGTCGAGGGAGAGAAAGACACAAGCTTTGGGATAAAGCCCCTTAGAGAGAGAGAGAGTGTGTGTGTGTCACTCTAAATGCACCTGTCTCTCATTGTCAGACAATGCAAAACAGATTTAACTAAATAAAACCCTGTAAATACATAGACTCACTGTACTTTTGTTGTGATGTCATCAAACCGTGAATATCACAGTAGGTTCTGAAGCTTTGACAAATGTAAGTTTCATGAGAAAATCTTTTTATTTTTAACCATCTGATTCATCTTTGTCTTTAACCTTGCCTCTTATAAACTCAGCTGACACCACCTACTAAGAGCCGGCAGCTGGTGGAGACGGGAGAAACAAAGGGACATCTTCTGAAATTAGGAATTTATTTTTTGTTTCCTAAGTGGATATAGAGATGGTAATATCGGTCTGTCGGACAATCGTCCACTTTGGTCAAGATTGAAATATCTCAACAGTTTGAAGGGTGCCATGATATTTAAAACAGACATTCATAGTCTCCAAGGGATGAATCCTAACGTAACGTCCACACGGTTCCGTTGCGTGCTTCAACGGAGACGCTTCCCATTCACTTTGAATGAGGTGACGCCACGCTTTGCCGAACTGCATTGTGGTTCCGTCGCGTCGCTTTGCCTCCATTTCCCGCGGTGAAAGTTGAGAAAAGTTCAACTTTTCAAGTATCCATGGAAGCGCCAGCCAATCAAATCATATGCCAGTACACGCGCTAGCCAATCAAACCGTGTGCTTGTGTGTCCGGGGCGGGAGATTAATGTGATTGGTTGTTGGTCACGCGCCAGACACGCCCACCGGCAAGTTCAACGCGACAGAACCGTGTGGACGTACCGTAATTCTCTGATGATAGCTTGTCCTCCATGCCACCTGCAGGTTATTCCTAATAAGTATATGCTAACCAAGATGTCCAACAATATGCCTACTTCAGCATGTTAGCGTCAACATTGTGGGCATGTTAGCATTTAGCTGCACAGCCTCCCAGTGCTTGATGTGGAATAACCAGTGGTGACTGTTCATTAGGGGGCACAGCCCCACCTAGTGTCAGTGGAAAGTATTACAAATAATGATTACAAAAACAAAACAAAAAAAAGTATATTTTAAGATCATGTTTAATCATCTGACTCGTCTGTACATTGCTGTTTTAGTCTGTGTTCTTCTAATTAGTGTCTACAGTGTGTGCCTATTGAGCTGTTTAGAGAAAAAAAAAAAGTATGATTAGATCATAGTATCAGATGGTGATGTGTGCTGGGTCCAGGCTCAAGGGCGTATGGCACTCTCAACTCTTTCCAGGACATGCTGGGGCCCTGCCTGCCTATAGCTTTGCCGATATCTGTGTTGATAGGTAATAGATTAAGAGCGGTGAATCATCTTAGATACAGGAAGCGCTCAAACGTTTGTGTGAGTTTATCAAATTTAGCAGTGATTCCATGTCAGCCACAGCTTTTTCCAAAAAACATGACTGATAGTGTGTTTAACGAACTTAAACTAGCTTTATTAAATGTCAGGTCTTTGACAGGAAAAACATTTTTAATCAATGATTTTATCACTGAGCACAATCTCGATTTTATGTTTTTAACAGAAACTTGGATTGAACAAAATAACAGTGCAGCTGTTCTTATCGAATCAACCCCTCCCAACTTTAGTTTTATGAGTCAGGAAAGAATGCATAAGAAAGGGGGTGGAGTTGCTATTCTGTTCAATGATTCTCTTCAATGCAGGAAGACATTTTATGGGAACTTTGCTTCTTTTGAATATGTGGCCCTTCAGCTGAAATGCTCCTCTCGAGCTCTGTTCCTAAATATCTATAGACCACCCAAATACTGTGGAAGCTTTTATGATGACTTTACTGAACTGCTGTCTATAGTGTGTATTGACTTTGACCGTTTAGTCATTGTTGGTGATTTTAACATCCATGTTGACAACCCTCAGGACAGAGGGGCAAAATAACTGTTTTGTGTTCTTGATAGCTATGGACTGATTCAGCATGTGACGGAGCCCACGCACAATAAGGGGCACACTCTGGACTTAATTATCTCAAAGGGTCTGAATATCTCTAAGGTTGTGGTGACTGATGTTGCGCTCTCTGATCATTCCTGTGTTTTCTTTGAGAGCTCTATTTCTGTTCACAAAAATGTTCAAAAAGAGGTAACCACAAAGCGATATTTAACTGAAAATACTAGGGAAATGTTTAGTCAGAATTTTTCTTCCACACTTGCCCCTGCTAACATCTCAGTAAATGAGCTAGTAGATCATTTTAATTCAAAAATTAAAAATATTATAGATGCCATTGCTCCAACTAAGGTAAAGGAAGTGTCTGGCAAGAAAATATCTCCATGGAGAAAGGCCATGACCGTGAAAACAGAAAAAAGAGAGTGTCGAAAAGCTGAACGTAGGTGGCGAAAAACAAATTTCCAGGTTCACTTTGAAATCTATAAAGAGACTTGGCCTTTATAATTTGGAATTGAAAAACGCACGACAATCGTTCTTCTCTGACATCATTACCAAAAAAACAACAACGCACGTGCCTTGTTTGCTACCGTCGACAGACTAACTAACCCCCCAGTGTCAGTAGCCTCTGAATTTCTATCCACCAGGGCGTGCAATGATTTTGCCTCCTTCTTCACTGACAAAATTCAGAAAATCAGACAAGCAGTCAGTGCCTCTGCATCGGGAACAGCAAATGTGTTGTCTCTGTGTCCACTTAACATCAATTCAAACACCATGACACAATTCCATCAGATTAATGATAAAAACCTAGAGGACATTATACAACTTCTGAAATCCTCCTCCTGCTGCCTTGATATTATTCCAACGGGATTTTTCAAAGATGTTTTGCCTTGCATGGCCTCAGATCTACTTCATATAGTAAACAAATCTCTTCACTCAGGTATTTTTCCACAGGCCCTGAAAACTGCAGTCATTAAACCGCTCTTAAAAAAGAATAATCGAGATGCTTCAGTAATGAACAACTATAGGCCCATATCAAACCTCCCATTTCTAGGTAAAATCATTGAAAAAGTTGTTTTTCAACAGTTGAGTAATTTTTTGCATTTAAATAACTGTTTCGCTGTGTTCCAGTCAGGCTTTCGTCCAAACCACAGCACTGAGACTGCTCTTGTAAAGGTCTTTAATGACATCCACTTAAACACAGACAGTGGCAGAACTTCAGTGTTAGTATTATTAGATCTCAGTGCTGCGTTTGACACTGTTGACCACAGCATATTACTAGACCGACTGGAAAACTGGGTGGGACTTTCGGAAACAGTCCTAAATTGGTTTGAATCCTACTTAAAGGACAGAAACAACTTTGTTTCTATAGGTAAATACACATCTGAGTTGACAAATATGATATGTGGGGTTCCTCAAGGCTCCATCTTGGGGCCTCTTCTCTTTAACATCTACATGCTACCACTGGCTCAGATAATGAAACACAACAAAATAAGTTACCATAGCTATGCAGATGACACACACATTTACGTAACAGTTTCACCAGGAGACTATGCTCCAATTCAAACACTGAGTAAGTGCATTGAACAAATCAATGACTGGATGTGTCAGAACTTTCTCCAATTAAACAAAGATAAAACTGAGGTAATGGTTTTTGGAGCCAAGGCAGAACGTATAAAAGTTAGCGCTGAGCTTCAGTCTGCAATGTTCAAAACAACAGATAAAGCCAGAAATCTAGGTGTAGTCATGGACTCTGACCTGAGTTTCAACAGTCACATTAAAACAGTTACTAAATCAGCCTACTATCACCTAAAGAACATATCTAGGATTAAAAGACTAATGTCACAGCAGGATTTGGAAAAACTTGTCCATGCTTTTATCTTCAGTAGACTCGACTACTGCAATGGTGTCTTCACAGGTCTCACTAAAAAATCTATTCGGAAGCTGCAGCTGATTCAGAACGCTGCTGCTCGAGTCCTCACTAACACTAAGAAAGTGGATCACATCACTCCTGTTCTGAAGTCTTTACACTGGCTTCCTGTGTGTCAAAGAATAGATTTCAAAATACTGCTGCTGGTTTATAAAGCTTTGAATGGTTTAGGCCCAAAATACATTTCTGATCTACTGCTAAATTATGAACCATCCAGATCTCTCAGGTCTTCAGGGACTGGTCAGCTTTCTGTCCCCAGAGTCAGAACTAAACATGGTAAAGCAGCGTTCAGTTATTATGCTCCAAATATCTGGAACAAACTCCCAGAAACCTGCAGGTCCGCTGCAACTCTGACTACTTTTAAATCCAGGCTGAAGACTTTTCTTTTTGTCGCTGCTTTTAATTGAACTATTCATATCTTAGACTGCACTGTAACCTTTATCCATGTATTTTTTCTTTTAATGTTTATCCATGTATTTCTTCTTTTAATGTTTAATTGTTTAATGTAAACTTGCCTTGCCTTGCCTTGCCTAGAGCCATGTGGGACAAAACCCGATCATGCCCCTCCCTCTCACTGTCTAAGTCAATGGTGACTGTACACTACACTGCACATGCTCAGAGTATTTTCCTATTTAATGTGTGTGGCAAAAAAAAAATGACCCTAGGGGCATTGAGCTGCCATCCCCACCATACGTCATCTCACATCATTCAGAGCTGATTGGCTGTAAGTACGTGTGCCGCGAAAAGTGTGGTGTGTGAAGAGGAGAGGAGAGTGGTGCAGTGACGCGTCCTAAACCCGGAAGTAAGCTGCGCATGGCTTCCCTCGACAAAAAAGCAATGAGATTTCTCCATAGGATTTTAGAAAATAGCTCCAAATAAGATCTGTGGGAAACGTACCTGATAAATGCACGTTTTGTTCAGCCGGATAATATCTACATGTCTACCCTATTTTTATAATTTTCTAATCTTAAATCTATCGATCATAAATCTATCGATTAGATTTATGATAGACTTTTGAAACTACAAGAACATAAGGAGGACTTTTACAAAAAAGTGATAGAGATTTTTGTCCAGAAGGATAGGCAAATGGACTTCATCTTCAAGTCCAGGTAAGACCGCAATTTTATTGAAAATGGGATCTTACTAAGAGAGAACAATTCAATATTTAAATGATATAATTACATATTTTGGGTATCCTTTTGTTGAACTGTCAGTTTAAAATTAATCGAAGCATCAGACTAAAAAAGCTTTTGAAAATAATATTATATTTTGATTTAGGTCAAAATATAATATTTGTAAACCTGAAGAGTCAGTGCCAGTGCCTCACCAGCCATGAACCTCACTGCAGAAGCTTATATATAGACATCTAAGTTTTTTGTGCCCCACCACTTTTGAACATATAAAAACGCCACTGGGAATAACAAATTGTCTTCAAAGAGTGCTAAGCAATGTTTATGTACATTAACATTTAAATACAATTTAAAAGAGCAAGGCCTTGAATTTATTTATTATTTGTATGTTTTTTTAATGTTATTACCAGCATGTAAAGCTATTACCAGAACTACACATTTGTTTGGAAGCTGAAATAAACATCTCACAATGAAATGCATTTTCATCTGGTGTGAGAACGTCCCCAGTAAATTTAATTCATACAATTAAAGTAAAACTTGACCGAAGCATTAAGCCCATGTTTCTGACAAATATGAGAAATCGCTCGCCTCAGTGTCCCCATCATAGCCTTGGACACTTGTGACATAGAGCACGCTCACTGAATGCTCATTAGTTGTGGATTGGTCATGGGAGCTCAGAGCAACACATCGCTGTGCTAACAATCTTTCCCATTATAAGAGCGTCCATTCTTCTATTCACAGCTCATTCTGCTCTAATCTTATTGGAGTCTCATAACGTTCTGCCGCCCTTCAGCAGGAGGCTTAAAGCACCTGGCAGGTTGTTTAGAGGGGAGCTTGTAAATGCCTGTGGTTAAAATGGGTTCTGAGGCCCAAACACAAGCCAAGCACTGGCGGGTAGAGGGGAGGGGGACGATTTGGTTGTCAAGTCCAGTTTACATTTGGGTTTTTGTCAGTGGAGAGGGGAAAGAGAAAGTGAGCCAGTGCTCACACCAACCTGATGCTTCAGTTTACTGACTTATCCATTTTCTTGTGCTATTCAGAAGCAGAGGAAAACATAGTTTGGATTGTGGGTAATCACTGCTGCTGAGACATTTATCGTTAAATGGTAGCATCTGTCTCTATATATAGGCCTATAGAATGGTTGTGTACAGAGAAGGGACCAATACTTTAAGTATGGCTCAGCCTTCTCTAGCCTTCATTAATCCCACCCTTAAACGCATTAACAATACAGTGGGGGCTGAATATTGCAAACATTTATATAAGCACAGAGAACAGAGCGCGAGTAAAACCTAATGCTAAAACAATTATAATGGTTTAATTTTTGAAACAGATGTTGAATGATTTGAATTCTAAAAGCATGTGTTGTATGTATATGTGCCCCATGCTGTATATTTAAATGTATCATTCGAAAACTGCATTGAGTCACAGAAGCTGGATGAAAAGAGACTTTCTTAGAACTGTCTCTTCATTGTAGACCAGCTGGAGTTAAAGGATTATGGGATTCACTAGGACAATAAGGAGTTATTCAATCAGGAGTTTAAATGTTTAAAGGGCACCTATCATGCTAAATGCACCTTTGTACGTCTTTTATACATGATTATGTGTCCCCGGTGTTCCGGGGACAGGCTACCCCAGTCACATCTGTGTTTTTGCCTGCTCTTGGCAGGATGTCTAAGCCAGTTAAACCACAGACATGTTTATGAACTTCTCTCAAGTCCAACACGGATATGCCTCCAAACTAATGCTACACCCGGGATCAATACCAACCATCCGGGACCAGGCCAGTGAGGACACATCCAACTCTGAAGCTGTAAGTTTTTATTTAGCGGTGTTTTTCCTGATAAAGCTATCTCTTGCTTGTAGCATGTAGCATGTAGCTTAGCCGTATCAATGTCGCCTCAACCCCAACTAGTAATCGGTTAGGTGTTTATATGTTCTTGTAACATTTTATTTGGTACGCTCCGCAGTCTTTGCTTTGTCTTTTATTTTAATTATCAGGCATTTGCGAACATGTTCAGACTGCCGTAATGGCGATCTGTGTGAAGGCTGTAAAGCCACGCCTAGCCTAGCCGATAACACAAGTATTTATTCTCCTATGTATTAGTATTTTGTATCCTCTAAAAAATCATATTGAGTAAGTTATAATAACAAACGTAATCTTCTGGAGGTAAGTGCCGTTTTTTCCAGCGTTATGTAAAAGCTTTTGTGATTGTAGTCTGTAAGAACGATCATATATCATCGATCTGTAAGCTAAGCTACGCTAAGCTACGCTAAGCTACGCTACGCTAATGAGACATGCCGTTTTTTGCAGCGTTATATGGAAAAGCTTTTGCATGTTTACTTGTTTGCGCACATGAATATAAATGGGGGTGTGTTAGGATACAACACTGTATGTATGTATGCGAGGGGACACACACCACGAGTAAAACAGAGCTAAAGCCCTGGTATGTTGTTGTTGACGACATGCATATACTAATCTAAGCCACTTTTTTTGTTGTGCTTTTTTTAACATTGCACAGGCTACGTGGCCAACTTGATGGACCTCATCTTCGACCAAGTCTTTGTGGACCCTGCACCATTATGAGCAACCTGACAGGGAGGAGGTCATCGCCAGGTATGGCACACGGTTCAATTTGGCTGCTGTCTGAACCTAACATAGACATTTCACGGATCAGAGGACAACGCAGGCCGGAATCACCACTCTGCTCCTCTCTCCAAGGAAGCCCCAGCACCAGCTCACAAAGCTCCTGTTTTTTATGGGTTCAAATAACCGTTGATTTTGACAATAAAGTTCCGAGTTGATATCAAGTGTGTCGTGATTATTCATGTTGGGATGGGTAAAGAATATTCTGATTTCACAAGCATAAGGTTGTGTGTGAACTTTCCAACGGTTGTTGCACGATGTTGGAAGAAAAGGACTGTAAACTATTAAACGCAATGAGGCCATTGTATATATGCTGAAAATATGAATGAAAAAAATAAATAGGGACAACAGCTTGTCAACTAACCATTCAGAAACGTCCTGCTGCAACCGAGATGTTTGCACCTCCACCAAAACCTCCGCTGCTTCAGTTTCTGGATCAAATTGATAATATGCTTGAACACATGCATTGCTCTGAGATGACATGTGTATTCCACACTCGTAATCACAGCAAGCATGGTAACGTGACTCTCGCCGGCTCTTCTGCTGGGGGCGTGGTCAGCTGCTGCTCAGAATTTTCATAGGCAGGTTTGGAATAAAGCGAAAATGAGCGAAACGAGGCATGGCTAAAAAATGATCTGTTTGGTATTTTGAAAAATAAAATGTATAAATATACCTTATATAGGTATGGTCATACACTATATCATTTAAATATAGCATGATAGGTCACCTTTAAGTCATTTCTATCCAAAGTACATAAAACGATATTTGATCACTTTGTGTTACTTTGGGTCATCTCATCTCTTTTTACTCAGCTCAAATCAATCATAGAAACATCACCCAGGAATTTCACGACACATACTGTCTTATATGTGTATATTATTATATCAAAAGCTATTCATTTCCAATGTTTTTGTGAGGCCTTTTGATGGTTGAGGGGGGGTTTTGTCTTGGTACGGGGTATTGAGAGAGCCTGGGGAAGCACCTTGTCCAAAGGCCTGTATTAAAGCAGGCTGATGGTGCAGCGTAGGGTCGAGGGCAGAGCCTCGGAGCTAGCTGAGGAGACCAAGGTTAGCGCTGGGCTTAAAGAAGAATACGGTCAGTCTTATTTCTGATGCGGGCTGAATACAAGGACGCCAGCGCAGCGCTGCATGGCTAGCAGGTATTCAGGCAGGCCACGCCATATAATTGGATTGAACGCCGGCCACGGTATTTATGTCACTTCTCGTCTTGTCAATCCCATAACAGGCATAGCAACAGCGTGGGGATCTCCCATGGTGACGGGACTTTGCCTTATTCAGATAGAATGGAGTGAAAAGAGCCAAGCCTCATTTAATTCACGTTTAATTCTCACTCAAACCGTTTTAGGGCTGATGTTATTTGCATAACTGGAGAAAAAGGGTCTCAGTATGTGTGTGTGTGTGTGTGAGTGTGTGTGAGTGTGTGTGAGTGTGTGTGTGTGTGAGTGTGTGTGGTTGTGTGTGAGTGTGTGTGTGTGTGTGTGCGTGTGTGTGCGCATGTGTGTGTGTGTGTGTGTGTGTGTGTGTGTGTGTGTGGGAGAGAAAGAGAGAACAAGAACAGTGTTGTAATTGAAAGTGTATTGTAGGCTTATATATGCATATGCTGAGGGACAAGCGTTCTCACACGGATCAGCAGACTCTGATTCTGTTGCAGAACATTCATGTGTACCGCTGTTTATCTACAGAATCAAATCATTGATGTGATGGCATTTCTGCACAGTGTGAAACACTGATATCTCAGTATTGTTAGATCTCAGCATTGAACAAATGCAAAACTATTTTGCCAAAGAAGCATTCCTCATAATTCATATGATATTCAATAAAAAAAGACTGAATTAGGAAATAGAATCATACATTAAGTATACAAATAAAGTAACACATTAAAGACAATTTACTGACCAACTGAAAAAATATCTCATCTTTTCCATCCTTACCGACCACCAAAGGCAGTGCTCAATCCTGAATAATTTATACCAACAGGCACATGAACACCTGAACACCTGAGCAGAAGATCCAATGGGTGTAACCTTCCTACACGCTGAGTTATGGTAAAGGACAAAACCGCCCGACAACCACCTTAGCTCTGCATGCACCAGGGATTGAAAGGAAGCCCAGCGAGACCATACCAGGACAGGTTCCATGTGAGGAGGTTCTATGCAATCACTGCTCTTTCAACTTTCGCTATTTGGGGTAACGTGACTTTTATTTGCGTACCTGCACTTCTCACAGGCTGCCAGTGCTCAGCCCTCTCAAATCATGTTCAATTGACCTTTTCCCATTAAAGGGAAAAAACAGTCTTACCCAGGGAGCACTGCTTCCCTGTGGGTACTCAAATCTGCGTTAGCGCTCAGGTGTTGACATTAGTGCACCTAAACAACCTAAACTCCATCATCTGCTGTTGTCTGTTTAATTAGAGTGACATTAAACACTTGTGTTACAAGGTTGGTTAAGTACGCGCTACCTTGTCGTCAATTTAAAACACTGCCACACTATCTTTGCCATAGACTGTTTGTGGCATAGACTGGGGCTTATATTGTTTATTCACCTGTGTTTGCAACCTTGATGTTTTGTATTCATGTAGCCTAATGCTTAGTGTAGTCTGGTTCATTCCAGTTACTCTACTCAGGAATGCATATTTTGATCATTTATTATAACATGTATTTTAAAGGTGGGGTAGGTAATTTTGGAGAAACCAGCTCGAGTGCGCTAGAATTTGAACATACACAGCCAGAACAAATCTGCCACTTCCTTACAGAGCCCCTTCTCCAACACACACGAATGCGCACATGACCAATGAGGGCACAATATAAGTTTGTGCACAGATGGAAGGCTGACAGGCAGGTAGGCCATCCAGTTACTTTAGCCGGGCCGGCTCAGATGATTGGCCGTGCTTTTGGCCGTGCACGGCTTCCACAGATTTGTTTATGGATTTTTTGTCAAAGCACTTAAGATATTCATTGCTATCGGAATATAACAAAAAGTGTATCTCGAGCCGGTTTCTCAAACTTACCTACCCCACCTTTAAGTGTGCTTACTTGTAATTTTACTTGAGTAGGAAACTGTAGATCTACTCTTTTCATCTCCGCTGTACACACTAAACTCTTTGATTTCAGTTATATATATTTATTTTGCTATTTCAAATAAAGGGCAGTATAATTACATTACATTACATTGCATTTAGCAGACGCTTTTGTCCAAAGCGACTTACAATAAGTACATACGACCAGGAAGACACAGCCCAGAAGAAAAACAGAATCATATAAGTACAACAGGTATCATAGAGCCACACATTTCAAGTGCTACTCAGCTGGCTATAGATAGGCCAGTCCTATGTTAGTATATAAGTGCTTTGTCAGCTGGCTATAGATAAGCCAGTCCTATGTTAGTATATAAGTGCTTTGTTAGTAATTCTATCGCTCGAAGTGGAGTCGAAAGAGATGAGTTTTCAGTCTGCGCCGGAAGATGTGCAGGCTTTCTGCTGTCCTGATGTCAATGGGGAGCTCATTCCACCATCTTGGAGCCAGGATAGCAAACCCACGTGTTTTTGCTGATGGGAACTTGGGTCCACCTCGCAGCGAGGGTGCAGCGAGTCGTTTGGCTGATGCCGAGCGGAGTGCACGCGCTGGGGTGTACAGTTTAACCATGTCCTGGATGTAGGAAGGGCCAGATCCATTCGCAGCATGGTATGCAAGTACTAGTGTCTTGAAGTGGATTCTAGCAGTTACCGGGAGACAGTGGAGGGAGCGAAGGAGCGGAGTGGTGTGGGAAAATTTTGGAAGGTTGAAGACCAGACGAGCCGCTGCATTCTGGATGAGCTGCAGAGGTCGGATGGCACATGCAGGTAGACCAGCCAGGAGGGAGTTGCAATAGTCTAGGCGTGAGATGACGAGAGCCTGGACCAGAACCTGGGTGGCTTTCTGGGTCAGCTGGGGACGAATCTTCCTGATGTTGTACAGCGTATATCTGCAGCAACGAGTTGTAGCAGCGATGTTTGCAGTGAAGGAGAGGTTGTTATCCAGGGTCACACCCAGATTCCTTGCAGTCAGAGTCGGGGAAACAACAGAGGTGCCGATGTTGATCGTCAGGTCAAGAGTAGGACAATCTTTTCCCGGAAGGAAAAGCAGTTCAGTCTTGTCAAGGTTGAGCTTGAGGTGATGAGCAGACATCCACTGAGAGATGTCAGCTAGACAAGCAGAGATGCGTGCGACGACCTGGGTCTCTGAGCGGGGAAAGGACAGAATCAATTGGGTGTCGTCAGCATAGCAGTGGTAAGAAAAACCATGCGGGCTAATGACCGATCCGAGCGAGTTTGTGTACAGAGAGAAAAGGAGGGGACCAAGAACAGAGCCCTGAGGGACCCCTGTAGTTAATTGACAAGGGTCAGACTCAGACCCTCTCTAAGTTACCCTGTAGGTACGGTCTTTGAGGTATGAGGCGAGGAGGGAGAGTGCAGAGCCTGAAACTCCAAGTTCTTGGAGAGTGCGAAGGAGGATCTGATGGTTCACCGTGTCGAATGCAGCTGACAGGTCCAACATGATGATGACAGAGGAGAGGGATGCAGCTTTAGCAGTGTGCAGTTCCTCAGTGACAGCAAGGAGGGCCGTTTCTGTGGAGTGACCTGCCTTGAAACCAGACTGGTGCGGATCCAGGAGGTTGTTCTGGTGGAGATAACAGGAGAGTTGTTTAAAGACAGCGCGTTCAAGTGTTTTAGACAGGAACGGGAGGAGAGAGACAGGCCTGTAGTTTATAACATCAGACGGGTTGAGAGTGGGTTTCTTTAGGAGAGGGTTTACTCTCGCCTCCTTGAGACTGTTTGGAAAGTGACCAGAAGTTAGAGAAGTGTTGATGAAATGGGTGAGAAACGGTAGAATTTCAGGAGCGATAGTCTGAAGGAGGTTTGAAGGGATGGGGTCCAGAGGACAGGTGGTAGGGCGGGCAGAGGTAATGAGGGTAAGAACCTCACTTGGAGAGAGAGGGGAAAAGGAGGTTAGTGAGTGGTTGAAAGGAGGGTCTGGTGACCCAGCGGTCAGTAAAGGTGAGTCAGAAAAAGAAGAGCGAATATCATCAACCTTTTTTTCGAAGTGGTTAACAAAGTCGCTTGACAGAAGTGAGGAGGGGGGAGGGGCTTTGGGAGGGTCCAAGAGGATGGAGAAGATGGAAAATAGTTTTTTGGGATTGGAATAGGAAGATTGGATCTTATCTTGAAAGAAAGTGCTCTTTGCCTGAGAGATGGAGGCAGAGAAAGAGGAGAGGAGAGCCTGATAGGTCAGGAGGTCGTCACGGTGTCTGGATTTCCACCATTTCCGCTCTGCTGCCCGAAGGACGGTTCTATTAGCACGCAGTGCGTCATTTAGCCAGGGAGCAGGGGGGGACTGACGAGCCTGCCGAGATGTGAGATGTGAATTAAACCTGGAGTAGACTGAGAAGGACTTTGCTTGTTATTCAATGTAATAATGGTTTACTGATACACATGCTAATATGTTATAAGAGAGTACTGGCACTGTTTTCCCCCTCTTCAAGTACAGCTGAACGCAGCAGATGATGGGATGCAAAATACGACCAACAGCTGAGGGAAGATATCCTTTCCTGCTGGGACGACACCAGGGCATCCCGCAGCAGAATCTGTGCAGCAGGGAGAACCTGGTCCTTACTGGTCACAAAGGGGCCCACCAGAAGAAGCATGGGCCCCTGAAAGAACTCTAAGAGTAGTGTGTTGGTACAATCACAGGGGATCACCTTTGTTAGGAATAGTGGGTCAACAGGCAAGGAGTTCTACCTCTGCCCTTCTCCAGAGACTCTGGAGTTTCATCCTTCTTTTGCGAATTTCCGTGAACTCGCTCTGCGCTTCCCATCTCTCAGCAAGATTTTGAGCGGTGCGTTTGACCTGGTCAAAGTCATCTCAGTATGCAGATAGGGCCTGGATTGTGTTTTGGAGGAGACCAACAGCTTTGTGGATGTCTCCATCCTTTGCCTGCTACATCTTTGACACTGCATTCATGTTTTCCAGTATTTTTGTTTGTTGTACGACAAGAAAAACTAGAAAATGCATTTCCTGCAGAAAATGCGTGCGAATGCTGTAAACTGTGAACATTTGTGGCTGAATTTAGCTGAAAATGCAGAAAAAGCTGAATGTGTTATTAGCTGAATGGTAGCTGCTTTTGTGTGAGTGTGTTGCTGAACTTAGCGGATAATGCAGAAAAGTGAAATAATTTGAATCAAATTGTTACAGCTCAAATGCATTGCAATGACTTCCATGTTAAAAAAAAGACTTTAAGCTGAAATTAGACTGAAGGAGTTAAATAAAGATATTAAATGTAAGTAGCAGTGAAGAAATGTTTACAAACACCTGTGTGTGTAAGCCCAGAGATCAAAGGTTACCATGGTGACAACGTTATAAAAAAACCAAGTAAGTGTGTTGCTGAACTTAGCAGAGAAATGCAGAAAAGTGAAATGATTTGAATAAATTGTTACAGATCAAATGCATTGCAATGACTTTGTTGAAAACTTGAAAGTGAAATGTTAAACTGGAAGAGGAGGAAAAATAGTGAAGAAGCTTAATATTTAAAAGAAAAGGTTTAAAAAAGGCGTGTGTGTGTCTGTGTGAGAGAGAGAGAGAGATAGTGTGTGGTTGTGTTGTGTTGCGTCTGCTCTGATTAGATGATGTCACTCAGCTGTTCAGGGCCACAGTGTGATGGTTTGGTGGCGTTCTGAGCTCGTCAGTTGGAGTTATGACATTATCACACAGGTGTTTGTGTTTGAGCTAACGAGGTATTATCATAACAACTACACTGGAGCCCAGAGATCAAAGGTTTCCATGGTGATGTGCAGTAATCAGTCAGAGGGGAGCTTTTCTATTGATCTGAATGAGATAAAGCTCTTACATGTGAACGTTTTGTTGAAGAACCGTAGCAGATATCGGTGAAATTTCAATGCGTGGAGCGTCTCAGGACCGTGGGGAGTGTCTATGTGTGCTTTTTTGTACTTTTGGGTCAATAATGTGGCATTTTTGGCAGATTAACTAAAGGTGTGCAGCTGGTGCTGTGATGAAAGATTTACAATTGGTGTTAATTGTGACATGTTGAAAGTTGTTGTCACTTCATGCCCTCAAGAGGCATTTTGTTTAATGTTTATTTTTATTTATTTGTTCAACCTAGGAGAGGTTTTCCTATGTTTTTCATGAAAAATTATGTCTGAGTAGTGTAGGGTTTGGGAATTATGGCAAGTTTAAAACATTTTTTTGGGAGAATTTCAAGCACTCCTGCACTCTGTTTTGAGATCAAAGCACTCTAGAGTTAACGAGCTGCTGCATCCACTCTAATGTTAAAATCTGAAGAAAGCCTCTCTACCAAGCTCCAAACTAAGTTCAATATCTCAAAAAGTGTGAAAGATATCCACAATTTGAATAAAAATTGAATAGCTGAAGGTCTTGTGATCATTTTAAAGTTGGAATGAAGTCTCTCAATGATAAACCTGTGAGTTGGATGTAGAAAAGTCAGAATCAATATACTTTTTTAAAATTTTAAAGTAAATTCAGATTGAACATAGCAAAACAATTTAAATTATAGTGTCCGCCCAAAAAAAAAAAAAAACGTTTTTATCGTTTTAATGCCATTGAACCAAGCGGCAAACTCTGGGGAAGAGCCGGCACGCCAATACGGAAGTGCCACACACTGCAGTTCATCTAGTGGCCAGTAGGAGCAGGCTGCAGAAGGGAGCAATTTCCATAGACCCCCATGTTAAAATGCCCAACTTTACAGCAGAAATAAACATGTTTACATCGTGGTTCAAAAAACCATATTCTCTGTATAGTTAGATTCCCCCTTCATGACTACTGTGTGGGGGGTGAATTTTTTCTCAACTCATCTGTTTAATTAATATTAAGCCTTAAAGCTTTTGCATACATTAGGGCGTGGTCACTTTGATGGACATGTACATGCCTCACTGTCAGCTAACAGCAACTTGTCCACTCTGCTAGGCTCCAACCATAGAGGCTACAACGTTAGTTAGTTGTAGTTACTGTACTTGACCCTTTAGCTTTAGCCGTGTTCGTGGTGATTGTGCATTTAGGGAATATTGTTAAAAATACCAGACAATTAAAATGTTGTGCTGTGCGCTTGAATGTACTAACAGAACTTCCAAGAAGTCTAAAATTATAATATTATACATGTTAACCCCGTTCGCAGGTGTTTGTGTGCTTGGTAGCTTAGCTTGCTACTTATTAGCCAGCTAAGGATGTAACCCTTTATACATACATATACATTTTAGTTTATGATTCAGCCTTGGGTAAGACTTTTATAGTCTATGGCTATGACGCCCATAATGCTAAACGGGAGCAAATGTTAATAGGGGACCCAATTATCCCAGTGGTGGCCGCCGGAGCTAACGGAGCCACAGGGAGCTAGCTCCAGCCGGCGTCCCGGAGCTAGCCCACTGCGGCTCCGTTAGGTCCGGGCGGTGGAGTCCGTCTTTTCTCAACGTGTGAATGACAAGCATTAAGAATAACAAAATATAGCTAATTCTCTTGCAGATAGTCTCATTTGATTGTGAATGTAACGTTTATATAGGGGAACTACACTGTTAGCAGTAACTTGGTATGCATGTATTTCATGTTAGCTTAGCTTCTTAGCCTGAGCTAGCTCTGTTTACTTCCAGTTCGGAGGCAGCAGGTCTCGCCTCGGCTCCGCCTCTTTGCCCTTATTTGGAGCAGGCGGGATTAGACTCTGATGTCACTGTCGAGCCGTTAATGGCCGACTCCGCCTACTAAGGGCTTCTAGGCAACTCTGCAGAATCCTATGGGTGACGTCACGGACACTACGTCCATTTATATATACAGTCTATGCATTGAACACAACTTTTGTTCAGAAAAACAGCAAAGGTAAGACTTTTTTGCCGTTTTGGCTCATTAAAGCTACGTTGTGTGTTGTCTGGATATACCTTAGCTGCGGTTTTGGTCGCACAGTGATGATACTTATACCTCTGGAATCTGTTGAATCTCAGCTTTCATATGATATCTTGTTTGTGCAGATCCGATAAGTAATACAATATTGTGCATTTTTTAGCTTAGGGCTAATTCAGAGGCTTGATATTACCCTTGTGTTTCGTTTAGCAAAACATTTTAATATTGTCTGATAGCTGAGTTTCTTCCCGTTAAGTGGGTATGACACATTCATAGTTTGCTAAATGTTAAGAAGCCCTCAGACCAGAGTTCCCGTTAGAATATTTTTTCGCCGGTCAACATGTTCGTTAAAGTTTAAATCTTCCGGACAAAATGAGAAAAGTGCCGGTCAAAGGTCTTCTTTGTTATTTATTGAGCTTTAAAACAAATTGATATTATTCAATATTAAAGTAATTATAGTAGATTAACTACATTATTCAAAAGTGAACAGTAACTTACACTAACACAGGAATAATAAACGGAGTGCTCTCTCCCTCTCCTGACAGCCCGTCAGTATCATGCAGCTCGCGGATCAGTAATGAGTGACCCGACAGTAAAACTAAACATATCTATAACTAGTTCAGGTAGTTTGAGAGGTAATTAAAATAGCTATGTGTGATATTCTAACCTGAAGTGTGTGTTTTGTCCGCTCACCGCTGATCATGCAGAGCTGCGTGTCGACTCGTCAGCAGCAGCTGATCTCTCTCTGCCGTCAGATTAGACTTTACTCGTGTTTATGTCCATATCGATCAGATCTAGCTAGTTCTAGCTAATGATATGACTACCTGCTTATTAAAAGACACCTAAACAATAAGTGTCGCTATGCAACCCGGTGAGGCCACAAAGCATAGCGCAGCATTATGCATTTGTTTACATGCCCACCGGAACCCTGAGGCATTACCAACAGATCAACGCACAATCAACCCATACAGGACATCTCTTTCTCCACATTAAGTGTTAGACATTAGAATGGACTATTCTTGTCTGTCACATAAGTGGTGCAAGTTGCGCAACTGATGTGGTATTGTGCTTAGCGGAATTTATTTTGAACGGACACTTTGACCGGAGAGATTTAGATTTGCCGGTCTTCAGCATATTTTACCGGTCGTAGTCCGGTAATTACCGGCTAACGGGAACTCTGCCTCAGACGCTGTTTCTTGCAAGATGTTGCGTTTGGCCCCCGGTACCGGGGGCATGGGGCTTAACTGGTTAATACTTTGGCTGAAAAAAGTATAAAGAGTCTCAACAATATCATAAAAATTGCGTGGCTCCGCTATATTCTTTACGGAGTCATTCAGTGTCGGATTTAAATTGTGTGCAGCACAGTGTACATATTTGGCAAGCGGTTCCATCTCCATGATCCTGGCCTGCACACCTGAATAGACCCCACTCATGTTCGCCGCGCCATCGTATCCCTGGCCCCGACACTTGCTCAGGTCAAATCCGTTACTCTCTATGCCGTCCAGGATTTTCTTTTGGAGTTCACGGGCTGACGTGTCCACTATTTCCACGAGCCCCAAGAAAGCCTCGTTTATCAGGATATCTTTTGCGTTGTCGTTTTCATCCCTCTGGATTGTCACATATCTATACACCTGGCTAATTTGGTCTCTTTTGGAAATATTTTGGGTGATGTCCATGATCACAGAAAAAAACCGAGCATTATTTATTTCTACTTGAATGTCGCACTGCACCCGCTTTGCGATTATGTAGATCAGGGGTCGGCAACCTTTTTCATATGAAGTGCCATTTTCAAAAAAAATTGTTATCAGCGTGCCAACGATCGAGAATTATCAAGTGGGGGGGGGGGGGGGGGGGGGGGGTGAGGAGCTTGACGCTTGTCAACTATCAGCAGGAGGGCGGGGGAGCCTCTCTGCGGGGAAGCAGTGTGTGGACCTGTCAGTGCAACTTACATGATGTCGAATTTAACAAACACATTTAAATAATTGGTTTAAACAGCATAATAATAAGGACGATTGTCCGTTCTGTGATTCTCCAGAACACACATGTAATGATATTAAGGTCACGCAGAGTGAGATGAGATCGCTGTCCCTTTAAGAGAGAGAGAGAGAGGTGTGGCTTGTGCATACGTGTTTGTGGATGGTAGAGCGACAGTGAGAGAACGTGTGTATGTTTCTGGAAGTGAAACGAGGAAGCAGAAAAACAGAGGTCTGCCCTCCTCGACTACGGTCTGGGAGCCGACAGGAAAGTTCAACACACAGATGGCCAGTCCGCTCCTTTGTAGCATATTATTTCAATGAGAGATGATCAGATCGCCACTGGGCTTTCAACTAAATACACAGCCACGCAGAAACTGCGGCATTTGTACAGCTCCTTATGGGAACTGCAGTTAGTGAAGTGCTTTCCTCTGTGGTGAAACGATCAGCACCACGGAGGAAAGCGGCAGAAAGTCACCTGGAGTTAAAGAGAGCGGGGCTGCGTTGTGTGCATGGCTTCCTTCTGCGGGTAACGGGGAGACGCGCTCTGGCGGCGGCCTCGTTCAGGATCCGAAAATACAATTTAAATATTTTTGCACACTTATTCCACTTATTCCTAGCGTGCCACTGGTTACGGTGCCGCGTGCCAATGCTGGCACGCGTGCCAGGGGTTGCCGACCCCTGATGTAGATTATCTAATTTTGAACAGCTGGATTCAAGTATTTCACAGAACCTTGTGGTCGCTCAACAAGTTATTTCAGAACCGGATTGTAACATGCTAAAAGTTCTATCATACTGAGAAAGTTCCCACTGTTGGGCTGTCCAAGAATCTCCCTATGTCCTCTAAAAGCCAAGTTACAAGTGGCCAGAGTGATTGTAACGTTGACAATACCCTCAAGTACCTGTCTCCAGTAATTAGCAGCATTCCTTGCATTCCTCTCCATGTTTGCATCGATTCTCCCGTTTTTCTTCCACTGTTCATATATGACACACGCTCCGACACAGACCTGACAGTGTGCATGTGAGTCAATCCTCGCCGACAAATGTTGCCAGTGACGAACTCCTTTGACCCACGCAACACTGTAGAACGGGGCACCTCGGTCTGCGAACAGCCAGCACGGCTCACAATAGGCACAGTCCAGGGTGGGGGAGTAACACAGCTATGTCCGTGGCAGTTTGATACCTGCTCTGGTAGTGGTGGTGTAATACATCCCGGAGAAACACCTGTTTCTTTGATGTGTGTCTCTGGGGAATGGGCCGGTAGGCCTACATGGACCGGTTGCTATAATATAGCCTTTGATCTTGGCGTCGGGGGTCTCAATAGAGTCCCCTATCGGTTGGGGCCCTTGGGGGAACTGTAGGACCACCGCCAGGCACAGCCAAATCCAGCCTCTCCTCCTGGCTGGCTGGAGAAGAAGGTCGCACAGCCACGGCAACGGATACAGCTTCACTTGTGGAGTTAGATGGCAATGATGGTGGTGAGGCAGGTGAGCGTTAGCCTCCGGCTCCGGCTGCCGCTGCACCTCAACATTGATAATGTTAGCGTTCGATTTCGAGGACGATGTATGACAAAAAACTGTCTAATTTAATCAGTTTAGCTGTTACATCTCCTTGTTCTCTCTTGTCCTTTCTCTTTTGAGCGCCACTCTAATGCTTTGGTTTGCTGTACATTATAAATGCAAGCTATTCCATTTTTTATAATGCTGCCGAACTTGCTGCTGCTAGCTACAGTACCTATACATTTTGAGGTTGATTAAACGATTCGCTCGTCACGCAAGGTATCACAGGGAGCAAGGTCATTGGACAGACAAATTACAAATTAATTTAGGTTGCTTGGTTACTTTGAAGACTGCGTGAACCGGTCAACAACATTGGGGCCCCAACAAATATATATATACGTTGCATTGGCTGCACCGTCGATAGTTACGCCACTGGTTAGAGTCAACCAAATTATAACAAAATACAAACAGAACTGCATCACTTATTGGAACACTAAATCCCAGACACATAGACAAATGAAATGCTATCTGGCCCTATAAAGACAGATCTACCTGAGCACAGTGACTGACGTTAATCCCGGACACATGTTGACAGTGCTGAGTCACAGCTGAGGAAACACAGCAGCAGACTCATACAATGCCAACATTCAAACCTGTCAGGTAAGTCTTCCCAATATGTTATAATAGGCATCCTTAATTCCTTGAAAAAGAAAGAAAAAAACTAAAAATATTACTGTGTATTATATAGATTTATCATCTGCACAATAATCATTGATTCACATTTTTTTTTGTTCCGTTCAAAATGTATATTGCTTTCACATGCTAATTTTGCTTCTGTTCAAAATGTATGAACATGACAATGCATTTGAAATGTATATTTATGTATATTTGTCATAATTGGCAATACTGTATGTCATTATGGTCATGCTAATAAAGCTACTTGAATTTGAATGAAGGAGAGAGAAAGAGGCCCACAGAACAGAACACAGAGATCCAAAGGAACCAGCTACCACTCCCACACAGCTTCATATGTGATTATCAGTTGATGTTAGCTTACTAATTAAAACTTGAACAGGTATAATAATCTTTGAATTGCTTTGTAATCTTTGGTGCTTCTTAAACTCTCAACTTTTGAATGGTGCATTTATTTAACAAAGTTCCATTTCATCGCTGACCCTGGAACAAATCAGTCACTGATTCACTGATTGATACCGAGAGGACACTTCAACGGTATGGAATGCCGTTTAAGCCAAAATTAAATAAATAAATACATGAATAATTAAATAAATACATATATTTATATATAAATATGCCTATGAAATAAATAAATAAGGTTACACAGACATTTACATATTTCAAAATACTGCTGTTGGTTTATAAAGCTTTGAATGATTTAGGCCCAAAATACATTTCTGATCTTCTGCTAAATTATGAACCATCCAGATCTCTCAGGTCTTCAGGGACTGGTCAGCTTTCTGTCCCCAGAGTCAGAACTAAACATGGTAAAGCAGCGTTCAGGTATTATGCTCCAAATATCTGGAACAAACTCCCAGAAACCTGCAGGTCCGCTGCAACTCTGACTACTTTTAAATCCAGGCTGAAGACTTTTCTTTTTGTCGCTGCTTTTAATTGAAACTGAGCCGTTGTGTTCATTAGTAAAGTGGAACTTATGTGTGAACTATTCATATCTTAAACTGCACTGTAACTTTTTATTCATGTCATTTTATTCATGTATTTTTTCTTTTAATGTTTCTTTTATTATCTTTTCTTTTTAATGACTGTTTTTAAATGCCTTTGTCTGAATGTCTTTCATTTTTGTAAAGCACCTTGAATTGCCTTGTGTTGAAAGGTGTTATATAAATAAACTTGCCTTGCCTTGCCATGAAATACATTCTGAAATAAATAAAGGCAATAAATACTTTTAAGTGAAATTGATTTACTGAGTTGATAACCAGCGTCGTAGGACCGCTTAGCGACATCGCGTTTGTTAGGGTTAGTTAAACCGGGTAACTCAAACATATCCAGGGTCTGTTGAACTGGCTTCGTCGTACAGGGCACTGGAGACAGTAACGTGTAACTCAGCAGAATCTGAGAAGAGCAGCACCAGCTGCAAAGAGCTGTGCCTTTTACTGGTTACTTCACTGTGTTTCCCTTCATTAGAACCGCTGAATAGAGATCGAGGCTGCTACGTTTAACCCATAGAGGTTTAACCACACACACCTCTACACACATCGAACTACCAGAGTATTCCCCCTCGTTTTATGAAGGAGATGTCCTGTCAACGGGGCGCATGATGTGTGTGTGTTTGTGCTCAGCTCCACTCGTGCGCACGCTTTATTAACTCGTGCGCACAAGTTAATAAAGCGTTTCCACGAGAAGGTATCTCGTGCGAACGAGAAAGTAAAACGTGGCCACGTTTTATTTATTTTTCTCTCTATGAACCCTCCAGGGCTCCGCACCAACGCGCACATGACCAATGAGGGCACGAGATAAGTTTGTGCACAGATGGAAGGCTGACAGACAGGTAGGCCATCCAGTTATTTTAGCCGGGCCGGCTCAGATGATTGGTCGTGCTTTTTACAGTGCTACTGCTTCCATAGATGACATTTTTTGTATGGATTTTTCAAAGCACTTCAGATATTCATTGCTATTGGGATGTTAAGAGCATTCCATGGAATATAACAAAAAGTGTATCTCGAGCCGGTTTCTCAAACTTACCTACCCCACCTTTAAATATACATTTATATATATTTATTGCCTGATTTATTTCAGAATGTATTTCATAACCTTATTTATTTATTTCATAGGCATATTTATATATATGTATTTCATTATTTATGTATTTATTTAATTATTTATTTATTTAATTTTGGCCTAAACGGCATTCCATACAACGGTTTCCTCTGTGTTTTGTCTTTGACTGTACAACTGGTGTAAGCATTTCAAGAGTTACGAGATCATTTTAGTCCATATAGACAATCTCATCTAATCATTGATAATCATCACCTCTCTGCTTTTATGGTGCTCTATAAACCTGAACCGTCCTTTAGACCCCCCCCCCCCCCCCCAACTCAGGAAATAATCCCTGGCTCAATAACTTGAACTTTCTTCCTTGATCGGGAGGATCAAGGAAGAAAGTCTGCAGGCAGAGAGAGGGATAAAGTGACTAGTCAGCTTCCTGCAGCTTCTCTCTTCTTGTTCTTTGTTGGCTTTCGGCCCTTTAGCCTGGCTCTTTGCTCCCTCCATGCACACACACAACTACACACACGCACATGTGATATGCACACTCTTCAAATGTATATGCTTGTGTGTGGTTTGATCTGGTTTCCTGGTGGACTCCATTGTGTCGGGCAGGAAACAGCTAATCCAGTCAGATCCAACTCAGTCAGGGAGCTACTGCTCATATAAAGTGACTGGCGGGAGCTCTGCGCTGGGAAACAGAAATAAATCAAAGTCTATCTTCACCTCTCCAGCAGGGTTGCTTTCTGTTGAGGGTCAGAAAGATGGCTTCTTACTTTTAAGTTAAGAAGAAATATGTGAAAGTAAGTGGAGTGAACGGAGAGGTGGTGTGGGCCTTTGATGATTGTGTTCAGGTCAAATGAGGCAAAGTAGCACATGGCTAAAGTTGTATGTACAACATAAAAAGCATTTCACTGAAAAATAGCTGTTCCATAGCTGTTATGAATGTTAGCTCTCCTTGTTAAAATATATGTCATCATAATACAAGTTATGATTTAATAGCATTTTATTCAACAATATAGAAGTAGTTTATTGGCAATAAAATGTAGTAAATATATCACAGTAATCTGGTTTGTTTTCTTTACCGTTCATTTTAACTCAGAAGATCAAATAACTTTTTAGAAATTTTAGAAACAACATTATCTATTAAATGCACAATAAAGGAACTTATAGCTACTTGCTATATTGAGCTGTGTTTTCCGAAACACATCGAACTTTCACAGGAGACATTACAAGATGCTTCTTTAATCAATCATCACATTAATCACATTGCAGGCAAAGACACATTTTTGCTAGATTCTGCAGATTTTCAATCTGCCGATTCTGTTTGAGAAATATCAAACAACATTAGGAACAAGATATAAATATAAGAAACATTACAAATATCTAATGATAAGTACATTGAAACAATGAAACACTATTCATCAATAGGTCATAAGTTAGTCGGCCAGGGAGTAATTTTGTTGATGCTCCTTAGTGTTTTCAAGTGTTTCCATAGCAGGAGTTGGTTTCAGGGGGATAAAGCACGTTGTGGGCAGATCTTAATGTGTATGTTCACAGTACAGATATTCAATTAGCTGAAATGACTCATTTAAATATCCATTCTGAGAAAAACAAACACTTTTTCATGTAACAAGAAGCTGACAGTCTCACAGAAAACCACCATTGAAAGAACAAGCAGAGCATCGTGTCCATTATCATTGAAGACAAATTCAAAAGGCTGGATTCAAAACTGCACATAAAGAAAAGGATAACATTTTTTTCATATCCTTGAAAACTGTGTGAAGCCATTCTTGTGCACGAAAGCAATGTGCACGTGGACATGCACGTGCACACACCAGATTATGGTCATGGTGCCCTGTGTGAGTGCTATTCATTCCACTTCCTATTTCAGCTTTGTTTGATAATTTCACATGGACTAAAGTCAGTAGCCCAAGCAAAACACACACACACACACACACACACACACACACACACACACACACACACACACACACACACACACACACACACACACACACACACACACACACACACACACACACACACACACACACACACACACACACACACACACACACACACACACACACACACACACACACACACACACACACACACACACTGAAGAATAAAGGAACAGCCAGGAGGAGATCCCCATTTCTTCCATATCAGGGCTCTATTGAAAGCTTGACTCTGAGCTGAATGAGAGGTTTCACTGAAGCCATTCACCTCAATGATCTGCTCTGATCTAACCACAATCAACCATATCTGTCATACATGGCTAGGTCTGAGACCCAGAAGGGGGGGGGCAGTGGAGGTTAGAGAGATCGAAATAACGAAAGAAAGAAATAAGTAGTGTGTCAACCCGTGCAAATCAATATGGTGTCCCAATACATGTGCCACTCTCTTCTATCTTACTGTCACACACACACACACACACACACACACACACACACACACACACACACACACACACACACACACACACACACACACACACACACACACACACACACACACACACACACACACACACACACACACACACACACACACACACACACACACACACACACACACACACAAACAGCGAGTGATCCCTTAGCTAAAGAGTGATTTCATGGGGTCTATCTTGAGGAAGGAGAAGAAAGCTAATGTGTAAGTCCTGCCTAAGCTGCAGGTGCTTCTATGCTCCCGTGATTGTCAAAGTCAAATTCAACATGTCAATGCTAGTATCAAACTATTTGTCTGTGTTTCCTCCGGTGTTAGCATTGATATTTCCTTGGCAATAAGAAACTAAGGTTGTTTAAATATATGTGTGAGCTTTGTTTATTTGTGCTGACAGCTGTCACTGGGCTGTTGCATTACTCACATCAGTGCACGGTCGCTCAAGACTGTGACTGAGCAACACAGTCAAAATCGTGATTTCATTTTAAAGGTCCTAAATGTGTCCTGAAATGAGGCTAAAGACCGGGAAAGTCAGCAGAACTACAGAAAAACAATCAAGATTCAAAGGGTTTATTGTCATATTATATCCAACCCTTCACAATTGGATGCACAGGCCGAGAACACCAATTATGTTTTACTTTCTTCAACATTGCGATGCATTTTGGCTGCATTAACTGTTTGTCAAAATATAAGTTCAAGATTGGGAAAAACACCTTTCTGGTCAAAACGAGCAAGCAGCTATCATAATTTAAACCCTGCAATAAATACGACACACTGTTTCCACTCAAAGATCATGAACACACCACAGTTGGAAGAATGGCTTCCTTACTCCTTGTCACTAAAGCTATATCTGTTCTGACTGCCTGCCTATTATAAAAGTGATGTCATAGGTTTTGTCATTCCTGTTTATTCATCTTTAACTACACCGAATGAGGAACTCATTCACACACAATAGAGTGGCGAAGTCCCTCCACTTCCGGTGGACCTCCATGGGACCTTATTTTGAAAAAATTATGTATTGAAGTCAATGGAGAGAGAAAGATTATCTTTCGATCCCGTTTGAATTGTGCCACGAATTACACATATGATGTTTGTCAATTTAAAAGATAATTTTGCAAGTCAAAAAAAAAAAATGGGTCGTAAAATTGTGAAGTAACACATTTGTTTGTGTGAAACGCTGAATCAACTACATCTCTGGTCTCACAGAACAACACACGTCACCAAGATGGCCGTCACTACTGTCTTGTCAACAAAACGATTGACTACCCTCACTATCACCACAATGAAACACGTCCAGAAGTATGTCAAGCAAAGCTGCCTGCTGCCTTCCTTTGATTCTCTCTGAACTGCCTGGTCTTTTTAATGTTTAATGTCAACCATTTGTGCAGATAGCCTGAAGTAGAAAAGATCGGCGATGCTAATGTAGCGTTAGCGTTAGCATTTCTCCCCCGGGCTTAAATTGTGTATTATAGAATGATCACACCGGTGACAGTACTCTTCAAAGGGTTCACGAAATATGACTGCTACTCTTACTGTTTAACAATTTGGGTTACTTAATGTTACTTCATATTAAGGCTAATAAAAATGTCAAGGCTGTAATACTAACTAACGTGCTAGCTACTAGCTAGGTAGCTAACTTGATCCAGCCACTCCTGGTTCTTTCATCAGACAGGAAGCGAAAGAATGAGCAAGACCCATTGCTGGTATGATAACAACCTGGTATTAAGCACACAGGCATCTTGTTAAAGTTATCTTATTTTAGCCAGCGCTGATCTTAGCTATCTCCATTGACTTCAATACATAATTTTTCCGAAATAAGGTCCCATGGACCGGAAGTAGATGGGCGTGACTTCGCCACTCCATAGGGGTGTAACGGTATCCGTATTCGTCCCGAACCGTCACGGTTCGGACGTCACGGTTCGGCACATGCAGTCACACGACGAATACAACACACACAGGAGCTAGAAGACCCGCCTGCTTATTTTAAATCAGCTGTGTGGGAACATTTCGGGTTCCCTGTGGACTACAATAACGATGGAGTGTGCGAGTGGTGGATCGGACGAGGATGGTGTGTCGGCGTTGTTAGACAGCTGTGCGGTATGCTAATAGCAACACACGTCAAACATGCTATATCATATCAGAAGGCATCACCCAGATTTGCCAATCACCGGAGCCCGGCAAAAGACAACAGCAGTTCAACAGCTGATCCCCGCTGTTTTTAAGAAGCCAATAGATATGAAAGCCGAGAGACCAAAATAAATAACGGAAGCTATTGGCATATATATCAACGGCAATGCGCCCTGGAAACACTATCTTATTATTTATTTTGTAATATTTTCAAGACATTCTTTTTAGTTTTACAGCTTGATGAAACCTTTTTGTTTGACATCAGCCATTATAGATAATATGGCCATCTGAGTGTGTGTGGTACTGTTTGTGCTTTGTTTTTAACTATGTAATAAAGTTAATTATTCAAAATGTCAGAGTTCCTTATTTTTAAACTGAAACTTGCGCTACTGTTCAAACATAAATAACAACAAACCTGGAATTATGCATTTGGGACTTTTTTTTGTACAGAACCCGTACCGAACCGTGACCCCCAAACCGAGGTACGTACCGAACCGTGAATTCTGTGAACCGTTACACTCCTAACACACAACTGTACTGTTTAGTACAGCTTCTCCTGAAAACGTATTTTTTTGGATTTCTTTTTTATTGGGCTGTATCTATCTTGTGTCCATAGGAAAATAAATGTTTGATTACTGGTTTGTGTGTGTGTATGTGTGTATGTGTGTGTGTGTGTGTGTGTGTGTGTTTGAGAGAGTTTGTGTGCGAACCTGCATGTCCGAGTGTGTAAAATAGAATAAGAGAGTGGTGTGTGTATAGTGTGTGTGGCCTGCTCTAATCCCTGTGATGGAGTAAAGATCATGAAAAGCCCTCCAGCCTGCTCCACTCCACCATATGTCCTAAAGCGCTACATTCTCCTCACATTATTATTCCCATCATTTACTAAGGAACCCTCGACCCCTGTCTTTCTATCCATCCATTAACATGTTTTTGTGTTGAGATAATTGTTGCTTTTCTAATCGTAAAAAAAGAGAAAAGGGAATTTAGGGCATGACCAATTGCATTTGACATAATCACCCTTTCCCTAAAAAAATTGCGAGGAGTGATACTTATTTAACCTAATCAAACCTCTGAAGTTTCACATATGCAGCTTTTATTTCTTTGATATGTAAAAGCTAAAAAAAAAAGTAATTCCACTGTCCAACCTGCCCTGAAATACACATGGCTTTCTCTCCCCTCCTCTCTGTTTGCCTCTTGATTGCAGCTTGATGAAGGTTTTCATACAGAGCCTCACAGCTCTATACATACAGGCTGAGTATTCCTCTCAAGGGCTGCCGCTGCACAACTTTGAAGTCCCTCATTCATCCATCTCTTTCTCTTCTCACCCTTCTCTATCAGTGTTTCTCTCTTGCTCACAACTAATACCATAATGATGTTAAGAGGCAGAGGAGGAGGGGATTTAAATTAGAGTACCGTCTTTCTCTCTCATTGTACTTAATGGCTCTTATTGTGAGAGCTGTCAGGCCACAAGGGATCCCTTAAGGAGGGATAGGGCCATTCCTTCTGCCACTCTGAAGAAAGGATGACGGGAGAAGTGGCTCAGGAGAAGGAGCATGGCGAGTGTAAGAGGGGTAAGACCAAAGTAGAACGTGAGGGGTAGAAAGAGAGTGCCACAATAAGTATCCAGGCGCCTTTCTTGGGTTTTAATTAAAATGCCCTGAGAAATTCTAAACAAGCCTTTCCTTTCCTTCAGAGCTGAAATCTGAGCTTAATGTGTTGGAAAACTTGTGTGGGGGATATAATGTGAGAGGCGCGAGAGAGGAGTTGAAGAGGAGGATACTGAAAGCAAATGAGAGGCTGTTTACAGATATGCCATTAACATTTCTCGTTAATCAATTAAGTCATTCATGGAAAGTGAAAAGACTAATTAACTCCTGGTTAAAAGGCCATGGGAGGTTTGTGATGAAGAGATTGTTGCAGAAAGAAGAAGTGTGCAGTAAATCAGCCTTTTAGAATAAGACCCTGCCCATTTAAAGAAGGATACGTTGCTTTATTAAAGGAGACCTATCGTGCTATATTTAAATGATATAGTGTATGACCATACCTATATATGGTATATTTATACATTTTATTTTTCAAAATACCAAACAGATCATTTTTTAGCCATGCCTCGTTTCGCTCATTTTCGCTCTATTCCAAACCTGTCTATGAAAATTCTGAGCAGCAGCTGACCATGCCCCCCTGCAGAAGAGGGGGGCATGAGCCGGCGAGAGTCACGTTACCATGCTTGCTGTGATTACGAGTGTGGAATAAACATGTCATCTCAGAGCAATGCATGTGTTCAAGCATATTATCAATTTGATCCAGAAACTGACCCTGAAGCAGCGGAGGTTTTGGTGGAGGTGCAGACATCTCGGTTGCAGCAGGACGTTTCTGAATGGTTAGTTGACAAGCTGTTATCCCTATTTATTTTTACTCTGTTTGTTACGATGCTTGCTACTTATTCCGTTCATATTTTGGCTAATTAGCAAGAATGCAATGTGTACAGTTTGTAACTTAGAGTTTGTAACGCAAAAACAGCGATACATATATATATTTATAAAGGGAGACATTCATATTTTCAGCATATATACAATGGACTCATTGCGTTTAATAGTTTACAGTCCTTTTCTTCCAACATCGTGCAACAACCGTTGGAAAGTTCAATAACTTAGGGTGATAAAAAGTATAACTCCAACACCTCAGTTGTTAGCAATGTGTGTAGTTTCATGTGTTTTTAAAAGCTCAGTTATTGACTTCTTTCTAAAGGGGTACATGTGCAAATTGCGCCACGATGCCTTCTGAACCGGAGCATGTGCTGCATGGAGATACCACAGGGAACATTAGCTTCACTAAGTTGTCTGTTTAGAGAATACATTTTTCACATGTCATTCAATATATGTTTATCACACTAGGTGTCAAGACGGATGCAGGAACTTGAGGACTCTGTAACCTGTATGGTGGACCATCCTGGATTGGAGCCTGTGTGTCTGAATGTGTTCTCCCTGCAGAATGCATTGAATATTTACAGAGCTGAACATGGTGGACTACAGTTGAGGCAAATAGAGCAGTGAGTGGTTTGTTTGTTTTGACTGAAATTGTTAAACGAATGCTAATATTGTTCATGGAAATAAATACTGGTGTATATGGCTTTATGCAATCTTTCATTCTGTCATTGTACATGTACTATTATATTATATACTACACAGCAATGGCATAACACACCCATGTGTACGACAAAAAAAGTCCACACACAACCTTATGCTTTTGAAATCAGAATATTCTTTACCCATCCAAACATGAATAATCACGACACATTTGATATCAACTCGGAACTTTATTGTCAAAATCAACGGTTCTTTGAACCCATAAAAAAAAAAACTAAATGTACTTGTATTTTGTATAAATGACACTAAATCTTTTTTTATGATTTCAGGCGTCACAGGTATCTAGCCTACAGAAGCTTTGTGAGCTGGTGCTGGGGCTTCCTTGGACGCAGGATCAGAGTGGTGATTCCGGCCTGCGTTGTCCTCAGGATTCGCAAGGAGTTTCCTGATCCGTGAAATGTCTACGTTGGGTTCAGACAGCAGCCAAATTGAACCGTGTAGCATACCCGGCGATGACCTCCTCCCTGTCAGGTCGCTCATAATGGCGCAGGGTCCACAAAGACTTGGTCGAAGATGAGGTCCATCAAGTTGGCCACGTAGTGGTTTAGATTAATATATGCATGTAAAAAACTGAAAGTTCTTTCTAATTTTTTTATTTTATTTTTGTAAATAGTTGTATAATAAATATTTTAAACACTTACGGAATGTGGGGTCAGTCTTTACTGGTTTTGCTCTGCATTCTCCCTTCCTGGCCTTTGGGAACTGCAGTTTATATACAGAGGGTTTCCAGTGGATGTAGTGGCTTGTGCACGCTCAGCGTTTTCATTGTAGTGCAGGGCTGCCAGGTAAAGTCTTTCATTTCCGCCATGAGAAAAAAAAATGTAAATAATAGCAAAGGATGTACAAATTGTCACAAATTAGTAAGTATGTGAGGTGCCGGCCTGTAAAGAAGAAAACATAGTTAGAACAAAATCATCTCAACTTAGTATTCAGGATGAGAAAATACTATTTGGATAAATATAGTCTGAAATCCCAAAAGACGGGGCTTAAAACTCTCTATTTAGCAAAGCTCTTTGCTTAGCCTTTTCCAATCTGAGTTAGTTTTGAACCGTAACGTGCATGCTGTGTTTCTGACTCAATACAGATGATGTGTTGGAGAGGGGCTGAGCTCAGTAGACTGACTGTAATGAGTGCTAGCCACTAATTAGCCTGTTGCTAGAAGTAAGGCCTCGTCAACAACAACAGACCAGGGCTTTAGCTCCGTTTTCCTCGTGGTGTGTGTCCCCCCTCATATACATACACACAGTGTTGTATCCTAACACACCCCCATTTATATTCATGTGCGCAAACAAGTAAACACACAAAAGCTTTTACATATAACCTGCAAAAAACGGCATGTCATAGCTTAGCGTGGCTTAGCTTACAGATCGATGATATCTGATCGTTCTTACAGACTACAATCACAAAAGCTTTTACATAACGCTGGAAAAAACGGCATGTCTCATTAGCGTAGCTTAGCTTACAGATCGATGATATCTGATCGTTCTTACAGACAACAATCACAAAAGCTTTTACATAACGCTGGAAAAAACGGCACTTACCTACAGAAGATTACGTTTATTATAACTTACTCAATATGATTTTAGAGGATACAAAATACTAATACATAGGAGAATAAATACTTGTGTTATCGGCTAGGGCGTGGCTTTACAGCCTTCACACAGATCGCCATTACGGCAGTCTGAACATGTTCGAAAATGCCTGATAATTAAAATAAAAGACAAAGCAAAGACTGCGGAGCGTACAAAATAAAATGTTACAAAAACATATAAACACCTAACCGATTACTATTTGGGTTTGAGGTGACATTGATACGGCGAAGCTACATGCTACATGCTACATATACAAGCTAAAGATAGCTTTATCAGGAAAAACACCGCTAAATAAAAACTTACAGCTTCAAAATTGGATGTGTCCTCACTGGCCTGGTCCCGGATGGTTGGTATTGATCCCGGGTTTAGCATTAGTTTGGAGGCATATCCGTGTTGGACTTGAGACAAGTTCATACACATGTCCGTGGTAAAATGTTTGGAACACACAAACAGAAATTTGCCGGGGTCTTCTGGCACATGTCCCTTGAAAATGAAGTCTAGCCACAGATTATTTTCTTTTTCCACTGATGGCATTGCATGCAGTCCCCTGTTCCGAGTCTTGCAGCCAACAACAGCACAACGTTTAACTGGCTTAGACATCCTGGCAAGAGCAGGCAAAAACACAGATGTGACTGGGGTTGATTTAGCCTGCCGATAGCCTATATGCGAATGAGAGGTTTGGCAATGCACGTGGCCGTGGCTCATTCTCCTGATAGGTGGAGAGTTGACCAATAAGCGGAGCACGTCTTTGTGACGTAGAAAAGTGTTGAAATCTGGATCAATTTTTTTAAGATCCGTTGCAGCCCCTTTTTTTAGAGATTTGGCTAAGGAGGAAAATAGAGAGGGTTGTGTTTTCTGACACTTGGTGAGTTCCCTGAAACACCGGGGACACATATTCATGTATAAAAGACGTACAAAGGTGCATTTTGCATGATAGGTCCCCTTTAAGAAAGGTAAGTGAAAACGTTTACACCCAAATCAGCCCTTTATCGTCTGAAATATGTTCTTTCTTTTCCTTTCATCTCCATTACAGCCGCACCCTGCTTTCATACAGCTAAAGAAATAAAATAGAAAAACTTTACTAAAACTGCCGCTGGGGCACTAGACAGCGAATTTTATGCAGGGAAATCATTTCCATTGTCCGGGCAGAATATCCTTTCATCGTAGTGTTCCAATAATACACAAATATTTTCACCTTTCCCCTTGGCAATTTCACCTGATAAAAAAATGCTCAAACTAACCCAGCGCACAAAACCTCCTTCAAAATAAAACCTTAAAGAGCCTGTGACAGCATCCCAACAACTGTTGTGCAATGAAATATTCGGCTACTAGTGATCTCGAACCGTCAGTTTAAAAAAGAAGTTGCGATACCGTTCCGATAAATATCAATAATTTCGATCATCGCGGGGAAATTTCTTCGACTCATTTTGAGGTTTTGGGGAAAGCCGGAAGTGACGTCAATGCGGGAACGCTTCACTGTGCGGCTAGAGAGCCAAACACGGACAAAGTGTGTTGTTATGCGTAGAAATGGTGAATTACTGAGTTTAGGCACGTTAATAACGTTTTAATGAAGTTGACTACAGTATATTCATATTTGTCAGTGCTTTCATGTCAATTCGGCGAACATAAACATAAATGATCGTGGTGAAGATGATGATTAAATTAGGATTAAATATCGGTAGTGAGAGCTGCTGAATTTCCTCCCGTAGGATGTGATATAAAAACAAATCGATTATTTTTGTAGTTGTAAACTCAAGTGGATGAAACTACATTTATTAGTGCTTTCATGTCAATTCGGCGAACATATGATACATTAAATGATCGTGAGGATGATGATTAAAAATCGTTTGTTTGAGCCGGTTTGCATTTCCTGATGAGAAAACAAACCGATGCTTTTTGTAGTTGTAGTACACCAACATGGATTAAACGTGTGGTTTTTTACCACAATGTTGGGAAATTAATGGATAAAATGCACGGATTATTATTATTATTATTATTCCCACTCCGATCGGGACTCTCGGTCCACCGTTTCCCCGCAGCGAGTCTCCCCCCGTTGACAGTTTACGTGGGCTGGGTGCAGTGGCGGACTGGCCATCGGGACGAATCCCGATGGGCCGGTACCGAAGTGGGCCGGTCGGATAAGTCACTATCACATCCCCCATAGGCGGCGCGTGAGGCTCAGGTTTGGGAAGGCTTAATAACTTGTTTTACCTGACGCTGCCCGACTCCGGCGTCTATAGAAAAGAGATCAACTCAGTGTGCGGAGTTTAAATCTCTCAAGTCATATTACAGGATTAGGAAATACAGTTTAAACTGCCGTATGCAGAGAAGACGTCGACGTGTCGCACTTATCATTCATATTATCCCATCAATCAGATCATCGATCATATAATATCATAATATATCATATATTTTCTTATCTGAGTCAGCTTCTCCAGCCGTATTTGGCCGTGCAACACTTACAGTGTCACATACTGTATGCAGAAGTATTATTTTAAGCAACACATTGTTGACGAAACACTCGAGTCAAATATAATTAAAGTCAGATCCACTCGTGTCTTAGACGTGAACGCGCTCTCAGCTGGTGAGAGAAACCCTGGCTTGATTTACCGAGTTGATAACCAGCGTCGTAGGACCGCTTTATGAGATCTCGTTTGTTAGTTTGTTGTTGTTAGTTAGTTTGTTACTCAAACATATCCAGGGTATGTTGAACTGGCTTCGTAGTACAGGGCACAGGTGGCTAGCAGCGCTAATGTCAAAGACACAGACATCATACATTTTATTTGTATTTTACCAGGATGCAGTGACACAAATATTTGGGAAGGCTTAGCCTTCCCTAGCCTACAGCACCCGGCGCCCCTGACCTCTCCCACTCCCCCCGTTGACAATTTACTAGCGGTACCGAAGTGGGCCGGTCGAGAGTCCCGGGAAGATTTTTAGTCCCATTCCACCACTGGCTACATGACCGTATGATCGCCCATATTGACGCACCTAATTCCTAAACTTCTAACAGATACAACATAAACCGATCCTTCAGCCTCATATGAGCTCTCAGACACGTTCAAAATTAAACTGTCATCGCTGTCTGAGCTTGCTGCTGTGTGCGCCATCGTGTTTACATGCAGATGCTGGGATCCTGAACGGTGCAGCTGGAGCGCTGTGCCCGCAATGACGTCACACGTAATTTGGCGGGACTTGAAGAATCCCCGAGAAGATCCAGAAAATGGTCAACATTGAAGGGCAGATTAATTAATCAAAATTTCCATTCGATCTGACGTCAGTCCGGAATAGTGGGCGGGGACGCTCCGCCTATATGGGCAACGCTCCACCTGCAAACGGACCGCAATCGTTATCAAAAAAGTATTCCGTCCACACGCAACAGGCACCAGAAATGTGTCCGTTCACACGAGACCGCTCAAAAGCGCTGGAGACGCTGTAGTACATATGCCAGGCCTGTAAGTGGCGCTGTAGTCTGCCACAAAAGCAGCGAAGAAGACTTCCCGCGCATGGTTGCCATGGTTGCCCTTCTGTTTATTCTCCGCTGTGGACGCTCTGGCTGTTTTTCTCCCTCCCCGAGGCAAGCGTTTGCTCCTGCTGCTCTCCGGTAGTCCACCAGCAGATGAAAAACACCCACCTCTCCGCCTCTTCCAAGGAACGAGGGGACCGTGCGGCAGAGGTTCAGTTCGATTTTTTTCCGCCGGTCAACATGTCCGTTAAAGTTTACATCTTCCGGACAAAATTAGAAAAGTGCCGGTCAGAGGTCTTCTTTGTTATTTATTGAGCCTTAAAAAAAATTGATAACAACTCTATATAAGAATAAAAAATGGAGCCTCTCTTTTCCTCCCCCTCTTCTGACAGCCCAGCAGCTGATCTCTGAGCAGGAGAGGTGGGAGAGGCGGGGCTATTGCGTCATCGTTATCAGGAGATGATCGTATAGGCGTAAACACGGAGCCGTTTGCCCCCCCAAAGCATTTCGTTTGCAGATCTAGGGACCCGTTATCGTTTTCTGTGTTTCCGTGTCGGCCTCGTGTGGCCGAACCGTCTATCTGATAGAGAACTGTAGCAGATACGACCGTTATTGTCCTCTCGTAGTCAGAGCAAGCATGGTAACATGACGCTCGTGCCGGGGCCGGGCCACGCCCCCCCTCTTCTGCACGGGGGCGTCAGCTGCAGCTCATTTGCATTAAAGCTACGTCACAGAATCAGCCCTTGCAAAAACAGGGCTGGAAAAGAGCAAATAGAGCGAAATGAGGCATGGTCTGTTTGGTATTTTGAAAAAAAAACTTCACAGACATGTTTTATATACAATACAATATATATTTCAAATATAGCATGATAGGTCCACTTTAAAGAATGACTTCAACTAAAATATTTAAGATAAATAATGATTCATTTACTATAACAAAAACGGCTAGACAAATCAATGCTTAATTATAAAATAACATAAACCAATATAAAGCTCCAACATGCTTAACCTCTTAAGCCCGAAGGTCCCCCCAGTGGACCCCCCCAACCTATTGTTTCATACCCAAATACTATGTTTCATACCCTTTTAAAGGTAAGAAACTGACAATAAGAAGAATCTTTAGCTAAAAAAAACACAAAAGTAATACCAAGCCTTTGAATTAGCGTTGAGCGAAAAAATGCTAACTAATGCTAACGCTTTTTTACACAGAACTCACGGTAGAAATGCCCTTATTACTATCTTAACTGCACAAACAAGATATACGATTTAAAGCTGAGACTCCACAGATTCCAGACATGTAATATCATCACTGTACGACCCCGAATTGCGGAGCTATCAGCCAGCCAGTTTAATCCAATGTCTTTGTGTCACGTAGACATTTTGACTGATAATCCATCATCATATTTATGGCAATATACTGGGTATAAAGTTTTGCAGTCCAGGCGTGCACTTTCAGATATGCTTTGTTCGCTTCTCTATTACGTCCGCTATGGTAATGTTTACGTGGATTTGGGAACTGCCCATCGATTCTATTGGTTCTGATGGTTAAGAAAAAGGTTTAAATCACACGAATCGACCAATGAGTTTCAGAGATATAGTCCTGCGTAAAGTATAAAGAATGCCAGCCAGTTTAAGTACATTACGCAGCCGACATCATTTGTTGTTTACTACGGAAGGAAGCAGGAAGCAGGAATTGCAGGACAGAGCACACGGAGCACACAGAGCGGACAGCAGATAACGGAATTGCAGTTTTATTGCTTATGGATTATCAGAACATTTCAAAGGGGACACAGCTCCATTGGATATTAACCTATGGATTAACTACATCATCGTTTTTATCATTTTAATGCCATTGAAGACCAGTTTAGACCAGACAAAGAGGAAGGTAAGCCATTAGCCTAGCGCATGTTAGTACCTAGCGCCACTTGTTTTGATGTACGTTTTTGTTGATAAACTCGCGAGTTTGTATCTTTCAGTGTTGAGGTGGGCACCGTTAGATTCTGTGTCTTTACGATCATAAACGATGTGTTGGATGTGCAGCTAGGATAAGTAATAAGGGAGCTAGGAGTGATTTTCGGTGCAGTAATAGGTTAGCAATTTTAGCTCGGGGCTAATTCAGAGGCTCACTGTTAGCATTGTGTGTTTTTTTTAAAAAAATAAATGAAAAAGATCAGTTAAATGAGTTTTTTCCCGTTATATGGATATAAAATATTCATAGTTTATTAAATATTAAGGTTCCTTAGACGTTGTTTCCTGCAAATGACGCGATTTTGCGTCATTTGCAGGAAACATACTCTGTTTCCTGAAAATGACGTTAGGATAACAGAGTATGTTTTTATATATATATATATATTTTTTCACAACAGTTGTATTTGGATGGAATGAATACCTATAGTGATAATTCAAAGTAATAACATGATTTTTTTTTAAAACTTCAAATGGAACTGATGGTTCCCAAATTACCCAGAGGAGAGTCCGCCTGGACTTTATTTTTCTAAATCTGTCTAAAAAGGTCAAATTTCACTTGTTTTGCATCAGTCTTGATACAGGGTACTTATTATATGTTATAGTTTGGATTCCTAAAGCTTTTAGTCTACTAACTGATCATTCAAGGGTGGTTTTCACTATAAGTAATGTTTTTTTTTTAGGCGGACATTAGAATTTACATGTTTTTACTATGTTCCATCTGAATTTATTTTAAAATATAAACATCTATATTGATTCTGACACTTCTACAACCAACTCACAGATGTAACCTTGCTTTGAGAGAAAGGATTATTAATGTACCCCTTTTAGAAGTGAAGATATAGTCTTTGTTGTTTTAGTGGCATTTTCGAGCCTGAAACCTGAAAAACAGGCTCAGGGCTTAAGAGGTTAAATCTCTTTCTCTAAACTCTAGTACCTCAGCCTACGGTGGCCGACCCATTCTTACGAGACCCATGAGAAACGAGCTGCATCTTCAGAAACTTTGCAAATAAATAAATCCGACCTTTATGGCCAACATTACTACCTTAAAGCTTTACCTGCCAAACACTTTACTGTCTTGCTTGAATTAAAGAACAACTCATCCTCTTTTATACTGTTCCCCAGTGTTAAGCCTACCATTTATGGGATTAGTTTGAAGTGAAGATATAGTCTTTGTTGTGTTAGTGGCATTTTCGAACCTGAAACCTGAAAAACAGGCTCAGGGTTTAAGAGGTTAAACTGGTTTATTCTTATCTTATGTTACCTAGTTAGCATTCTTTATTTCTATGTATGCATATTTTACTAATCACTCCCCTTTTAAACTGTTTTTTTCTTTTTTTACTGTCCTATACTCAGGGTTGGGAGGGTTACTTTGTAAATGTAATCCGTTACTGAATACTGAATATATGGCTCTGAAAGTAATCCGAACGTATTCAGATGACTTTTAGAATACTTTTTCTTTTTCCATTTTCAAGAACTCAAACACAACATCTTGGTGTCATTCTGGACAGCTCCCTCTCATCTGCACCCCACATAAAAAACATCACCCGGACTGCCTTCTTTGCACTGTCTTAAAACTTTTCCTTGGAATATGTTATGAATTGTAAGGTGTCCTTGGGTGCTTTGAAAGGCGCCCCTAAATGGAATGAATTATCATTATTATTTATTATCATTCACTTTGATTTGATCCCGTTATGAAATGTCATCATTTCGACAATAAAGAAATGCTACATAAACGTTATCTTGCACATTTTATCTAACCATCTCCGTTTCTAACTTTGAATATATTTGAAAAGAGACCTGTCTCTAATCTGCGTGCGGGGGCGGGGCCTCACAGACACACTGCATCTCTCTCTCGCTCACAGACATGATGCAGCGCTGTGCAGTGTGCACACAGTTCTGCCGGTAATGAATATTACATTTTGTGAGTAAACTTTTCCACCAATAATTCCAATAAGTATTCCAAAATGTATTCACTTCAGGTTTACGAAAGTAACTGTAATCAGATTACTCGTTTTTCAGATGTAACACCAGCTGAATACAGTTAATTGTTTTTTGTATCCTGATTACGTAACGCCGTTACATATATTCCATTACAACCCAAACCTGCCTATAGCACACATTGGAATGATTTCTTACTTTATTTTTTACAATATATTAAATAGATAAAGGTGTGCTCTCTCGCGTTCTCTCTCTGTCTCGCTCGCTCGCTCACAGAAGCTGTGTGGTCCTCCGTGGCGATGACGGCTTGCGTAAAAAAAAAAAAAAAAACATATTTGTAAAGTGGGGGGACACAAACGGGATTTCGAAAAGTGTCACGGTTAAACTCCTTTATTATGAAGTGGTGAGGTGCCGCTCCACATTGCTATTTCCCCCGATGGGTTTTATCTGATCTGCATTATGTTCTACATTACTTTCTGGCCCTTCATCTCGACCAGCAGCCATTCATATTTGTTTTTGGAATATGTTTACCTTTTTCTATTTCTATGCCATGGACTGTAATTTTCATCTTATTTCCCAAAGGATATTTACAGGTTCATGAAATGTTATCCTTTTACTGGTAACTCATTCTCTTCTTTCTGTTCCAGTATCTCCATGTCTCTCAGTGGGACTGTGCTGCTCACTTCCCTGGAAAAGATGGTGAGAAGGGAAGTTAGTGGGAGTGGGTAGCATTGGATTTAAGTATCCCGCTCCTTTCACTCTGCAAGAGAGTCTATAAAAGAGGCAGTGAGGCATGCTGAAGGGCAGGGAGTGATCTGCTGCTTCTTCTACCTGAGAAGAAACACACACACACACACACACACACACACACACACACACACACACACACACACACACACACATACCATCCCATGGGCTGTCAAGTGCAGCTGAGAGAGGCTGTGAGTGGGGGGATCACAATGGGCCCCTGGGGATACAGGGTGACCCCGAGGAGTCTATAATTCTGAAAGGGGTTAGTCTATCATTCACAACTCTCTGAACAGATTCACAGGGGCAAGACAGGCAATTCATTATCACTGAGCAAAGGTGGGGGAGGAGGGAGGAGGTGAGAGGAAAAATGGAAGGAGGACTAAGGGGGTGGAGGAAGAGAGGGAAGAAAAGAAAAGGAACAGTAAATAAACGTCCAGAGTGAATTCAAATAGGAAAATAAGTTTTCATTTCTACTTTAACAACAACAACAAAAACAAAGCAACAGACAATACAGAGAACAAAGGGTCATGCTACTTTGGCTTTTAACCTTGTGAGGTCACTAGGAGCAACACTGCTGCAGCAGTTTCAGTATCTGTGGAATTATACTTTTCCTGTGTCTCATTTTTTCCCGATGTCCAACTTGAAGATTTATAGATGCACCAACAGGCAGTCAGCTCACATTTTATAGCAGAAGAATACATTTTTCCAGCCATGCTATGCTCTGAGTCTGTTCTTGGGAATAGTGGTTTTCTGAGCGAAATGGTAATGGCAGCATCCTATTGTACATGCATGATCAGTTTATTGGCAAAGTGTGGAAACTAAGGCAGAACATATCAACTTTTTGAGACCTTTTTAATCCTGTAAATATTACTTTGTGTTTTTAAATTCTACAAGAAATTTCTAATACTTTTTTTTAACTCAAAATGTGTGCTTTTATTAAACATTACTTGTATTTTGCATGCAATTTAGTATCATAATTTTAAAATACATGTTAACCATAGCACCAAACTACCGTGTTGACTGTAAAACTGGTAAACATTAGTAAAGTGTACCTGGGCAATGTGAGTAAACGTGGGCGACGCCCCCGATGACGTCAGAAGAGTTTGTGCACGGTAAAGACCTTTAAAAAAATGTGTGCTACATTTTCAAATGCTGCTCTGTAGTAAAGCAGTGTGTCGCCAAACTGAGTTTTCCTTTACTGTCAGTACACTCAAAGTACTTCTGGTGGTGTGTGATCAGGGCCGTCCCTCCCTACAGGCCGATCATGCAGGCTGCATGGGGCTTGCATGGGGCCTCGGCTTATGAGCTCGGCTTGTGCGCAGTTCTCCGCACTGTAGACTGTATATATAAAGGTAATGACACATGGGCAAGGCCAGGCAGGAAACATGTGACTTATCAGTAACTTTAGACATCGTCGTAACACAATTTTAAACGAGATTTTATTGTAGATAATACATTTTACTGATACCAATTATATAATATTTACCTTGTTTATTAAAAATAAAATAAAAATATATTTTTTTAAATATATATTTTATTTTTATCTAGCCAGGGTATATGCAGGAATCCTGAAGTCAAATGTAATACCTTTTAAGACCTTTTTTAAGACCCTTTCCATACATTTTAAGACCTCATCGCAACTTCGAGTTCTAACCGGTTCCATTGGCGACACACTTTACCTCACATTTACTATATTGATTGTAAGATAGCACAACTAAACAGAGTGCAGACAGACTGCTGAAGCCTCCTCTCCACATGAACTTCAACCTCTCTGTGAAGGTCAGGTTTAATGCAGTATGCCGCTTTGTTGCTTCTGGACTCTGTGCTCTTTTATTCCAGTAGAACTCCTCAGAAACCATTAGAAACCAGTATTTGACCAATAAACAAAACAATTGACAAAACTTTAAACTATGAAATATATTAAACTTTGGTGAGCTTCAGCGGGGTGATGCCATATAGGAGCTCCCTCACAAATACCCAGGGGTTCAATTGGGCTGGGGCTGTCCGGGGCAAAGCCCGGCACATAGGACGATGCTCTGACGTCATCACCCTCACACATTTGTCATATGTTTACAAAAAACGATATATATGTTAAGACTTTTCTCGTTCTTAATATAGACTATATTTAGGGTCGATATGTGTTGACCTTACTTTAAAATAGCAGATCTCTGTGACCAGATATAGTTTGGCTTAGACCCCGGCCCCACGAGGACGCATACAGTAAAACGCATACGCAAACGCAAAAAAGTCTTCCGTTCACACGCATTTGTATGGGCTCAGAACAGTCTCATAATATACACATGCACACAGAAGGATTCAAACTTGTATTTCCGGATCCACACTTGTGTTTTTTAATGCACACACAAATGTGTTCCGTTTCATATACATGTAAATAAAATCCAAATACAGAAAAAAGTTTTACATATGTATTTTTGATCCACACATATTTGTTTTCCGTTTAAAACCTCTGCACCTGCAAACACAAACCGCTTTCTGTGCACGGGTCGCTGTGCATTCGTGTGTGGGTTTTTGAGACTCCCCTGACGGTCAGCCGATTCGTACTTGTAATTCTTTCTATCTATAGCCAATCAGATGTCTCCTCAATTCTAAGCCAATCACATGAGCGCGCCCCCACGAGGGTAGATTTCTTGCGTTCATGACGTCACGCTTCATGTACGCATTTTGCTCAGTCCGGAGCTGACAGGTCCATGGAGCTTGCCTCCAGGCGGTAAATCTCAGGACACCTCCACTTTCAGTACATTGGCACTTTCCGAACAGGAAATGCACGCAAATACAAGTCTTTATATTATTAAGGTACAGCGCCACTTTCCGAACCATTGCTTGTGTACACAAAAACGGCAGGCAAAACCGTTTTAAATATGTGTTTCCTGTATGGCGAATACAGCTGCTGTATTTATGTCTGTATGAAGTTGTTGTGAGTGTGGAGGGAGCAGCTACAGGTTAGCTTAGCCTAATCGATCAGTGCACTACGAAGCCAGTGCTAGACAGTGAATTGTCAACGTGGGGAGCCCCGCCGGTCATTATCGGCCGATATTCACTCTTAATAGTTTGATCGGTGCTCTCTATAAAGGCCGATCAGGAGAGCTGGATCTGATCGATATGGACATAAACGCGAGTGAAGTATAACCGGACGCAAGAGAGAGATCAGATCAGCTGCTGAGTCTGACCGAGACACGCAGCTCTGTATGATCACCTGAAGCTCCACCCTCTGTTTAGCGAGCTGACCGGACAGCGCAAAATGCGTACATGAAGTGTCATGAACGCAATAAATCATACCCTCGTGGGGGCGCGCTCATGTGATTGGCTTAGAATGAAGGAGACATCTGATTGGCTATAGATAGAAAAAATTACGAGTACGAATCGGCTGACCGTCAGGGGAGTCTCAAAAAACCCACACACGAATGCACAGCGATCCGTGCACAGAAAGCGGGTTGTGTTGCAGTTGCAGAGGTTTTAAACGGAAAACAAATATGTGAGGATCAAAAATACATATGTGAAACTTTTTTCTGTATTTGGATTTTATTTACATGTATATGAAACGGAACACATTTGTGTGTGCATCGAAAAACACAAGTGTGGATCCGGAAATACAAGTGTGAATCCTTTTGCGGATCATGAAAAACACTTAACACTTAACTTAAAATAAGAAGCAGCATTTTATGGCACGCTATGCATGGGGCTACCTTGAGGGGGTTTCCCGACATGTTGTTTCAGTAAATTAAAGGGTGTTTCATGTTGTCGTTGCTGTGGACCTTCTTAATACCTTGGAAAATGCCGTTTAATACTTTTTAATACTTTTTAATACTTTTTAATAGCCTTAATTTTCGCTAAATAGATTTATCAACTTTTAATACTTTTTAAGACCCCGCGGACACCCTGCTAGCGGGCCGGCCTCCACTGTTGTTATCCGTGTAATAATTCTCGCGTCCAGGAGAGAAGCTTAAAAAGGAGACTAAATGGAGTCTCTGAGATGGTTTCAAATTGGTACTTTAATTCAAATAAAGGCGCGGTAATGTTACAAACAGAATATTGTCCGACAGAAAAACAGCTGTGTTTCTGGCCCTCTGCCAGGTGAAGAAAGAGACCGATCCCCGAAGGTCTCGCTGTATTTATATCCTCTGCTGGCTCCTCCCTGCGGGCCGGCTCTCCAACGTTTTAATGTCCGTTGTTACGCATATCAGAGGATACAGACATTGTACATTCAATATATCTAAACACGCCTTTTCTCTTCCTTAACTCTTTCATTACTTTATATGTAATACATGTTAACGGCGTCAATAGCCACTTTAGTGATAATAATGGACGGTAGTCCCGGATGTTGTGATGAAGGATTTTCAGAATAAAAGCTTGGTATTGAGAACTTCCGCTTTTTTCCAAACTAAAATAGCATTTAAACTGACGGTATGTTTAAGCTACATTATGCTATTAAACATTGATTTTAATTTCTAACAGTCCCTCCTTACACACCTAAAAGGTGTGTATAATACTGAAATCAATGAGTTCTTCATCTGAACTCTGCATAGTACATAACTCATATCAAAAACATACAATCAAAATGGAATGGTTCGAATAGCCTCAACTTTACAAAAATACTTTGACTGTGTTCAAACATAAAAGTTTTCTCTTGTGCATAACTTCTAGTGTTAACATTCAATATGGTTCTTCAAAATAGCAGCAATGGCTTGGTATTAGAAAATTTCTTCCTCCCTCCTTTCACAGAAACCGTTCTCATACCACGCTCAGTGTTAAGGCACTTGTTTTTACAAAGTGAAAAGAAACGACCCATTTTAAAATAGTAATGATTCTAAAATGCATGAAATCTATCATATAGAACAGTGAAAAATAATAAAAATGAAACAAACTATCTTGGACCAGTGTAATGTAATATTTAAATACACTATCTTGGAATAGTATAGAGTAATAATAAGAAATAAAAATACACTATCTTGGAATAGTATAGGTTAATTGAAATGGATTCACTCCATTTTAGCATTTTAGTTTGCTCACTTCTTCGCATGATTTCATCATTTAAATAATCACATCGGCTGGACATTCATTGAACAATCTCATCTCTGAACATCCATATTTAAACTCATTCAAACTAACTCATCATTTTCATCAACATCTGTATATGGGGTGGATCATCCTGTTCTACTAGCATTGGAAACTGTCCCCTCATGAGAAATGTACCCTCCCTCCTTTCATACTATTTAAGGTATGAAAACAATATGTTCTCTAGAAGAGGCCGTCGTGATCAATCGGTAAGTTAGGACATGGAAATGCAACATCTAGGCCTCTCCTGGGACCCCTATGTTATCCTTGTACACAGTGGAGCCTAAACTCCCCCTGGGACTGGTCTCTTAGCCCTACTGGCTTTGGGGTGTTTCGCCATGTTGATTAACTACATAAAAAACATCACTGGCTGTGCTAGGTCCCAGCCCAATCCTGTGGCAAGACTGAGTACAAGGTTTTAGTTCCACGATACCACCAAACATCTAGTCTGGGGTACGGCATTCTAGACTGTCATTTCTGGGAGAAGATTGTGGTCAGTTACAACAGTTGTAGAATTTCATCACTTAAAAATTCCCACTTGGTGGCTTTGGGTGGTCTATTTTAATGCAGTGATAAAGTCCCTGAAACAGTGTGTGGAAACTTGGGTGCCCGAGCATGTGATAATTAGTTCAATTCAGGAATGTTTACTTATGGCAGATATGTTTCTCCTTTAAATAACATCTCTAAATGTCAGGTCATCACTGATTAAATGGATGAGCATTAGGAGGTGGTGGCATTTGTCTTTTAAAAACTCATACTCTGGTGCTGTGCGCTCCCTCTGAAGCTGCAAGTAAGATTTAAAACATCTGCAGGGTGGGTTGAGCGACCCCTTCTCCCTGAAAGATATTTGTTGTCAAAAATATGCACCATTAAAATGAGTGATCCAAGGCCCCGCATGTATTACTCCCAATTATACTAGTTTTTCAGAATTAAAATTTTCAATCGCTCTTTGCCTAGTGTCTTTTTTTAAAACTCTACATCTTGGACGACAAACAAATGTTGTTTCCACCTTAACAGTTCTCCTATGGTAATAACCATGCTACAATGGAGAAACCAATACTCTAGATTGGAGTACTTTCTTTGGCTTGTGGAGCTCTACCTTTAACATTTTCCATTCAAATAAAGATTTGCCTGCTATCTATATTGTAACAAATTAAATCTTCCCCAAATTCTCACATGAATAAGAATCTCTAAAAGAATAATTTGTTATATAATGAAAAGATTGAATAATATGTTCTACCCTCAGTGTGTTTTTAGGATTATTTTCTAATAAGTGTGTTTATGTGTAAACTCACTCACTCCCGTGTTCCTTCTCTCCCCCTCTGGTTGTCAAGCCACGACCCCCTCACGTTCTGCTGGCCCATGCCAACTCCTCTGGTTCTGTCCTCTCCTCAGTCCATCCGCTTTGTGTTTCCGCCCGGTCTAACCCTTTTCAGTGGCCCAACTGCTTTGCATTTCATCTCCTCCTTTTCAGTCTCTACGCTGTTGCATGGAGGGCATATTCCGCTCTCATGTCCCACACTCTGCTCTTGTGCCAAATCTCGTGGCTCAGGCTGGAACTTCATGTCCTGTCTGAGGGACCGATGAGAGTTTGCCTCTTTGTCAGAATGCTGGTTTGGTTCTGGATGCCTTAGGTGGAGATGGATCTGGATGCCTCAGGTCGTTGTTGGTTCAGCTCGGGTTCTCTGTCTTTTCGATGGAGGAGGAGTCTCCTGTGGTGAGGTCATTTGTCTGAAGATGGGGTCGTAGCGTTCTGCAGAGAGAGAGAGAGAGAGAGAGAGATCTCGGGACGCATTACCTATAGTTAATTCTAACACACTGAGGTAAAATAAATCCAATCCTTTCCACTCTATTTTCCTAATCTTACTATCTGTCTTAGATGTTAAATGTAATTAATGTCTACTAATAGTTGTGCCATATCCTTAAACATTGCTTTCACCCACTGCAACATGGCTACTCCAAATAACTCTTTCAGGAAACCATTTTCTTCTATTATTTTAAAAATACCTACATGTTTCAAGCACCACATATTAAACACACTATAAAAGAACATCCCCATATTTTCTCCATCACTTTAAATCTCACTGTTATTTAGGACATAAGTAACTAACTTTTGTGACTGGACATATCTGCAATGTCGCCACAATCTGCTGGGGAATTTCGTTCATAGAGTTTGTACATACAAAGCTGTACTTGTGGGTTAGTAGCCTGTTTCTACTGTAATCATTTTCAATAACTTTGCTCAGGTCACCGATCGGTTGTCCATAAACTTAACAGGGGGTGTTTCTGGTACAGACTAAAACATGGATCCAGTGTATTTGGAGATTCCCCTAATCTGTAAATCCCCATCACTGATTATCCCGATCACTTAAACCCATCTCATCATTTGATACAAGAACTGCATATATGGGGGGTGAATCATCTTGATTATAACCGCCTCACCTTTGGGAACGAGTATTTCTAAATCCTCCTCTTGTTGCTCAGCTGATCTTTTGGCTCTGTGGATAATTGAAAGTCTCTGAAACTCAGCTGGAGTTTTGTTAGTGATGTGGGCATTCTCTATGAGTGGACTAATGGATCCATGTCTTACTTGATATTGTACTCCCCATCCAACCAGAAAGGTGCCAAGTGTAATGAGCACAATCAACAATGCTATTCTGACTCTTATCCCTAGGGGACCCCACAATTGGCTTGGCTTTGTTCTTGACATCATCTCTATTTTCTCCATGGTTGTGTCAGTTACAGAATTTAAATAATGAGTACTATAATAACGTATACAAAAATTGGACTCTTTTTCAGATGTAAAGCAAAAATAGGTTTTCACTTTCGTGTACAATCTATAAAAATCTATAGACAATTCGTCTTTTGAGCTGTTTCTATCTTTATCTTATTTCTATTTATTGTTTTGTTCCAGCTCTTCCAAATCAGTCCTAACTCCCAATAATGTTTTGGAAGTTGCCAGTGAAGGGTGACAATGTGTGAGGTGGTGTCAATTTGCTCCTTTTTCTTTACCTTTAAACCGGAACGCGTGTGAAGTTTATTACAACTTCTCACTGTTCCGTCCACCGGGATCAGCCCACTGTCTTTTGTGAACTTTCACCCTCACCCATTCACCTGGCCAAACAGGAGTCTCTTCTGGTGTCTCGTCTGGTATCTCTGTAGCTTTCCTAGCCTGTGTAGACAAAACTTGGATAATATTACTCAGAGTTCTGACATATTCATTACTTCTATTCGTCCAATATCTAAAACTGGACCACTCCCTCCTTGGAGGAGGCCCAAGCTTCGGCATACCTTTTGTCGTTATGAGATTTATTATTAACTTCATGTTATTATTTATTAACTACAACGTCACTGAAATCAACATGTCTGTATAATCATGACACTCCCTCCTTTGAGCATAACATGCTCAATTAATATTGCAATGATTACCCTATTCTGAACAGGACATGTAAAACCCATAACGTTGCATCAAATAAACATAACTTCTCCGTGTACCCATAAGGCGTACAAAAAATATCGTATGATGTATGGTTTTCTGCGGGTATAAAAACATTCACTAAAATCTTCCATTAGCATAAAAAATTGTTTACTTGTTTCAACAATGGCTTTTGTCCTGGTATTATGCATCATTGTTGTTGCGAAAAACAATACCCCTGGTGTCGCTAATGCGTCTCAATAATTCTAGGATTAGAGGATTGGTTGTTACTGCTGAACAAAGATATGATAAAATAATATTTCTCTAAACTAGAGGGAAAAACGAACTATTCTCACAGAGGGTGACATGCATGAAGGGCTGGTGCCCCTCACTCAAAATGAGATATTGCCTTACGCACTACACTATAAATCAGTAAAGTTACTCAAGAATAAATAAATAAAAACTGATTCTTGAAACTGTTGTAAAAACCCTACAACTTCTTCATCCAAGCTCTCAATCAGTGTTATTTTATTTAATCTGCAGCTCATTTCCTTAAAACAGATACCTCAGACCTATAACATTTTGTTTATGAGAATAAACTGTAATCTGACTCCATAAATCACATAATTGTTTGACTAAAAAACTACACTTCCACTAACAATAAATGAAGTTCCCCTTTAAACACAGCCCCGGTCTTCTGACGGGGTCCATCTATGCACTGGCTGGAAAATGTTGGGCCAGTTTCTGTCGCTCCGTCACTGTTCTCCCGCTAACAGTCACTCTCTAGTTCTGCTGGGTTCTTGTTGACTTCTTCACTGGTTTGAGACAAGTGACCCTATCGGACACCTCCCTTTGTAGCCAGACTTCACCACAGCAGAATCGAGTTTCTGTTTTCAGGTCTCAACAGCTCCACGTCAGGTGTATCGCCGCCCGTTGAACTGCAGTCGGTGTAAACAGGAGGACTTGGTAAGGATCCTCCGTCTTGGGCGAGTACCAGGTTTCCGTCTTCATATTTTTTGGGTGGAAACCCGTCTTCTTGACCTCACTAGCTGTGTGGACACAATAGTTTTCTGTGTAGGGGAACAACATCACTCGTAATCTCTTTCCTTCTCATAATTACAAAAATAGTCTGCTAAATGTTCTATTATGTTTGAATCTTCTACTACTCTGTGGATGCTTTATGTGTAAATGCAATATGCTACTCACTATCTTTTAAATAACATTCAACCTCTCCCTCCTGTGGTGACAGACATGGCTCAATGTAGCTGGTTCTCAAAATACCCTTGTGCTGAAGATGCATCACCTGGTGGTCTGGCCCTCTGAGCTTCCTCATTGTTGTGGTTGATACCAGGCTGTCAGCGGCATTTGGGTCATGTTTGGCACCCCTCATCGTCTTTGACATCTCTGGGACCCCCTGCCTCCGTTGTCATCATGGAAACCCCCCCCCAGGGTATCTGCATGGAGGTGTGTTGGGTGTTTCATTTGTTGTTGTGGACAATCTCTAGCCCAATGGCCCATTTGATCGCATATGTAGCATCCCTCAAACCGGAGAACTTTTCCTCTGCCTCTGCTTCCTCGGAAACCTCCTGGTTGTTGGTTCTGCTTCTGATTTTCTGGCACTATCTGAGATGTTACTGTTTGAGGTGTCTGCCCTGCATTCTCTGGTTCTTCCTGAGCTTGAATTGTTGGAGGTGTCTGCCCTGCATTCTCTGGTTCTTCCTGAGCTTGAATTGTTGGAGGTGTCTGCCCTGCCTTCTCTGGAAGTTTCACCTCCCTTCTCCTTGTCTTGTTCCTACAAGCTACGGTGTCTTTTCTTCAGCTTCCCTCCATATAGTTAGCTGTTGTAGGCATTGTTCGTGCTCATAGTTGAGTACTGCTCTTCTATGGGCTTTTGTTGGTCCAGGTTGATCATCTACTGGAATCAGTCCTCTTGTTTGCCACTGTTCCAACAGTTTCTCAGATTGGTTCCATGTCTTCTGTCTAAGTTTTGGAACTGTTGTAGCATCTGATCTGATTTTTACCCTTTCCTTGATATCTGCAGTTGTGCCTGGCTCTACGTCTGGCCTTAATTTAGTTTCTTTTGGTGACATGTTCTCTAACTATTTGAATGAAAAAAATATGAAATTATCAAAGATTGAAGCACTAGTCCTTTGACTAGTACCTTCGTTGCTGTTCGTCCGAACTTTAAATCTGTATTTTTTAATAAGGTCAATCTATAAAATCTAAATGATTATTATTATTTTTCAACAATTATGCAAATTTTTTAAAATCAGAATTGTAAAAAATAGACAACAATTGTACTGTGTACAGTTTTGACTCCGACATTTTTTTGACTTAGAAATCTGGTGTGGCTCTACTGGGTTCCACTTTCCGAAATGTTTGGAATTATGTAAATGTCATAACTTGTGTTAGCTTCAATACATTTGTTTGCTTTTTGAAAGAGTATTATGTAAGGTTTCTTATCTTATAATTAGAAACCACTTGCAATTCTATCTCGGCGATGAAGCATGTGTTCATTTATAACACTTAAAATCAAGCCTCAAAATGTTATAGTATCTTTGTCAAAACTGACCTCTTTTTAACAAGAAGAAGCTTATTTTCCTTAAAAATGGGAGAATATGGTTAAACAACACAGCACATAACCGCCCAAACACATTTGCAAGCAAGAATATTCCCAACAAATCCGCCAATACACACTTGCAAACAAGAATATTTAAAAACCTGCCAATACACACTTGTAAGCAGAAATACGTACAAAACCAGACTCGTACAAATACCAAACTTCCCACGGTAAGATAACCTGTCTATTTTATAGTTCCAACTCTGCCAAGAAATATGATGTGTCCTTGTCAATATGGAGTGCCCAGCCTCATGTGAGTGTGAACAAACCGAGTACTTTCAATTAGCATTTCACGAAATGGCGACTGCCGTGTGGCTTATTTTCAACATGAGGGCAAGACAAGATGGCAACTTTTTTCCAACCTTTAACCTGAAGAACAAAGGGATTTGGTAACTCCTCGTGGCTTTCACAGGGGAGTTGAAATAATGACAAATTAACACAAAACACTGCAGTTTAAAATAACATTTCTATTTATTGTACAATTTATCAATGGGACTCAAACCCTTACGTCATGCGGCTCTGAACCCATGCACGTAATTTTTTGACTTTAAGAGCCAGTATGGTTATCTCCTCTGTTTAAACACGCTATAATGGGACAAATTAAGACGCTATCCAAACACAATTAGCAGAATATCGTCTATCTAACGCACGAATGTCGCATTTCTCATCGTAATCCACAAGCAATGTCTGTTTGAAAACAGAAGAAACAACCACTGAAAGCTTCAAACTCCTCAGGCCTTTTCCCAGAAAAGGACTTTTTTAAAAAGAAAGCCTCACACTGTATTTAAAACACTCACTCAACTTTGTTTTTGTTCAAACAGTCCCTACTGTTTAATAGCCTCAAACTATTCACGTTAAATTAAAACGTAGCAAGAAACACTTGAAATGATTGCCCTCATCACACAAAGGACTTTTAAAAAAGAAAAACAGCCTCACACTGTCTTTAACACAAACACTCACTCCAATATTCTCAGCTTCCACTGTGATTGTGTTCTTTGTCTCAAGCAGTCCCGACTCACCTGCTTGTGACAAAACAACGCCACGTGTTATTGTTATACATTTGGTTGTTTTAACATTACATTTCCCAGCTGTTTTCAGGAACCGGAAGCAGTCGTCCAACACACAATCCTAAAATTGTCCTGCATAAACTATCGAAGAATTTGACTTAACAGGTTTCTTCTTACCGATGGTTTGAGCTCTTTGTGTGTCGAACGGATTGCCCGCGGTTCCGGGCCACAGCCGGCTGTGTAGTCTCTCCCAGTCTAACGAGAATCACGTCAGCTGGTCCCAATTGTTATCCGTGTAATAATTCTCGCGTCCAGGAGAGAAGCTTAAAAAGGAGACTAAATGGAGTCTCTGAGATGGTTTCAAATTGGTACTTTAATTCAAATAAAGGCGCGGTAATGTTACAAACAGAATATTGTCCGACAGAAAAACAGCTGTGTTTCTGGCCCTCTGCCAGGTGAAGAAAGAGACCGATCCCCGAAGGTCTCGCTGTATTTATATCCTCTGCTGGCTCCTCCCTGCAGGCCGGCTCTCCAACGTTTTAATGTCCGTTGTTACGCATATCAGAGGATACAGACATTGTACATTCAATATATCTAAACACGCCTTTTCTCTTCCTTAACTCTTTCATAACTTTATATGTAATACATGTTAACGGCGTCAATAGCCACTTTAGTGATAATAATGGACGGTAGTCCCGGATGTTGTCATGAAGGATTTTCAGAATAAAAGCTTGGTATTGAGAACTTCCGGTTTTTTCCAAACTAAAATAGCATTTAAACTGACGGTATGTTTAAGCTACATTATGCTATTAAACATTGATTTTAATTTCTAACACTGTCTATAACTAGTTTGGTAGTTTGAGAGGTAATTAAAATAGCTATGTGTGATATTCTAACCTGAAGTGTGTGTTTTGTTCCACTCACCCGCTGCATGTGATCATGCAGAGCTGCGTGTCGACTCGTCAGCAGCAGCTGATCTCTCTCTCCCGTCAGATTAGACTTTACTCGCGTTTATGTCCATATCGATCAGATCTAGCTAGTTCTAGCTAATGATAGGACTACCTGCGTATTAAAAGACACCTAAACAATAAGCGTCGCTATGCAACCGGGTGAGGCCACAAAGTATAGCGCAGTGCCCACCGGAACCCCGAGGCATTACCAGCAGATCAACGCACAATCAATCCATACAGGACATCTCTTTCTTTATTAAGTGTTAGACATTATAATTGACTGTTCTTGTCTGTCACATACTCTTTTGTCTGTCACATAAGTGGCGCAAGTTGCGCAACAGATGCGGTGTTCTGTCCTTGATATGTGTTTTTGGTGTATATCTGTGATGTATGTGTTTCTTGGCTGTGATTTGGCACCACCTTTTGGTGGTTGGTTGACACTGCTGCTTGCTAGTGGTTTATTCGATTCCTGTTACTAGGAGAACGAACTTGTTTGTTTCCGAATGTGCTCCACGTGTAGCTTGGGTTGTTTTCATGAACGGAGGTCTGCTCTCCATGGGCTGTGCTTCGTATTTCCCGCTGGTTCACGCATCGTCTGTGAGTGTTATTATCCGACAGGCTGTGGCTTAATGAGAATATGTTGTATGTAAAATGTTTATGTTTGTAGGAATGCAGTGAGTATTCCTTGCGGCTAAGCTACTAGCGGCTAGGCTGATTAGCTTCTCAGTTTGTGCGCCGTAGCTCATTGTGTGAAGTATTCTGTTTAGTTTAGCTCGTCAGTCGGGCAGTCAATAATAAACTGTTATGTCTGTATTGTCTTTACAGTTTCACCAAGTAAAGAGACTTCAGTAAAACTGACAACTGCACTGGAGTTTTCTTTCAAACGGTTTAACTGGATGGATAGCTAGCTCAGTGCTAGTGAGACCTTTACAGTGAAAAGACGGCATTACAGCCAGCTCCGGGGTCGGAGACAGGCTTGCTACGGCTTGCTACGGAGCGACACCAAGAGCTAAGTGGCTAACTCAGTGAATATGTACAGCCTTCACACCAGCTTATCTCTTTATCCACGTTATTAAATTCACAACCCAGCCATTATGGAAGAAAATGACAACATGGATAAAATAAGTGCAAACGCACACTCTGTGCACACACGTGCGTCGCGCTCATCATCCAGCTCAAAGGCTAATTTAGCACTGGCTATGGCTATGCCAAGGGCTGAACAGGCTAGATGTAAGGTTTCAGCGTTAGAGTCTGTGAGCTTATTGTTTTGTGTTTATTCTGGTGGCCTTGCAGTTTATTTTGATGTTGGCTCTGTCCTCTCTTTTCAGGTGTCATCACTTCCTGTCATGGTGATCTCCTGTTCTGGATTGTTTGCACCTGTGTCTCATTAATTATTGTGTATATGTAGCCCGGTTCTCCTGTTGTCTTTTGTCGGTTCGTCTTGTCTACCAAGTCCATGTCTGTACTCTCTCATGCACACGTTGAGCTAGTCGAACCTAGTGAACTATTTAGTAGTCCTAGTAGATCCTAGAAACCCTTTTTTGGATAATAAAAGGAAATCAAGGAAGAATCGTGCATTTGAGTCTTTCTGAGTCCTTCGTGTCACTAGAACATCACACTCTAAGTGGGAAATTGAGCTAAAAGTTGAGCAAGCACGCATTCAAGCTATTCTTGATGCATTACAGGAAGAAAAAGAGAAAGATGCTGCCATAGCTGAAGTAAAAATGTTGCAGGCTGGTTTACTATAGCTTGATGTTGAAGAGGCCAGCAGAGGCTGGCACAGCTGCATAGGTGGCACATCTGCCATCCAACAGAGGAAGAGCTGACAAAGGCCAAGGTGTGCATCGTGAAGAGCGTCCAGTACGAGAGTTATGCAGAGGAGCTCAAATGTTTGAGATCAGGATCTAACATTTCTTCGTCTAGCAGCTTGTGGAAGTTGCATCCTGTAGTGGGGGAGGAAGGACTCCTAAGAATAGGAGGCCGCATACATCACTCAAGTCTGAGCTCAGAAGAAGCTCACCCCATAATCATTCCCGGCCGACACCATCTGGCAACGCTGCTGGTCCATCACCATCACCAGGCAGTGAAGCACCAAGGAAGGCACTTCACCGAAGGAACTGTCCGAGTTGCAGGGTTCTGGTTGGTAGGAGCAAAGCGCAGTATCAGCAGTGTGCTCTTCAAATGTGTAACCTGCCGGAAGCTGAGAGGAAAGACAGAACATCAACAGATATCGGATCTACCAGCCGAACGACTGCAAGTAGCACCTCCTTTCACCTACGTAGGTGTCGACGTCTTCGGGCCATGGGAATTTGCCTCACGACGCACAAGAGGAGGACATTCAAACTCAAAAAGATGGGCAGTGATGTTCTCATGTATGTGTACAAGGGCAGTACATATGGAAGTCATTGAAACAATGAGTGCCGGCAGCTTCATTAATGCCTTAAGGAGATTCTTCGCTATCAGGGGCCCAGCAAAACAAATATGGTCTGACTGCGGCACTAACTTCGTCGGCCCTTCTCGAGAGTTGCAAATTAAGACTACAGATCCCAGTGGCAACAACGTGGAGAAGTACCTGAGCACGCAGAACTGCACATGGGTGTTCAACCCGCCACATGGGTGGGGCATGGGAACGGATGATTGGCATTGCTCGTCGCATTCTTGACTATCTGCTGCTTGAACAGAAAAAGTCTTCTTTGACGCATGACGTTATGGTTACGCTCATGGCTGAGGTGACAGCAGTCATCAATGCTAGACCTCTCATTCCAGTATCTTCAGATCCAGAGTCACCTCTCATCCTCACCCCAGCAATGCTCCTGACCCTCAAAACAGGCTCTACACCACCACCTCCAGGTAACTTTGAAGAGGCAGACCTCTTTAAAGAGCAGTGGAAGCAAGTTCAGAGCCTGGCAGACACCTTTTGGATTAGGTGGAGAAAAGAATATCTCAAGACTCTGTAGTCCAAGAGGTCAAACCTTCAAGAGGGGGACATTGTTCTCCTGAAAGACAATCAGGCTCAGAGAAACGAATGGCCTATGGCCACCATCACAAAGTCATTCCCAGGAAGGGATGGACTGGTTCGTAAGATCGAGGTAGAGATCTCCAAGGACAAGACCAAAAGGATCTTTTCTCGTCCTGTTACAGAAGTGGTCCTGCTTCTGTCTCCAAAGACTGATTCTTGTTGATTGATCTGGGGTTTAAAAACCCCAGGCGGGGAGTGTTCTGTCCTTGATATGTGTTTTTGGTGTATATCTGTCATGTATGTGTTTCTTGGCTGTGTTTTGGCACCACCTTGTGGTGGTTGGTTGACACTGCTGCTTGCTAGTGGTTTATTCGATTCCTGTTACTAGGAGAACAAACTTGTTTGTTTCAGAGTGTGCTCCACGTGTAGCTTGGGTTGTTTTCATGAACGGACGTCTGCTCTCCATGGGCTGTGCTTCGTATTTCCCGCTGGTTCACGCATCGTCTGTGAGTGTTATTATCCGACAGGCTGTGGCTTAATGGGAATATGTTGTATGTAAAATGTTTATGTTTGTAGGAATGCAGTGAGTATTCCTTGCGGCTAAGCTACTAGCGGCTAGGCTGATTAGCTTCTCATTTTGTGCGCCGTAGCTCATTGTGTGAAGTATTCTGTTTAGTTTAGCTCGTCAGTCGGGCAGTCAATAATAAACTGTTATGTCTGTATTGTCTTTACAGTTTCACCAAGTAAAGAGACTTCAGTAAAACTGACAACTGCGCTGGAGTTTTCTTTCAAACGGTTTAACTGGATGGATAGCTAGCTCAGTGCTAGTGAGACCTTTACATGCGGTATTGCGCTAAGGGGAAATTATTTTGACCGGACACTTTGACCGGAGAGATTTAGATTTGCCGGTCTTCAGCATATTTTACAGTTCATAGTCCGGTAATTACCGGCTAACGGGAACTCTGAATGTCGTATCTGAGAAGGTTCAAATTGGTTACTTTAATTAAATAGCGTGGTAATGAAACATACAGAAGGTGGTGGAGGGGAGCGCAGCTGCAGCTGGGTTCCCGGGTGTGTAGCGAAGGAGAAGGGCCCAACAACGCTCTCCCCCTATTTATATATCGTCCGTCGGCTGCTCCTTTTCAATGACGGCTGGCGATGCAGAGGGACCTCCCCCTCGATCTTCTGTGTCCGATATCGCACATAACAGAGGATTTAGACGTTGTATATTCATTACCTAACTCCACACGCCTCTTCTCCTCCTACTCTCTTTCATGACTTTTTATTTAATGCATTTTAACTGCTCTAATCGTGTTTTACGTAAAACCGGATGTCAAGCTTACTGTTGGTATTCCGGAGACTTCTTCCGGAATAGCTTTTCAAAATAAACTTTAGCATCAACGTTAGACGTTTCACATTACAAGTTTTAAGATTACTGTATGTTTAAACCTTTATATATACAGTCTATGGTTTAAACTAAATTACATCATTAACCTCTTAAGCACGGCGGTCCCCCCAGTGGACCCCCCCCCCCCCACAGTTTTTTTTCGAGACTGTGTCTCAGGGCTTCTTAACATTTATGAAACTATTAATGTGTAGCACCAGATTAATCGGAAGAATCTCAGCTAACTTATATGAACCATTTTTACCAAAACAAAACACAAGGGTAATAGAGAGGCGAAGTCCCTCCCCTTCCGGGAGCCTCCATGGGATGCCGGAAGCGGAAAATTATACATTGAAGTCAATGGAGAGAGAAAAGTTATCTTTTGATCCCGTTTGAATTGTGCCACGAATGACACATATGATGTTTGTCAATTTAAAAGAACATTTTGCAAGTCAAAAAAATAAAAATGTGTCATAAAACTGAAGTTACACATTTTTTTGTGTGAAACCGCTCAGTGAACTACAGGTCTCTGGTCTCGCACAATACGCGTCACCATCACAAAGACGGCCATCACGTTAGCAAATTTCACCTGTTTCTTTCAGAATGAGGCGAAAAGTATAAAACGAGGTGAACATCACTACAAGTCTGGGCATGTTGAGAGCTGTACATACACGAAAGGGGAGTTAGTCGGTTCTGTAAGAGCCAGCATGCGGGACCGGCTTTACAAGGTTTCGGTGAGTAATATGAGTGCAATGTGTAACGTTAATGTCAGCTAGCTAACATTAGCTAACAAGGTACACTAACGTGTTTTGTTTTAGCAACTAGTTTTCTCCTTAAGAACTTTGTGGTCTCTGTGTATGCTGTGGATAACATTAGTGTTCACAAGAACAAGATACACTCCCGTGTTTTGTTTTAGTTGCTCTTCAGATTGAAGCGGACAGTTTTATATCGACTATACTGTGTGTGTGATCTCCTTTTACATCTCGTTGTGTCATTTGAGTTTATTTGCTGTGTGTAGATTCAAAGATTTTGGTTATCTTGTCATTTTGTTTGGTTATCTAGGCACAGCTGTGTGTGACTCCCTCTGGTACACTGGTATGTGTTTTCCTAATGTAGAGAGCATTGATTAATTAATAAACTACACAGAGTCTAGATCCTGACCAAATCCTTTTTTTTATTGTTGATCAAATGTTTTTCAAAAATGTATTCATACACATTTAGAAAAATACAATGTACAATCACAACCAATATAACACAAATTACAAAAAATACAGAAAAAACAAACAATAACAACAATCAGACAAGAGGACAAAACTATGGAAAAATAAACCCTCCCACCCCAAGATCCGGACCATCCTTGTATTATTGCTCATTCAATCTATTATAGCATGCTAACGAATGGTACTTACTTTATGTTTACAGATCTGCATGGGAGACGATGGCGCGATGCAGAGCGCTGTCTGTGATTGTGCATGGGGGATGTACAAATGCAGCCACGCTGCAGCATTGGCAATATTTGCCATGTGGCAGATCAGCTCCACAGATGTTGAGTGCCAGTGGAGGAAGCCTGGCACTTCAAAAGTAGTCCAGCCTCAACTTTATCAACAGCGAGAGGAGACATACAACCCACTGGCCAGAGACATCGCCACTGAGGATGTAGACTGGTTCAGGTCTGCACTGAGGGGCGCACAGTGTGGCATGGCATGGCTTTTGTCACCTGAGCCAGAGCCGCGTCCTCAACATCAGGCCATTGTCACCGTGCCGGAGCTGGTGAAGGGGCATGGGGGTCGGGGGCTTGAGGCAATTCTTGCCTCAATGCGACTGAGCAGAGACCAGCAAGCTGCCATCCAGACAGCCACCGTAGGACAGCGGACAAATCCTCAGTGGCAGTTACACAGACAGGGCAGGTTGACAGCCAGACATTTTGGTGCTGTGCTGCGGTCGGGACTTTCATCCACTCCATGCGCGTCCCTCATGAAGAGGGTGCTTGGGGGGTACAACTTGGACGGAGTCATTGCTGTCAACTGGGGGGTTGTAAACGAGGCCGAAGGGGTGAAGGCTTTTGTGGAGGCCTATCAAGTGACAGTGTTCGAGTCTGGTCTATTTGTGAGTGAGTCAGGTGTTTTGGGAGCATCACCCGATGGACTTGTGCAGCCATCTGCCCTGCTGGAGGTAAAGTGTCCACACAGCCAGAGGAACATGACCATCGCGGAGGCAGTCCAGTTACCATCCTTCTGTCTCTGTGAGGAGGGTGGGTCATATATTCTCAAGGAGAATCACCCATACTGGCACCAGGTCCAAGGGCAGCTGTACATCACAGACCGGAGTCTCTGCTATTTTGTTGTGTGGACCACGAAGGAGGCGATCATCATCCCCATCCCCAAAGACCCTGCATGGCATGGAAATCTCCTCCTCCTAGAACAATTCTACACCCAGCATATGCTCCCTGTGTTGAGGACATTTAAATAAACATACTCTTAACACCCTCGGACTCTGCGTTGTGTTTCGTATGTGTGATGTGGTGTTATGCAGAGGGGAGGAAAACAGGACACAGCAGATTGTGGTGGAGATGCTGAGCAGTTATTTAATTGTTGCATGTAATTATTATTATACTGTGTGCTTCTTAGTTATTCCATCTTTTGCTGTAACATGGATCTGTATGTAACTCTATATTTACTTGTTATCTACCACACTTCCTTCTACATCATACACCATCATTATACATGATGGTGTATATAGGATATATATATTTGTATACATATCTGTAAATTGTATAATTTTATTTTTCGTATTTGGGATTGTTGGAAACGTCTTTTTGATCTCTGTCTATAAACACTGAGTAAGATTGACAATAAAGACAATAAAGATTGACAATAAAGTTGACTTTGAATTTGAAAAATATATATATTCTTTATGAAAATAGTTGACTGTTGGAGAAATGAATCCAAATGAAACGTTGGACTGAACTGCAACTACGCCTTTAAATCTCTACGGACTGTTTTTCAGTGGGTTGGCAAGTTCCTATCTTTAAACATTTATTAGTTTTTTCTCAGAACAGATTTGATTTTCTGAAGTTAATTTAACTTTGCCGACCATGTAAGATCATTATTAAAAGGTACAATCAATTTGTTTAGGGTTGACTAAAATAATGAAAAACATTCATTTGGATAATTTACTGACAGAATAACAAACTCAATGATGCTCGACTCACCTGTTCCCTTTTTATAAAGTGAAACAGTTGAAACGATAGATTTTAGTAAACTTAAAAACAACCTTCTCCAAAAGCTATCAAGGAATATACCGAATACTTGTTTTAGAACTTTATTACATATTTTTATATAAATAGTTTGAATGATCCATAATTGACAGAAGCTTGTGTTTACACTGACCTGTTACTCATATATTAATGTCTTTATAACTTCAGTAAACCACTACCTCACTAATTTATTTCATTCATCACGGTTCAGTAAACTAAGTGATACATGAACCAGTTTAATCATTATAATAATGTAGGATTGCAACTCTTTGAAACTGTAGGTGTCTCTTAAAAGAGCCGTTGTGTTTGGGTGTGCTGGTCTCAGGTCAGTCTAAGCCCTCTCTCCGCGGATGCGGCGGGCCAGCTGGATGTCCTTGGGCATGATGGTGACCCTCTTTGCTTGGTGCATCTTACTGGTGGGCAGCTACATGGATGTCGGTGCAGTCCACAATCATTGTGCAGTTGAAGGCAGAATGAATTTATTATTGACTCAGAATGAAGCACAACTTCATGTCATACCATGCCATTGACTTTATTTGTAATTGTGTAAAAACATATGAGCATTGATTAGCAAGCACGACCTGCAGGAACAGAGAATGGTGATGGATGGAGCTGGGAAGAGAGAAGAATAAAGAAAACTTTATTATCGGATATTAAAAATTCAATTTCAAAACAAGTTGCCGCTCCTACAGTTTTCTAGTATGTAAAGATGATTTCACATGACCTATGCAAAATATCACACTCAATACATGTGTGTCTCTGGGGGGTGCATTGTGCCTTTGATGTATATAAATAATATACCATAACCAAATACTATTACGTACAGTGGAAATCAGGTTGCCAGAGCAGGTCAGTCCAGTGTGCATGTTCCTCAGGGTCTCAGCAGTTACAGGTGAGGTAAAGGAAATGAAAGAGAAAAAGGTCAGTAACAACACTTGAAAGTAACAACACTTTGAATATTTATCTCTTTTAATAATTTTCTCTCAGTAATCACTCAACTACTGTCTTTCCAACAAACAGATTGACTCACCCTCACTATCATCACAATGAAACACGTCCAGAAGAATGTCATGCAAAGCTGCCTGCCTGCCTGCCTTCCTTCGACTCTCCCTGAACTGCCTGATCTTTTAATGTTCAATGTTAACCATTTGTGCAGATAGCATTAAGTAGAAAAGATCGCCGATGCTAATGTGGCGTTAGCCTACCTCCCGCCCCCTTAGCACCTGGTGGAGAGGGCGATAGGCTACTCTTCAAATGTTTCACAAAATACTTACCATCATGACTACTCTTACTGTTTAACATTTTGGTTTACTTCATGTTAAGGCTAATACAAATGACAAGGCTAAGTAATGTGATGCTAACTAACGTGCTCGCTACTAGCTAGGTAGCTAACTTGACTGTGTTCCATGCAAAACATGTATATTACCTGGTTTGGTCCTACGACTCCTGGTCCTTTCATCAGATGGGAAGCGATAGAACGAGCAAGTGGTATGATCACTTTTGTGATTACAACCTGGTACAAAGCACACAGGCATCTTGTAAAAGTTAATTTATTGGAGCAAACTCTTATATTTATTGGAGGGAATAAATCAGTTATGAGATCTTCTTCTTCTTTGCTTTAATTGCGAGTTGCAACCAGTCTTGGACATAGACTGTATATATAAATGGACGTAGTGTCCGTGACGTCACCCATAGAATTCTGCAGAGTTGCCGTGAAGCCCTTAGTAGGCGGAGTCGGCCACTAACGGCTCGACTGTGACGTCAGAGTCTAATCCCGCCTGCCCCAAATAAGGGCAAAGAGGCGGAGTCGAGGCGGGACCTGCTGCCTCCGAACTGGAAGTAAACAGAGCTAGCTCAGGCTAAGAAGCTAAGCTAACATGAAATACATGCATACCAAGTTACTGCTAACAGTGTAGTTCCCCTATATAAATGTTACATTCATAATCAAATGAGACAATTTGCAAGAGAATTAGCTATATTTTGTTGTTCTTAATGCTTGTCATTCACATGTTGAGAAAAGACGGACTCCACCGCCCGGATCTAACGGAGCCGCAGTGGGCTAGCTCCGGGATGCCGGCTAACTAAAATGTATATGTATGTATAAAGGGTTACGTCCTTAGCTGGCTAATAAGTAGCAAGCTAAGCTACCAAGCACACAAACACCTGCGAACGGGGTTAACATGTATAATATTATAATTTTAGACTTCTTGGAAGTTCTGTTAGTACATTCAAGCGCACAGCACAACATTTTAATTGTCTGGTATTTGTAACAATATTCCCTAAAAGGCAAAATCACCACGAACACGGCTAAAGCTAAAGGGTCAAGTACAGTACTATGACTAACTAACGTTGTAGCCTCTATGGTTGTAGCCTAGCAGAGTGGACAAGTTGCTGTTAGCTGACAGTGAGGCATGTACGTGTCCATCAAAGTGACGACGCCCTAATTTATGCAAAATATTTAAGGCTTAATATTAATTAAACAGATGAGTTGAGAAAAAATTCACCCCCCACACAGTAGTCATGAAGGGGGAATCTAATTATACAGAGAATATGGTTTTTTGAACCACGATGTAAACATGTTTATTTCTGCTGTAAAGTTGGGCATTTTAACATGGGGTCTATGGAAATTGCTCCATTCTGCAGCCTGCTCCTACTGGCCACTAGATGAACTGCAGTGTGTGGCACTTCCGTATTGGCGTCCCGGCTCTTCCCCAGAGTTTGCCGCTTGGTCTTGTAGCATTATCGCCTATGACATCACTTACGCGACACAGAATGGGATTTGGGATTTGTAGTGTTTCTAGTTGCGTATTTTTCATAGTCTTATATCTCAACAGTTTTACGACAAACTGTGACTTTTTTGACATGGAAATGATTGTTTAAGATTGACAAACATCTTATGTGTCATTCGTGGCACAATTCAAACGGGATCAAAAGATAACTTTTCTCTCTCCATTGACCTCAATGTATCATTTTCCGCTTCCAGGGTCCCATGGACCGGAAGTAGATGGGCGTGATTTCGACACTCTATACCAAGCCTCTGAATTAGCGCTGAGCGAAAAAATGCTAACGCACTTTAGCACATAATTCAAAATAAAGATAACCCCCTTATTACTTATCGAAACTGCACATTGTAGTGCTGTGAAAAGAGTGTCGGAGGCGGTGTATTAAGAATGGAGTTCCAATCTTTATTATCCATTAATATCAGAGAGGTTAACACATGAACTGCTCTGCTTGATGAGCTATATACAATATACAATATATCCGATTAAAGCTGAGACTCCACAGATTATTTAAGTATAGTATCATCACTAAGCGATCCGAACTCGCGACAGGGGAAGCAAACACAGCAACACACTCTCACTCCATAATCGTCCAGGAGCGACGTTTGGTCAGGGTCCCGTGGCGTGCAGTTGTGACGCTCCTAGGCTCCTTCAGCTTCATAAAGGGACGCAAATAGCTTTCAACTGATTGCAATGTATTCCCATCTGTGGTGGGATTTGACACTCATGGAAGCACGGCATTCGTTTGTGTCGGCTGCCCTTAAAGGCAATGTGAGCGTCCATTCCCATTGGATAATGGAGAATTGTACACCCGGAAGTAAGTATTCCCCTTACTGTCGATTGATTTTACAGTGATATCTGCACTACTCATCGACTAAAAAACACCAGATTATCCTTGTTAATTACACAACATTGATTGGTTTAAATTGTGTGCAATGCTTTTGTATTTTTCCCCTCGATTCGGAGAAACAAATATTTTTTCGGAGTAAAGGATGGCAGAAGACACTACACTACCCAGAATCCCCAGCTATCGTTTAGGACTACACCATGTGCTCTGTTTGACAAACCCCGTTTTTTTTCACCATTCATTCCAATGGCTGGCGTCTATGTCACGTGATCTTGAAATTTCTCCCTGCAGAAAAAAAAAACATGGCCGAACTTCGTTTTATTCTCGGTGGAAAATGCCTATTTTAAAGTTAGTTTGGCCATTAAAATGCGTTTTGATGTCATTTGATGCGAGAAAGTCGTTATTTCAGATTATGTGTGCAGTGGATGTACATGATCTTTAGTTTGCTAGTTATAATGAAGATTACTTCAGGAAATTGCGTCCATAGAACGTTTTCATTGTTACCAAGGTGGTTGCTAGGGACGCTGCTATTGTGGTGACCACCTATTAATACACTGGTTCATAATCCACACATGGAACTACAGTTGGGGGTATTGTTCCCACACGGACATGTTATGTGTTTGCTTTATATGTTGTGTGCCCTTCTGACTCTCTCTCTTGTTGTCCCGGGCTGCGACCCGACAACACCTCCTCATTAAAGTACCCTTTTGCACCTTCGATGCACCGCCTCCGACTCCCATATCTCCTGGCACTACACTGGTGACTCTGACACGTCTGGGGAAGTTTCCGGGACGAAGCCGAACACGGCAAAAGGAACTCAGGTTCCTTTCTCGAAATGCCGGGGATTTTTTGGAGACGTCCGTGGCTGCCACCGGCACGCGGACTGAGGCTCGGTGCGTGCTCCGCAGAAGGCTGGAGACGTTGCTCGCCGTTCCCGCATCGGGGGGACGATGCACGACCTGCTGGGTCGACCAGCAACCCCATGGCTACCTCATGGGGCTGTTTCTTCGGGGCGTGCGGCTGCACGTCCCAGCGGCGCTAGCTAACCACGACTAGCAGCTATCCACGTGGGGCTAACGACGGCTAGCAGCTACCGATGGCTGCCAGCTAACGGCCTCAGCTAACGGCTAGCTGCTAACGGCTATCGACCTTTTTTTTCTGGTGCCTGAGAGGAGGTTTGACCATGTCTGGTTGGCCTCGTGTGAATCCTCTCACTATTTCGCCCACCTGTTTTTTGACCGTGGACAGTACGGCCCTTTTTGAGCTTTTTCTGGTGCCTGAGAGGAGGTTCGACCATGTCTGGTCGACCTCGTGTGGACACTCTCACCTGTTTCACCACCTCGACGGCGGCTCCAGACGCCACTCACGCTCATCGACGCCTGGGTGGTGCACTCCTGGACCCCGTCTCGCCTCGGCGGTTTCGGACGTGCCTATGCCTTCATCGGCCCGTGGGTGGCGCGCTCCGGGACCCTGCCTGGCCTCTCTTCTTACCGCGGCTCACGGTTCACCTCGACGGCGGCTCCAGACGCCACTCACGCTCATCGACGCCTGGGTGGTGCACTCCTGGACCCCGTCTCGCCTCGGCGGTTTCGGACGTCCCCATGCCTTCATCGGCCCGTTTGGTGGCGCGCTCCGGGACCCTGCCTGGCCTCTCCCCTGTCCACGGCTCCTTCCTCCCGGGGATGCTGCTCCTGCCCCCCGGGGACCCGGTTCTTTCCCCCCGAGGACTTTGTGCCCGCTGCCGTTGTGCCCTCGCCTGCGGCCGGGCAGCGCTCCTCCCTGCTGGGGACCACCGGGATATTCACGCCGTCCCCACGTCGCGGCACTGCGGCCCCCTTACGACGCCTACTGCGGCCCCGTTCCGGCCCGTCTCCCACCCCCGGTGAGGATGCCCTCGCCCTCGTTAAGGCCCTGCCCTCTCCTGCGGCCCCCTTCCGACGGCCCGTTACATGGCCCGGCCCCACCCTCCTCGGCCCCTGTGGTGTTTCCTCCCGGACACGGAGATGGTTTCCATGTTTGAATTCTGGGGGGGCTTGTGTGGTGACCACCTATTAATACACTGGTTCATAATCCACACATGGAACTACAGTTGGGGGTATTGTTCCCACACGGACATGTTATGTGTTTGCTTTATATGTTGTGTGCCCTTCTGACTCTCTCTACACCTCCTCATTAAAGTACCCTTTTGCACCTTCGATGCACCGCCTCCGACTCCCATATCTCCTGGCACTACACTATCGATATTATTTCTGTTATGTTGTGTAACTGTTTAATGGTGTTATCTTTATTGCTACCCCCTTCCCCGTCAATGTATAGTGTTGGTCCACAGCGCAAACGTATCAGTTTAACAAAATCCGCATCTAAAGATACGTTATTTTCCCTTGTGCAATTCCAGTCTCACATCTCACAGCACATCGTCATTAACAAATACCGGAAACAGACCGAAAAAATAATAAAATAATACTTTATTCCGTGTGTGCTTGCTTTTCTCTTTGAAAGTCATCACATAACGGCATTGTAATACACGGTTCGGCTGCATTAAATATTACATATCTGCCGTAGTTCTCTATTTATAGAGAACCACCAACTCATAAAGCTGGCAATGTCCTTGATCTCATATTCTCAAGGAACTGCACTACTTCTAACCTCTCTGTAAACCCGCTCCACACATCCGATCACTTCTTCCTTTCATTCTCTCTACCCCTTTCCAAACATAACAATCTAATCTCTTCTCATCCTGCACCTGTCCGCCGTAACCTTCGTTCCCTCTCCCCCTCTACCTTTGCCTCATCGGTGCTCTCAGCCCTCCCTTCCTCTGACTCGTTCCAACTCCTGCCTCCAAACTCTGCTGCAGAAACTCTCCTCTCTACTCTCTCATCCTCTCTGGACTCTCTCTGTCCTCTCACATCTCGGCAGGCTCGTCAGTCCCCCCATGCACCCTGGCTAAATGACGCACTGCGTGCTAATAGAACCGTCCTTCGGGCAGCAGAGCGGAAATGGTGGAAATCCAAACACCGTGACGACCTCCTAACCTATCAGGCTCTCCTCTCCTCTTTCTCTGCTTCGATCTCTCAGGCAAAGAGCACTTTCTTTCAAGATAAGATCCAATCTTCCTATTCCAATCCCAAAAAACTATTTTCCATTTTCTCCACCCTCTTGGACCCTCCGAAAGCCCCTCCTCCCTCCTCACTTCTGTCAAGCGACTTTGTTAACCATTTTGAAAAAAAGGTTGATGATATTCGCTCTGCTTTTTCTGACTCACCTTTACTCACCGCTGGGTCACCAGACCCTCCTTTCACCCACACACTGACCTCCTTTTCCCCTCTCTCTCCAAGTGAGGTTCTTACCCTCATTACCTCTGCCCGCCCTACCACCTGTCCTCTGGACCCTATCCCTTCAAACCTCCTTCAGACTATCGCTCCTGATATTCTACCGTTTCTCACCCATTTCATCAACACTTCTCTAACTTCTGGTCACTTTCCAAACAGTCTCAAGGAGGCAAGAGTAAACCCTCTCCTAAAGAAACCCACTCTCAACCCGTCTGATGTTATAAACTACAGGCCTGTCTCTCTCCTCCCGTTCCTGTCTAAAACACTTGAATGCGCTGTCTTTAAACAACTCTCCTGTTATCTCCATCAGAACAACCTTCTGGATCCGCACCAGTCTGGTTTCAAGGTAGGTCACTCCACAGAAACGGCCCTCCTTGCTGTCACTGAGGAACTGCACACTGCCAAAGCAGCATCCCTCTCCTCTGTCATCATCATGTTGGACCTGTCAGCTGCATTCGACACGGTGAACCATCAGATTCTCCTTCGCACTCTCCAAGAACTTGGAGTTTCAGGCTCTGCACTTTCCCTCCTCACCTCATACCTCAAAGACCGTACCTACAGGGTAACTTGGAGAGGGTCCGAGTCCGTCCCTTGTCAATTAACTACAGTGGTCCCTCTGTTCTTGGTCCCCTCCTCTTCTCCCTGTACACAAACTCGCTCGGATCGGTCATTAGCCCGCATGGTTTTTAATACCACTGCTATGCTGACGACACCCAATTAATTCTGTCCTTTCCCCGCTCAGAGACCCAGGTCGTCGCACGCATCTCTGCTTGTCTAGCTGACATCTCTCAGTAGATGTCTGCTCATCACCTCAAGCTCAACCTTGACAAGACTGAACTGCTTTTCCTTCCGGGAAAAGATTGTCCCACTCTTGACCTGACAATCAACATCGGCACCTCTGTTGTTTCCCCGACTCAGACTGCAAGGAATCTGGGTGTGACCCTAGATAACAACCTGTCCTTCACTGCAAACATCGCTGCTACAACCAGTTGCTGGAGATATACGCTGTACAACATCAGGAAGATTCGTCCCCAGCTGACCCAGAAAGCCACCCAGGTTCTGGTCCAGGCTCTCGTCACCTCACGCCTAGACTACTGCAACTCCCTCCTGGCTGGTCTACCTGCATGTGCCATCCGACCTCTGCAGCTCATCCAGAATGCAGCGGCTCGTCTGGTCTTCAACCTTCCAAAAATGTCCCACACCACTTTGCTCCTCCGCTCCCTTCACTGGCTCCCGGTAACTGCTAGAATCCACTTCAAGACACTAGTACTTGCATACCATGCTGCGAATGGATCTGGCCCTTCCTACATCCAGGACATGGTTAAACTGTACACCCCAGCACGCGCACTACGCTCTGCATCAGCCAAACGACTCACTGCACCCTCGCTGTGAGGGGGACCCAAGTTCCCATCAGCAAAAACACGTGGGTTTGCTATCCTGGCTCCAAAATGGTGGAATGAGCTCCCCATTGACATCAGGACAGCAGAAAGCCTGCACATCTTCCGCCGCAGACTGAAAACTCATCTCTGTCGACTCCACTTTGAGCGATAGAATTACTAACAAGGCACTTATATACTAATAAAGGACTGGCTTATCTATAGCCAGCTGAGTAGCACTTGAAATGTTTGGCTCTATGATACCTGATGTACTTATTTGATTCTGTTTTCTTCAGGGTTGTGTCTTCCTGGTCGTATGCACTTATTGTAAGTCGCTTTGGATAAAAGCGTCAGCTAAATGCAATGTAATGTAATGTAATGTAATAGAGCCCTGATGAGAAGACTTCTAGACAAACATGAGGAACTGAAAACGTGACGTGGATCATAAATATATCAGCAATTAAACAACATCTTACATTTCTTTTCACACAATACGTCTCCTTGCAGTATCAACACTAATTCGGCTGAGTTTTATATTTGATCCAATTGGTAGATAGGCTGTATTTACACCATAAAGGTGCACAGCTGATATAAAGGACACCTAGTGGTTAAAGCATGTTATTGAATTTCATTATTTTTATTATTAGATATTAATAGGATCCCTATAAAGTATGTTCATTACTCGTTATTCTCTACTAATAGATAATTAAAGACTGTATATAATGACTATTTTGCACATCCCTTTCAAGATTTCAAGATTTTCTAAGGTTTATTGACATAATGACCTGCTCTATCGAAATCAGTCGCATTGACCCGAAGACACATGTTGAGTTGTATACACTGCTGGAAAGAGGATATTCCTAGCTTTCCAATGATATCAGGATTGTTTTTGTACTCCAAATATTAAGCGAAATATATCACATTATATAATGACTGTCACCGAGTCATCATTTTGAGAAAAAGGCCTTCAAAGTTTTCTCTTCTCTGGAATCCATCGATCTGATTGATTATTAGCGGAGCAAATGATCAAAATACTACGGAGGGAAGATATTTTCGTTTGGATTACTGGTCTGGGGGAAGCTCGCGAGTGTGTGTGTGTGTGTATACGTGTGTGTATACGTGTGTGTTTGTGTAATTTTGCGTTTGTGTGTATTGCGTTTGTTTCCCGGGGAAAACCTGTGACGAAAAACCTGTGACATTAAATTACTCCGTTCTCCGCTTGTAATTATGCCGTTACAAGCTTCAAAGTTGTATTTATCATCTGAATTTGCCGAAAAAAGTTTAATATTCTGAAAGCCAAGACTTTGTTTAATTGAAATCAGATGAAAACAAACTGTAACGGACCCTGCAGTGTTATTTATGATTACTCTACGCTTACATTCATAATGTCAGCCGGAGGGAGGGGGGGGGGGCGGCGCTGCGGAAGAGCAGATTGCATGTCATCTTCCCTTTACAAGCTTAAAGAATGTATTTATCGTGTGAGTTTGGAAATAAAAGTTTCATATTCTGACAGCCAAGACTTTGTTTGTTTAAAATCAAACAAAACACACAAACCCCGAAAAAATAGCTTTTTACGCTAATCCACGTTTATTTTGAAATGAGCCGTTGCGACTTCCGACCAGTCTATGCTACCGACTGATTTCGATAGAGCGGGTCACGATGTAGTTTTGCATTGAATGAAAAACTTGGGTCGCAGGTTCCTCAATAGTGCATTACAAGACATCTATCAATATTTGTGCATACCTCCAGCAATGTTAACTATGTTGAAGCACTTATTTTTACTGATATTATAATGTATTATACGATGTATGTAGATATTTCATCTCCGGCCTTGTCAGGTATTGAACAATCAATAAATAAAGAACACAGAATTGTTAAATATAAAACACAGAATTTGTGTGATTATACTAAATGATTTACAAATAAACACCATTGCATATTTACAACTGTTACACATGCTGATGTAACGCAAATGTTTCCAACTTGGGATCAATAAAGTATATCTTATCTTAAGCTGATCGATGGCTACTGCCATATTTGCAAAATTTGCCTCTGAACCTTGACAAGTGCATGTTTCAGGCTTATCAATTAACAACAGGAGGGGTCACAAACATAAGACCAGCTGTTAAATAGAGCTCTTCTGACCTTAGCTGGCATGTGGGTATATATTAATGCTGCCCATTATGGGCACAAGCAATTTTCACCCATTTATTAATTATATGTTTTAAATGTGAGTGTTTCCTATCCCCTAAACCTCCAGGGATGTACACAGTTTAATACTCGCAACTTCTTATTATGGGAAATACGAAAACGTCTTTTAAAACTACAACTCCCAGTAGAGACGTGCCATAGATAGAGAACATGTTGCGAAACACAATAGCCAGCATGTGTAGTTCTGGGGACGGGGTGGGGGAGGAGGGGACGCGGTGGACCCGTTCAAATCCAGTTTTGGACAGTCTGCCGTGGTTCCATCCCATTTCAAGTGCTGTTCGACGCTCGGCGTAACCCTCGGAACACACTCTCCAATCACAGAGCTTGAGGACTATCACGGGGTTTGTCAAGCGAAGCGGAGAGAATACTTACTTCCGGGTGTAATATTCTCTAAAGCAAATGAGCTGCTCCGACCACCGGTCCTGACGGACTCCAACTTGTGTTTATTAATCAAACAAATAAATAAACAGAAGGATAATTATGTGTTATTGTTGAGTAAATGGAGAATTGCACAGGGGAAAATAACGTAGGCTATCTATGCCACAATTTTAGATGCGGATTTTGTTAAACTAAAATGTTTGCGCTGTGGACCAACACATTGACGGGGAAGGGGTTAGCAATAAAGATAACACCATTAAACAGTTACACCAGTAGGTGGTTTGGTTTAAAAAGCTGTCAAGTTTACAGTGTTAACATAATAAAATATACTGCTGTTTCTGGTTTAGTTTACGACGGATATATTTAGTTATTGTTTTGATATTTGTAACACAAAAGCGACGGAAAAAAGCCACAGCAACACAGAAAAGATGGTCTTAACATGACCCAGCGGTCTAGTAGTTAATAAAAAACAATAATATCAAAACAAAATATTACTACTAGCTTTATTGTGAAATTCAAACTGAACGGTAAAAGAATAGTTCCCGGTCTATTCTGAGCCCGATCTCTGTAGATAAATAAAAATAAAGAACTACGACAGATGTGTAATATATTTAATGCAGCCGAACCATTTATTACAATGCATTCATGTGATGACTTTCAAAGAGTAAAGCAAGCACTGCTGAATAAACTATGATTTTATCTTTTACGAAACGTTTTTTTTCATATGGAATGCAGTTGGAGGTCAACCAATCACAGAGCTTGAGAACTAATCATGGGATTTGTCAAACAGAGCACATGGTGTAGTCCTAAACGATAGCTGGGGATTCTGGGTAGTGTAGTGTCTTCTGCCATCCTTTACTCCGAAAAAATATTTGTTTCTCCGAATCGAAGGGGAAAAATACAAAAGCATTGCACACAATTTAAACCAATCAATGTTGTATAATTAACAAGGATAATCTGGTGTTTTTAGTCGATGAGTAGTGCAGATATCACTGTAAAATCAATCGACAGTAAGGGGAATACTTACTTCTGGGTGTACAATTCTCCGTTATCCAATCGGAATGGACGCTCACATTGCCTTTAAGGGCAGCCGACACAAACGAATGCTGTGCTTCCATGGGCGTAAAATCCCGCCGCAGATGGGAATACATTGCAATCAGTTGAAAGCTATTTGCGTCCCTTTATGAAGCTGAAGGAGCCTAGGAGCGTCACAACTGCACGCCACGGGACCCTGACCAAACGTCGCTCCTGGACGATTATGGAGTGAGAGTGTGTTGAACACAGACATCACAACACTACCTTTATGGAGCTTCTAGGGAGATCGTCTCACCGTAGCTGTCAATCTGATCAAAATACGTGTTCAATGGCATTACGAGAAAAAACGCGGCTGAATCGGTTGATCCATCGGTTAATAATGTATCTGTGGCTTTGAAGCAATTGTTTATAATCCATAATTCCATTTTTATGTAAAAATTGGAGCAAAAAAGTTAGCTGCTAATGGTAGCTACCAGAGTGAATGCAGCTTCCGGTGTTGCGTCACTCTCACTCCTTATTTGTTCATGTGTTGGTGTGTGTAGAACTTCCCCTCGATTCCATTGGCTCTAGCGGTTATAAAGAGATTTCATTCGTCAAAATCGACCAGGTGATCCACCCAAATGACCCCAGAAGTGTTTTTTTTTTGCGAAATCTCTCTAAAAAGGTCAAATGTCACTTGTTTTGCATCAATCTTGATACAGGGTTATTATATGTTGTACTTTGGATTCCTAAAGCTTTTAGTCTACCTTACCATCATCCAAGAGTAGTTTTCACTATAAGTAAAAAATTATTTTTGGACGGACACTATAATTTACAGTTTTTTTACTATGTTCAATCTGAATTTTCTTTAAAATAAAAAACATCTATATTGATTCTGACTTTTCTACATCCAACTCACAGGTTTATCATTACTTTGAGAAAAAAGATTATTAATGTAACCCTTTTAGAAGGGAAGATATGGTCATTTGTTCTGAGAATGTCATTTTCGAGCCTGAGACCTGAAAAACAGGCTCAGTGCTTAACAGGTTAAACATTGATTTTAATTTCTTACAATCCCTCCTTACAGACCCTTTAAGGTATAGTAATACTGAAATCAATGAGTTCTTTATCTGAACTTTGCATAGTACATAAGTCATATCAAAAACATTCAATCACAAATGGAAATGGTTCAATATCCGTCATCAGAAATACAAAAAAATACTTTGGTTGGTCTTCAACATAAAAGTTTTTCTTTGTGCATAACTTCTAGTGTTAACATTCAATATCACTCTTCAAAATAGCAGCAATTAGCTTGGTATCAGAACATTTCTTGCTCCCTCCTATACCACATTCAGTGTTAAGGCACTTGTTTTTACAAAGTATAAAAAGAAACAAACTATTTTAGAATAGTACAAAATAATACTACTACTTTGTAGCTGGTTCTTCATTCTAATGATTTCATCATTAGAAGTATCACATCATTTGGACATTCTTTGAACAATCTCATCATTGACATCCATCTCTGTATATGGGGTTGGGTCGTCTTGTTCTGCTAGCATTTGTAACTGTTTCCTCATAAGAAATGTACCCTCCCTCCTTCCATACCTTTTAAGGTATGAAAGGAGGGAGGGTACATTTCTGGCCAGTTACAACAGTTGTAGAATTTCTTCACTTAAAAGTTCCTACTTCAGTACCTTTGGGTGGTCTGTTCTAATGCTGTGATAAAGTCCCTGAAATGGTGTGAAAACTGGTGGAATATCAATAACTCATTATACTAATTTATCTTCAATTCTGGTCTACTTAAAGAACTATGCTAACCCCTTTAACAGTGTGTGGAACCTTGGGTGCCCGAGCATGTGATAATTCCTCCCTCCTTTGTCAAGGATTTTAAAAACAGAAGTCATTTCATTAATGGTTTGTAGCTCAATTTAGGAATTTTCACTTATGGCGGAAATGTTTCTACTTTAAATAACATCTCTAAATTTCAGATCATCACTGATTTAAATGGATGACCATAAATCAGAAAATACTGTCAACAGCCCTAAAATATCATTTGTCGTCATGTTTCTAGGTATAAAATCTTATATAATTCAGGCTATGAATGATATATGAACAAACCCTTCTGTAAAAGCCTTGATAATATTGATAGGAATATAACTGGAAGGTTTGGTGTATCTACGTGCTACTGAAGTTGACATTTCGAACTCAGAGTAGGAGAAAAAACTAATTTTGAGAAAAGGACCTTTAAAGATTGCAGTGAGGCGCTAGCTAAACCCTCCTGTTCTTTGGATGACAGCTTGCGCATCGACGCATCCCGTGAAGGTATTTCATGTTTGGGGTCATTTGTTTTTTGTATAACCTTGCTTCGTGCAAGTGACAATTGTTGTCGTCTTCTCTGTGAACGTTTTTTTCTAGCAGAAAGCTAACCATGAAGTGTTTTAGCACACCACGTGACGCATCTGAACGAATCAGGTTGTCAGAAATTGACAACAGCCAATGAGATTTTGTTTCTTGGTTTAAGACCCCTTTGTACATTCACGATTGGTTGCTGATACAAAGGAAATGACCATATTTGGATCCGATGAGATTGTGCAGGAGAAACGGAGCTTTCCAACGATATCTCTGATGACACGTGCACACAGCGGTCGTGGTATTTTATGTTACGTTAGAATGCTAACTTTTGGTGGATTTAGGAGAAATCTACAGACAGATCTAGGGGAACCTAGGCGCAGCATAAAATGTGCACTCTCTCCAGATAACAAAGAGACACTGGGCCGGATCTGGGCCGCACATAGCAGACGATCTGGCCCGGATCCGCCAAACGGACTCGGTCCGTTGTCCAAACGCACATCGGGCTGAAACTGGATCGGATCCGCAAAACGGATCTGCGGCAGATATGTGCCAGCACTGGTCCAGCTCCGTTTCAATATGGTTCTCCGCGTTCCAGATCCGGTACGGACCCGCGTTCCAGATGCGATACGGATCCGCTTACCAGACGCGATTAGATTAGATTAGAAGGACCTTTATTAATCCCCGTGGGGAAATTCAGCAGTAGGAAGCAGCAACAGGGTAAGCGTGAAAAAAAAAAACAGGACAGTAAAGATTCACACAGGTCAAAAATAGAAATAGGATCAATAATAAAGCAAAATGGTAATGACAAGATAACTGAGAGCATATATAAACATTTGGTCATCCGAGCTATGTACTAAAAGTTAAAGTGACAAGTGAAAAGTAGGATGGATCTGTACATATGACATATATATATATATATATATATATATATATATACACATCTAAATATATTTATCTACTAATAATATACGGCTCTGTATATATATTTATCTACTAATAATATACGGCTCTGTTTACTAGACTACTGACAACTTCAATTTTTGCCTTATCTTCGGCATTTAAACACATTAAACATTGCTAATATTGGCTATATTTAAGTCTTCATGGAAGTGTCGCCATTTCACTTTTCATCTAAAGTTAGTGGACCAGTCAAATGAAGGAGGTACATTCATAAACGTTAAGTACTTTTCAATAGCTTAGAGCTAGGCAAGCAAAATTAAGGAGGAACTGTGTAAATTATGAATAACATGTGATGGTGTTTAACACGTCTGCAGTTTACCAAGTAAATCCTCAGATTATGTTTGGCATTAGGTCATGTGCTGTGACCATAGCAAACAAACTAACTATCATGGTGGTGGTATTTACTTCAGACACTGTTACTTTACTCAAGGTATCAGAAACATAAAATAACAATATACAAGTCGAGATGTTTGCTGTATACGTGAACATAAAACTTTATTAAAACATGAACTGTAAACTTAAAAACAAAAACAAAACGAAACAAAAACGATAAAATAATTAATATTGTCGATCGGGGACGGGCAGTTTATCCTGGCTTTGATGTCTCCTCTCCTGTCTCTCCTGGCGGCCCCCTTCCCTGTCGATTGCCAGGTTAAACCAGCGAATGGTATGCTGGGATATGTCTGCATCCATCGCTGCACTCGTTATAGCGCATTTGCGCACTGCACCTATTGTAAAACAAACACACAAAATAAGTTCTTACACTGTTCTAATACTGCTAGACTGTAGTGCCATCTACAAAGAAAGGTGATTTAGCAATGGCCAACAGAGACCAGTGACAGCCAGTGGGTGAATGTAACATTAAGACATGCTGCACATGCAATGGGGACAGAGACCATAGTGGTGGCATTCAGAGTAGGCGTCAGTGGCGGACAGTCAGGGGCCTGCTAAGCCAAAATTAAGACGAATATTGCATTCACACATAATATGTTAGTTTACTGTAAATGTCTGTTTTCCTTCTCATTATCCTTCCTTCCTCGTTTTCCTTCTCGCTTTGTTTGTTAAAAAAACTTTTCCATCAGTGTATTAAAAATAAATAAAAATGTATGAATAGTTTTAAAATAAACAAATAGTTATTGAAATAAATTAGCTTCCTGTTCATCCCCTCTCTTCTGGGGCGATAGAACATTTCCCAGTCAGTGCAGTAGAGCAGCCAATTGCTGACCGTTGCAACACATGACACGCACAAATTAAGCCAATCATCTAATGTGATGCCAAAAAGGCACGAGCAGTTAATCAGTCAATCACAAGCAACCGCGAATTGTACAACAGAAAGGCTTGGCTACCTTGATACTGTCACGCACACATGGAGAATACGGCCAAGGCCTGCTAGGCAGAGTTAGCATCGAAGCGTAACTGGAGGAAGGCTCCAGGATGGGTAAAGGATATGTCTTACAAAAATAATTTACGACACGAACATTCAACATTATTATTCATATTAGCACCTGCCAATCATTTGAGTAACACCCGATGGCGAAATTAAACAAGAATACATGCAGCGTTCTGTCGAGCAGCGCATTTGTACTAAAGCTTATTGCTGCCATGCCAGAAAAACATACAAAGTGATGTTTTTCACGTTTTAACATTTTAACTTTATAATGTGAAAAATATATTGTTATCACATGATAAACATCTTGTTATAACAATACACTTTTCATGTAATATTGTGATCCTGATCAGGGTTTCTTTCTGGCTAGGCAGCAACAGGCATTTGTATGTGCAACATACATTTGTATGTGCAACATGTTGCAAAATGTAAAACTTGGTTTGTGTTTGATTAAACTTGGTAGGGCTACCGAGTTTTAAATGTTGTGTCAAAATGCTTGAAAAGTGTGCGTTTAAATGCTAAAACGATACAATTGTTTTTTAGTCCTATAAAACATAAATCGTCATTGAAGGCCGTCATAAAACCCCTGGCCCGCCAATGATGGGCATAGTGTAAAAACAAATAGAAAAACTTTGCAGCACATGCAAACACATAGATGGAAAGTGAAAGACTTAAAAGGTAGTGATTGACAGGCTAAGGGAGTCTTGTGAAACAAAGTGCTTACAAGATTAAGGTAATAGATTCAGTTCCAAGAGAACAAACTGTTGCTTGAACTTTACCTGTAGGATAGAAGTGTCTGTTAAATGAGAAGATGGAAATTGAGTGAATGCAATCTAATTCAACTAGGCCAATCTAATTATTTTTTACACCATTATGATGAAATAAACGTAGATTAACGTTCCTGTAGCTTCTTATTGCACTTGCATTTGTTTTAGTTACTTGTGGGCTACTTAACATGAATAATCACAGTTACTATCCTTTTACTCCATCACATTTAAAAAAGAAATAGACTATTGTTATTTTAACTCCACCACAGTAATCCATCATCAGCTTTACTTTTTAGATACAGTTTTAACTCACAATTGATCATAACAGGCTTCAACATATACATTTTTATATATTACCAAGTGGTTTCATGTACAACCCACACAAGTATCATGCTAAATGAGCTCTGTTGCTTGGATATGACTAGATCCTGATGTCAGCGTAATATAAAAGTACATAACGATTGATGTGTAATTTAGCATAATTTACTAGCTAGCCGCTAGCTGCTAACTGCCGCCTCGTTAATATAAATCCAGTACCATGCTGTCATGAACGCGCGGTGCTGTTACGTGTACGCAAATTCACGTGCTTAATGTGAACAAGCCTTTTGGGCGGCTTGGTTAAAGTTGCGCATGCTCTATGAGTGCACATACGGGTACTTCTCAGGCATGCCGGGTAAACTGTGACGTTTCGCTCTCTCAAAAGTTGGGCCATTTTGTCATCATGCGCCATTGAGCAACTCTCATAGGAATGAATGAGGCCCCGCCTCCCACGCTGTATCCAGTCTTATTATACATCCATGGTTGAGACGTTCAACCACTCATTCATGTAAGACTGTTTCCACTATTGTTTGGTGTGTCTTTACTCTATGTAATTGAATATATGTGTATTGGTCATGCCATGCATGTATGTAGTACTTTGTCAGCTTATCTTATCTAGTATCTATCTAGTACTTTGTCAGCTTATCTTGCTGCATTGCTCTGTTTCAGGGTGTCGTCATCCTTGTCATTAAAGTACCGAAACTGACATTGAGGAGTGTGTTTCTTCAGTTACCAAATAAGGAGTGAGAGTGACGAGTAGCAAAAACCGGAAGCTGCGCTAACCTCTGGTGGCTACCATTAGCAGCTAATATTTATCCTCCGATTTTTGCATAAAAATGGAATTATGGATTATCAATAATTTTTTCAAAGTGACAGATACATTGGATTAACCTATGGATTAACCTTCAGCCGTGTTTTTTCTCGTTTTAATGCCATTGAACACAACTTTTGATCAGAATAACAGCTAAAGGTGAGCATATCTCCGTGTTTTGCTACCTAAAGCTACGTCGTGTGTTGTCTGTATTTGCTTCCCCTGTCGCGAGTTCTAATGGCTCAGTGATGATACTTATATTTCTATAATATGTGGAATCTCAGGATGTTAGCTACTGTAAGCTTGTTTGTGCAGATCCAATAAGTCAGTGGTTCCCAACCTTTTTTGTCTTGTGTACCCCCTGAGCCTTTTGTCATACCATGAGTACCCCCTCACTCATACGTGCTGATGATCCTTCACAAGTAGAACGTAACTGATTATTGAATGAAAATAACTTTATTTCATCTCCTTAATTTGAACATCTAATTCTCAGGCATTTTCTTAATTTTAACTTAATACACTCAATAAGAATAAATAAAAATGAATATGTTGCCTTGAAAATAAATAATATAATCAAATAAATACATATGAAATCAAAATAATCAACTTATCTTTGCTATATATATATCTTGTAACATTTAGGCCTAAACCATGGAGCCCCTTTGAATAAGTCCCCTTTAAACAGGCATTTAAACTTTAATTCAGGAACAAAACACTTAGCAAAATAATATCCAGAATCAGTATAGGCCTAGCAGTTTCTTTTACAGTCATTAGTAGTAGTCATTTACAACTTTTTAAGCACAGTTAGTATATGTTTATAAAATGGACAAGTCAAATCAAGCAATCTGATGTTTCTTAGCCGTGATATAATGAGCGTATATCCAGGGAATAGTTGTTGTTACTTTTCACAAATCAGTATCCCTGCGCGTCTGAGAACCGTTATAAAATCCTAAACTAAACTTTATATAGTAAACTAACTAACTAACTAACTAACTAACTAAGCCAAAATGGAAACATTTAAGGTTAACTTCGACCTCCGGGGTGGGCTTACTATGGAGGAGTGGATTGAGAAGTGCCTATCTCCAGAAAAAAAAGCACCTAAACGACGACATTCGCTATCTGTTAATGTTGTTGCATAGCAACCACCTCGCACTCTGTGCAGAAGGCAACGGAGGGACGATTTTATTTTATTCCCGGGCTGATTTTTAGTCCCAGTCCGCCACCGAACGTAGCTATTATGTAAGGTAGTTGTAAATCAAACAAGTGCAGTACATGCCATGTTATAAAGCCGTGGAGGGCGGGAGTTTATAAACCAAAGAGTAACCGCCCTTACGGGATGCTGTAATAAGTAAAGCGAACGCACCCGCAAGGATACCTGGCCTCCTATTGGTTGAGGGATTTTGACAGGATTGTTGCACAAAAGTTTTGAGCGCGCACAGAATAAATCTGAGAGCAGAACAAATCTGTAAACAGCAATATATCTGAGTGCAAGCGTACAGTTTGAGCCGAAGCAGAGCAAATCTAAGTGCAAGCAGGCACTATTTGAGTGGAGGACAGGGTTTGAGGGAAATAAATACATAAAGTATGCTCTCAAATTTAAATACCACGCTCTTGAATAAAGATAGGGAATACCCCCCATAGTTTATGTCCGACGCATCTTTGTAACGCACGAAGGACAGGAGCTCTGCTTCTCCACTCACATCTGTCATTTCATCCAGCTGCAAAGCGAACTGACCGGCTAGTTTTATTTTGTTCACCACTTGTCCAATTATATTAACAGACATATCATTGATCCGACGGGATACGGTGTTATTCGACAGGGGAACTTTCTTGAGTGCTTCGGCTGCTTTCTTGGCTGGCCGGCTCTGTTGTGATTGTCTTCTATCATAATTTCGGCCAACGCAGTCGCTGCAGGGAGAATGAGCTCCTCAACAATAGAGTGAGGTTTTTTTATTTAGCCACAAGCAGGGACACGGCGTGAGATGCCTCGAGTGCTTTCATTAACACAGTCGTGGCTTTCATCATTACTGTCTGGCTCGACTTAAATTCCGACAGCTTTCGTCTGTAAAATGATTCACTTTTATCGACACTTCCCGAGTGTTTGGTGCTCTGGTGTCTCTGTAAATGCGCTGGCTTCATCGCACTATTAGCCAGGACTTCACCGCAAAAGAAGCACTGAGGCTGCGGTGGGTCCGCAGAAGAATAAATTAATCAAAATAATATATATGTTTCACTGTACTGCCTTGGTTTCAGTTTGGCCTCTTTCTTACGTTTCTCGGCGGGCTCCTCTGAACCCTGGCCTGAACCCAGAGCAAGCGGACGTTTCAGCCATTTATCCATAGCGCAGACCTACCAGTATTTTTCTGGCTGCAGGTAAGCAGCTGTTTTCATTGTGGGATTTTGGCGCGGTTGTGCCACAGACTATTGTCTCCCTAGGGAAACAAATCGCGCACTATCATTTTTGACGGGATTATTATTTTTTTTACTTGTCACCTTGGAATTCCACGTACCCCCTACAGTTCCCTCGCGTACCACTAGGGGTACGCGTACCCCCGGTTGGGAAACACTGCAATAAGTATATCGATCGGTATAGCTAGAGTTCTGTGCTCTGCGTTAGCATGTTTTCGCTCAGGGCTCATTTAGATCCTTCTTGAGACACTTGTGTTTTTGTTTCGGTAAAAATGGTTCGTATCATCAGTTAGCTGAGTTTCTTCCTGTTAGGAGGGTATGACAGATTCATATTTTTTTTAATATTAAGAAGCCCTGAGACACAGTGTCGTGAAAAAAAAAAGACCCACTGAAGGGGTCTTTGGGGCTTAACAGGTTAAGAGTTATATTTCGTGGAAACGTTTTAGTGTGTGTGAGTGTGTAATGCCACAAGGATGTTTGCTTGGGCCTTAACTTTTATTTAGTTTTAATAATGATCTTCCATATTTTCTTGAAAAGGCCTGATATTTGTTTTGTTACAGATCACTTGTTGAGCTTGTATGAACAAACATGTAAAATTATGCTGATGGGAAATAACTAATGTTATTTTGCTATTTGGGAAATATTTGGGTATTTTACGTTATATATTCTTGTCTGATTGTCAAATTAAATGCTAATTTGGTGCTAGTGATGGTTATTGTAAAATTGTATATGATATTTACCCCCGGACCCCCCTCGAGTCCACCCCCCAATTATAAAAAATGCACACGAGTAGGATACTAACTACATTTAGACCATTTATTATGTTTAACCTATGTCTATACGTTTCTGTTTTTGTAGTGTGTAGTGGTCTATTGTAGAGCGTTTTCATTTATTCTTCATATTTTACATTGTGTATTCCTTGGATACTCTGTTGATATACGGTATAGCTTTTCTACTTTATGATTTTCAGGCTGGGTTGGGGGCTGGAAACAGCACAGAAAAGGTACAACCAACTTTCCAGCCCTGCACATTTCACTTATGTATCAGATTTCAGGTGCCATTTTAGGTGCATTTCAGGTGAAGGTAGGTTTCAGGTTTTTATGCTGCACACATTGTATTTGTGGAACTAGAACCCTTTTATGTCCCTGACTGACTACTGTGACAAAATAGATGACCAAAGAAACAATATTTCATCATAAGGATAAGGATCCACTTGCAAATTTGGTTTTCCAAAACCATTTTTTAACGCTCACTCTTTTTATTTGAAATCATCACTATATCATATGTTATCTACTCTACTGACTGTACCACCACCAAAAGCAGATTTCCTTGTTTGCTAAGTTTTTTCTCCTTCAGATCATTCAACACCATCTTCCCTCACGGATACAATGTCACCTTCAAGTGATAATGACCTCTCCAGTCAAAGAGAATGGGGGGCTCCCACATGCTGAAATGTGTTCAGCTTTGAAGTCATGAACACGTCTACCACCGAGGTTTCTGAGTCGGAGGCTGCAAAAGAGGTACTGTCATTTCCAAGACTCAAGAAGAAGTAAAAGTGTCTTACTATACTGAGATTCTTACAAATCTTACTTTTTTTAAATGTATAAATGGTGAATTAGTTACTCGGTAGTTGAATACAAGACTAGCTTAGTTTGGCTTTTGGTACAGCCTACTGTATTATCAAATAGGTTCGACCTTTTATTTACATTTTACCAAAAACCTTTTTTTATTACCCTTGGTCTGAACAGAAACATTTTATACGTTGTTGTTCTAATGATTTTGTCCTGGAAGACCGAAATATACACTTAACTATATCTCTTGTGTGAGCAGATGGTAGAAAGTGCTCTGCTTAAAAAACCTGGAGGTGATGATGTCCTGGAAGAGTACAAGTCAGAAAATTCACTGAAGCACAGCACTTGGAGACAGCTTGTCAACATATTGGCTGAAATGCATGGGTAAGTATTTCTGAAACGCATTGTTCTTAAAAAAAAAATCTAACTAAAATGGTTTGTTAAGAAGTATGGTAATGTGTGTTCTAAACGTGTGGCATTGAAGGAATTTAGGTGTGGAGCTAGCAACATTACTGGGGCATTTTGATTTAGTTTTAGTTTTGTCTTTGCTCCAAAGGAGGATTCCTTCCCGTAAACAGAAGGAGAAGTATGCCCTGGGAATCATTAGTCTCTTTCCGTCCCTGTAAGTTTAAACCTTTATTTTTTTTTACACGCAGCTTTGGACTTAAGTTTATATGATTGAGTTACTTTTTAAACGTTACTTCTTAAAATCTGGTGTCATGTTTGGTTTCTTTAATACTGATATAAAAAATGCACGCCATACTATGCTACAACATTTGAAGTTAGTAATGATGTTGCAGAAAAACTTAAAGATAAATGAGTGATAGACCTTTCTAATATTTTTGAAAATGTCTTAACAGGAGCACTTCTACGATGGAGAAAAAAACACAGGATATTTATCATGGCGCCTCAGGACCATGTCCAGAAAGAATCGGACAACACGCAGTCAACAGGCTGTGCCAGCCACAGTGCCTCAAGCACAAGGACCGTACTGCCCAAGATCAGCACCCACAGTGCCTCATCAGCTTGATGGAGATGCTTGCAGGGAGGCGTTATCCTTTCTTGTTCACTCTCCCCATGAAGCAAGTGTGTTCGAGAAGATGAAGATAACCTTACAACATCGCCATGACTTAGTGCGTGACCCACAGCGAACTGCAATGTCTTTAAAACATTTCCACGTTTTTTAGATGTCATAGGACTTGTGAGTTTTACATTTTACTAATTTAAAGTCCAGTCTTTAAACTCTAATCTTTAATTTGGTTGGGTGTAAGCAATGAAATGCTTAATATATTTGCATATGTGTATAATCAACAGCTAACTCAAGACTTCCTGCTGCTGTTTGGTACTGAAACAGCCTGCAAGATGTTTGAGAAGTGGGACACTGCTTTCAAGATCAAGATTATCAAAGAAGCCAAACACCTGACTCAGTCAACAGAGCTGTGTCGACTTCTGAACGCTGCTGAGACAATTGCAGAGAACGATGACACCAGTAAGCTACATGCAGCCTTGGTTATATTCCAAATAGCTAGTGCTCTTTACTTTGTGCATTTTGAGGTAGACACTGACATTTTGTTGTTGTCTGATTTCTCCTCCTGATAGGCTGGGACAGTGACATGGCTTGTCTGCTGCTGCTCCTCTATCTCTTGCCACCCACTGCTGGACGGAAGAGGACCAAGATCAGTCCCTGTGATGCAGTGGACAAAATTGTCCACTTCCACAAGGTATGCATGTCTCGTATTTTCTTCCCCCAGCAAGAAAAGGGAGGCGAAATCTAAACTGAACATTTTAACGTTGCTGGATAACTATCCAAACTTTTACTTTACGGTGTTCATGTTGTTTTTCTGTTTTTCAGTCGTGCTGCAGCATCGATGAGCACCTGCGGGGAAGAAAGGGTCAACAACCGTACTGCTGGCCGAACCCGGAACCGGTTTCGGCCAGACTTGCCAGTCCTTGGTAAGCCATTTAAGAATGGATCACAGTTTCTATCCTAGCAGCAGGTTTAAGTGGGTTTGTGCACAAGATCGTTGTAGGCGTCAGTTTTTATCATATTCAGGTTACAAAAAACATTGAAATAGTGTTCATGAGAGGGATTTATGTCAAAGTGGTGATGCAGCAAACTCTCAGTCATTTCTACCTATTTGTCACAGTCTCCAAGGTACTTCACATGTTGCTCAAACAAATGTCACACACTAAATGCTGGGTGTTTTGAGGACAATGGATCAAATCTCTACAAAGAACATACCAAAAATATGTGTGCTTCAATTGTTGCTAAACTCCAAGGAAGTACTATGGCAAGTAGTTTTGTTTCAACAATTGTTAGTGATTTGGAAGAACTTGCCACTGGACTGCACTCCCAAGTTAAGCAAGAAATACTGTCTGCGGTGCCTACAGATGATCCTGTAAGATCTAGATTAGAAGAAGGTCTTGAGAATTTTGAAAACCCATTTGAAAGCTTCAATACTGAAACTAAAAGAACAAAATATTTCAACCAGAAATGGGGGGGTTGTTGAGCCAGTAGAAATAATGTTAGGACATTGATTTGATACAAGACGAAATAAACAAACTGGTACATATGATCATGTTCCAGTGAAAGACACTTTCGTTTACATTCCAATTTTGGAGACAATCCAATTTATGTGCCGGAATTCGGACATTTGCAAATTGCTTGGGGAAACTTCTATATCAAAAACTGACAGATATGAAGACTTTTGTGACGGAAGTTATTTTAAGACACATCCATTGTTCTCTAAACAACAGCTTGCTTTACAAATTCAGATTTACTATGATGACTTTGAAACTGCTAACCCACTGGGTTCAAAATGGGGTGTTCACAAAATGGGAGCTCTCTATTTTGTCCTCAGAAATCTGCCACCAATGTTTAACTCTGTTTTGATGAACATCCATTTGGTTGCACTGTTTCATAGTGAAGATGGGAAAAAAATATGGCTTTGATCCTATTCTGCAGCCTCTGATTAAAGACATCAAAAAACTCGAAAGTCATGGCCTTGACTTGCCATTCTCTCCTGAGAAAGTCCATGGCACTATATGTCCGATAACTGGGGACAAGTTGGGGATGCATGGAATTCTTGGGTTTACAGAATCGTTTAATGCACGTCATTACTGTCGCCTGTGTTTGGTGGAAAACGTTGATGCCCAGACGGTGTACAATGAGGATGACCACAAGATAATCTTGCGTGGAAAAGAGCTTTTTGAAATGCACTGCAATGAGTTGCAATCAGATCCACAGACCTTATCAGTATTTGGTTTACAAAAGAATTCAACTCTCAACAACCTACAGTTCTTTCATGTTAGTCACAATTATTCTTTGGACATAATGCATGACATTCTCGAAGGGGTTGCTGAGTTCGAGATGAAGTTACTTTTCGAGTTTCTGTCAGAAAATCTTTTGTCAAAATCTGATCTGCTCTCTCGAATTTATGCTTTTGACTATGGGTACTTGGAGCGCAAACACCGTCCTACAAGGATTAACTTGGACAGCATTGGCAATAATATAGGCCTCAATTCCATTCAGACTCTTTGTCTTGTGAGAAACATTCCTTTGCTTGTTGGTGACATTGTGCCAGAAGGAAACCAAAACGGGCTTTTGCTGCTGCTTTTACTGCAGATAATCAACGTCATATTTTCCCCTTCTGTTACATTAGGCATTGTTAGATATTGAAAGGGATTTATGCTCCACGTTTCAAATCTCTCCGCGTCCGTCTAGAGCTGTTTTATATGGAAGGAATTCAGTGCCACCAAGTCAACAATACTCTACTTTAATGGCAATATTACAATGCACCACAAATCATTACATTCAATACAATAATACATACAATACAATATACATTCAATACAATATACTTGGGAACCCAAATTACCTGGTGATCACGTCAGCCAGCCAGCAGAAAGAGAGAGAATTCAGTTGTGTCTTCTGCCTTTATGCTGAAGCAATGGGAGGGATCATCCAATCTCTCCCCTTTGATTGGCAGCCCAAATATCCCACACCCCAAATCTTAAATTCCCCCACTCACAGGTGGCGAGAGCATTTGCATACAGTGCAAGTCAAGACATGCGGCCACCTTCCCCCGCTGGCCCTTTGTCCTCAAAAGTCCATATGGTCTCTCAAAAGTCACATGTGCTTGCATCAAAATCCAGCTTACAGTTTTACCCAAATCATTAATACATTCAAATATTCTACTGCAGCATGACTGTGCTTTTGAAACATCTGATAATGGAACATCATGACTTGTTCAAACAGCTGTATCCACATAGAAACCTAATTCCAAAACATCACTTTATGATACACTATCCAGCTTGTATTAGAAAAATAGGACCCCTGATACATATGTGGAGCATGAGATTTGAAGCAAAACACAAAGTCTTCAAAAACACTCTAAAAAACTTCAAAAACATCACCAAATCACTTGCCAAAAAACATCAAATGTCCATAGGATATCATTGGGGTACATCACCTTTAGGCCATATTGCATATGGACCACTGAAACCATTTCATTCGGATGAGGATAGTGAGAGGTTTTCTCAAGCTCTGCATGCTGCTGTACCAAAAAAGACATCTTCTCTACTAATTGGGTTACAATCAGTGGGACAGAGTGCAGGACAGGACTCGTCCTTTGCATTGAGGTTGAGGATGGAATGCCTGTTTTTTGCAAAATAAACGAGGTCCTTTTAGTTGATAGTGCTATCTACTTCCTTGTGAAAAAGCTTGTGGTTGACCATTTTAGTGAACATTTGCATGCCTACAAAATATTTGAAAGTGATGAAAAAGATGTAATCAAAGCAGAAAGCCTTGTAAGCCCTTTGACTTACAAAGTGCTTATGGTGGAGATGAGAGTGAATATGTCGCGCCTTTGTTTTATTTTTAAATGTGCATATACTGTATAGTTGTGCACATAAACTAGTCCTCTCTGTTTGTCACATGTCCTGACCAGTTGTGCATTATGCTGTGCTGGATAGAGCGGAGAGAAACATTATCTGTAACATGTTTACGACGCCTGTTAAGTGCAGATGCTGTCATTTTTGCAGTGTTTAATAAAAAAGGACAATATTGAGACTTTATAATGATTTATTAAATATTCTTAAGTCTTGTGGAAGTCAACAAATGTATCTAAATGTAAATAGAGCTAATAGATTTAACCTATAGAGATTGTGTTTTTCTTATAGTAACAATTATTTGTGTGTACAGTGCATAGATTAATATTGTAAAATCATTTCAGATATAAAACACTGAAGGTTCAAAATGAACACTCACAGTGCAGGGGAATAACACCATTTGTGTTAAAAATACACTTTCCTGTGTAATTGAACAATTTCTAAATAGTATAAATCAACACTCCCAGTGTAAAGCAGTAACACAATTGAGTGTTAAAAATGGTTATAAATCAACACTGTCAGTGTTAGATAATTAACACTATTAAAGAGTTAAAACATTAACACTTTCCAAAGTGTAACTTTAACTCCCAATTGGTGAGGATTATATCAACACCAAGTAAGTGTTGATTTTAACTCTATAAGAGTTAAATTAACACTTACGATTTTGCTGTGTAGGAGTTTTCAGCAAAGAAAGAAATCAAATGGTAAGACAAAGTTATTGACTTTGGAGAGGAGCAGCATGTATACATTAAAGTGTGTTCCTCAGGGGTTGGTGGAGACCAAACCAGAGCTAAAAGAGGGAGTGAACAATTTAGAGAGAAAACCAACAACAGTTTGAGTGAATTCTAATGTTCCTCTTTGTCGTAGGATGTGTAAATATAATATAAGGCCATATATATTATTGCTTAATAAGACAGCTATTGTGTTTTTTCTGTCAACTGGTTTTGATTGCCCCCTAATGGCACCAAGACACATCACTTACATGCATCAACACATAGTTCTGGTGTGTGTGTGTGTGTGTGTGTTTACATGGTTACTAGTGTGTGTTAGACAATACCACACACAGCTGTGACTAAAAGAGCAAAATACAGACATTTCATTCACACACACACACACACCACACACACACACACACACACACACACACACACACACACATACACACACACACACACACACACACACACACACACACACACACACACACACACACACACACACACACACACACACACACACACACAGAGACGCACACAGACACACACTCACAGCAGTGTTTCAGCTCATTAGGCAGAGGGCTGCATGTCTAATCAGGTTTGTATGGACGGTGCAGGGTCATTATGATCTCACTTACCTTTAGTGGTTATTCAGCTGAGCAGAAAGGGAGGGAAGAGGAAGGAGGACAGTCCAGATCTGAGAGGAGCTGTGTGTGTCTGTTTGTCTTTCACACTGATAAGACATAACTCAAACACTATGTGGAAACATTAACTATAGAGTTTAAGCTGGAATGAGAAGTGGGACTATGCTGCCTTGTCTGTGGCAAGAGGATTTGCATTTGTTTCTTTAGGGAGGGATTTGACTTTTTGCAGCAACTTCATATTCCCACTGCAAATTAACATTATAGGTGTTTCATTCACCAAGGATTGCAGCAAATAATTGAACTTTTGCCATCAATAATATGGGTTAGGTAATAATATAGCATGATATGTAATTTGAAAATTGTATTTTGTCATTTGTGCCAGTAACAACTTAAAATGTCTTCACCAGTTCTTTGGCTCAGTCTCAACGCTCTGATCATACTCATTTCCAGCAGCAACAGACATCTGTTGTTTTTACAAAAGCCCTGAAAACCCACAGTTCACTTCCTGCTCAGCAGACGACTGGTGAACATAATGGAGCATCTTAAAAACAAGACATTTTCACAGAAGTTGTTGTGGACCACAACAGAGTGAATATTTTAATACATCAGCTGGACGCACACCTGACATGCTGCTCTGTTTCTGCTGGATAGGTTAACAAACAGGCATTTGTTAGCAATATCAAATTGTGAAGCCAGAGTTAGTCATAAATACATCATTGAAGATGACAAAATTACACAACCCTTATCTGACAAAAAACACTTACAATAAAGTTACTGTTCTGTTGTTAAGCCAGTTGTCCCATACAATGAGACGTAAACTAAATGATCATGTCTTCAATTACTCTTCAGTATGTTGTACTTAGGCAGAAAATGTCGTTCAAATTCAAAACACATTTTTCCTTCTTTATAATTGAGCGTTACCTTCAGAAGGACAAATACAACCACAATGTCACGTAGGGGCCAACTGGCCCTAACTTTGGTTAAATTCCAAGCTGTTCTATGGTGCAGGAACATGTATACATGGGGGTCCACTGCCTTTGTTCAAGTGTATTAAATGGGTTAAAGAGTAGTGTCCAGAAGCAGCAGTGTGTGTCCTGCTCAGCGTGCGGGGATAAAGACCTCCAGATGATCCTGGTCAGTCAGAGCAGCACCCAGCCAGCAGGGCCGGCCAGCTGCCAATCAAACACACACACTACAATAGGTCAGCACACACACACACACACACACACACACACACACACACACACACACACACACACACACACACACACACACACACACACACACACACACACACACACACACACACACACACACACACACACACATGCATGCACCCACACACACGCATGCACTCAGGCACGCATGCACACACACACACACACACGCACAAACAAACACACACGCATGCACTCAGGCACACACACACACACACACATACACACACACACACACACACACACACACACACACACACACACACACACACACACACACACAGAAGCACGCAATTACTGTAATGCTGGGGAGATTTGGATTTCCTTTATAAAAACACGAGTTTGATTAAAGGTAGCGTAGGTAATTCACTTCAGAAACACTTGTTATATTCCATGGAATGCTCTTAGCATCCCGATAGCAATGAATATCTTAAATGCTTTGACAATAAATCCATAAATAAACGTCATCTCTGGAAGCCGTGGTACTGTAAAAGCACGACCAATCATCTGAGCCGGCCCGGCTAAAGTAACTGGATGGCCTACCTGCCTGTCAGCCTTCCATCTGTGCACAAACTTATCTCGTGCCCTCATTGGTCATGTGCGCGTTCGTGTGTGTTGGAGGAGGGGCTCTGTGAGGAAGTCTGAAGGAAGTGGCAGATTTTCTCCGGTTGTGTATTTTCTAGCGCACTCGAGCTGCTTTCTCCATTCTTACCCTCGGGCCCGCACCACGAGGGGGCAAAAGGGGGCATTGCCCCCTCAGTTGTATTCTTTGCCCCCTCACTTTGAGCATCATTCATCCATCAAAAAGGACAATAAATGTCACAATTATTAAATAACTTTAAATAATTATTTTCCCCAATACACGTTACTATGTTTAGATCAGATATGTGGGCAGGCAGTCAAGCAACGTGTAAAAAAGCCTCAACCCCAAGTGAGCTTAGTCTTAATGTTAGCATGTGTGCTTAGCTGTAAACACGGTCGGGTGGGTGACCAAAACGTCCCCGTTTTCCGGGCAGAGTCCCCGTTTTCCGTGGCTGGTACCCGGTTGAAACTCCCGAAAATGTTCCCGTTTTTTAAAAGTGCGTTAAAAAACATAGAGCAAGGTGAAATCAAATGTTATATGTCAGTAAAAACAGAGTAAGAGTGTTGTGCCTGTTTGTAGCGTTAGCGTATTTCTTCTTCTTCTACTACTTCTTCTTCTTTTTTCTTTAATGGCGAATCGCTTCCACTTGGAGCATATATCGCCACCTACTGTTGATTTATTAAATGTTTATATTAAATCCTTGTCCTCAGAACAGTGTTTTTGAGGAACTTGAAGATCAGCTTGTTTACATTTCTTGATTTACTTATATTGACTTGAAATCCATGTCCTTGATGTTATGTTGTTCCAGTGCAGTTTTCAGAATGAGTCTTTGTCTGTTATAATCCAGGCAGCTAAAAAATACATGATGTCATTTTTATCCCCAATTTTCGGCGCCCCCGATGGGTTGATGTACCCTAAGCATTCGCCTATACTGCCTATGCCAAGGTCCGGCCCTGTTGAAAACAATATGACATCAACAAAAAAGAAGACAGACAACTACAGATATCACCACACATGATGGTTACTTGTTATTATTTAGGGCTGCCTGTATGGATCAGGTTTTTGCCAAAGCGAGCCCTTTTACTAGAATAATAATATGTTATGTATTATATCAACCGTATTGGTACAATGAGCGACATCTAGTGACGGATTTTTTAACATTGATTTGATTTTTCTCATGGCAGTTAGACTCTAGAGACAAATCAGGGGACTTTATTTTTATTTTTAATCTGTGTCTGTCCATTTGGTGTATTTGATCCAATACTACATTTGGTTTATATATTAGTCCTGAAAATAAAAAATCAACCAGATTAATGTTTCTTTAATCCTGACTTGACTAGAGGTAAGTAAATCTGTATAGGAAGACCAGTTAAGGGATAGAGGAGAAAAGGTTATGGTATAATTACAGAGCCTGTTCATTTATAAATTGAGGAAATCAATGTTATTCTGTTAACCAAAGTGCAGCCATCTATCTATCAACTATCTAATATCTGTTATTAAAGATCAGAGGAAAAGAACGGAATGAGAGGAGTAAATCCGGAATAAAAATAAAGAAGCAAAGAGATTGTAGAGCAGTGAGAAGGAAAAAAGCTTGGTGTGTCAATTCATTACATTGCCAGTATTTTTCGTTGTTGTGAAAAATCGCCCCCTCAATTTTTTAACAGCCCCCTCAGTCATTTCATCCTGGAGCCGGGCCTGCCTACCCTCCCTTTTCAGAATGTTTTTGATGCTGATTGTGGACTACTGTCACGATCTGTCCGTGTTATGTTTTGTCTGTCTGTTTCTGTCTTTAGTTTCCTGTTTTATTTTGTAAAGTGTTCACCCCCCGTTTCCTGCCTGTTGTAATCTGTCTGTGATTCCCTGTCAGTTTCCCTGGTGTGTCTAATTTACCCGATTGTGTTCACCTGGTGTTCCTGTGTTTTCTCCTCCCTCCTCACCTGTGTCTTGTTTGTGTGATTAGTCTTGTGTGTATTTAAGTTCTGGTTTTTCTGTCTGTCTTTGTCGGTTCGTCTTGTGTTATGACCTGGTCTGCGGTGAGTGTTCTGTTCTGTCTGTATGATTATGTAGCCTTGAAATAAAGGAGTCATTTTGTCACTATAATCTGCATTTGGGTCCTACTTCCCACACACACCGTAACATTACGAACCGACCAAATATGGGCCCAGCAGATCCGTTTGAGCAGGAACTTTTGGATTTGACCTTTTCTTTGTCTGTCTGCGCTCATCGATGGATGGGAGCGTCCAGTGTTCGGCAGAAGAGGGCCGCTCTGGTAGAGGCGCACCGGTTGGCAGCAGAGAGACTATGTTTTGTGGAGTTCTTACCTGACTGGATTTTGGACTTCCTTGAAACATGTGATTCCCGGCCTGCTAGCTCCAGGCATGCTAACTCCATGTCTCCCAATTCCCAACCTGGCACCATACGCCTTGGTGGGTTCCGCCTGAAGTCAACCCGTGCTTCTGCTCCAGTTCCTGCTCCGGTCCAGGAGTTGTATTCCGGAACTCGTCTGGCTTCTGGAGGTCCACGGAGTATTCAGGCGGCTGCTAAGAGGAGTCGTCGCAAGGCCAGGTTAGCCCGAGCCCCAGCAGCCATGGTTCCGGCTACAGAACCGGCCCACACAGCCATGGTTCCGGCCCCAGTTCTGGCCCCTGCAGCCATGGCTCCATGCTCCAGTACCGGCCCACGCAGCTTTGCTTCCATACTCAATTACCTGGCTTACACAGCCAGGGTCCAGGCTTCCGCTCCGCCCCCAACAGCCATGGTTCCGGCTCCAGTGCCGGACCCAGCAGCCATGGTTCCGTGCCCCAGTACCATCCCACATAGCCATGGTACCGTGCTCCAGTACCATCCCACACAGCCATGGATCCGTGTTCCGGTTCCTTGCCCAGCAGCCATGGTTCCGGCTCCAGTGCCGGCCCCAGCAGCCATGGTCCCTGCTCCACAACCGGACCTTAGAGCCATGTTTCCGGCTCCAAAACCGGCCCACACAGCCATGATCCAGGCTTCAGCTCCAGAACTGGATCTTACAGCCATGTTTCCGGCTCCAGAACTGGATCTTACAGCCATGTTTCCGGCTCCAGAACCTGCCCATGCAGCCATGGTCCCTGCACCAGAGCTCGCCCATACAGCCATGGTTCCGGCTCAAGTACCGGCCCCATCAGTCATGGTCCCGACTCCAGCTCCTCGTCACCTGTTGGCTCCCCAGCCAACTCCAGCTCCCCGTGTCCTGTCGGCGTACCGGCCGACTCCAGCACCTCGTCTCTTGTTGGCTCCCCAGCCAACACCAGCTCCTCGTGTCCTGTCGGCGTACCGGCCGACTCCAGCACCCCGTGTTCTGTTGGCAAACCAACTCTCTCAAGTTTCCCCTCCAGACACTTCTCAAGTCCCCTCTCAAGTTCCTACCGGAGTCCCCTCTCAAGTCCCCTCTCAAGTTCCTACCGGAGTCCCCTCTCTAGTTTCCTCTCTAGTCTCCTCTCAAGCCCCCTCTCCAGTTCCCTCTCAAGTCTCCTCTCGAGCTACCTCTCGAGTCCCCTTTCAAGACACTTCTCAAGTCCCCTCTCGAGTCTCCTCTCGAGTTCCCTCTCAAGTCACCTCTCGAGTCCCCTCTCGAAATTCCCCTCAAGTCCCCTCTCGAACTCCCTCTCTAGTCTCCTCTCGAGTTCCCTCTCAAGCCCTCTCTCGAGTCTCCTCTCGAAATTCCTCTCAAGTCCCCCCTCGAATTCCCTCTCTAGTCCCCTCTCGAATTCCCTCTCTAGTCTCCTCTCGAGTTCCCTCTCAAACCCTCTCTCGAGTCTCCTCTCGAGTTCCCTCTCAAGTCCCCTCTCAGGTCCCCTCTCGAATTCCCTCTCTAGTCTCCTCTCGAATTCCCTCTCTAGTCTCCTCTCGAGTTCCCTCTCCAGTCTCCTCTCGAGTTCCCTCTCCAGTCTCCTCTCAAGTCCCCTCTCAGGTCCCCTCTCGAATTCCCTCTCTAGTCTCCTCTCGAATTCCCTCTCTAGTCTCCTCTCGAGTTCCCTCTCGAGTCACCTCTCGAGTTCCTTCTCAAGTCAACTCTCCAGTGTCCTCTCGAGTCACCTCTCAAGTCAACTCTCCAGTGTCCTCTCGAGTCACCTCTCAAGTTTCCCCTCAGGTCTCCTCTCGAGTTCCCTCTCAAGTCCCCTCTCAGGTCCCCTCTCGAGTTACCTCTCGAGTCACCTCTCGAGTTCCTTCTCAAGTCAACTCTCCAGTGTCCTCTCGAGTCACCTCTCAAGTCAACTCTCCAGTGTCCTCTCGAGTCACCTCTCAAGTTTCCCCTCAGGTCTCCTCTCGAGTTCCCTCTCAAGTCCCCTCTCAGGTCCCCTCTCGAGTTACCTCTCGAGTCACCTCTCGAGTTCCTTCTCAAGTCAACTCTCCAGTGTCCTCTCGAGTCACCTCTCAAGTCAACTCTCCAGTGTCCTCTCGAGTCACCTCCCAAGTCAACTCTCCAGTGTCCTCTCGAGTCACCTCTCAAGTTTCCCCTCAGGTCTCCTCTCAAGTCCCCTCTCAGGTCCCCTCTCGAGTTACCTCTCGAGTCACCTCTCGAGTTCCTTCTCGAGTCCACTCTCCAGTTTCCTCTCAAGTTCCCTCTCAAGTCCTCTCTCGAGTCCCCACTCAAGCCCCATGTCTTGTCCAGTTGGAGGTCCCGCAGACTAGTCTTCTGCCGGGGGTCCTGCCAACCCCATGTCCTGTCCAGTTGGAGGTCCCGCAGACTAGCCCTCTGCCGGGGGTCCTGCCAACCCCATGTCTTGTCCAGTTGGAGGTCCCGCAGACTAGCCCTCTGCCGGGGGTCCTGCCAACCCCATGTCCTGTCCAGTTGGAGGTCCCGCAGACTAGCCCTCTGCCGGGGGTCCTGCCAACCCCATGTCCTGTCCAGTTGGAGGTCCCGCAGACTAGTCTCCTGCCGGGGGTCCTGCCAACCCTTTGTCCTGTCCCGTTGGAGGCCCCGCCGACTACTCTCCTGCCGGGGGTCCTGCCAACCCCATGTCCTGTCCCGTTGGAGGTCCCGCCGACTACGCTCCTGCCGGGGGTCCTGCCAACCCTATGTCCTGTGCCGTTGGAGGTCCCGCCGTCTACTCTCCTGCCGGGGGTCCTGCCAATCCTATGTCCTGTGCTGTTGGAGGCCCCGCCGACTACTCTCCTGCCGGGGGTCCTGCCAACCCTGTGTCCTGTCCCGTTGGAGGCCCCGCCGACTACTCTCCTGCCGGGGGTCCTGCCAACCCTTTGTCCTGTCTCGTTGGAGGTCCCGTCGTCTACTCCCCTGCCGGGGGTCCTGCCAACCCTTTGTCCTGTCTCGTTGGAGGTCCCGTCGTCCACTCTCCTGCTGGGGGTCCTGCCAACTCCTGGTCCTCTTCCGTGGGGGATCCTGCCGAAGCCTGTCCCGCCGGCTCCGGTTCCTGTCCGGCCGACACCGGGTCCTGCCCGGCCTCCGGAGTTTGTCTGGTCTTCGCCCTCATGCTCGGCCCCCTGAGTTCGCCCGCTGTGGCCTTCGCCCCACTATGGACTCTGCCTTGCCCCCGGGCCGTCCGCCCGAGACCCCCACCTTGGACTCTGCCTTGCCCCCGGGTCGTCCGCCCGAGTTCCCCACCATGGACTCTGCTTTGCCCCCGGGCCGTCCGCCCGAGACCCCCACCTTGGACTCTGCCTTGCCCCCGGGTCGTCCGCCCGAGTTCCTCACCTTGGACTCTGCCTTGCCCCCGGGCCGTCCGCCCGAGTTCCCCACTTTAGACTCTGCCTTGCCCCCGGGCCGTCCGCCCGAGACCCCCACCTTGGACTCTGCCTTGCCCCCGGGCCGTCCGCCCGAGTTCCCCACTTTAGACTCTGCCTTGCCCCCGGGCCGTCCGCCCGAGATCCCTTCCTGGTCCCCTACTGGGCTCCTGGGTGGTCAGCTTAGTCCCGTCCTCCGGACCCCCTCCACCCACCCTGGTGGCCTAGGGATACGTCCCTCCTCCGGACCCCCTCCACCCACCCTGCTGGACTGTGTGGGATTTTTGTTTTTGGGGTTTAGGGACGTCTGGGATCCGCCCCTTGAGGTGGGGGTTCTGTCACGATCTGTCCGTGTTATGTTTTGTCTGTCTGTTTCTGTCTTTAGTTTCCTGTTTTATTTTGTAAAGTGTTCACCCCCCGTTTCCTGCCTGTTGTAATCTGTCTGTGATTCCCTGTCAGTTTCCCTGGTGTGTCTAATTTACCCGATTGTGTTCCTGTGTTTTCTCCTCCCTCCTCACCTGTGTCTTGTTTGTGTGATTAGTCTTGTGTGTATTTAAGTTCTGGTTTTTCTGTCTGTCTTTGTCGGTTCGTCTTGTGTTATGACCTGGTCTGCGGTGAGTGTTCTGTTCTGTCTGTATGATTATGTAGCCTTGAAATAAAGGAGTCATTTTGTCACTATAATCTGCATTTGGGTCCTACTTCCCACACACACCGTAACAACTACAGGATAAATAGAAGTATTACTGTATGTGTGGCAATCATTGGTGGGGACACTTGGTGCAATACTTTATCCAAAGCTTGAGCTAGTTTTGGTTTAATCGAATTCTAACACTCACTTTCCTTTCAGCTAAGATTCGGTCTATACCAACTCCACCAAAATATCTGTTGAATGAGCTGGAGGAGCATTTAGCAGCTGCTTAATTGCATCTATAAGGATTATATTAATAATAGAAGGCCTATCCTACAAAAATACACATGACTGTGGTTAAATGGTCTACTCACAATTGGAAGCCTGCAAGATGCAAACATTTAATCATCATACTTCCTAACAGCATTAGCAAAGCTTTGCATTTTTACATGAGGTAGTACTACTACTACTACTACACTGAAAACAGGTTTGGTTGTGTAAACATAACCAAAAACATAAACAAATCTAGAGCACGCCATGGACATAGTTGATGGAGTGAAACATGTTGAAACATAAATGTGTAAATCAACATGTTGTGGCCTTGTGCCTATGAGAGCATTTGTGTTGGACCCCTGCTCCAGAGATTTGATAGAATGTCATCAAAGCCTTTCTACTTTTCGTACCACAGCTAAGTCGCCTAGTTAATTCCCAGCATGCATCTCCATTTGTTCCATTCCAAAGACTTTCAATAGTCTTCTGTAATAACACTTCATCTTATCGCTTGGATAGTGTTTATCTTTTCAAACTCTTAGAGTAGTCCTTCACTGACTCTCATTCTCTCAGACTGCCTGCCACAATGAAGGTGCTCCACCAATCAAAGCCTCTTAATGATGCCATTCTTTGGACTCTGAATTTCAACTATTCCCAATTCTTTGGGAAGATTCTGGCACATTTGATGAGGGGAAAAGAAAAGCGGCTTTGCAGGGTGTTTACATATTTGGATTGTGTGTGCTGACAGAGGGCAGGGTGTGTGGTCGAGGTCTTCAAGTGCCACTTCACACACACTCACATGTTTGGCAGGATTGGAGCTCTGATCTGCAGATCAGTAGAGCCACATTTTAAAGCTTGTAAACTCGGTTTAGTAGACTGCTTACCTGCATTGATTGAGTTATGACTATATTATGTCATGCTAAAGGAATTCAAGCTGATAAAAGAGCTGGCGGGTTAGAATAAAGAACCAAACCTTTTTTTTGCAGAATCATTTAGAGACAGCAGCCTTCCCATGACCCAGCACCGGGTCCTGACCCACTGTTTAGTCCCATCAGTTGACCTCAATTTGCACTTCAGTATCAAACCAAGAAAGTCACAGAAAGTCTGTTTCAAACTAAATGCAGCAATGTGCAAATCCTTCCAATCTGCTGTCAGCGTTATAATCTACTGTTGAGTCAGTGGAGTGAGGATTGGGTGAGCGGTCAGTCTGTAACTAAGAAAATCCTCTGCTGAGCCAGGTTAGGTCACTTATTATTAGTATTATTGATGAGCCAGGTTAGGTCACCACTTCTGTCTCAACCACAAACACACACCTGGCTTTGTTGAAAGTAATGAGTCTCTTTACATGTACATCACTTTACATTAATGTAAATAAAGACATTACTGCACAAGTAAAGTCCTGCACTCAAAATCCTACCAAAGTAAAAGTACACAAGTATTATCAGTGTCATAAAGTAACAGTACTAGTTTCAACTGAAACGTTTTAAATGCTCAGTTTTGACTTAATTTAAACTTTACCCTGACAGCAATGCTGTTATATCTCTCACAGGCTCCGCCCTCTACTGGACTCTATGGGTACTACCCTCTATGCAAGCATTCTCCCACTGAGACTTCTATAGACGTAGCCGGCCTTGGGCGGGCCTACCTGAATGCACGTGCATCACACCGTATAAATGGAGGCCTCGCCCCCTGACTATCATCCTTTTCTCTTCATCAGAGGAAGTGATTCCACGAGAGACTGAGACGTTTGAAAGAAGAAGAAAGAGTTATCTATACCTCCAGGGAGTCGCCACTGCTAGAGACCCGGGCCTCTCCTTCGTGCCCTGGCTGAAATAGCGGGCGCCGATCCCCACCACCTTGCTTCGAGTGTTTGGGGGACCAGGATATGGCCGAGGCGGTGCCATTCACGTTCGCCATTCCTTCCGGGTCTGGCGTCCATGGAAGTCCACCGCCCAGGGCTGTACACTCCCTGGATGATGATCATGGCGGCGGGTGTGTGGGCTATTCACTTATTGCTAGAGATGCCCCTGCCTCACGAGGTCAGAGCGATTATTGGGCCGCAAGGCCGAATAAGTAGCTCTTGGTCCACGGGCCTTGCCCCAGGCCCGGTTCCCGCGGGGACTGGTGCTCGGTGGCTTCACGTGATATAGGGTCGACCCTACTTCATCACAGGCCGCCACCGCTGCCCGCCGTGTGATGTCCCTGGGATATCACGCCGTGTGGCACTTTCCAAAGAGGATCGTGTTGATCTCCAGGGAGCCCCCGTGTTTACGGAAGGGCTCTTTGGATCGATCTCCTTGCTCACGGGATGAGGATTAGTCGCAGCGTAGCTGCTTCTTGCCCATCCCCAGGGGAAGAAACACTGTCCTACACTCCCCGCCCCTGCTGTAAACCCCAGTATAGGGAGCCAGCAGGTGGGCGTGTGCACGTGAGTGGAATAAACCGAGTGCTGTCAAAGCACTGTGCGGGTTCAAGAGACGCTATTGCCGGCGTGCTGTTGTCAGAAACCACACCTTGCCTACCGCGGTGAATTTAGTTTTAGGTTGGATATTCGACGGACATTCGCGGACCCGCCAGCAGCGTCAGTTTAACGGGGAGATCTTCTCCGCAAAACGAGGCTTTCACTTAGGGACCATCAACAAATGACTTTTACAATTAGACAATAAAAATGTTCTTTTTAATAAATCGACAGCTTCTCGATCGTGTGAATGTGAAGCAAATTCACTCTAGAGCATACATTTATTGAACACACCTCTTTTTATTGTATTTTAACACTCTAAATATTTTATATTAATATTTTGATGGAAAAATGAGCTTATTTCTTCAATACCTTCCAGGTCATGTGACCTAATGACTCAAAATCAATGCTGGGTCAAAGAACTACACTGGCTGCATAGGACACACCTCTTTTTATTGTATTTTAACACTAAATATTTTATATTAATATTTTGATGGAAAAATGAGCTTATTTCTTCAATACCTTCCAGGTCATGTGATCTAATCACTCAAAATCAGTGCTGGGTCAAATAACTACACTGGCTGCATAGGACACACCTCTTTTTATTGTATTTTAACACTCTAAATATTTTATATGCAGCTGCTGACCATAAAAGCCGGTCAGGGGCAGTACGGTGGAATGTTGTTTTTGGACGACAGTGCGCGTATATATCGCGGCTCCACCCACTGTACCCATAGAGTCCAGTAGAGGGCGGAGCCTGTGAGAGATATAACGTTGGGTTACGTATTGTAACCCTTGTTATATTAGCACAGGCGGAGCCCTCTACTCAGGGCACTGTCTGTCCTATTCCGCTCGCTGAAGAGAGGTGTAGGATGATAGTCAGGAGGCGAGGCCTCCTTTTATACGGTGTGATGCACGTGCATTCAGGTAGGCCCCCCCAAGGCCGGCTACGTCTATAGAAGTCTCAGTGGGAGAATGCTTGCATAGAGGGTAGTACCCATAGAGTCCAGTAGAGGGCTCCGCTTGTGCTAATATAACAAGGGTTACAATACGTAACCCAACGTTTATAACTTTGGATTTAGCCAACGCAGAGTTGAGTGTTCTACTGGGTTTCCAATGATTTCTGCTCTAATAAAGCAGTAATGCAGCTTTAAAAACCCAACTGTATGACGCGTTTAAAATAAATGGACTTTTGTGGTTGTGTTAACTCAATTATTATTAGTATTACATAGTTTATCATAGTTAGTACAGTGGCGAGCCGTCAGGGCCCTCTAGGCCCTCTCTGAGGGCCTAAGATATTCCACAAAATAATATTTGAAAACATTAAAAAAATAAATAACTTGATTTAATTGTATTAAAAATAACATTTCCAAAGAAATAAATCCTTCAAATCTGCCTTTTCAGTTTCTGTTTGAATGTGAAGGGTTAAATGAAAGAAGCTCGTCTCTGCGAGTTACTGTGAAGACAGGAGCTGATTGGTGGTCCAGCTTAAAATTCACCTTCAGTAACTGAACGAGAGAGTAATGTCAAATGACAGTACAAACAATTGACCAATCATATCTTACCTCTAAAGGGGTGGGTTTTATTATCGCGGACTTTATGACAAGTTCCTCCCGCTGTGAAGTTTATCTTGTTTCCATAGCAACAACAAATTCCTGTCAACAGCGTAAACTCGCCTTCAAAATAAAAGCATGCCAAATTACACTTAAGACATACAACTGCAACGAAAGTAACAAACACAATCCTTTTCAATTTCAAAGAACACAAATTGGGTTATTTACAGGTGTTGTTTTGTGTGATAGAGGGTCGCTTTCATTGATGCATTTTGTTTTGATATTCCGCTGAAGTATACGCTGTGACGTAATAACCTTTTTTTTTTTTTTTTGAGGGAAGGAGTGGGGGTCAGAGGGTATAAAAGTCACGGCTCACCACTGAGTTAGTAATATGTTATTTTTTAAACTCTACTGTATTGTATTTTTCAAACGTACACATTTTACTCCTGTGAGTGACATTTATACTGAAAACTTGTTTCGAAAGTAATTTATTCAATTAGGTTACATGGTGATGAAGATCCATTTAATCGCTTATCATTTTAGGTGGTACAACTTTAGACCACACAATGTTGTTCTGCACACACTGACTACCAGTAATCAGTAATCACTAACAATTCAACACATGTCCTTCATTTTGATTCGTATGCAGCAGCCTTTGGTTCTTTTGTGTCATTTATAAAACCATTGGGTAACAGAGAAAAATAAAAAGAGTAGCATTCTGTGTGCTTCAGTGAATCCCAGTTGCAGAGCCCTGGAGGATGTCTCTGATGGTCTGAGTGTCCGCCTGCAGCGCTGCATTGTGAGGGTCCAGCTTCAGAGCGGCCTGGTAGTCCGGCAGCCCTGAGAAGACGTAGGAGGTCAGCTTACAGGACACTGATTCTTATTGTGAATGTTTCATTAAAACCAAGTCAAAAAATGCAAAGTTGTAAAGTAACAGTAGCAAATCAAATGTTCCTGTTGCTTTTCAAACCTTCTGCATAGAGCTGTAGCTGACAGAAGGCGGACCCCCGGCGGACGCTGGCCCTGGCTCTGGCTGCTGCGTTGGCAGGGACCGCTGGGGTCAGCAGATCCAGAGCCTGCACAGAAACAAGGAGGGAGATGCGTATTGCTTTAAATAATAGCTAGATGCACATTCAATGAGCTTTATAGGCAGCAGTGGTACACATCTTGGGTGCAAAGTTACAGTTTCCAACAAGACAGTTCTTTGGACTCTCCTTATAACTGTTATTGTTATTGTCAAATACAGGAGTGCGCACCTGAGAAGCATCCTCAATGGCCTTATGGAGATTTTTTAACTTCAGATGACAAGCTGCCCTGTTGGAGTACAGTGCAGGGATCTTGCTGTAGAGCCTGATGGCCAGGTTGTAGGCATTCACTGCACCCAGGAAGTCTCCAGAAGCAAAACACTTGCTGCAGGGAAGAGTCATTCAGTGATCGCATGGTTAAAATAACAAGAACTGGTGCAGTGAGTAGCTGTTATAGCACTTACTCTCCTTTGTCCTTCAACCACTCAGGGTTCCTCTCCTCCTCCCTCAGGTCCTTCAGCTCCTCAGCGTCTGCATTTCCTGCACGCCTGGCTTCGGCTTGTTTTTGAAGCCACTGTTGATTCAGATATCAAAAGTGTGATCTGAGTGCTATTCCGCTCACAAAGCATATCAGTGTAGTTGCCAGCACCGAGAACCCGGAAATGTTGAGTACCCCAAAATCTTTATGTCAGAAATGTATAGTACGGGTTCTCAGCACATATAAATATGTGGACAACAGTTAAAGGTGGTTTGTTGGATTTGGACAATTTTGGAGTGGTTTTGCGATTATTGAGGATACTGAATGCATTTGTGACATTTCAGTATATATTGGCAGTTTAAACCAGAACGTAGACAATTATTTTTCAAATAAATAGGCAATCTGTCCAATCCAAATTATCCAGAATCGATCTAAAATTGATTTAAAAATAAAAATAAAAAAGCATATATGCATTTTTATGCATATGCACATATGGTGGATTAAAAGTTTACACAAAGCTTTGATAAGATGTTATTTTCTCGAAATGTTTAAAGGCACGACAACTAGGGTTCATCGGTTCGTGTTGCAAACACAACATTCAGAGTCTGTCAATCCACTGCCTCCAGACTCACTCTTTATGTCTTTTCTGGCCACATGTGGAAGTGCCAAAAAAGAGTGATCTATGGTCTATTATTATAATTTGTTGCAATTCCTTGTTAAAACCAAAACAAAATGTCAGTTCACAAATGTCTACATTTATTTTAAATTGTATTAGACACACACACACACACACATGGTCTAATGTTGTATTCTTTGTAGGGATGCTCCGATCGATCAGCCGCCGATCGATATCGGCCGATATTCACTCTCGGCCGATATTCTCTCTACCGATCGATCGGTGCTCTCTAAAAATGCCGATCACGAGAGCCGATCACATGACGTAAAATACATGACACTTTTCTCTGTGCGCGGCAAAACAAGCTCGCCAAAATGGCTTCACCGGTCTGGCAGTTTTTTAAGGTGTCCGAAAAAGACAATAAAATAGCGGTATGCAACGTGTGTGAAGCAGAAATCCTGCAGCTCCACCCGCTGTGACGGACCGGTGAGCGGAGCAACACACACATTAAGAGTTAGACCTAACACACTTAGCTATTTGCTCTACTTCTGGAACAAGCTAAACTAGTTATACATATATTTATTCTTCACTGTCGGGTCACTCATTACTGGATCAGTGAGCTGCATGAGATACTGGCTGCAGTCGAATAGTCCATTTAGCTTAGGAACCTTCCTAACGGAGTGAAATGACCCGGAAGTCCCTCCGTGGCAGCCATGATAAGTGCCGTTCCAATTCTCTAGATGATAGGAAAGGAGGTTTCAAACTTCCTTTATAACCTCCTTTAGCTTAGGAACCACTGGACCTCCCTCACCGAAAGGAGAGGAGAAAATGCTGCCCCACAATGCCTTGCGGCCGCAGCATTTGCCGTCACTCAACAGTCGGCCGTTCACGGAAACAACCGATTATGACCGAGAAATGATATCATGAACGTTACGGTGCTTATTAAGCATTTTAAAACGTATGTGGTAAGTTGCCAAAGTGCTTTGTTTTTAACGTTCATCAGTATTATAATCAAAAAGAGAAATATGAACGTTAGTTTTTACTGAAATGATCAAATAAAGTCAACATTTCACTGAGCTGTGTCGGGTTTGTTCAACTTTTAAAAGATGTTTGAATGGTGATGTACAGAGTGATAGATGTTAAGGACTAACGTTTATAATAAATACATTTGTATTTATTTTAATATCTTTTCTTAAAATCATACGTATTGGGATCATTTGTATTAATGTGGACCGGAGGGAGAGGGTGACAAGCATAAGTTTCGCTTTCCATTTTTATTTCAATTCGAACTTTGGTCATGAAGAATATGTTTATCTGTTGTCCAGGTTCATAAAGCCTAAAGCAACAGCATCAGAGCATGGTGCAGAGTCTCTAGATTAGTTTATAGTAGTCCCTCGTTCTTATTAAACATCCATGTTGTAGTCCGCTGTATAGAAAACTGTAGTTTCCATAGTTTCCCCACAGCAGCAGACGCACATTTATGACGTCCGCTGGCGCATCATAAACACGTCGGATAGTGAAAGTGCAGTCGATTCTCTAAAGTACCGCAGTCTCTTCTCCTAAGTCCTTTTGAATTCTCCTATCCACTATCCCTTAACCCCGTGACGTTTCACTCAGAGGTCAAGGAATAGACGATAGGGTTAGACGTTAGGAGCTGATTTTTGGATTATCCGACTGCAGCCACTGACAGGCTGTCAGGAGAGAGAGAGAGGGAGTGGAAAAGAGAGCGCTTCCGCTCATTTCTCCCGTGTTATTCTCCAAAGTTAATGTAAACTTGAATAATGTATTTCATCTGAATGTAATAATTATGTTGGTTGTTGTTTGTGGAAGCGCCAGTGAATGAGCATTATCTGAGTTTTAAACATCACTTTAAATGGAAGATCCCCACTCGATCGGATCGTCGATCGGTATCGGCCAATACTGATTCCGGCGATCGGCCCTAAAATTGGCGATCGGAGCATCCCTAATTCTTTGGTCAGCTTTGGTCTCCTCGGCTTGGCCCGACTATGGGCTCTTCGTCCCTTGTCCTGACCACTTTATTACACAGTAAATGTTTTGTTTCCTGCTTTTCTGATCCGGCCTGCAGTCTGTTTCAACTCAAGAGCCCTCTGGCATTTCAGTGGACAGAATCCCTGGATGTTATTAATCTGGTGTAGTTGATCTGCAGTTTGCAGTGGCTGGCTGATAGTTTAACTACCGGTACATCAATATTTGTGTAGTGATTTAAATAGTTTAATTAACTGTTTAGCCTTTTCTGTGTAGCTGAGAACTGATACAAACAAATATTTTTGTCCATAACTCTGATATGAAAAAGTGTTAAACATTGCAGAGCAGAGAGAATGACTAGTGCATTAGGACCTCCTGTATACACAGAAACTACAATTAATAGAAGACTACCCACAAAAGTGATCGTCTTTTTTTATTACTCAGGCCAGAATATATTTTTAAAAAAGCAGCTGGCACAACCACAACGTACACCAGGCCTTACACTTGACAAACTGTCAGAGAAGATGATGATCTCACCTCCTCCTCCTCTGGCACTCTTGATTCCCGGAGTGCGGTTGGGAAAACGCGCGGGGTGAATCTGACTTGAATGTTTGCAGTGCGCCTCGGAGCGGGCAGGAGCGCTGGGGTTTTCTGGCTCTTTGCTTCACTGTTGCCTCTTTCATCTAAATGCAGAGATATGATCATTAACATACCAACATCTCACCAGAAGCACATTTGATCACACAGTAAATGACGTACCCAGTTTGACCTTTGCTCCATCTGAGCATCTTTTCTCTTGCTTCTCTGTCGGGGCTTTCAGTTTGTTCTGACGGTCTCTCTGGTCTTGGAGCTTTAGTTTGGCCTCTGTCTCAGCTGTTTCTCTCTGTCTCAGCTGCCATGCTGCCAGCTCTGCTGTCGTCTTCTCTCGCTCATCCTCCTTCCTTTTCACAATTCTGTCTCTTTCCTCCTTTTCAAGCTGAGGTCAAGTAAAACTAATTATAACTAAACATTTCTTGATTCCAGAGCACGATAGTAATAGTATTTTGGTACACTGGGTGATGGGGTCATGAGTAGATTGTGATGTCATTGAGAGTGTTACCTTCATCATTGTCTCCAGTGCGTACTTTTTCTCTGCTTGCTGTTTCTCAGCCTTTGATCTGGACTCCGAACACAGCCTCTCCTGGTATTTCAACAGAGCCCTTTCTCTGACCTCCTTCTTCTTTTCTTTATCATCTGAAACACATTGATTTACTATGGTAGATGAATTATAAGGAAATGTACAGTATTGTATATTTTTTGTTAAATCAAGCAGATATTCAAAATGGCAATGTTGTAGAAGTAGTAGACTCGGAGTTTACTGATCTCTATCTTTTTATTTCTTAGCCTTTCCAGCCTTTTCCGGCAAAGGTCATGAATAATTTGAACATTGAAATTATGGTTAGATTTGGCATGCTGACTAGTTCCTAGGTTTCACTATAATAATGTGGCAGAACAGAGAGCGCAAGTCAAATGACATTATTGGAGAGAAATGAGTGACAGCTGGTCCAGAATGGTCCTGATGTGCAGTAAATATAGACGTCTGTCAGATTCACATTGTGTAATATTAAGAAGAACACTGTGCAGCCTAGCTGGGTGATGTGTTGAGTACCCTTGTAAATACTTGTATTCTCATCTCATCTTGTCGATGGGCTTGCCAGTAGGAAGTTGATGAACAATACAGTGTGATAACAGAATGCTATCCCTCAGATTAACACTGGCTTACTTGGAAACAGTAAATGGACAGCATTTGTATTGCACTGCTCCAGGCTTCCAGACTTTTATAAGCCAGCATTCACACACATTCACACAGAGGCTACCTCACAGCGTGCTCAGGGAAACTAACATTCACACACATTCACACAGAGCTACCTCACAGCGTGCTCAGGGAAACTAACATTCACACACATTCACACAGAGGCTACCTCACAGCGTGCTCAGGGAAACTAACATTCACACACTGCTGACACACTTTGGGGTTCAGTGCACAACGAGATTTCAGACATTTTGATTGTCTGGGGAACCCCATTATTGCCCGTTTTCTCACAGCCTTGTTCATCTGAGCAACTCTGAGTTGGAAGACTTTTTAAGTTGTCTTATTGTTAGACAACGTGCCTCGGCCTGTGGCCTTTCAATAAACTCTCAATCATTTTGTTTGCCATAAATGCAGTTGCTAATTTCTCTTTTTTCTAATGTGTGCCTTATTTAATCTTTTTATGGTGTATATTTTTGTTATTAAATTGATGTTTGTCATATTGGAAGTATTTTAAATTGTCTATTTGAGTCTTTTATACTTTTTAGTCTGAGTTAAACTGGTTTCAGGCACTTCAGACAAATTACAAGACTATGATTTTCTCATACATTTCATCAAAGCAATATTTCAATGGGTTTTATGTATGTAAAAGGGGGGGGGGGGGGGGGGGGGGGGGGGGGAACGTTTACTCCTACATGTAGTTATCACCAGATGCTCCCAGAATGCATTGGAACATTTTGGCAGAGTGATGACTGCGACTCCATTTCCAACCTTTGTTGTGCTTCTGTCCTCGTCCACAGGTTCAGACAGAAAGGCTTCGAACAGATAGGGGGGGTAATGCACCTGAGCAGAAAACCACGCACAAAACATATTGTTTGCTATTTGAGAAACAGAGAAACAAACAAAAAGCACATGCACTTACATTTGTTTAATCAAATATAAATCATTGCACATTAGGCATTAGAAAATACAGCTTTGGGATGAGTCAGTTGAAATTGTAATGTTAATGAAACGTTTGTGTACACAGTGAGTACACAGTTGAGTACATTTTACTCAAATTGAAGAAGATTTCACTAATTCTGTGTTTATATGTTACTCTGCTTTATGGTCATTAGAAACAACTCTACTGCCATTTTACAGAATTGTAAAAGAGTTGTTTATAGAAATATTAAAAAATAAAATGAATGATGGTGATCTTTAATCTAAACAAGATCAATAACACCAAACATCACCAACATTTGAATCCCATGACATGGAGATTAACAACTAGACCGACACATGTGTCCTTTTTATATTGTTGCTGGTAAACTAACAAACGCGAAGTGTGTGAGTCATATACTGTAAAGTACTGTGACTAACCCACTGTGAATGAAACACAGCCCTATGTTACCTTCAGGTACTCTTCTGTAGACAGGAAGTCCACTCTCTCAGCGCGCGCTCCCTTTAAAGGCAGGCTGATGAACACCGTGCTGTCCGTCTGAGTCCACGAGTAGTCCGTCACTATTAGCGGCATCTCCGCACAGTACCCGCTCTTGAAAGCGCAACAAGTCGATGTATTCAGCTCAAAAAACGGACTTCTTCGACAAAAAGCGAGGAGTCTTGAAAGGAGAGATCTACTGCCGCTAAGCGTTCCGTTGCTATGGCGACCAGAGACCGTATGCTCACTTCATGTTATCGGAAGAAAATCGAAATTGAGAGTTGTAATCAATCCCGATTCTGTACATTTCCTTTTGATTGTCAAAAAGCCTAAATTACAGTTTTTTCAATTGCTAAAACACGTTTTTTTTTAAAACAGGGCTCAACATTTACTTTAAAATAAATGTATATTGTTTTCACGCAGCACCTCAAAAAAGATATTAGCCTATGCATCAACACATGGTCCTATAGCTGCATTTTGTCCAACCTGTAAACAGTGATTGAGAGGAAATAGTAATTTGACTCGAATTTCTCTTGTTTAATGGAAATATTTACTTGTTGCTTTAATACAAATAGTTTTGTTTGTGATAAAGCATTTAGCAAACTGAATGTTATATTTTCCCCAGTGATCATAGTTAAAACCTGTGTGTGAACTGTTTTGGGAGTTTTATATGTTGAAGTTAATGAGAAAAGCTGTTCTACTTGTACTGAGTATGTTCAGCTCCATTTTGGGTTAGTGGAAATACTTCCTTAATGCTTTTTAAAACCCTATGTAGCTTTGTAAAACCTTTATTATTTCCGGGGGGAAGCAGTGTGTGGACCTGTCAGCGCAACATACGAATTGTGAATGTTGTATCAGTCAAATGTCAAACTTTTGCCAAATGCCATATCAACACATCAGCTGCGATTCACGACATGAAGAAGGCAGTCTCTGCATAGCATATATGCTAATGGAGATGCAGTTATTTCCAGCATTCTTTATTTACCATTCATTCAAGTATGTTATGCCTTTTATCTGCTAATGTACAGGAGGACGAGAGATACATTGTCTGTGTAGTTGGCTTACATAACAGTTAAAGTTTACAGCCTAAAGAACATGGAGCATGTTTTCCACTTTTATTCATTTGTATGTCAATTTGCACATTTCATGGTGATGCTCAGCCTCTCCCCTTAACTCCTAACAGTCATCATCATGGTGATACTCAGCCTCTCCACTTAACTCCTAACAGTCATCATCATGTCAACCACAACACAGAGAAATATTGATAGAAATGTGTGTGTAGTTGTTGATACATTGCTGACAGAGGGAACTACATTTGAATACAGATGTAAGAAATACCAGTTTTTGAGCATGTAAGCATGTTTTGTCTTGACTATATTACAACTATATTATAATAAAATAATATAGTATTTATATTATTGAATTGATTATGATTATTATTATTAGTAGAATCATCTCACAATGTCGCTTGGGGCCACGTTGGCCAGGGACAGCCCTGATGCAGAGTGAGATGAGATCGCTGTCCCTTTAAGAGAGAGAGAGGGGTGTGGCGTGTGTGTGGATGGTAGAGCGAGAGTGAGCGAGCATGTGTATGTTTCTGGAAATGAAACGAGGCAGCAGAAAAACAGAGGTCTGTGCAGACCCGGCGGCAGACATACGTCTCCGGGCGGGCATTTGATTTACCAGGGCGGGCCCAACCCGAAACTTACATTTCCCAGGAAATCTCGAGATGTGTCAAGGGGGGGGGGGGGGGATGTAGACTACATCCATTGGTTGGTTTTGTGGCACATTTGTAACGCTGTGCCAACTAGGGCAAGCACGCAGGCAAACTTGAGCGCACACAGGGTGGAGAGGTGGAGTGAGGTTGAGCGATGGAGAGAAAGGGAGAGAGAGAGAGATTGAGCGAGGCAGATAGCGTGTGCAGTGGTCTGCTTGCGCACAGAGCAGGAGTTTGTGAGAGAGCTGGCTTGAGAGTCAATTTCTCTTCAAAATATAATTGATTGCCAGCCTCCCTTGTCCCTGGCTGGCTTGCTAGCTCATTGGTAACGTAACTGATGTCTTCTAATGTGCCTGCATCTGGCGCTGAGTTGCCATATTCCTTTCAAGTGTATAAGTGTGAACCACTTCCTGCTATCCATTGTTGCAGATACATATAAATGATAATAGCCAAACTAACCTAGCAAGAGTAAACTGACAGGCTGCTGTGTCGCATCTCACTCAAAAACCCACACGACTCAACCCAGCGAAAAAACAGTCTCGCGTGCAGCCTTTCATTCAGAATTTCATAGCAAAAAAAAAAAGGTATTAAACTAATCTTTCAACATAGTTTAAAACAAAAAATAAATATTAGGACAAATCCCTACAAATAACAACAAACAGAATATTTGTGTTGGGTAATCTCTGGTAGGGCTAACCCATACAGTGGTGGGGCTCACATCAGTATTTGCAATGTAATTACATACACGCTCCACTTGACAGTGAAAGGCCGCGCGTGAGGTTTAGATTATTTCCCTGTCTCAATCCAAATGGAACTGTATGAAATAAAAAGGCACATTTGTCTTGATGTAAGTAACAAGAGATTTTTTGAAATACTAAACATAAAATACACATTCTGGTACTCTCTTGAGAAGAAAAATAAATAAATCTATTAGGCCTACTACACAACATATTTAAAAAAAAAATTAATGCCATTTTAGTTCTTTGTTACTTTGTTCTGAAAGCTGAACCTGCTGCTCCTCACAGAGACAAGAGGAGAGGCTGTGAGTTACTTTACATTGTGGATAAGGGTGGATAGCCCCCATTGTTCTGTGTGTCAAAATGAAAGACAGCCCACACACCTATCAATCATCAAACCGTGGGGTCTTATTTCATTACGTGTTGATAGAAATCAACACGTAATGTTGTATCGATGTATAGAGATGTACTACAGCAAAAATATTCTCCGTGGGACTTCCTGCAACAACACCACGTCGTTATCGTGATTCTGATTGGCCAGAAGACATTATCAAAGATGTTCTATTGAGAAGATGATCACTACGTGACAAAAGTTTTCAACCCGTTTCTAGTCTTCGGTATTTACTGCTGTCTGTGCAATTTACTCCGCGCGAGTTGGCGGACTTTTTCATGGTAGGGCTAAGCCATTTCTTGGTATGGCTGTAGCCTACCCCAGTATACCCTGGCGCCGCCACTGAACATAATAATAAAACAATTAAAATGTTGTATTCAGCCCTGATTAAAACAGCGGGCCCAAATCCTGGATGGGCGGGCCCACGGGGCCCGCCCATGACGCCGGGTCTGGGTCTGTGATGTATTTTCTGAAACAGAAGAACAACTAAATAAATGCAACGGCCTCCCAAGAAGAGCTCGCCTCTCTCCAGCCATTTAAGCTAAAGTAGGTTATTGAACCTGAAGCTTGTTGCTTCTGCCCTGGGAGACGACAGAGAGTTATCCCCCCTGTTTCCTCGACTACGGTCTGGGAGCCGACAGGAAAGTTCAACACACAGAGGGCCAGTCCGCCCCTTTGTAGCATATTATTTCGATAAACATAAAGACAGATAACAGGCTCATCACAGACAAACTGGATGTGGCCAAGTACTTGAACATTTTTTTCACAAACATAGCCACAACTCTTGTAAATAAATGACCCTCCCACTCAGGGCTTTTTGGAGTAGATCACATCATGACCTACTACAAAAACCTAGGGGTACGCAAAGATGATTTTCAGTCTAGCAAGGGTAACAACAGCAGAGGTACTCATTAAACTGAGCGCCCTCCAACCTAACAAGGCCACTGGCCACGACAATATCCCCTCCAAATTCCTCAGAGACACAGCAACCGCCATCTCACCAGTCATAGCTCACATAATTAACCTCTCCATAAAACAGGGAAAAGTACCCAGAGACTTCAAAATTGCAAGAGTAACCCCCCTGCACAAAAAGGGCAGCAAATTGGACCCAGGCAACTACCGCCCTGTTTCTATACTTACCTCAATCTCGAAAGTCATGGAAAAAATAGTATATGAACAGGTCGAAAAGTACCTTGCGGAAAAGAAACTAATCTATGAATTTCAATCTGGCTTTTGAACATCCCACTCCACTGACACATGCCTTCTTTATTTGAGCGACCACATCAAACAAGAGGTGGACGAGGGCAAGTACTGCGGCATGGTGATGCTGGACCTACAAAAGGCTTTCGACACTGTCAATCACCCCATTCTGATTGACAAGCTAAAAGCAATTGGTTTTGATAAACTATCGGTGAGCTGGATGCAATCCTACCTGGAGGGGAGAGAACAGATGGTGGAGGTAAACGGTACTCTGTCCCCCCCCCTCCCAGTGAGCTGTGGTGTTCCACAAGGAAGCATATTAGGTCCGTTACTGTTCCTAATTTATGCAAATGACATGTCAACTTGTTCCTGTTCGCGGACGACTCAGCCCTGCTGGTCTCTGACAGGAGCAGATTGCAGGTTGAAAAAACCCTCAGCGCCGAGCTCGGCAGAATCTGCACCTGGCTCGCCGATAATAAATTATCATTACACCTGGGTAAAACAGAGTCCATTCTCTTCGGTTCGAAACATAATCTCAGCAAATCCGACGACTTCTCAGTTGTAGTGGGTGACATTATTGTCACAAGTAAGAAGGAAATTACATACCTAGGATCTATTCTTGAGGCAAACCTCTCCTGTGACAAAATGGCATCCAATGTAATAAAAAAAGTCAATCAAAGAACTAGATTCCTATACCGGATCTCCTCTCTGGTAAACAAAAACACCCTGAAGACTCTGCCAGGAGCCCTCATTCAAGGGTACTATGACTATGCTTGCACGTCATGGTACCATAGGACCTCCAAGGCGCTAAAAATAAAACTTCAAACATCGCAAAATAAACTGGTCAGACTACTGCTTGACCTTTCATCTAGAACCCACCTCACCTCTGCCCACTTTGACAACCTAGGATGGCTGAGAGTAGACGACAGAGTACAGCTACTTGCAATGGGCCTGGTCTACAAGATCCACTACACCTCTATGGTACCCATGTACATGTCAAAATTCTTCCCAAAGGTCAGTGAATACCATGATCATAACACCAGAGGGAGTTCCACAAATCATGTGAAATCCAGATTTGGCACAAAAAAGGGGGAATACACGTTTCGCAATTATGCCACATCAAGGTGGAACGCTCTTCCCACAACTGTAAAGGAAAGTAAAACTATACTTACCTTCAAAACCTCTCTTAAAGAGCACCTTCGGGGGAGAGCATTGCAAAACTGGCCCCGGTAATGGTACAAATCTCAACCTGTCGTACAATGGACAGCTTCCCCCCCCCGTCTATGTATATACTCGCATTTTAGACTCTGTTACTAACTGTATATCTGTCGACATGGTTGGTCTCAAATGTCCGGTTAGGATGTATTAGAACGAAATCTAAAATGAAAATTGTAAATAAGAAATCTGTATGTAAAAAACCACCTGTATGTAAATTGTAAATAACCCATCTGTTTGTCAAATATGTCTTACATGTCTTAAATGATATGATGAATTGGAAATGGGGGACCCTGATGTAAACAAGATGAAAGTATTTCTCTGGTCTGCATCCCCTTAACAATTGTATGTTTTGAGCTGTACTGTACTGTACCCAATATACAAGCTGTTAATACACTTTTCAATCAATCAATCAATGAGCAGATCGCCACTTCCACTAAAGACACAGCCACGCAAAAACTGCGGCATTTGTACAGCTCCTTATGGGTACTGCAATTAGTGAAGTGCTTTCCTCTGTGGTGAAACTATCTGCACTGCACCACGGAGGAAATCGCAGAAAGTCGCCCGGAGTTAAAGAGAGCGGGGCTGCGTTACGTGCATGGCTTCCTTCTGCAGGTAACGGGGAGACGCGCTCTAACGGCGGTCTCGTTCAGGATCTGAAAATAAAATTTCAATATTTTGCACACTTATTCCACTTGTTCCTAGTGGTTCCGGTGCAGCGTGCCAATGGTGGCATGCGTGCCAGGGGTTGCCGACCCCTGGTCTATACCATCAAAGACAACACAGATAAGAATGAGATATACAAAGCCAGATATGCTGCAAAGGGATATAGTCTGTAACATCTTCGTGAATACAAGATCTTTGATTACGGAGATCACGTTGATGACATAATGCATGTGTGCATGTTACGCGTCAGTGAATAAAGATGAAAACTCGGAATGAGAGAAGTAGTCCGCTTCGTCTGTTTATGTAGACTGTGTGAAAACACAGATAGAGAACAGGCATATGCAGAAGTAGAAATAGGAAAAGCGAGGCACAAACTGAAGTTTAAAATGGACATTGGTGCTCAGACTAGTATTATACCAGCAGACACATTCCGCAAGATATATGGAAGTGTAATACTAGGCCCCCCACCAAGCAAATTCTCAGATTATGGTGGGCACAGGATAGAAGCAGAAGGAACATGTAGACTGACATGTAAACCATGCCCGGCTCCAGGATGAAATGACTGAGGGGGCTGTTAAAAAATCCGAGGGGGCGATTTTTTTTTCACAACAACGAAAAATACTGGCAATTTAATGAATTGACACACCGAGCTTTTTTCCTTCTCACTGCTCTACAATATCTTTGCTTCTTTATTTTTATTCTGGATTTACCCCTCTCATTCCATTCTTTTCCTCTGATCTTTAAGAACAGATATTAGATAGTTGATAGATAGATGGCTGCACTTTGGTTAACAGAATAACATTGATTTCCTCAATTTATAAATGGACAGGCTCTGAAACTAAAGAAAGTGAAGACATTTACATTTCTGGGAATATGGTTGGACGAGAGAGTCACATGGAGTACTCTCATTGATAAAGTAGTAGATAAATGTAAAAAGGTTTTAAATGTTATGAGGTGCTTGGCAGGCACTAAGTGGGGGGCTGATAAAGCTGCTTTGAGGAACGTATACACAGCCTTAATTAGATCAGTCATAGAATACGGACTAATAGTGTATGGTTCAGCTGCATAATCTTCTCTTCAAAAATTAGATAGAGTCCAGGCACAAGCACTAAGGATATCCTGTGGGGCAGTCAGATCTACACCAGTGTCGGCACTTCAGGTAGAAGTAGGAGAAATACCAATTTTTTTTAGGACAAAACAGTTAATTGTTCATTACTGGGCAAATCTACAGGGCCATAAAGATACTCACCCTATGAAACAAACTGTAAAAAACAAGTTGGGAAAGTAACAACATTAAAAAAGAAAGTTTTTGTGTTTGTGTTTCAGAATTATGTAAGGAATTCAAAGTTAAAGAATGGAATATTAGTCTGACGGTGTTGTTATCAGCTGTTCCACCATGGTTTCTACCTCAACCTGTTTTACCTGATTTACCTGATTTATCCTTATTGAAACGGTTACAATCACGGTCCTTCGCGTCGAAAGGAGCCAGTTGAGGTGGTTCGGGCACCTAGTTAGGATGCCACCTGGGCGCCTCCCTAGGGAGGTGTTCCAGGCACGTCCAGCTGGGAAGAGACCAAGGGGTAGACCTAGGACCAGGTGGAGGGATTATATCTCTTCGCTGGCCTGGGAGCGCCTTGGGATCCCCCAGTCAGAGCTGGTTGATGTCGCCAGGGAAAAGGAAGTTTGGGGCTCTCTGCTGGAACTGCTACCCCCGCGACCCGACCACGGATAAGCGGAAGAAGATGGATGGATGGATGGATGGATGGAAACGGTTACATTCAATGAAAAGTAAAATCAATGTGCAGGCTTACGTGAACACTGTTCTACATGAACAATATGGGCAGTTTATACAAATATTTACTGATGGATCCAAATATCCAGAAAATGGTCTAGTCTAGTTGTGCATTTTATGTTCCTGAATTAAAGGTCAAAGTGGGAAAGCGAACGAGTGATCACATCGCAGTATATACAGTAGAGATGATGGCTATCTCACTAGCACTTCAGTGGGTAGAGGAAATACAGCCAATGCGAGTGGTCATTTGCTCTGACTCCAGCGCAGCTCTGGAGAGTATAAACAACTTCTCTTCAGAATGTCGTCAGGATATTTTACATGCAATTTTACACATCATGTTTAGGTTAGTTCATTTGGGAATTGTTGTTCAATTTGTGTGGGTTCCAGCGCATGTGGGTATTAGAGGGAATGAGGTAGGGGATCAACTGGCAAAATGTGGTTTGAAAGCAAACTAGATCGATATAATGGTACCCATCAGTAGAGCAGAAGTCAAATCTGTTACAAAACTTGTTATCAAGCAACAATGGCAAAAGTTATGGGATAGTAACACTAAAGGAAGACATTTATACCAGATACAAAGGGAAGTAGGAACGGGAAGCACTTGGGGGAGTAGTAGAAGAGAACAGAGCATTAACAGCAGGATAACATTGGGTCACTCTGGATTAAATTCAACAATGCATCTGATAAAACATCTAAATGGCAATTGTGATGGTTGCCAATAACACATCAACACAATACATCATGTATTTTTTAGCTGCCCGGATTATAACAGACAAAGACTCATTCTGAAAACTGCACTGGAACAACATAACACCAAGGACATGGATTTCAAGTCAATATACGAAAGTAAATCAAGAAATGAAGTAAACAAGCTGATGTTCAAGTTCCTCAAAAACACTGGTCTGAGGACAAGGATTTAATATGAACATTTAATAAATCAACAGTAGGTGGCGATATATGCTCCAAGTGGAAGCGATTCGCCATTAAAGAAAAAAGAAGAAGTAGTAGAAGAAGAAATAGCTAACGCTGCAAACAGGCACAACACTGTTACTCTGTTTTTACAGACATATTGACATTTGATTTCACCTTGCTCTATTTTTTTTAAGGCACGTTCAAAAACTGGAACATTTTCGGGAGTTTCAACCGGGTACCAGCCACGGAAAACGGGGACGTTTTGGTCACCCACCCGACCGTGTTTACAGCTAAGCACACACGCTAACATTAAGACTAAGCTCACTTGGGGTTGAGGCTTTTTTACACGTTGCTTGACTGCCTGCCCACATATCTGATCTAAACATAGTAACGTGTGTTGGGGAAAATAATTATTTAAAGTTATTTAATAATTGTGACATTTATTGTACTTTTTGATGGATGAATGATGCTCAAAGTGAGGGGGCAAAGAATACAACTGAGGGGGCAATGCCCCCTTTTGCCCCCTCGTGGCGCCGGGCCCGATGTAAACACGGTGAGAAAACAACCATGGTAGGTTTTGACATAGTCCATACAAATGATCCACCTCTGTTAGGCTTAAGAGCATGTCTATATTTAAACCTAGTCAAAATGATGTAGTAGTTGATGCAAAGCCGATAACGCACACAACCATGATGGAAGAGTGTGCTGATGTGTTTGAATGCATCGGACTGTTTCCTGGAGAATGCAGTTTCCAACTCAAACCCTCTGTACCACCAGTGGTATGTCCACCTCGACGCATCACATATGCTCTGCGTGATCGGCTCAAGGATGAGTTGGACGACATGGAAAAACTGGACGTTATCCAAAAAGTCACAGAGCCAACTGAATGGGTTAATGCACTAGTAGTGTTGGAAAGGCCGAAAACAAATAGGCTGAGAATATGCCTAGACCCCCGCGCCCTGAACAAAGCTATCCAAATACCCCACTATCCACTCCCTACTCTAGATGACGTCACACTAAAACTGGCTGGAGCACAGTATTTCAGTGTACTAGACGCCAGAGCTGGATACTGGAATATAAAACTCACACACGACTCATCTATGCCAGTGTTTCCCAACCGGGGGTACGCGTACCCCTAGTGGTACGCGAGGGAACTGTAGGGGGTACGTGGAATTCCAAGGTGACAAGTAAAAAAAATAATAATCCCGTCAAAAATGATAGTGCGCGATTTGTTTCCCTAGGGAGACAATAGTCTGTGGCACAACCACGCCAAAATCCCACAATGAAAACAGCTGCTTACCTGCAGCCAGAAAAATACTGGTAGGTCTGCGCTATGGATAAATGGCTGAAACGTCCGCTTGCTCTGGGTTCAGGCCAGGGTTCAGAGGAGCCCGCCGAGAAACGTAAGAAAGAGGCCAAACTGAAACCAAGGCCGTACAGTGAAACATATATATTATTTTGATTAATTTATTCTTCTGCGGACCCACCGCAGCCTCAGTGCTTCTTTTGCGGTGAAGTCCTGGCTAATAGTGCGATGAAGCCAGCGCATTTACAGAGACACCAGAGCACCAAACACTCGGGAAGTGTCGATAAAAGTGAATCATTTTACAGACGAAAGCTGTCGGAATTTAAGTCGAGCCAGACAGTAATGATGAAAGCCACGACTGTGTTAATGAAAGCACTCGAGGCATCTCACGCCGTGTCCCTGCTTGTGGCTAAATAAAAAAACCTCACTCTATTGTTGAGGAGCTCATTCTCCCTGCAGCGACTGCGTTGGCCGAAATTATGATAGAAGACAATCACAACAGAGCCGGCCAGCCAAGAAAGCAGCCGAAGCACTCAAGAAAGTTCCCCTGTCGAATAACACCGTATCCCGTCGGATCAATGATATGTCTGTTAATATAATTGGACAAGTGGTGAACAAAATAAAACTAGCCGGTCAGTTCGCTTTGCAGCTGGATGAAATGACAGATGTGAGTGGAGAAGCAGAGCTCCTGTCCTTCGTGCGTTACAAAGATGCGTCGGACATAAACTATGGGGGGTATTCCCTATCTTTATTCAAGAGCGTGGTATTTAAATTTGAGAGCATACTTTATGTATTTATTTCCCTCAAACCCTGTCCAGGCACTCAAATAGTGCCTGCTTGCACTTAGATTTGCTCTGCTTCGGCTCAAACTGTACGCTTGCACTCAGATATATTGCTGTTTACAGATTTGTTCTGCTCTCAGATTTATTCTGTGCGCGCTCGAAACTTTTGTGCAACAATCCTGTCAAAATCCCTCAACCAATAGGAGGCCAGGTATCCTTGCGGGTGCGTTCGCTTTACTTATTACAGCATCCCGTAAGGGCGGTTACTCTTTGGTTTATAAACTCCCGCCCTCCACGGCTTTATAACATGGCATGTACTGCACTTGTTTGATTTACAACTACCTTACATAATAGCTACGTTCGGTGGCGGACTGGGACTAAAAATCAGCCCGGGAATAAAATAAAATCGTCCCTCCGTTGCCTCTGCACAGAGTGCGAGGTGGTTGCTATGCAACAACATTAACAGATAGCGAATGTCGTCGTTTAGGTGCTTTTTTTTTCTGGAGATAGGCACTTCTCAATCCACTCCTCCATAGTAAGCCCACCCCGGAGGTCGAAGTTAACCTTAAATGTTTCCATTTTGGCTTAGTTAGTTAGTTAGTTAGTTAGTTAGTTAGTTTACTATATAAAGTTTAGTTTAGGATTTTATAACGGTTCTCAGACGCGCAGGGATACTGATTTGTGAAAAGTAACAACAACTATTCCCTGGATATACGCTCATTATATCACGGCTAAGAAAACATCAGATTGCTTGATTTGACTTGTCCATTTTATAAACATATACTAACTGTGCTTAAAAAGTTGTAAATGACTACTACTAATGACTGTAAAAGAAACTGCTAGGCCTATACTGATTCTGGATATTATTTTGCTAAGTGTTTTGTTCCTGAATTAAAATTTAAATGCCTGTTTAAAGGGGACTTATTCAAAGGGGCTCCATGGTTTAGGCCTAAATGTTACAAGATATATATATAGCAAAGATAAGTTGATTATTTTGATTTCATATGTATTTATTTGATTATATTATTTATTTTCAAGGCAACATATTCATTTTTATTTATTCTTATTGAGTGTATTAAGTTAAAATTAAGAAAATGCCTGAGAATTAGATGTTCAAATTAAGGCGATGAAATAAAGTTATTTTCATTCAATAATCAGTTACGTTCTACTTGTGAAGGATCATCAGCACGTATGAGTGAGGGGGTACTCATGGTATGACAAAAGGCTCAGGGGGTACACAAGACAAAAAAGGTTGGGAACCACTGATCTATGCTAACCACGTTCAACACGATCTACGGCAGGTACCGTTTCAAGAGACTGCCTTTTGGAATCATATCTGCTCAGGATGAGTTCCAGAGGAGAGTGGATGAGGCCTATGAGGGGCTTCCAGGCGTTGCCGCCATCGTAGATGACATCATAGTCTACGGCCGCACCAAAGAGGAGCATGACGCCAGCCTGCGTGCCATGCTGGAGAGAACCAGAGAAAAAGGCATGAAGCTGAATAAGGACAAGAGCAAAATCTGTGTGCCTGAGGTTAGCTATTTTGGGCACAAGCTGACACGAGAAGGCATCCGCCTTGACCCGAACAAGATTAAGGGCATCAAAGAAATCCCTAACCTACAAAGCAAGGCAGAGTCACTTACCTTTCCAGGTTCACCCCGAGAATGTCAGAGGCAACAGCTCCACTCCGGCAACTGTTAAAGGACAACAGTGAGTTTGTGTGGGACTCAAATCATGATGCAGCCTTCCAACGAGTAAAAGACATCCTAACACAGGAGCCTGGCCCAGTACTCACCTACTTCGATCACACAAAGGATGTGAAGTTACAAGTCGATGCTTCCAAACACGGCTTAGGAGCTGTCCTGCTCCAGGAAGAGAAACCAGTCGCATACGCATCAAAGACACTGACTGAAACTGAAGAGAACTATGCTCAGATCGAAAAGGAGCTATACGCAGTGCTCTTTGGATGTAGGCGGTTTCACCAATACCTGTACGGACGACAGGTGATCGTCCAGTCAGATCATAAGCCACTTGAGTCAATCATGCGTAAGCCCTTAGCAGCTGCACCACCGCGTCTGCAACGCATGATACTGCAGCTACAGAGATATGATATCACTATCGAGCACAAACCAGGAAAACAAATCCCCGTCGACCGCTCCATGAGTGAGGGCATGGACTACCAAATACACACTGTGATCAGCAACGCTCCGGGAAGCGACCGCAAAATGGCAGAGATCAGAGCCGTTACAGCCAAAGATGAGCAGCTCTCTGTGCTGAGACAGGTGATCCAAGCAGGGTGGCCCGCGAAAAACAAAAAATGTCCACCTGCAGTCTCAGAGTATTGGAATCATAGGGATGAGATATCAGAGACGATGGCATCCTACTGAAAGGAGAGAAAATCATGGTGCCGCACTCACTCAGGGCTGAAATGCTTTCACGCATTCACACAGGACACTTAGGGATGGAAAAGTGCAAACAACGTGCAATAGATGTACTGTTCTGGCCAAGGATGGGTAAGCAGATAGAGACACTAGTACGGACCTGCAGCACCTGCCTTGAGCGAAGCAGCTCACTCCCAAAAGAGCCTATGATGTCACACCCAATCCCAGAACAACCTTGGCAGGCAATAGCCACTGATCTGATCACATGGAACAGTACTGACTATGTAGTTGTAGTTGACTATTATAGTAGGTACTTTGAGGTAGAAAAAATCACCAGCCTCACCTCCTCAGTAGTCATCCAAAAGCTGAAAGCCATGTTCGCTCGATTTGGAATACCACAGACACTAGTCAGCGATAATGGACCTTGCTACAGTTCACAAGAGTTTAAAGCTTTTGCTCATGCATGGGACTTCAAGCATGTCACAAGCAGTCCTCTGCTTTTCTTTTAATGACTGATTTTAAATGCCATTTTCTTAATGTCTTTCATTTTTTGTAAAGCACTTTGAATTGCCTTGTGTTGAAAAGTGCTATATAAATAAACTTGCCTTGCCTTGCCTTCTGTATCCACAGAGCAACGGGCTAGCAGAAAAAACAGTTCAGACTGCCAAAGCTCTCATGGACAAAGCACACACTCAGAGAACTGACCTGTACCTCAGCTTGTTGGAGTATAGAAACACACCAGTGGATGGTTTGAAATCGCAAGCGCAGCATTCTGCGCTCCATCCTTCCCACCACTGAAAAGCATCTACAACCAGAGCTTGCCTGTTGCAGCACCGTTCACAGCAGGAGAGAACAGTGCCAAACACGACAAAAACAATATTATGACAGGAATGCCAGATCACTGCCTGCACTACCAGTGGGAGCCACGATCCGCTTCCAGCTTCCAACAGGGACATGGAAACCTGCAACAGTAGTCGAGCCAGAGATCCTACAACATCTGCACGGACGGAGGTCACATGTTTCGGCGCAACAGGCGTCACCGTGACACAGATCAGCAGACTCCATCAGACGAGCAGTTGGAGCCTGAGGACACTGAGACTTTGCTGCAAGACACTGAGAAACAAACAGGCCCCAGAGAGCAATCACACATTGTTTACAATAAGATCACAAGATCAGGCCGCATAGTGAAGCCAAGAGATGTGTTAAACCTGTGAGAAAAAAAAATAGAAATGCAATACTGACAGTGCACTGTGATTTTTGTTTGTTTCGAAATTGAATTTAACAGTTTCCGTGAACGGCCGACTGTTGTGTGACGCAAATGCTGCGGCTGCAAGGCATTGTGGGGCAGCATTTTCTCCTCTCCTTTCGGTGAGGAAGGTCCAATGGTTCCTAAGCTAAAGGAGGTTATAAAGGAAGTTTGAAACCTCCTTTCCTTTCATTCTAGAGAATTCGAACGGCACTTATCATGGCTGTCACTAAGGGACTTCCGGGTCATTTCACTCCGTTAGGAAGGTTCCTAAGCTAAATGGACTATTCGACTTCAGCCCTATCCTCGAGACTTAGTCCCGCCCACAGGAGATGCGAGCGGAGGAGCCGAGGAGAGAGAAGGGGAAGCAGCAGGCGGTTAGAGAAATGAGAACTCCTCTCTTCTGAGCGGTCATTTTAAAGAGACGTCCATTAATGATGACAGGAGACACAGCAGCCCTCTGTCTGATGGACAGATGTGTTCATGACGACTTATATTTACTTTTAATTCATTGACAGTGCGGACGGTATAATGAGACAATTAACAGGCTACAGATGCGGACATATACACACACACACACATATATATATATACATGTATATATTTATATAAAGGGCTGTCAGTCGATTAAAATATTTAATCGCGATTAATCGCATGATTGTTCATAGTTAATCGCACTCTTATCTTTCTTACAGTGCAGACGCTTTTCTGCTTGCTCTTGCCTCTGCTTACTTTTTATGCTGATTTTCCTATTCTTATTCTCTGAAAACTTCGAGCAGCGGCTCCTGGACATTAACTTATCACTGGGACAGTTCATCTTCGTAAATAGACGGAGGGTTTCAGCCATATTTCAACATTTTTACGACGACCTCAGTCTTACAGTAGCGTGGCCTAGCAACAGCTAAAGCCTGGTAGGCTACTGCATGCTATTTAGCTTAAGCTAGTTGGTAGCAAAATGCCTCCGTTCTCTACAGATGACTTCCACAACCTTATACAGAAGATGGCTGTGTTGGAAATGAAAATGCAACGGTTGGAAGTTAACGTGGAAGTGAATGGACTATGTCGTGGAAATGACCAGTTTACCAGTGTTGAAAAATAATGGAAAAGGGTATGCTAACTCGCAGCTAGTTAAGCCCCTGTCACACTGTCCCGAAATTGACACCCGATGGACACACGATAAAGGAAATGTTCAAATTCGGCTGTGATCGTAGCAACATCGGGCCATTCGTGAGGGTATCTAAGCCATCGTATGACCGCCGGTGGAGTTTCTCAGGCTCCGGCAGCAACTTTGTGAGTGGCAACTTCGTAAGGCACTCGTGAGGGCATCTTGTCAAATCGTGTCATCTTCGTGTTATCATCGGTGCATTCACCCTCACTCTGATCAGAGCGAATGAAACTCCACCAGCGATCATACGATGGCTTAAGATGCCCTCACGAATGGCCAGATGTTGCTACGATCAGAGCCGAATTTCCTTTATCGTGTGTCCATCGGGTTGTTTTATTGCACAACAAAATCATGTACACAACCCAATTTGTGTTCTGTGAAACTAAAAAGGATATAATATATTATTTTGAAGGCGAGTTGACAGAAAGTTGTTGTTGCTATGGTTTCCATAGCAACAACAACTTTCTGTCAACTCGCCTTCAAAATAAAAATAACATGAAGGAGAAAACTTAATATCCTCTACATATAAAGACGGATAAAGTAAAGAACAAAGTCTGAAAATATCAGTACTGTATCATAGTACTTTAACATAATTGTTTGTGTTACTTTCGTTGCAGTTGTATGTCTTAAATGTAATATAAATGTTGCCTTCGTGTGTGGTTCGGGGCCATCTTCGTGCGAAATTCACAATTCCATATTCGTGTGTCCATCGGGTGTCAATTTCGGGACAGTGTGACAGGGGCTTTAGCAGCTACAAGGATTCCAAGGAACAGGAGGGCTGTGTACTGGATAATAAATCTACAAGTGGTAGTCCTCCCTGGAACTCTCTGGGTGCAAAGCCTAAGAGTAAATCATTTCCATGGGATTTGGGAGGACGGATAACAGGCAGACCCCAGCGCTCTGAAATCTGTGATGCGACCGGCTGGCCTGCATTGTTATCACCCAGGAAGAGCGCCTCTTCAACCCCTGTTCATACTAGGAAACAGCAGTGGACAGCTGCTAAAGGGAGAATTACAAACAATCCTCCTAAACCACCAAGTGTGCAACAGATACGCTCCGCTGACCGAGAGCCGGAGATCTCTTTCTGATGACCTGGATAACCTGTCCTCTTCACACAGCAGGGTAAGGACCAATAGCTACTCCAAAAGTAAAAGGCTAGAGGGAAAGCTAACCACTGGGCCTGAAACTCTGATTGTGGATGACTCTGCTGTAAGAGATGTAAAAGGTCTGTGTGGTAAGAACAACACCAAAGTACTCTGTTTTCCCAAGGATGTGGTCTCTGACTTGGCTGAGAAGATCCTGCATATTGGGGCTGAACATCCGACTGTGAAGAATGTGGTACTATATATTGGAACAAATGATGTTGTGAAACAAGAGTCAGAAGTGCTGAAAGAAGACTTTAAATGTTTGTTGGAAACTGTCAGCTCTCTAAATGCAGAGGTGTACATCAGTGGCCCTCTACCGCAAGTCAGAAGAGGAGTGGAGAGATTCAGCAGATTGTTTGCACTGAACACCTGGCTTTCAACTGCCTGTACTGACCATTCTGTCCATTTTATTGACAATTTTAACTTTTTCTGGGATTGCAGACATCTTTTTAAGGCAAATGGAGTTTGCCTGAAGTCAGGAGTGAAATTGTTTATCTCTAACATATTCAACTTCCTGCGTCATCAAACTCTGCCAAGGACAAGCGGCAAGAGGAATCAAAACAGGAGAAAGACACAACACATCGCACAGAAAACCCTGAAGAAGTATCACTGCACCTGCCTGAGGAATGTTCTGATTATGGGAGACCTATGACACAAATGGAGGAGTCTCCACTGCCCGTCACCCCCCCTGTCAACGCCTTTGAGGATACTCTTCATTCATCCCCCAGCTCTCTCTTCTCTCCGCTCACCCTTTCACCCTCGCCCACCCCCCTGGAGTTTGATGACCGCATGAAGGCGACACGCAGGGTTGGCAGCATGTCCTTTACCCCCGTCCCTCAACAACGCCCACCAAAATCACAGAAGCAGAGATGCGCACCATCTCCCCCGGCTTCATCACCATGCCTACCACAATCATCCAAACCAAAACAATACAGGGAAGATGGAAGCAGATTTCCAAAACCCCCTTTCTACAGTGTAGCCTTCACCCTGCCCTCCTATGATGAGAGGAGCAGGGTGGTGGGTCCTCCCTCCCCTTCAAAGCCTGATAGGGATGTGTGTGTACAAAACGATGCAAACTGATATCTGCTGGGTCCAGGCTCAAGGGCGTATGGCACTCTCAACTCTTTCCAGGACATGCTGGGGCCCTGCTTGCCTGTAGGTTTTGCCGATATCTGTGTTGATAGGTAATAGATTAAGAGCGGTGAATTATCTTAGATACAGGAAGCGCTCAAACGTTTGTGTGAGTTTATCTAATTTAGCAGTGATTCCATGTCAGCCACAGCTTGTTACAAAAAACCTGACTGATAGTGTGTTTAACAAACTTAACCTAGCTTTATTAAATGTCAGGTCTTTGGCAGGAAAAACTTTTTTAATCAATGATTTTATCACTGAGCACAATCTCGATTTTATGTTATATCTCTCACAGGCTCCGCCTCTACTGGACTCTATGGGTACTACCCTCTATGCAAGCATTCTCCCACTGAGACTTCTATAGACGTAGCCGGCCTTGGGCGGGCCTACCTGAATGCGCGCGCATCACCCCGTATAAAAGGAGGCCTCGCCTCCTGACTATCATCCTTTTCTCTTCAGCAGCGGAAGTGATTCCACGAGAGACTGAGACGTTTGAAAGAAGAAGAAAGAGTTATCATACCTTCAGGGAGTCGCCACTGCTAGAGACCCGGGCCTGTCCTTCGTGCCCTAGCTGAAATAGCGGGCGCCGATCCCCACCACCTTGCTTCGAGTGGTTGGGGGACCAGGATATGGCCGAGGCGGTGCCATTCACGTTCGCCATTCCTTCCGGGTCTGGCGTCCATGGAAGTCCACCGCCCAGGGCTGTACTCTCCCTGGATGATGATCATGGCGGCAGGTGTGTGGGCTACTTACTTATTGCTAGAGATGCTCCCGCCTCACCAGGTCAGAGCGATTATTGAGCCGCAAGGCCCAATAAGTAGCTTGGTCCATGGGCCTTGCCCCAGGCCCGGTTCCCCCGGGGACCGGTGCTCGGTGGCTTCACGTGATATAGGGTCGACCCTACTTCATCCGTGATGTCCCTGGGATATATATATACACCGCGTGGCACTTTCCAAAGAGGATCGTGTTGATCTCCTGGGAGCCCCTGTGTTTACGGAAGGGCTCTTTGGATCGATCTCCTTGCTCACGGGATGAGGATTAGTCGCAGCGTAGCTGCTTCTTGCCCATCCCCAGAGGAAGAAACACTGTCCTACACTCCCTGCCCCTGCTGTAAACCCCAGTATAGGGAGCCAGCAGGTGGGCGGGTGCACGTGAGTGGAATAAACCGAGTGCTGTCAAAGCACTGTGCGGGTTCAAGAGACGCTATTGCCGGCGTGCTGTTGTCAGAAAACACACCTTGCCTGGTATAATAGCTGCGATTAATGCATTTCACCGTTGCAAGGGGAAATACAGCGTTAATACGTGGGCGCGCGACCCTCGTGAGAGTGGCCGCGGTGCGTTCAGGGACCCCCGCAGGACGGTGCAGAACGGTGGTTTACGTTTGTAAACTCTAGTTCTGGAGTGAGGTGTGTGTGGGGAAAATGCATTCAGTAAAGACTATTGCATTTATCCCAGAGTAACAGTCATTTCTCTCCACAATTCCACTTTTCCCCATAATGTCCGTTTCAAAGAGACGGCATTGTGACGGCGCGCGCGGCCCCCCTCCCCCGAGGGCGGGCCACGGTGCGTTCAAAGACCTCAGTAGAGACGAAGGGAGAGGTGCCGGCACGGAGATCCCGTGCCCGCGGCGCCCTCCACCTCTTCGGCCCACCCCGTGGAACCGGCATGCCGGCACCCACGGGGACGGGCTTTCCGTCTTTACGGATCTGACTGGCGGGGGGAAAAAATCTCTCCGCCCGGGACAAGAGGGAGAATCCCGCCTCCTCCCTGTATAATGCACAGATCACTACGTTTTCTAATAAGAATGAGGTTGATCTGTATCCAAATCTAAGTGTCTTTTGTTTCCACAAAGGCTACACTTAGGCCTACACACAATGTTAACCGTACAAATTCCCTATTCGCTGCCCCAGCTGTAGCTCCTGTAAAGGAGGTGGCTAGTGGGCATGCGCAGATGAGAGGGATGAACCGCAGGGAGTGCTATCTAAAGGAGAGCGCTATGCGGGTACAGGGACATTATGGCCGGCGTATTGCTGTCAGAGAACACACTACGTCTAGAGCAAAGACTCCAATGCAGTTACCTGTAGTGGTAAAGGCTGCATTCACACAAGAGCACGTGACGGTGCGTTCAGGGACCTTAGTAAAACACACTATGCTTATAAAGACTCTGATTAATGCTGTTTACCGTAGTGGTGAGAACAGCATTAGGGTGGAGCACGCGCTCACACAAGAGCGCGCGGCGGTGCGTTCAGGGTCCTCAGTAAATAATGGGCCCTTTCTGTGTCAACCCTCCATGGGCAAATCTTCCCTTCGCGGGGAGTTTTTGCGGCGGAACGGGTCACCAGAGAGTATCACAGCTTCATAGCTGCGGCCCCACGGCTGAGGGCTTGTCCATTAACACAATGTTCTGGGGAATGGAAACTCAGCTGTGTGCTAACAAGGTGGAGGGACAGGAGGACGCTGAAACGGGGCTATTCACTCCAGTTTTGCAGCGTCCCACTGTACCACATGTCTATACACTGTACCACTGTATCGCATGGACCACTGTCTTATGGGTGTCCCACACCCACCTCTTTTTATGGGCATGCAAGAGGTAAATCTGTCCTCCCAGGAGGATATCTGTTACCTCTCAGCAGAGATTCAGGCTCTGGTGCAGAAACAGGCTGTGTCTGTTGTGCACCCTCAGCACAGAGAAAAGGGTCTTTATTTCATGTACTTCCTGGTTCTCAGGAGGACAGGGGCATTCAGACCTATTCTAGATCTCCGCGGCCTGAATCGCCACATTTCCTGCAGGAAATTCCGCATGTTAACTATGAAACAGTTAATGGGGCTTGTGCAGCCAGGCGATTGGTTCACCACCATCGACCTGAGAGACGCGTACTTTCATGTAGAAATTGCTCCAGAGCACAGAAAGTGTCTGCGTGTTGCCTTCCAGGGAATAGCCTACGAGTACAACAGGCTGCCGTTCGGCTATTCCCTATCCCCATGCACATTCAGCAAATGTGTGGCCACAGCGCTTCAACCGCTGCGCGCCCACGGCATGAGAGTTTTCTTTTACTAGACGACCTCATAGTCATGGCTGGGTCCCAGGAACAGGCAATGTTTTGCACAGCACAATAACTGTCATGCAGACTCTGGGTCTCATGACGGCTGCTCACATTGTGGTCCCGCTGGGGTTACTGCATATGCACCGCCTGCAGAGGTGGTTCTCCAGCCTGCGTTTGGATCCCAAGAGGCACAAACGGCGGCTGATGACCATCCCCCCCCTCAGTGGAGGGCAACCTCCGGTTTTGGGGGTCCCCGGATCACCTCCGGAGGGGGTCTCCACTGGGACGGGTGACCTCCTACATCACAGTGTTCACGGACGCATCCAGAACAGGATGGGGAGGGACCTGCCTGAAGAGGGCTATAGATGTGCGCTGGGCTCTAACAGAGTTTCGACACAGCAACCTCCTAGAGCTATAGGCGGTAGTGTTAGTCCTCCAGCATTTCATACCCTTAATTCAAAGGAGACATGTAATGGTCAGGAGTGACAACAGCACCACAGTGGCTTATATCAACAGGCGGAGTCCGCTCCGCCGCCTTGTTGACCACAGCGGAGAGGCTGTGGTTATGGGCTTCAGAGGTGGTGTTAGCCCTGAGAGCCCTCCATATCCCGGGACTGGAGAACAGGGGGGCCCACCTCATGTCGAGGGGCGGCCCCCTGCCAGGCGAATGGACACTTCCCCCTGGAGGTGGTGAAGCAGATCTGGGCCCAGTTCGGGAGAGCGGAAGTGGATCTGTTCGCCAGCCGGCGCAACAACCACTGTGCCCTGTGGTTCTCCATGGCCCTGGGCGACGACCCGCCCTTGGGGGCGGACGCGTTTGCACACGAGCCATGGCCAAGGAAGCTTTTCTACGCCTTTCCACCGCTGCTTCTCATTCTCCCTCTCCTGGGGAGAGTGAGGCGAGAATGTCTGTCAGTCATCCTAGTGGCTCCGGACCGCGTCGGGGCTCCATGGTACTCAGAGATGACACAGATGAAGGTGGGCCAGCCCTGGGCGGTTCCCCAGTTCTGGGGGGCGATGTCTCAAGAGGCAGGTGCAATCGGGGCGTTACCCACTCTGGGCCGTCCTCTCCAGGCATGGCTCCTGAGAGGGACAGGCTGAGACAGGGTGGATTGTCTGACAGTGTTATTCAGTCTATCCAGGCAGCTAGAGCTGGATCCACCACAGCCGGTTACAGGCCAAGGTGGCTAGGATTCCAGCGATGGTGTGAGGAGCGGAGAATAGAGCCCCTATCTTGTGAGTTAGGCTCTATTTTTTCCTTCTTACAGTTACTGGTGGACAGAGGGCTTGCGCATTCAACAGTGAAAGTGTATGCAGCAGCTATCTCGTCCTGCCATGAGGGATTTGGCGGCAGGTCAGCCTTTAGTCAACCACTGATGTCGCTGTTTTTACAGGGGGTCAGGAGGCTGGGCCCAGTAGTGCACGCCTCCACTCCACAGTGGGACCTGCCCCTAGTGCTCGAGGCTCTGGCCTCGGGGCCGTTTGAGCCTCTGGAGCGCTCCTCTCTGAAAGCATTGTCGTGGAAAACAGCTTTGCTTCTTGCCTTAATGTCAGCCAAAAGGGTGTCCGAGTTAACTGCTCTGTCGGTGCACCCGAGCTGTTTACTGATTCGGGGTGACCGGAGCGGCGCAACATTCAGACCGAACCCCTCCTTTGTGCCCATAACCTAAGGAGTGCGTTCAGGTCGAGGGCTATTCAGTTAGGGGGTTTTAGTCTTCCCCCCCATGGTGTGGCCAGGGAAGCTAAACGGCACCTCCTTTGCCCGGTGCGTGCGCTAGCGCACGGCTGCTTGCGTCTAAGGGCAGCCGTGTGGAGCGCACGGCTGCCCTTAGACGCACCGAACAGCTGTCCGTGTGTGTGGGGGGCGGTGTGATCGGGAAAGCTCTGTCCAAGAAACGCCTGGCAGGCTGGCTCTGCGAGCCCGCCAGGCCCCTTCATAAGGTTTTATCTCTTGGACATGTCAGGCTCTTTCTCCTCGTCTGTGCTTGCGGGGGCAACACAGGACTGGTAGGGGGGGTGGGGTTGTGGGTCAGTTGGCATCTGACCCCCTCCCCGGACGTAATGCGCCTTTGCTGTTCTCGGGCCCTCTGAGGGTCCCGGGATGGGCGAGGGGCGCGCTGGGCCCTTACAGCCCTCCACACTTTAGTCCACACACTCTGCACGGGGTCAGTGTTTGAGTGTGGGGCATGGGCTCTGGCACTCTCCCTGTTATCCTTAGGGATTCAGGGAAGCAGGCGTGTAGTAAGCCCATTCGGGGCCGAGGGGGATCTCCCCATCCGTCTGTGGGCGGGGGTCCCCCAGCACTGTTTTTTGAGCACACTTTCTGCGAGGTAAGCGCAGCAGGGTGTGCTCTGTCAGCCACAGCCCAGATTTCTCCTCGGTCACAACCGGGTTAAAGGAGAATGTGGGGCAGCAGCTGCTGACCATAAACACCGGTCAGGGGCAGTACGGTGGAATGATGTTTTTGGACGACAGTGCGCGTATATATATCGCGGCTCCACCCACTGTACCCATAGAGTCCAGTAGAGGGCGGAGCCTGTGAGAGATATAACGTTGGGTTACGTATTGTAACCCTTGTTATATTAGCACAGGCGGAGCCCTCTACTCAGGGCACTGTCTGTCCTATTCCGCTCGCTGAAGAGAGGTGTAGGATGATAATCAGGAGGCGAGGCCTACTTTTATACGGTGTGAGGCGCGCGCATTCAGGTAGGCCCGCCCAAGGCCGGCTACGTCTATAGAAGTCTCAGTGGGAGAATGCTTGCATAGAGGGTAGTACCCATAGTGTCCAGTAGAGGGCTCCGCCTGTGCTAATATAACAAGGGTTACAATACGTAACCCAACGTTTTTAACAGAAACTTGGATTGAACAAAATAACAGTGCAGCTGTTCTTATTGAATGAACACCTCCCAACTTTAGTTTTATGAGTCAGGAAAGAATGCATAAGAAAGAGGGTGGAGTTGCTATTCTGTTCAATGATTCCCTTCAATGCAGGAAGACATCTTATGGGAACTTTGCTTCTTTTGAATATGTGGCCCTTCAGCTGAAATGCTCCTCTCAAGCTCTGTTCCTAAATATCTATAGACCACCCAAATACTGTGCAAGCTGTTTTGATGATTTTACCGAACTGCTGTCTATAGTGTGTATTGACTTTGACCGTCTAGTCATTGTTGGTGATTTTAACATCCATGTTGACAACCCTCAGGACAGAGGGGCAAAAGAACTGTTTTGTGTTCTTGATAGCTATGGACTGACTCAGCATGTGACGGAGCCCACGCACAATAAGGGGCACACTCTGGACTTTATTATCTCAAAGGGTCTGAATATCTCTAAGGTTGTGGTGACTGATGTTGCGCTCTCTGACCATTCCTGTGTTTTCTTTGAGAGCTCTATTTCTGTTCACAAAAATGTTCAAAAAAAGATAACCACAAAGCGATATTTAACTGAAAATACTAGGGAAATGTTTACTCAGAATTTTTCTTCCACACGGAAGAAAAATCTCAGTAAACATCTCAGTAAATGAGCTTGTAGATCATTTTAATTCAAAAATTAAAAATGTTATAGATGCCATTGCTCCAACTAAGGTAAAGGAAGTGTCTGGCAAGAAAATATCTCCATGGAGAAAGGCTTTGACCGTGAAAACAGAAAAAAGAGAATGTCGAAAAGCTGAACGCAGGTGGCGAAAAACAAATCTCCAGGTTCACTTCTATTGTTCTACTTGGCCTTTATAATTTGGAATTGAAAAACACACGACAATCGTTCTTCTCTGACATCATTACCAAAAACAACGCACGTGCCTTGTTTGCTACCGTCGACAGACTAACTAACCCCCCAGTGTCAGTAGCCTCTGAATTTCTATCCACCAGGGCGTGCAATGATTTTGCCTCCTTCTTCACTGACAACATTCAGAAAATCAGACAAGCAGTCAGTGCCTCTGCATCAGGAACAGCAAATGTGTTGTCCCTATGTCCACCTAATATCAATTCAAACACAATTCCATCAGATTAATGATAAAAACCTAGAGGATATTATGCAACTTCTGAAATCCTCCTCCTGCTGCCTTGATATTATTCCAACAGGATTTTTCAAATATATTTTGCTTGCATGGCTTCAGATCTACTTCATATAGTAAACAAATCTCTTCACTCAGGTATTTTTCCACAGGCCCTGAAAACTGCAGTCATTAAACCACTCTTAAAAAAGAATAATCTAGATGCTTCAGTAATGAACAATTACAGGCCCATATCAAACCTCCCATTTCTCTGTAAAATCATTGAAAAAGTTGTTTTTCAACAGTTGAGTAATTTCTTGCATTGAAATAACTGTTTTGATGTGTTCCAGTCAGGCTTTCGTCCAAACCACAGCACTGAGACTGCTTTTGTAAAGGTCTTTAATGTCATCCACTTAAACACAGACAGTGGCAGAACTTCAGTGTTAGTATTATTAGATCTCAGTGCTGCGTTTGACACTGTTGACCACAGCATATTACTAGACTGACTGGAAAACTGGGTGGGACTTTCGGAAACAGTTCTAAATTGGTTTGAATCCTACTTAAAGGACAAAAACAACTTTGTTTCTATAGGTAAATACACATCTGAGTTGACAAATATGACATGTGGGGTACCTCAAGGCTCCATCTTGGGGCCTCTTCTCTTTAACGTCTACATGCTACCACTGGCTCAGATAATGAAGAACAACAAAATAACTTACCATAGCTATGCAGATGACAATTTCACCAGGAGACTATGCTCCAATTCAAACACTGAGTAAGTGCATTGAACAAATCAATGAGTGGATGTGTCAGAACTTTCTCCAATTAAACAAAGAGGTAGATATATATATAAAGATATAGCGCAATATAGTCTGCAATGTTCAAAACAACAGATAAAGCCAGAAATCTAGGTGTAGTCATGGACTCTGACCTGAGTTTCAACAGTCACATTAAAACAGTTACTAAATCAGTCTACTATCACCTAAAGAATATATCTAGGAATAAAAGACTAATGTCACAGCAGGATTTGGAAAAACTTGTCCATGCTTTTATCTTCAGTAGACTGGACTCCTGTAATGGTGTCTTCACAGGTCTCACTATAAAATCTATTAGAAAGCTGCAGCTGATTCAGAACGCCGCTGCTCGAGTCCTCACTAACACTAAGAAAGTGGATCACATCACTCCTGTTCTGAAGTCTTTACACTGGCTTCCTGTGTGTCAAAGAATAGATTTCAAAAATACTGCTGCTGGTTTATAAAGCACTGAATGGTTTAGGCCCAAAATACATTTCTGACCTCCTGCTAAATTATGAACCATCTAAGACCTCTCAGGTCTTCAGGGACTGGTCAGCTTTCTGTCCCCAGATCCAGAACTAAACATGGTAAAGCAGCGTTCAGTTATTATGCTCCAAATATCTGGAACAAACTCCCAGAAACCTGCAGGTCCGCTGCAACTCTGACTACTTTAAATCCAGGCTGAAGACTTTTCTTTTTGTCGCTGCTTTTAATTTAACTATTCATATCTTAGACTGCACTGTAACTTTTATCTATGCATTTTTTCTTTTAATGTTTATTTTATTAGCTTTTCTTTTTAATGACTGATTTTAAATGCCATTTTCTTAATGTCTTTCATTTTTTGTAAAGCACTTTGAATTGCCTTGTGTTGAAAAGTGCTATATAAATAAACTTGCCTTGCCTTGCGATTAATCGCAAATTAATCGCTCATTTTTTATCTGTTCTAAATATTCCTTAGAGGGATATTTTTCAAGTTTTTAATACTACTCTTATCAACATATGAGTGGACAAATATGCTTTATGCAAATGTTTGTTTATCATTTGATCAATGACAAATATTCTCATGAATATTAAACACAACAACCTCTGAACATTACAAATGTCTGCCTCAATTCAACCTGGAACCTCTCTCATACAATGTGTGTATGTGTGTGTGTGTGTGTGTGTGTGTGTGTGTGTGTGTGTGTGTGTGTGTGTGTGTGTGTGTGGGTGTGTGTGTGTGTGTGTGTGTGTGTGTGTGTGTGTGTGGAGAGACATATCTCGAACTCAAGGCATATCTCGAACGGGATGCTGCAATCATGTTGCACTATTCGTGCTGAGTGTGCTGACTTTTCGTACAATGTCCCACTGTCTGGCTACCTGCATAAAGTCAAGTGCTCGGCGCAGTTGTCAGTGAAATGTCGCTACTCTGTTTTCATTTAAACAGCTTCTTATATCCGTTAGCGCAGCTAGCTAGCACCAGATGCTAACAACAACAATACACGTAAGGTGTGCATGTTCTCTCTCTCGCGCCACACATACACACACCCTCCCGGTCCTCCCGATGGCCAGTCGGTGCCTGCCGGTGAGCATGGAAGTGTGGTCTGTCTACAAGCTGATATTTTAAACTCGATGCGCTCTGAAACTACGGGACGGCCGAGGACAAAAAATACACATGCGTTGGCGTCACCCTCTCGTCTCCAACACGGGAGAATTACACATAAACATGCAGTGGGGTGTCACAGTGTTGTCGCCAAGTTTAATGTAAAGTTTCACAGCTTTCTTACAGCGGAATCCAGTTTGTTAATGTTCAGTAGCCAACAGCTAGCATTGCATAAACAGCTAACCGCTAATGTTCGGCTAACTTGCTAGTTAGCTCTGCTCTATATATTACAAGCTAACATGACTAGCTAATGTCACAAATAATCCGTGTATCTGAGAGGCGTTTTTGCTTTTTGCTTTTTACTTTTTACCTTACTAAATGGTCAAATAGTCCTTGGAGCGAGGGGCGGGGCGAAACTCACGGAAGTGATTTCAAAACAAAAGCACTCGTTTGCTAAAATCACACTTTGAATCACTGCAGTATCCTGCTGAAGGACCGGTGATTATTATAAACAAGGGGAATTTAGCGATCACAACGAAAACGACCAAGACACATATTGAGCCCAGAAAATGGATGTTATTAAGGGATGTAAATATAATAAGCCTCTGTCTAAAATGGACAACATTGTTAGGAGATTTAAACTATACAGCGATTCTGCACTGCGGTCACTCAGCCGTCTGTCGCGTTTTTTTTTTTCAAATCAGCTGCTCTTCATTGTTCCTGCTATATTTGACGAGTGATACAAATATGTTTTACCACAAGTTCTTAAGGAAACTGACACTGTTGGACTCGGTTCTAGTTTGACTTCTACCAGAAATAAAATGAAGTACTTTTGCTGTGTACTTTGTGAGTAATCCTCTGTCAAAGTCCCCTCCATAGTACATAATGCATGTTTTTCTGCTATCTTTGATGAGTGATAAAAATATAATTTTACCATTAGTTCTTAATGAAATTGATACTGTTTGATTTTGTATTAGCCTACTACTTACAATACATTGAAGTACTTTTACTGTGTATTTTTTGAGGAATCCTCTGTCAAAGTCCCCTGCTGAGAACAAAATCAAGCCACTTCTGCTAAGTTTGATGATGGAATTATTTTGTGTTGCCATTTGTTCTTCGTGAGATTGATCCTGTTGGACTAAGTACTACTGAAACTACCCCCACAAGTACTATGAAGTACTTACTGTGTACTTTTCCAACAATCCTCTGTCAATGTTCCCTCCTGAGAACAAGAATGCATGTTTCTCTGCTATTTTGAATAAGCGTTAAAAAACCTTTCTTCGTGAGACTGATATTGTTGGACAGAGTATTTTAAGAGGATGGTAGACTTCACAATGACACACTCTGTCACTCTTGTTGGCCTCCTGATAATGCTGCTGTCTTTTAATGATTATTTCTCAGCCGCTAGTTCGTCACATATTCTTCAGTCTCATCAGCCTCATCCTTCCATCAGTCCCAGTCAACGCATCAGCCTCCAGCACATTTCCAGTGTCTGACTCCATATGATATTGTCCTGATGCTGTAAGGGTGATGCCCCATGATCAGACAGTGCCAAGGACCTCATATTATGTATGTCATTAATCTTGTTGTAGTTGACATCTTCGTAGATTCATCTTCTTATTACAGACACATGCATTTCCAAACATTTGGTCTATGTTGTAAATGTATTATCTCTTGGAGTTACACACGGCATCTATTGCACGTCTGTCCGTCCTGGGAGAGGGATCCCTCCTCTGTTGCTCTCCCTGAGGTTTCTCCCATGTTTCCCTTTAAACTGTGGGTTTTCTCGGGAAGTTTTTCCTTGTACGATGTGAGGGTCTAAGGACAGAGGGTCTAAGGATAGAGGGTGTCGTTTTTCTCATGCTGATATTCTGAACAATCTGTGCTGTTGTATTAGCTGTAAAGTGTCTCTACTGTAGGCTATTTTTATTATATGTACAGCACTTTGGCTCGACCAAAAATCGTTTATAAATGTGCTATATAAATAAAACTGGATTTGATTTGATTAATGTTACATCACCCATTATAACAATTTGCTTTCCTTTTTCTCTTCTCTTAACTGAATAGCCCTGTCTTTAAGTATAATACAATGTAAAGTCCTTTTCCTGCACCATTTTAAGGCTTCAAAACAGGCATTTTTAGTGTATGTGTTTGGAGAAATGACACAATCAATGGCCCAGAATTGTACTTTATAAACTCTGAATGTTGTGGTGCTTGAAGAAATACACACTGGCTAAGCCGGCCAGGTTATATATGCCTTTTTTGGAGACCTTTTTTGCAATGTTTATTAAAATGTCAGTAGTTATTTAAACAAACCACTATCTGTGGATAATACAAGCAACCATAAAACACCCTTTACTAGAGCCATTGAAGCCCATGAAGAATGTATCCTTTCACAAATCCTTTCAACTGCTGTAAGTTAGGGCACTCTCTGTGCAGAACATTTTAAATATTCTTCATTTGCAGTATTTAAAAAAAAAAAAGTGTTCAGAAAGACTGCCTCAATTATATATGTAGCCTATGTATATATATATAATATCAATATTTGTATTAACTAACGAAAGTCAATTTAAATAGCGGGCAAAAATGGGATAATTGCCATGGATGTGGTGTTTGATACAGTTTACGTTCAATTTCAACTATTTTAGGCAGAACAACGTATATTGACCAAAACCTTTTTAATAGTTTACTATCATTTAGAAAGGTTTTTGTGAGAAATAATTTCAAAAGTAAACTTATTTTTCATTTTATATTTAAATTTGAAATGTTTGCACACAACATTATTAATTTATCAATTTTTATCAATTTTTGAAAATTATGAATCCATTTATTTTATTGTATTTCCTTGAGGCTGGAGAAGCTATCATGTAGTTCAACATGCACATGTTATAATGCAAGTAAGTATAAGTATAACATGGAAAAGGAAATAAAATAGGTTTCATAGGAGGATGTGGATTTATTTTCTCTCACCTTGTAATTACACAATCAAACAATCTATAATTTAGCTCTGGCCTTCACTCACAAAAAAACATTTTGTTGAATTGGACACATTTTTCAAAGCTCTATACTGACTGACATGCATACTGGGACTGATGGAAGAATCTGCGAGGAATGAACTAGGAGAGAAATAATCATATTTTAAAAGACAGCAGCATCATAAGAGGCCAACAAGAGTGACTGAGCGTGTCAGTGTGCTGAAGGATAGACCAGCTATCCAGGCCAGACTAGACTTCACAAGGGGTAACAATGCTGCTGCCGGAATACTGACTGGAAGTATTGCTGATATCAAGTCCACCATCCTCTTAAAATACTCTGTCCAACAATATCAGTCTCATGAAGAAAGTTTTTTTTAACGTTTATTCAAAATAGCAGAGAAACATGCATTCTTGTTCTCAGGAGGGAACATTGACAGAGGAGTACTGGAAAAGTACACAGTAAGTACTTCATAGTACTTGTGGGGTAGTTTCACGAGTAGAGTTCAACAGGATCAATCTCACGAAGAACTAATGACAAAAAAGAATTCCCTCATCAAACTTAGCAGAAGTGGCTTGATTTTGTTCTCAGCAGGGGACTTTGACAGAGTATTCCTCAAAAAATACACAGTAAAAGTACTTCAATGTATTTTAACTAGTAGGCTAACTAATACAAAGTCAAACAGTATCAATTTCATTAAGAACTAATGGTCAAATTATATTTTTATCACTCATCAAAGATAGCACAAAAACATGCATTATGTGCTATGGAGGGGACTCTGACAGAGGATTACTCACAAAGTACACAGCAAAAGTACTTCATTTTATTTCTGGTAGAAGTCAAACTAGAACCGAGTCCAACAGTGTCAGTTTCCTTAAGAACTTGTGGTAAAACATATTTGTATCACTCGTCAAATATAGCAGGAACAATGAAGAGCAGCTGATTTGAATGGGAAAAAAACTCGAGAGACGGCTGAGTGACCGCAGTGCAGAATCGCTGTATAGTTTAAATCTCCTAACAATGTTGTCCATTTTAGAGACAGGCTTATTATATTTACAGCCCTTAATAACATCCATTTTCTGGGCTCAATATTTGTCTTGGCCGTTTTCGTTGTGATCGCTAAATTCACCTTGCTTCCCTTTGTTTATAATATTATCACCGCTTTTGTTTTGAAATCACTTCCGTGAGTTTGGCCCCGCCCCTCGCTCCAATGACTATTCTTTCACACACAGTGACGTCACAAGCTACCCACAATGCAAGACGCGCCATATATATATATATATATATATATATATATATATATATATATATATATAAATACGCCATTTTCCTGGAGGTGCAAATATCCTGGAAGAGCAAATATAAACAGCTAGCTAACGTAGCCAGGCAGAGCGCACTAGGTTTTTTTCTGAATTAACGACCGAAGAAATCGCTGCATGTCTTCGAATTACATCTCTGGACTTGAGGGGTGTGCTCTAGGTCGTTACCAGCGTAAACTAGAGCTGTGTGGGTTGTCGGATTGCCCTTACAGACTGCCCGTATGTGTGTGTGAAAGAATTAGACCATTTAGTAAGGTAAAAAGGAAAACGCAAAAAGGCCTCTCAAACGCAATTGGACGGTAGATACACGGATTACAAATCTGTGTATCTACCGTCCAATTGTTTTTCTTTATTAAACACGTAAACGGAAGAGCGTCTGTTACCTCATTCACACCAACGGTGTTTCAGGGCCGATTCGGAGCTGGAGCTTGAAAAGCACCGGGTTTTCCTCTTCACACCGCAGCGGAGCAGCCTCTTAGCTCCGGAATCCGGTGGGTTTCAAGCACCAAAAAATTGTCCGGCCAGAGCAAAAGCACCACATACGTCACGCTTACGTCGATGCGGGGGCAGAGACAGAACGATGGAGAAACTTAACAAGAGTTTCAGAGTTTCTGCCATAGACTGTATACAGTGGGGCAAAAAAGTATTTAGTCAGCCACCAATTGTGCAAGTTCTCCCACTTAAAAAGATGAGAGAGGCCTGTAATTTTCATCCTAGGTATACTTCAACTATGAGAGACAGAATGGGGGGAAAGAATCCAGGAAATCACATTGTCTGATTTTTAAAGAATTTATTTGCAAATTATGGTGGAAAATAAGTATTTGGTCAATAACAAAAGTTCATCTCAATACTTTGTTATATACCCTTTGTTGGCAATGACAGAGGTCAAACGGTTCCTGTAAGTGTTCACAAGGTTTTCACACACTGTTGCTGGTATTTTGGCCCATTCCTCCATGCAGATCTCCTCTAGAGCAGTGATGTTTTGGGGCTGTCGCTGGGCAACACGGACTTTCAACTCCCTCCAAAGATTTTCTATGGGGTTGAGATCTGGAGACTGGCTAGGCCACTCCAGGACCTTGAAATGCTTCTTACGAAGCCACTCCTTCGTTGCCCGGGCGGTGTGTTTGAGATCATTGTCATGCTGAAAGACCCAGCTTCAATGCCCTTGCTGATGGAAGGAGGTTGTCACTCAAAATCTCATGATACATGGCCCCATTCATTCTTTCCTTTACACGGATCAGTCGTCCTGGTCCCTTTGCAGAAAAACAGCCCCAAAGCATGATGTTTCCACCCCCATATTTCACAGTAGGTATGGTGTTCTTTGGATGCAACTCAGCATTCTTTCTCCTCCAAACACGTCTAGTTGAGTTTTTACCAAAAAGTTCTATTTTGGTTTCATCTGACCATATGACATTCTCCCAATCCTCCTCTGGATCATCTAAATGCTCTCTAGCAAACTTCAGACGGGCCTGGACATGTACTGGCTTAAGCAGGGGGACACGTCTGGCACTGCAGGATTTGAGTCCCTGGCGGCGTAGTGTGTTACTGATGGTAGCCTTTGTTACTTTGGTCCCAGCTCTCTGCAGGTCATTGACTAGGTCCCTCCGTGTGGTTCTGGGATTTTTGCTCACCGTTCTTGTGATCATTTTGACCCCACGGGGTGAGATCTTGCGTGGAGCCCCAGATCGACGGAGATTATCAGTGGTCTTGTATGTCTTCCATTTTCTAATAATTGCTCCCACAGTTGATTTCTTCACACCAAGCTGCTTACCTATTGCAGATTCAGTCTTCCCAGCCTGGTGTAGGTCTACAATGTTGTTTCTGGTGTCCTTTGACAGCTCTTTGGTCTTGGCCATAGTGGAGTTTGGAGTGTGACTGTTTGAGGTTGTGGACAGGTGTCTTTTATACTGATAACGAGTTCAAACATGCACTGTAAAACCTGAGAAGTTAATAGAACTCAAACGTTTTGTTGAAACTGATTACATTGACATTTTTGAGTACCTTAACTTAAATGTTTTAAGTTAAAGTATAATCTTATCAATTGAGTTATATTTACTAGTAATTTTTAAGTGACACAAACATATTGTTTTAAGTTAAAGAAACATGGATATATTAAGTTATTTAAACTAATAATTTTTGTTAACACTGTACATATAAAGATCAAGTATCTTTAACTTAAACATTTTCATATTTCTTCAACTAGCTATTTTGTTAGCACAGTAGATATGAAAATCAGGTAGATTTAACTTAAATATTTTTATTATCTCTAAAACCCAATATGAATTAAAAATTTCAATTGAGTAGTACTCAAAATGGAATGTCGAATACTTAAAACGTTTGTTGAAACCGATTACATCGACATTTTTAGTTAACTGTAACTCAAAATCCCCAAGTTAACATTTTGACTAAACATTAAAAAGCACTTTAACACTGACAATTTAAATGCAAATTGCTGTTTTATTAAGTGACACACACTTTACCAAACACTATATATCAATTATAGCAAATAACTAACTTTTAAATACAAAATAAATTAAACAGTGCTAAGGCCTTGACAAATATCCAGATATATATTTTTTAAAGTATAACAGTATAAAATAATGTATGGGAAACAGTCCTTCAACTTGAAGCTGAATAGTAACACATTTTTCAATGAACAGATTTAAAGTGCAGGATGTAAACAGAGAACATTGTGTGTGTGTGTGTGTGTGTGTGTGTGTGTGTGTGGTGTGTGTGTATGTGTGTGTGTAGAATATGACTACAATGTGAGAAGCTCATTTTTTAGGCTCAATACCCTGGGCCTCATGTTCCCCTCATCCAGGCCCATCAATACTTTCTGGATGAAGTCGAAAGTGTTTGCCAACTCTTTCGGGTAACTCAGATGGAGGGCATAGATCAGTGCGAAAAGATGGATGAATGCCTCAGCCAGTGTGGGGAGTTCCATAACTTTGTCCCCCTCTATGACAACAGCGATCTTCTCTGGGCAGAAGAGCGTGGCATTTGTCGACCTGGCACTGATCAGGAGAAGTCCGACCGCGACGTCATCTATTTCTGGATCCTCAGACTGCTCTACCTGATACAGATACACGTTACCTATTACCCCAAATTGCCTTAGCTATCTCAGAAATATGTTTGCTGAAAAATACATCAGTGACATATCACATCAAATAACCTAATGTTTTGTCCATAACGTGGGTTTAAGGAAACGCCTATTCGCATTGCACCAGAAACTTCAGCCTCTAAAATAACCAATCAGTTGACATACATTCTTTCTACAGAAAAAACATGTATAACCTTCATAAGGGTAGGATTTATTTTATCACTGTATTAGACAGTTACTATTAGCTAGTTGTACCTAATAAACTGGAAACTGAATATATATTTACAGTATAATCTCTCCCTACTACACATACAAAAATATATGGGGAACACTAGAGATTATTTTGTATTGAACACTGATGCTGCAGGAAAGAAAGCCCTCTCTTGATTGTGTGTGTTTGTGTATGTATGTGTGTGTGTGTTTGTGTATGTATGTGTGTGTATGTGTATATGTGTGTGTATCTGTGTGTGTATGTGTGCCTCTGTGTGTATGTGTATCTATGTCTATGTATCTGTGTGTGTCTATGTCTGTGTGTGTATCTATGTGTCTATGTGTGTGTGTGTGTGTGTATCTGTGTGTGTGTCTATGTGTATGTGTGTCTATGTATGTGAATGTGTGTGTCTGTCTATGTGTGTGTATCTGTCTGTGTGTCTGCGTGTGTGTATGTGTATATCTGTCTGTATCTATGTGTGTCCGTCGATGTGTGTATGTGTGTCTATGTATGTGTGTGTATGTGTGCGTATCTGTGTGTGTGTGCCTGTGTATCTATGTGTGTCTATGTATGTTTGTGTATATGTGTGTCTATGTGTATGTTTGTGTGTGTATCTATGTATCTGTATGTGTGTGTCTGTATGTCTGTGTGTGTATCTATGTGTGTCTGTGTGTGTGTATGTGTGTGCATGTGTCTATGTGTATGTCTGTGTCTATGTGTGTGTGTATCTGTCTGTGTATCTGTGTGTCTGTGTGGGTATGTGTGTGTCTGTCTGTGTGTGTGTGTGTGTGTGTGTGTGTGTGTCTGCGTGCATGTGTGTGTATCTGTCTGTGTATCTATGTGTGTCTGTCTATGTGTGTCTATGTATGTGTGTGTGTGTGTGTCTATGTATGTGTGTCTATGTATGTGTGTGTGTGTCTGCGTGTGTGTGTGTATGTGTATTTGTCTGTGTATCTACGTGTGTCTGTGTGTGTATCTGTGAGTGTGTATCTGTCTGTGTATCTATGTGTGTCTGTGTTTGTCTATGTGTGTCTGTGTGTATGTGTGTGTCTGTCTATGTGTGTATGTGTGTGCGTATCTGTGTGTGTGTGTGTCTGCATGTGTGTGTGTGTGTCTGCGTGTATGTGTATCTGTCTGTGTATCTATGTGTGTCTGTGTTTGTCTATGTGTGTGTATGTGTGTGTCTGTCTATGTGTGTCTATGTATGTGTGTATCTATGTGTTTCTGTGTATGTGTGTGTCTGTCTATGTGTGTATGTGTGTGCGTATCTGTGTGTGTGTGTCTGCATGTGTGTGTGTGTGTGTGTCTGCGTGTATGTGTATCTGTCTGTGTATCTATGTGTGTATGTATGTATGGATGTGTGTGTGTGTGTGTGTGTATGTATGTGTCTAGGTGTGTGTATCTGTGTGTGTGTATCTGTCTGTGTATCTATGTGTGTCTATGTGTGTGTCAATGTGTCCATGTGTGTGTATCTGTGTGTGTGTGTGTGTGTGTCTGCGTGTGTGTATGTGTATCTGTCTGTGCATCTATGTGTGTCTGTGTGTGTATGTGTATCTGTCTGTGTCTGCTTGTGTCTGCATGTGTGTGTATGTGTATCTGTCTGTGTGTGTCTGTCTGTGTGTCTATGTATGTGTGTGTCCATGTGTGTGTATATGTGTGTCTATGTGTGTGTGTGTGTATGTGTATCTGTCTGTGTATGCGTGTGTCTGCATGTGTGTGTATGTGTATCTGTCTGTGTGTGTCTGTCTGTGTGTCTATGTATGTGTGTGTATGTGTCTGCATGTGTGTGTGTGTGTGTGTGTGTGTGTGCCTGTGTATGTGTATCTATGTGTGTGCATGTGTGTGTATGTATGTATGTGTGTCTGTTTGTATGTGTGTATGTGTCTATGTATGTGTGTGTGTCTATATGTGTGTCTGTCTGTCTGTGATGATCTGTCACATACATTGAAAACAGTTATTATGCTGATTTACATGCCACAGCCTCAGAAACCTGGAGTCATCCTCATGCAGAAATCCAGGCAGGGAGGAGAGCAGCACGTCGGCTATGGACGTCACCTTGATCCTTAAGTGCGAAAACATATCTTTGTTTTACTGTGGATGCTAAACAGCATAGCCACACAACAATTTATATCACAAGGGCTCTTCCATGACTGAAGAGATTACCATTTTGAAGCAATTGAGGCGTCTGCGATCCCACCTGTATCTCATTAGCACAACAACAAGGTGCAATAACATTACCACTGCTGTTCCCTCCCCAAACACAAGTATTTTAATAAAAAATCTAAATCTATCAGGCTGACCCCCCGCCCCCCAACACACACAGAAAATCCACTCTAGTATGATAATAAAACACCAAGAGGCTTAACCCGACTCACCTGGAGGTCATAGGCGGTGAAGAGCTGAACTTCACTTCGCCTTTGCGTGCCGCCTTCTTCCTGGACAAGCTCAACAGCATGCCGATCCAACTCCGCGTAAAAGTGGTTCTTCAGGTTGAGGTTCGTTATCCTGTGAAACTCTGCACAAATCTGCCAACATATAAAATTACTATTTAATTCAGAGTACAATGTATATGTGGACTGAAGGCAGCAGAGATAAACAGAAACATGACATGCTAAATCTGAGTAAACATGCCAAGTTATCAGTGACAAAGGCACACAAAATTATTATATAGTTGTAATATCTAAAATATTTTCACCTGTGACTCCATTGTCAAGGCAGGCCAGCGTTCCAGGATCTCTCCAACAGGTAGCTCATCATTGATGATCTCATTGCGCAGCAGGGCAAAGGTAGTCTGCATTAACTTTGCAATCAAGGGATGGTTTTTATCTCTCATCTTAACACACACTAGCACACCCCCCCCCAAACGCGGCGCACCTACAGTGTAAGCCACCACAGTTTCGCTGTTGCGAGGCTCCACTAGCACCACAGGCTTCCCCCTCCCCCCCCAAGCGCGTTACAGTTTCTCCACTGCTTCCCAGGTTGAAGAAGTCCTTTATCTGCCAGTTGCTTCAGTTTCAGCCTAAAGAGAAAAAACATTGAAGGTTAGCTGGGTTGCAAAGTTTTCACAAAATGATCAGAGAAACACTATTTTCGAGCATTTTGCTGTCACTGAGGAACTGCACACTGCCAAAGCAGCATCCCTCTCCTCTGTCATCATCATGTTGGACCTGTCAGCTGCATTCGACACGGTGAACCATCAGATCCTCCTTCGCACTCTCCAAGAACTTGGAGTTTCAGGCTCAGCACTTTCCCTCCTCATCTCATACCTCAAAGACCGTACCTACATGGTAACTTGGAGAGGGTCCGAGTCCGACCCTTGTCAATTAACTACAGGGGTCCCTCAGGGCTCTGTTCTTGGTCCCCTCCTCTTCTCCCTGTACACAAACTCGCTCGGATCAGTCATTAGCCCGCATGGTTTTTCATACCACTGCTATGCTGACGACATCTAATTAATTCTGTCCTTTCCCCGCTCAGAGACCCAGGTCGTCGCACGCATCTCTGCTTGTCTAGCTGACATCTCTCAGTGGATGTCTGCTCATCACCTCAAGCTCAACCTTGACAAGACTGAACTGCTTTTCCTTCCGGGAAAAGATTGTCCCACTCTTGACCTGACAATCAACATCGGCACCTCTGTTGTTTCCCCGACTCAGACTGCAAGGAATCTGGGAGTAATCCTAGATAACAACCTGTCCTTCACTGCAAACATCGCTGCTACAACCCGTTGCTGCAGATATACGCTGTACAACATCAGGAAGATTCGTCCCCAGCTGACCCAGAAAGCCACCCAGGTTCTGGTCCAGGCTCTCGTCACCTCACGCCTAGACTACTGCAACTCCCTCCTGGCTGGTCTACCTGCATGTGCCATCCGACCTCTGCAGCTCATCCAGAATGCAGCGGCTCGTCTGGTCTTCAACCTTCCAAAATGTTCCCACTCCACTCCGCTCCTCCGCTCCCTTCACTGGCTCCCGGTAACTGCTAGAATCCACTTCAAGACACTGGTACTTGCATACCATGCTGCGAATGGATCTGGCCCTTCCTACAACTAAAACTGTACACCCCAGCACGTGCACTCCGCTCTGCATCAGCCAAACGACTCGCTGCACCCTCGCTGCGAGGGGGACCCAAGTTCCCATCAGCAAATACACGTGGGGTTTGCTATCCTGGCCTCCAAAATGGTGGAATGAGCTCCCCATTGACATCAGGACAGCAGAAAGCCTGCACATCTTCCGGCGCAGACTGAAAACTCATCTCTTTCGACTCCACTTCGAGCGATAGAATTACTAACAAGGCACTTATATACTAATAAAGGACTGGCTTATCTATAGCCAGTTGAGTAGCACTTGAAATGTTTGGCTCTATGATACCTGATGTACTTATTTGATTCTGTTTTCTTCAGGGTTGTGTCTTCCTGGTCGTATGTACTTATTGTAAGTCGCTTTGGATAAAAGCGTCAGCTAAATGCAATGTAATGTAATGTAATAAAATGGCGGCAGGCGGCGCGCTTTCTTCTTTTGTTACCGCATGGATGTCTGGGCTTGTTTTATTAACTTAGAGGCATTTGCGGTTCGAATTTTCCAGAGAACTTTTGCAACACAAACGTTCCACTTTGAGATATAACTTAAAGCAATATAAAATACTGTCTTACAGGTTTAAATCATTTTTCAAGTGAGGCAGATATTAAATCTAGGCTAGCTAACAAGAGCTCAAATCAAACTAACACACCATGCGACACAAAGAGCATTAGATGCAGAAATGAATAACAAATCATTTAAATACTGTGCAAAGGCAAGATGTAACTTACCAGAGTAGCGCGGTCAAATTCCGGCAGTGAGACTCGAGGGCACGGTGGAAAAAGTATACTTCTGGAAGTTTGAGTTTGAGTGATTTCATCCAGGAGGAGCTATAATGGCGGACTCAAATGAACGAATGCATGGGTGAGAGCAGTGAGGCAGTGATGCACGTCGGGGGCGGAGCACATACCTGATGACGTCAGACAGATTCAGTAAAAACATTTGAGTACAATCCCCAATATAACCCAAAGTGGATGAATACTGTACACAATATTACAAATCAGTTCATAGTCATCAGAACATTTGTGGTGAAATAACTTTTACAAATGTTTGGGTTAAAACAACCCATATTCTTCAAGACGCTTGTACTGTTCGGTCTTACAGTGTGTGACATTAATACAGTTAACAAGTGGAGGACAGAGGAGGCTCTTAAAGAAGAAGTTACAGGTCTGTGAGAGAGAAATCTTGTTTGTTTGTAGGTGACCAAATACTTATTTTACCGAGGACTTTATCAATTAATTCATTAAAAATCCTACAATATGATTTCCTGGATTCTTTCCCCCCATTCTGTCTCTCATAGTTGAAGTGTACCTAGGATGAAAATTACAGGCCTCTCTCATCTTTTTAAGTGGGAGAACTTGCACAATTGGTGGCTGACTAAATACTTTTTTGCCCCACTGTATATAAAGGTTTCTGCTCATGGTGAAGCAACGTGTCTGCGTGTTAAGGCGGAACCTGAGCATTCACGTTGATCACCTCTCACTATAACTCATTATAAATCTATAAATATTAAACTTTACTTTACTTGTTCATTTGAGAACAGCTTTTACATACCTGGGTGAAGGTTACAGTTCATTTAAATGAAAGATATAGTTACTCCACACTCATGGTTCAGTCCACCTTAAGAAATAAGACCGACCTCGGAAGCAGTTGTGTTTTAAAAAAACTTTATTGACATGAGTACACTTTTGTATAAGAATATAGTCTAAACCACAGAAATGACTCCGGAAAAGCTGCAGATAGAGCCATAAGAAATTAATGCAACTGATTTCATCCGCACGGTTTGGCTTTATGACCCAGATAGCAATTACCTTTGGGCCGGATCCGCACGAAAGCCTTTAGATCCATTTGTAGCTCACACACGTTTTTTGACTGTGGGCCAGATCCGCACCAGATAGAGCTTTCAGCCTAAACATTCCATTTGCAAGCAGTGCAGTATTTTTGCTGGTTTACAGATTTGGCCCAGATCCGTAATACGTATTTGAGCCGCAAGCGCCAGAAATCATTGGAATGGAACAAATCAAAAATAATGTGGGGGTGTAACGTCTTCATATATTTCTTTGATTATTGAATTGAAACATTAAAATAAAAATAAAACATTGAAAAATAAAAACTTAACACAAAAATAGTCTCCTACAGTAATGTGGCATTGTACGATTGAATTAAATATTAAACGATAGATTAATATTTTTTCATTACGCTAATGCCCACTATCCATAATCCAAGTAGCCTACTCTGAGCTTTCACGGCCAACGTTCTCAGGCGGCAAATTCACTCAAGAATGATCAACTCAAGTAAGTATAGCTAACATTTTTGTTGTAATTTTGTATTTGTGGTTGGTATATATATGTATTATATGTGTATGTATGCGTCGATTGATACGCAAGTGACTCAAAATGCTGAACTTGTTTGTCAAAACTCTGTTAGTTGATCATAGTTTAGATAAGCTAACGTTAGCGTTTAGCCAGTGGATAGGGTCTGTGTACGTTTTGTCAGTTTGATTTTTCGTTTTAAACCAAAAGCCAAAAAACGAAATACCAGCCTTTTTTCCGTTTTTTCGTTTTTGATTTAAAACGAAAAAAACGGAAAACCAAAGCCGTTTTCCCGTTTGTGTTGTCTGAATCAAAAGACGGATAACAAGAAAACCTAATAAAAAAAGTCTGTACGTTTTGTTAGTTAGATTTTTCGTTTCAACCAAAAAAAACGAAAATACCAGCCTTTTTTCGTTTTAAATCAAAAAGGGAAACCGAAGCCGTTTTCTGAATCAAAAAATGGATAACAAGAAGATGCTAATTAAAAAAACGGTCTGGTTTTGGTTTTTTCATAACAACTTCTTTCATTTTCCATTTTGTATTGAAGAATGAAGAAAAGCAGTCCCGTGGATCTGGATGTTAAAGAACATATTTCAAAATAAAGACCCGAGGCTATAATGGCAATGCTGGTAAAAGTTCAATCCTGGAACCCAGAAGTCTGACGACCTTTGGCCCCCCTGCTTCCGGCACCCATGCTGACGAGGATACGTTTATTTCTGCATTCACATGAAGATATGCGTTTATAGAGAATACAAGTAATCTTTGCATAACTTTATTTTGCTGACTTCCGGTTTGTACTGTGTCTGCAAATCCAGTGTCCAGCTTGTGGCTGTGTGACAACGTCATGTTTGTTGCATACCTGCAAGATTTACCTGTGACAAATGTCAGCGATGTGAACAGAACTGTGTCGCCCTACTTTCACCTGCACCCAGCAGCAAGAGGGAGAACGATATCTCATACAGTCGACCCCTAAAACAGTTCACACAGTAATGGAACAGTGTTAAGCATATTTTGTCCAACTAGTCTCTACATTATGAATTTGATGTTTGTCTAAACTGCTAAGAAGCTGACAGCTGAGTTAGAACAGAAAGACATGCAGGCCATAATCACTAGAGGCTCAAAAGAGGAATGTGTGTGTAAGGCTTACACTGAATTGAAACACTGTCCATTAGTTGATTAATAAACAAGACATTCAAGTCAAAGTTTAGGCATTTTCATTTGTAGCCCGCTGTAAATATGGACTATGAATGAAACACATGCAATGTGGAACACACAAATAGGTTATTCTCAATACTTCTAACAGTATCAGACACAATGACTTTACTGAGAGTGAAGATGACTTGAACATAGAATGGTACTGAAGGACAAAATACAGTATATTGCATTTTACCTCTTCCTCTAACTCTCTCTCCAAAAGTGGCCTCCATTGTTGTGCACAACAAAGTGTTCAAGCTCAGGTTTCTAGGTGATCTAATTGGTTACATGGCTTTTAACATGTGCATTCTGGGTGCAGGGGTTTGATAATTGAGTGTGGTATTTCAGTGGCAGTGTTTAGCAAACAACACACAGGCTGTTGGTTTTGAATAACGTGTCTAATGTAAATAAGAGTGTGTAGTTATTTGGTCAATCCAGTGTCCAGCTTGTCGCTGTGTGACAACGTCATGTTTGTTGCGATACCTACAAGATTTACCTGTGACAAATGTCAGCGATTGTAAACAGAAATGTCGACCTACTTTCACCTGCACCCAGCAGCAAGCGGGAGAAATGTTTTCAAGTTGTACTTGTGAAGTTACGCCTACAATTAGGAGGGTGGAGTAATTAAGCTTTTATTTTCTGTAACGTTAAACTTATTGTTTTCTTCAACAAGTTTGACTACTTGAAAGACAGAGGAGGGACAGTATGTGCATTCTTAATGAACATACTTTGTATTTTTTTATGTGTCAGGGACTCAGGGTGTATGCTACAGGTCCATGAAGACAGGCCCCACAGTGAGTTCAGGATGAAGTGTTACTGTCTTAGTTACCGTCTGGTTCAACATGTTCCTGGGGATTCGGCTCATTTCAGACAGGTTAGAAACAGCCAATAGTAAAACATCAACTTTAATATAACTAGCACAAGGTAGCTACTCCCCAGAAATGGACTGACTGGTCTGTGTGTGCTGCACAGAGGTCACAGTTGTGTTTTGTTCCTGTTCTGTTGTTAAAAAGTCATTTTTCTTCGTTCATAGTATAAAAGTAAATCAATTCATATCAGTATGTATAAGAAGATGTAAGTATAGAAAACATTTAGGAAAAAATATATGACTTATTTACTCCTTAAAATAGCACAATGTTATTAAACCAAAATCTTACCCTAAAAGAAATAATACAAAGCAAACTGAATACGTATTTATTTTGTTTCTCTTCTTACAGGTGGGGCTGAAAGACTCAACCCCAGTTGAACTGGAGCATCATGGCTGCAGGTGTGACAGTGTGTTACTCTCCTGCTCCAGTCACATGACTCCCAGTGGGTCCCCAGTACTCAGCTGTACAGAGCAGCAGTGGTACAAACCAAGAACTATGGCAAGTCTGAGAATAATGTCATTGTAATTCAAATACTAAAACTACACACACATCATCTCATCATTTCTATATCTTGCTTAACCCACAGTGTGAAACCAGGGCCGGTAGGGAACATGGCTGGGATGTCCGCAATCCCAAAGCAGAGAACAATGTCAGAGAATGTAAAGTGAGAGATTAGTAGTTATGTGAAAGTAAGCTATGCACACAGAATAGTTGATGTGTTGATTGTCTTCTGAGAGCTGAGAGCTGCTGGATCTGTCTGCCCTCAAAGTGCCAGGGATCTACAAGGACTTCACTGCTGCTTCTGCACCATAGGTATCCCTGTGAGGTGCCACTAGTGGACTCTGCTCTCGGTAAAGTTCAAGCAGGCAGTCCCTGTCATATGAACATGACCATGACAGCTAGAATTTCACACCGCTGCCCAACCACCATGATCCACCACGGCCAGATCTACCCACAGTCTGCTGAAGACTAAAACCATCTGCATGCGTTTTTTTGTTGTTTGTGAACATTCAACAGCTGCCCTTAAGGGATAGTTCTGGTGTTTTGAAGTGGGGTAGTATGTGGTGTATATTCATAATCAGTGTACTACCTACAGTAGTCGTGTGGAGAAACATACAAGAGCCCCAGCACAGCAGAGCCATGTGCTGCTGAGGCGTGGCAAAAGCAACATTTATTTTCTCCACCAAAAAAGCTATATCAGTTTAAGTGTACATTATTTAATGCTAAACATAGCGATTTTTTTCAGGTGGGCCCTTCATTTTTGGGGTGGATTAAAATAGGTTTTGCTGCTGTGTTTTTAGAAAAATTGTGATTATTTGTGGCCTATTACAGCTTTGTGCAATTACCAAGACACAAACTGGTACTTTTGGCACAATTATTAAACTCAAGTTGCCTTTCATCTATTGAACAGATATGGGTTAGCCCTACTAACCCTACACCCAGAATGCACATGTTAAAATGATATCACTTAGAAACCTGAGCTTGAACACTTTGTTGTGCACAACCATGGAGGCCAATATCGGAGAGAGAGTTAGAGGAAGAGGTAAATGCAATATACTGTATTTTGTCTTCAGTACCATTCTATGTTCAAGTCATCTTCACACTCAGTAAAGTCATTGTGTCTGATACTGTTATAAGTATTGAGAATAAACCTATTTGTGTGTTTCCACATTGCATGTGTTCATTCATAGTCCATATTTACAGCGTGCTACAAATGAAAATGCCTAAAACTTTGACTTGAATGTCTTGTTTATTAATCAACTAATGGACAGTGTTTCAATTCAGTGTAAGCCTTACACACACATTCCTCTTTTGAGCGTCTAGTGATTATGGCCTGCATGTCTTTCTGTTCTAACTCAGCTGTCAGCTTCTTAGCAGTTTAGACAAACATCAAATTCATAATGTAGAGACTAGTTGGACAAAATAATGCTTAACAACTGTTCCATTACTGTGTGAACTGTTTTAGGGGTCGACTGTATGAGATATCGTTCTCCCGCTTGCTGCTGGGTGCAGGTGAAAGTAGGGCGACAGTTCTGTTCACATCGCTGACATTTGTAACAGGTAAATCTTGCAGGTATTCAACAAACATGACGTTGTTCAATGGTTGTCACACAGCGACAAGCCGGACACTGAATTTGCCGACACAGTACAAACCGGAAGTCAGCGAAATAAAGTTATGCACAGAGCTTGCATACTTGTATTAATCTCTATAAACGCATATCTGAAATATATGCAGAAATAAACGTATACTCGTCGGCATGGGTGCCGGAAGAAGGGGGGCCAAGGGTCGTTAGACTTCTGGGTCTTTTACAGCATTGCCATTATATCCTCGTGTCTTTTACTTTGAAATATGTTCTTTAACTTCCGGTCCACCGGACTGCTTTCTTCATTCTTCAATACAAAACTGAAAATTGAATGAAGTTGTTATCAAAAACCAAAATCAGACTTTTTTTTTATTAGGTCTTCTTGTTATCCGTTTTTTAATTCAGACAACATAAACAGGAAAACGGCTTTGGTTTCACGTTTTTTCGTTTTTGATTTAAAACGAAAAAAGGTTGGTATTTTAATTTTTTTAATTTTTGGTTTCAAACGAAAAATCAAACTAACAAAACCTACACTTACCTTTTTTTAATTAGGTTTTCTCGTTATCCGTCTTTTTATACAGACAACAAAAACGGAAAAACGGCTTTGGTTTCCCGTTTTAAATAAAAAACGAAAGAACGGAAAATGGCTGGTATTTCATTTTTTTGGCTTTGGTTCAAACGAAAAATCAAACTAACAAAACGTACACGGACCCAAATCACTGCCAAAATAATTATTTTTGAAAATGTATAGTAAAGAAACACTCAGCCATGCATGAAATAACATAGCAAAATAATACGGTAATGTTAGTGATACAAACATGATTTTTATTCAAAAAGTAAGAAATACAAATTAGAATTGGTGTTGATCCAAAACAGGTTAATTGAGGAATACCTGGAATCCTGAATGGTTAAAGTAATTTATTGCAAAGATATTTACAATTAAAACTAATTTGGGTCACTTTTGACACATGTTGGTTGTATGTGTGTAACAAAGGGTTAACATGACGGCTGTGATGTTCACTCTTTGACAGAGCACCAGTGGACAGTGAGGACTATGGAAGAGAAGATGTGATGGCTTTGTGTGGAAAGCAACACACTCTCACTCCATAATCGTCCAGGAGCGACGTTTGGTCAGTGTCCGTGGCATGCAGTTGTGACGCTCCTAGGCTCCTTCAGCTTCATAAAGGGACGCAAATAGCTTTCAAACTGATTGCAATGTATTCCCATCTGCGGGCGGGATTTGACGCTCATGGAAGCACGGCATTCGTTTGTGTCGGCTTGCCCTTAAAGGCAATGTGAGCGTCCATTCTCATTGGATAACGGAGAATTGTACACCCGGAAGTAAGTATTCCCCTTACTGTCGATTGATTTTACAGTGATATCTGCACTACTCATCGACTAAAAAACACCAGATTATCCTTGTTAATTACAACAACATTGATTGGTTTAAATTGTGTGCAATGCTTTTGTATTTTTTTCCCCTTCGATTCGGAGAAACAAATATTTTTTCGGAGTAAAGGATGGCAGAAGACAGACACTACACTACCCAGAATCCCCAGCTATCGTTTGGACTACACCATGTGCTCTGTTTGACAAACCCTGTGATAGTCCTCAAGCTCTGTGATTGGAGAGTGTTCTCCGAGGGTTACGCAGAGCCTCGAACAGCACTTGAAATGGGATGGAACCACGGCAGACTGTCCAAAACTGGATTTGAACGGGTCCGCCGCGTCCCCCCCTCCTCCACCCCATCCCCAGAACTACACATGCTGGCTATTCTGTTTCGCAACATGTTCTCTATCTATGGCACGTCTCTACTGGGAGTTGTAGTTTTAAAAGACGTTTTCGTATTTCCCATAATAAGAAGTTGCCAGCAGGGTGCGAACTGGAGCGGAGCAGGGGGAGCTATAGCTCCCCTAGTGGTGACATCTCTAAAATACTGATATGATGACCAAATAAATTCCATTTTGGGCTTTTTGTTTTTTTTCAAAGGTGTAAAATATGTGAAATAAAATTATATTTAGAGTTTATGATTCATGAAAAAAGTCTCGCCTGCTTGCACGCTGCCCGCAGCTCCACCCACTACCCACTCACTCACAAGCTCGTTTAGTTAGCACTGCATGTTTACCAGGCATTGTTGCTGCTGCTGACTTGTCGAAAAGAAAAAAAACAACTTACCTTGGGCAATTTCTTTAAAAAAGACGGCCAAACAACCTGATCAAGAAGACCAACCGAATGTAGCTGGTGGTAGCACATCGTATGTTGTGACTGCTGCTACAACAGAACCGAGAGAGGAGGGAGCTAACGTCAGTGCTAGTGCTAACTTGACAGCTAACGTTAACTTGGGGGCTGAAGAGACACAGGAAGACGAGCCAAGAGAAGCTAACTTGATGACTACAACTACCATAGTAGAGGTCGAAGGAGATGTGGAAGAAGATGATGATGCTGCTGATGACCACCCCACCTATTCTTCCTCTTCCTCCCTGCCTGCTGCTCGAGATGGGGGGGGGCGAAGTTGCCTGCGGTGGTCCCGCAGCCGGCGGCTGGCTGGACCAGCCACAGTGGAGTGAGTGATCACATTTTGAGTCATTTTAAGTTGATTAATAAATAACAGTCAAACGTTACATTGGTGGTCCGTGGATTATTTATTATCAAGTTGATTGAAGTTTGCGTAGCCCATACATGCTCTGGAAATCTGTTGACATGAACATGATCCATCAGGACGTTTCATGTAAATGTAGACCTGTGGCACCACCCCGTGTGCAACAGATTTTCTCTTTATAATAGGCCTATGTCTGTGCTGTTGCTATTAATGCACGGATCAGCATTTACCCCCCCGCAAAAAAAAAGAAGAAAATCCCGGCTCCCCCGGAGACCGTGGTATAGTTCGCACACTGGTTGCCAGTATTAATCTGTGTACATCCCTGGAGGTTTAGGGGATAGGAAACACTCAAATTTTAAACATATAACTAATAAATGGGTGAAAATTGCTTGTGCCCAGCTAAGGTCAGAAGAGCTCTATTTAACAGCTGGTCTTATGTTTGTGACCCCTCCTGTTGTTCATTGATAAGCCTGAAACATGCACTTGTCAAGGTTCAGAGGCACATTTTGCAAATATGGCAGTAGCCATCGATCAGCTTAAGATAAGATATACTTTATTGATCCCAAGTTGGAACATTTGCCTTACATCAGCATGTAAGTATGCAGTGGTGTTTATTTGTAAATCATTTAGTATAATCACAACAAATTCTGTGTTTTATATTTAACAATTCTGTGTTCTTTATTTATTGATTTTTCAATACCTGACAAGGGCCGGAGATGAAATATCTACATACATCTTATAAGAGTATAATACATTATGTATAATATCAGTTAAAATAAGTGGCTTCAACATACACTGAACAAAAGTATAACCCAACACTTTTGTTTTTGCTCCCATTTTTCATGAGATGAACTCAACATTTTCTATATACACAAAATAACCATTTCTCTCAAATATTGTTCACAAATCTGAAAAAAATCTGTGATAGTGAGCACTTCTCCTTTGCCGAGATAATCCACCCCACCTCACAGGTGTGGCATATGAAGATGCTGATTAGATAGCATGATTATTGCACAGGTGTGCCTTAGAATGGCCACAATAAAAGGCCACTCTGAAACGTGCATTTTTGCTTTATTGGGGGGTCTGGGGGGGTCCGAAAACCAGTCAGTATCTGGTGTGAGGGGGTAGGATTAGGGTTAGGGAATGCTCCGGCATTGAGACAAAATGAACATGGGATCACTTCCGGTCATTGTACGTACTTCGTCTCACTGAATATTAACGGTCAGATTGAATACAACATCGACCCAATTTATCCGGTCAATGACGGGAGAGTTTTGAAAGTGACAACATACTATTTTTCACACATTTAAAAACAATTCAACAATGTTTACCCAGGATTCAGGCACCTTCCATTACATTACATTACATTGCATTTAGCTGACGCTTTTGTCCAAAGCGACTTACAATAAGTACATACGACCAGGAAAGACACAGCCCAGAAGAAAAACAGAATCATATAAGTACATCAGGTATCATAGAGCTAAAATTTCAAGTGCTACTCAGCTGGCTATAGATAAGCCAGTCCTATGTTAGTATATAAGTGCTTTGTTAGTAATTCTATCGCTCGAAGTGGAGTCGATAGAGATGAGTTTTTCAGTCTGCGCCGGAAGATGTGCAGGCTTTCTGCCGTCCTGATGTCAATGGGGAGCTCATTCCACCATCTTGGAGCCAGGATAGCAAACCCCGTGTTTTTGCTGATGGGAACTTGGGTCCACCTCGCAGCGAGGGTGCAGCGAGTCGTTTGGCTGATGCAGAGCGGAGTGCACGCGCCTGGGGTGTACAGTTTAACCATGTCCTGGATGTAGGAAGGGCCAGATCCATTCGCAGCATGGTATGCAAGTACTAGTGTCTTGAAGTGGATTCTAGCAGTTACCCGGGAGCCAGTGAAGGGAGCGGAGGAGCGGAGTGGTGTGGGGAACATTTTGGAAGGTTTGAAGACCAGACGAGCCGCTGCATTCTGGATGAGCTGCAGAGGTCGGATGGCACATGCAGGTAGACCAGCCAGGAGGGAGTTGCAATAGTCTAGGCGTGAGGGTGACGAGAGCCTGGACCAGAACCTGGGTGGCTTTCTGTGTCAGCTGGGGACGAATCTTCCTGATGTTGTACAGCGTATATCTGCCAGCAACGGGTTGTAGCAGCGATGTTTGCAGTTGAAGGACAGGTTGTTATCTAGGGTCACACCCAGATTCCTTGCCGTCTGAGTCGGGGAAACAACAGAGGTGCCGATGTTGATTGTCAGGTCAAGAGTGGGACAATCTTTTCCCGGAAGGAAAAGCAGGTTCAGTCTTGTCAAGGTTGAGCTTGAGGTGATGAGCAGACATCCACTGAGAGATGTCAGCTAGACAAGCAGAGATGCGTGTGACGACCTGAGTTTCTGAGCGGGGAAAGGACAGAATTAATTGGCTGTCGTCAGCATAGCAGTGGTATGAAAAACCATGCGGGCTAATGACCGACCCGAGCGAGTTTGTGTACAGGGAGAAAAGGAGGGGACCAAGAACAGAGCCCTGAGGGACCCCTGTAGTTAATTGACAAGAGTCGGACTCAGACCCTCTCCAAGTTACCCTGTAGGTACGGTCTTTGAAGTATGAGGCGAGGAGGGAGAGTGCAGAGCCTGAAACTCCAAGTTCTTGGAGAGTGCGAAGGAGGATCAGATGGTTCACCGTGTCGAATGCAGCTGACAGGTCCAACATGATGATGACAGAGGAGAGGGATCTGCTTTGGCAGTGTGCAGTTCCTCAGTGACAGCAAGGAGGGCAGTTTCTGTGGAGTGACCCTGCCTTGAAACCAGACTGGTGCGGATCCAGAAGGTTGTTCTGATGGAGATAACAGGAGAGTTGTTTAAAGACAAGCGCGTTCAAAGTGTTTTAGACAGGAACGGGAGGAGAGCACAGGCCTGTAGTTTATAACATCAGACGGGTTGAGAGTGGGTTTCTTTAGGAGAGGGTTTACTCTGCCTCCTTGAGACTGTTTGGAAAGTGACCAGAAGTTAGAGAAGTGGTTGATGAAATGGGTGAGAAACGGTAGAATATCAGGAGCGATAGTCTGAAGGAGGTTTGAAGGGATGGGGTCCAGAGGACAGGGTGTAGGGCTGCAGAGGTAATGAGGGTAAGAACACTCACTTGGAGAGAGAGTGGAAAAGGAGTTAGTGTGTGGGTGAAGGAGGGTCTGGTGACCCAGCGGTCAGTAAAGGTGAGTCAGAAAAAGAAGAGCGAATATCATCAACCTTTTTTTCGAAGTGGTTAACAAAGTCGCTTGAGGAGGGGGAGGGGCTTTGGGAGGGTCCAAGAGGGTGGAGAAGATGGAAAATAGTTTTTTGGGATTGGAATAGGAAGATTGGATCTTATCTTGAAAGAAAGTGCTCTTTGCCTGAGAGATCGAGGCAGAGAAAGAGGAGAGGAGAGCCCTGGTAGGTTAGGAGGTCGTCACGGTGTTTGGATTTCCACCATTTCCGCTCTGCTGCCCGAAGGACGGTTCTATTAGCACGCAGTGCGTCATTTAGCCAGGGAGCAGGGGGGGACTGACGAGCCTGCCGAGATGTGAGAGGACAGAGAGAGTCCAGAGAAGATGAGAGAGTAGAGAGGAGAGTTTCTGCAGCAGAGTTTGGAGGCAGGAGTGGAAATGAATCAGAGGAAGGGAGGGCTGAGAGCAACGATGAGGCAAAGGTAGAGGGGGAGAGGAACGAAGGTTACGGCAGGACAGGTGCAGGCTGAGAAGAGATTAGTTGTTATGTTTTGGAAAGGGGTAGAGAGAATGAAAGGAAGAAGTGATCGGATGTGTGGAGCGGGTTAACAGAGAGGTTAGAAGTAGTGCAGTTCCTTGAGAATATGAGATCAAGGACATTGCCAGCTTTCTGAGTTGGTGGGGATGGAGACAATGAGAAAGCGAAGGCGGTTAACAGAGATGTTAGTTTCGTCTATCTTCCCCGTTCTGGAGGTTGAAATCTCCGAGAAGTACAGCCGGAGGGCCAGTTTCAGGGATATGTGAGAGGAGATGATCTAATTCCTCCAAGAAGTCCCCCAAGGCGCCTGGTGGACGGTAGAGACAACAATGGTTAATTGTATATGATGGTTACTGTGACGGCATGGAATTTCAAAGGTGGAGGGAGTGAAGTTAGATAGCTTGAAGAGGGAAAAGCTCCATTTGGGAGAGAGCAGGACCAGTGCCACCTCCTCTGCCAGTGGGTCTGGGTGTATGGGAGAAGGAATATGCTGTGGAGAGAGCTGCTGAGGTGGATGTGTTGGATGGAGTAATCCAGGTCTCCGTGAGAGCAAGGAAATCCAGGTACTGCAGGGAAGCGTAGCCAGAGATGAAGTCAGCTTTGGGGACAGCTGACTGGCAGTTCCACAGGCCACCTGAAACTAGATGTTGGATGTCAGTGGAGCATGTGGGATTAGACGAGAGCAGGCCGATTATATCTCCCTGGCTTGTAAAATGTGGTGATGCGCCCTGGAGGTATCATACTATTTAAAACATGTATACCTAGGATTCAATCACTTTTCCTGGCTTGCAAAGTGCTGTGAAGCAGCACTTTTCTCTGGATGTGTAAGGCAGAGGAGGGTAAAGTGTGAACCTCCAGCAGGGCAGGTGGTGCTCTGAATAAGTCAGAATATTGATGCTGGTGTGTGGACAGTAAAGCACCACAAAATCCATCACCTTTAAGTATTACCAGGGCCATGAGAACATCCTTCCACAGGAGGGTGGGTGGTGCTGTGAATAAGTCAGAATATTGATGCTGGGTGTGCGGACAGTAAAGCACCACAAATCCACCCCCCTTTAAGTTACCAGGGGCATGAGGTTCTGTAGGGTGTGAACATCTGGGTTTAGACCGTGGGGGAGTGCTTAAGTCCGGGGGCCCGGGGGTCTCACGGTGTGTGATGTTATGGAAGTCGAAAAAACGACAGAGTGCCAACGGAGGAGGGGCTCAAAAAAGCGCAAGTCTTCAGCGCTTCGGCGGAAGCCCCGGACACATTTTCACTGCCCTGTTGCATTTTACAACGTAGAGGGGATTCATTCATGTTTTCCAAGCTACCATCTGCACAAAATCGGAAACCCGGTTTTTGAGAGCACTTAGAAAAAAAAACGGCTGTTTCACATCATGGAGGAATGTGTCCGCTACATGAGTGCTTGGGCTCGGATACAATTGTTGCCTGGCGGACCCCAATCATGGTTCTTACCAAACTTTAAGTTTTTGAACTGGCCTCTGGAGGAATTCAAGGAGAGTTGTCACGGAATAATGAGACACTATTTCCGGATACATTTCATCCATTTTCACCCCTTCCTCTGGTTCTCCCAAAGATAACTTGGACTTTATCTGCCTCTGGAGGAATTGAAGGGGAGTTTTCACGAATAATGAGACACTATTTTCAGATACATTTATCCATTTTCACCCCTTCCTCTGGTTCTCCCAAAAGATAACTTGGACTTTATCTGCCTCTGGAGGAATGTAAGGGGAGTTGTCAGGGGACTCTACCCGCCTTAAGAGAAACTATTTTGGGATACAATTTCTCAATTTCATCACCCGTTTTCTCTGGTTCTCCCAAAATATAAGAGTATTTTCCTGATTTCCTCACTGATCGAATGAAAAACGCGACCCGCCATCGGAGGGCCTCTCCGCCGGCCCGGCCTCGTGCCGGTGCACTGCGGGTTCGACTCCCTATGGCTGGGAGGGTGTGCTGCGTGGGGGAATTGACGGAAGCGCACCACCAGGAGTGGAGCCTGCGGCTTAATTTGACTAAATATGGGCAACCTCACCCAGCCCGGACACGGAAAGGATTGACAGACCATTTTCTAGCTGACACTGCTTCTAATAATACTTTATGATGTGCTGACAGCCAGTCCACCACACAATAAACAAAAAACGGCTGTCTGATACCCTGATGAAAGTACCCTCTCTAAGTGCACTATGTCTCGGATATATCTGATTCCTGGAGACCCCCCCAGCCTGGTTCTTAACTTTAAGTCCAAATTGGTCTCTGGAGGAATGCAAGGGGAGTCGAAAGGGGACTCTTCTTGCTGTTTGTCTTGTCAAAATTGAGGGGTGTGTTTGAGGGGAGGGCCCTGGCTGTTTCGGCAGCCTCCGCTCCTCTCTTCTCTCTCTCCCCGAGACCAGCTCGTGCTCCCGCCTGTAAAAGGCAGGTGCGCGGGCACCCACTGCCACTCACTCTGAGCTTGGCTCCCGAGCAGCGCGTTCTCCCCGGCAGTCCGCCAGCAGATGAAAAACACCCACCTCTCCGCCTCTTCCGAGGGACGAGTGAACCGCGCGTCTGCTGGAGGCTCCTGCCGAGTGCTCCGTCCTGCATTTCACCGGGACCCGGCTCCAACACTCGGAACTCTGACTCCAGCACGGTGTGGCGGCCTCGCCCTGGCCGTCCCTCTGGGTACCTGACACCCCTGCCTACTCCGGGGGCAGGTGTGAGGGGTTCAATGCCTCCTCCCCCCCGCTGCGGTGAATGCCGGAGCGGGATGGAGCGCCCGGAGGTACTGTTGTCCCCACGTTACCATGTTGTCTGGAGGATAGGACCGAGAGATGACATACTCTCTACCCGGGATACAAGTCACTATTTTCGGACACTTTCTTTGCTTTACCCCGGTTCTATTACTCTTTCCTCCTTTGACCATAAAACGTGTTTCCTGCTGTGGTACTGCCTGGTTCCGGGGCACCCCAAACCCTCTCATGGTCGGGCCACCATGCATAGATGCATCGGACCCAATGGTGCCAACACCAGCCCCGTGTTGGTGCGGAGGTGGGACCATTTTGCCAGGTGGTAACCCAAGTCCTCCTTTGGTCCGTGTACCAGGCATTGAAGCATCAACGTTTGTTGCAATCACCGGTTACGCTAACGCATATAAACGGAGAAACACAACAGAATTTAAATACAATTAACTGTGTCTGTTTCAGTAAGGATGTCGTCCGAATGCCCGGTGTGCAGACTCTTCTATCTGGCTTTGAACAAGCACCTTAAGCACAAACATGCAGTGCGGAACTTGGAGGAAAGAGGCATCATTCTTAAAATGGCCAGTGGCCGAATAAATGTTCGGACCAAATCCTGTCCCATCACAGGGTGTTCATATGCTGGGAAGAAACTGCACCGTCATGTAACTCATGGCCACCCTGAGTTATCCCGAGATGAAGCACATCAGGTCCTGGCAAGGCTGAAGCATAGTGTGGCCCTGCAATTGCTCCATGACCTCAGACAGACTAATCCCATCATTGGAATGGCTACATCATTGGATATAGACAATGAGGAGGAATACCCGGTGCACCCTCCACCCTTCTCCCCACATACTGAGTGTGACGAAGAGGACTGCAGGCAGGTGATGCTGGAAAATGTGGCATTGAGGGCTCAGAAGGATGCCCTCATTGATGAGGTGAAGACCCTGCGCTCCAGGCTGAAAAAGGGGCTAAAGCCCAGGCAGCAGTGTGCCACTGCTGCTGTGCTTGAGGAAGAGGAAGAATGTATACGATTTAAGGCCTGGCAATCTCAAGTACCTCCGGCATAAACACAGCAGACTCCTGTAGTCAGACCCCGGTCAAGACTGTCATGCGGTCTCCAGCAGCCTCCGGTAGTCAGACGCCTCTCAAGACCCCGGTCAAGACTGTCATGCGGTCTCCAGCAGCCTCCGGTAGTCAGACGCCTCTCAAGACCCCGGTCAAGACTGTCATGCGGTCTCCAGCAGCCTCCTGTAATGAGGACTGGCCCTCTCCTCACTGGTCCACTGGGAGGGGACGGGGGAATTCCAATGCGTGAAATCACGTTGCCTCAAAGCATGGAGACGTACATTCAGACATACAGGCATCATTGTGAGGGTGTTGCACCGACAAACGGAAAGAAAATTGTCTGTCCAATGTCAGCCGGATAAAGAACTTCCTCGTATTCATGGCCTATGGTGTTAACCGGCTGTCAGATTGGCTGTTCCTAAAAGACACTGAGAGGGTCCGTGGCTGGAGAGAGTATATTGTAAAGTCGGGCCGGGCAGTCACAACAGCGCTGTTGTTCCTGAAGAATGTGAACCATTTCCTGAGGTACTTGTTTGAGTCAAAGCTCCGGGGGTGCAGGCTCACCCAGTCTGATATGACCCACATTATCAGAGAGGTGAAAGCCAACATGAACAACTTGAAAAAGTCTGTCACTGTCCACCAGTTCAAGATGAAGAGGAACAAGCTGGATCGTCTGCCGAGCCAGGCGGAGCTTCTCGCCGCCATGGTGGCCGCTGAGAAGCGCATCCCTGATTTACTTGACCTGATGGCTTGCAACCCAACCTCAATCACCCAGTACCTGCTATACGGCTATCTAACCCTCCATTGGAGCCTCCTGTATGGCCACCGTCCGGGTGTGTACGCAAACATGACCAACACTGAGGTGTTAGAGGCGGACACAAGGGGCACTGCTGAGAGCTACATCATCCATGTGCAGGATCACAAGACTGCCAAGACATTTGGCGAAGCACAGCTGGTGCTTACAGTGAAGGAGTTTGGCTGGGTCATGCGGTGGATGGGGATAAAAGAGTGCTTGTCGGGTCCTCAGAATGAATTCTTCCTTTTCACAACGGGGGAAGCATGCCTCCAGGAACCTGAACGCTCACTTGAAGAGGGCTTGGGCTGATGCTGGGCTAGAAACAGCCGTCACCTTCACAATCCTGCACACTGCCCTGGCTGACATTATCAAGCATCACCAAGATCCAGAAAGCAGGTCGATTCTCGCCAGGTTTATGTGTCACGACGTAAGCACTGCAGACTGGTTCTACGCGAATACTCCTGGAATAAAAGAGGGATTGAAGATCCGCTCCATGTTCAGGGCGGCAGCAGCTGCAGCAGCAGAAGGAATTCTACCGCCGTCAGATACCTCCGAAGAGGACTCAGAGGCGGAGACCAGCGATACCTCTTCTTCTGGGCCGGTTGATACTCCTGATGTGGGGGTAGGGGCCGTGGACTCGGTGCACCGTACAAATTACACGGCTAATATGGCCCCCGGGCCCCCGCTAATCATGTTTTTAATCATGTTTGTATTATGTTTAGTATGCATATTGTGTATACTGTTTTTGTAAAAATAATGTGATAATTAAATAAATATAAAAACATTTTAATAACGTTTAAGGTTCCCAAGGGTTGATACAGTGCCAGGTATCAGACTATTTAAACAAAGTTTACCCAGGATTCAGACACCTTCCCTGGCTTGTAAAATGCGGTGATGCGCCCTGGAGGTATCATACTATTTAAACAGAGTTTACCCAGGATTCAGACACCTTCCCTGGCTTGTAAAATGCGGTGATGCGCCCTGGAAGTATAACACTATTTTAAACAACTTTTCCCTGCCTTTGAAACACTTATTCCTGGTTTTTAGCCTGTCATTTTGCAAGATATGATTTAACATTGAAGCTCTCCTGGAAATGGACATATTCGGTCCTTCTCCAAGAGAACTTCAATGTTTAATGATATCTTGCAAAATGACAGGCTAATAATCTCTTCCAGATGTTTAAAATCTCTTTTCCCTACAATTTAAACATTATTTCTGGCTTGTAAAGTGCAGTGGTAGTATCAGACTATTTAAAGGGTTACCAGGAGCTGGTGTGAATAAGGATGAATATGGATGCTTCTGTGCGGACAGTAAAGCACCGCAAAATCCACGCCCCTTTAAGGTTACCAGGGGCACGAGGTTCTTGAGGGTGTGATCATCTGGGTTTAGTCCATGGGGGAGTGCTTAAGTCCAGGGACCCAAGGTGCGCGAGGTTATGGAAGTGTGCATGTCAGGGAGAGATGCTGGAGCTGATTATTCCGTTGTTTGGGGCTCTGTGAGCGGCTACAAATAGGTGATTTTCCCGGTGTATTTCATGGAAGTCTGACATAGCCTGTTTGCTCATGTCAGGGAGAGATGCTGGAGCTGATTAGTCCGTCGTTTGGGGCTCTGTGAGCGGCTACAAATAGGTGATTTTCCCGGTGTATTTCAAGGAAGTCTGACATAGCCTGTTTGCTCATGTCAGGGAGTGATGCTGGAACTAATTAGTCCGTGATTTGGGGGTCTTGGAGCAGCCACAGAGAGGTGGTTTTCGCGCTCTGTCTCCTGTTAGTGTGAAATAGCCTGTTTGCTCATGTGAGGGAGCGAACCTGGAGCTGCTTAGTCCGTCATTTGGGGCTCTGTGTGCTTTTCCCCGTGTATTTCATGGAAGTCTGACATAGCCTGTTTGCCCATGTAAGGAAAAGGTCTGCCTTATGAACATAGTTAACATGGGACTTGTCCTTCAAATGTACACATGTCCGCACAATGCAAAGTCCCTGGGGATACATTTTACCAACTGTAAACCAACACTTGGGGGTGCTCGATGCATGTGTCTGAGGGTAAAATAATCATCATTCTGTATATAAATATGTTTGTCAATATCAAGGACATTTTCCTTGACACAAGATACCTGCAGATAAGCACTCATCTCGGACTAAAATCCTCAATGCATAGCAGTTTTAATGGCATTTTTATTATTCAGTTTTACCAGGGGCACGAACTTCTGACCGGTGTTCCCTCTTGGTGTAGTCCGTGGGGGAGTGCTTAAGTGTGGGTACACAGGTTCGCCTGGTGCACAAGGTTATGGAGGTGGGGGTCTTGCTGGTGCTCAAGTGTCCATATACGTCACCCCATATTCACATAACTTTTACCCGCCTTAAGAGACACTATTTTGGAGTACAATTTATCCATATTCACCCCTTTTTTCTGGTTCTACCAAAAGTTAACTTAGACTTTTTCTGCCTCAGGAGGAATGTAAAGGGAGTTGTCAGGGGACTCTACCCGCCTTAAAAGACACTATTTTCAGATACATTTGATCCATGTTCACCCTTTTCTATGGTTCTTCCAAAGGTTAACTTAGACTTTTTCTGACCCATGTACATCACCCTGGATCTCTGCCTGTGAGTGTGGGACCAGTAACTCTGTAAGATGCAGCCTGTCCTCTGTGTGGGATTGAGCGAGGTGCTGGAAGGAGCTCTCTGGGTCACAGCCTGCTGCTGCTGCTCTCTCCCGCCCTGTATTCACATAACACTTTACCCAGCTTTCACACACTTCTTCCTGGGTAAGAAAGCCATGTGCATCACCCTGGAGCTCTGCCTGTGAGTGTGGGACCCTGCTTACAGCAGTAATCAGCACCTGACAGTCATTTCAAACGATTTTGTAACGATCGCTACACACTCGCTGCGAGGGGGACCCAAGTTCCCATCAGTAAAAACACGTGGGTTTGCTATCCTGGCTCCAAAATGGTGGAATGAGCTCCCCATTGACATCAGGACAGCAGAAAGCCTGCACATCTTCCGGCGCAGACTGAAAACTCATCTCTTTCGACTCCACTTCGAGCGATAGAATTACTAACAAGGCACTTATATACTAATAAAGGACTGGCTTATCTATAGCCAGTTGAGTAGCACTTGAAATGTTTGGCTCTATGAAACCTGATGTACTTATATGATTCTGTTTTCTTCAGGGTTGTGTCTTCCTGGTCGAATGTACTTATTGTAAGTCGCTTTGGATAAAAGCGTCAGCTAAATGCAATGTAATGTAATGTAATATTTGCGTCTGTAGATTTCTCTTAAATTCACCAAAAGTTAGCTTTCTAACGTAACATAAAGTACCGCGACCGCTGTGTGCACCATGTCAACAGAGATATCGTTGGAAAGCTCCGTCTCTCCTACACAATCTCATCAGATCCAAATATGGTCATTTCCTTTGTATCAGCAACCAATCGTGAAAGCACAAAGGGGTCTTAAACTAAGAAACGAAATCTCATTGGCTGGTGTCAATTTCTGACAACGTGATTCGTTCAGATGCGTCACGTGGTGTGCTAAAACACTTCCTGGTTAGCTTTCCGTTAGAAATTGAAATCTCAAAATGGCAAAAGAACGGCTAAAAAAACGTTCACAGAGAAGACGACAACAATTGTCACTTTCACGAAGCAAGATTATACAAAAAAGAAATGACCCCGAACATGAAATACCTTCACGGAGTGCGTCGATGCACAAGCTGTCATCCAAAGAACAGGAGGGTTTAGCTAGCGCCTCACTGCAATCTTTAAAGGTCGTTTTCTCAAAATGAGTTTTTTCTCCTACTCCGAGTTCGAAATTTCAACTTCAGTAGCACGTACATACACCAAACCTTCCAGTTATATTCCTATCAATATTATGAAGGCTTTTACAGAAGGGTTTGTTCATATATCATTCATAGCCTGAATTATACAACATTGTATACCTAAAAACATGGCGAAAATTGATATTTTAGGGCTGTTGACAGTATTTAGATTTATGGAGTGATAAAAAGAGATATCCAATATCCCTTCAGTAAAAGCCTTAGATACTAATATGACTACAAAATGAAACAAGAATTTTGAACCTGGCTTTATCCAAAGTTCAGATTTAGATTCCTGAAATGTGTTAAAATATGCGCATATTTAATGAGATAATAATTTGCATATTTAAACATGCTGTCAGAAAACTTGTATTACAAAAAACAATTGCGTTTAAGTTAAAAAAATACCCTATTCACCTGGGGTGTCTCGCCTTAAGTTTTCAGAGTAATTGTGTCCTACAGAACATTTTGTGATGTCATTTTATTGAACCTGTTTGATTGAAAAATGTTAGAAAAAAGCTGTAAAATAACAGTATTCTAGCTGTAGAACTTTAGGTTTTGTATTTATTTTAGTGTTTGATCATACAAATCTAATAAAAAAAAATGTAAACTGTTTTTCTCATCAGAACTTTATTTAAGGTATTTGAATGTAACATTTTAAGACAATGGATTTTGAAAAGAGAGGAAAGTTTCCTCTAAAATCTTTAAGGACAATTTCTGTATACTAATTGCTTTTGCACTTTATTTCAGTTAATGTATTTTTACTTTAATTTTATGGATTTTGTTTGGCAGCCACTGCTGCCATTAATTTGACCGTTTTTTTACGGGTTTTTTGCCCGTAGAAGTTTTAATGCTGTACTTTTATTTAAGGTTATTGACTGTAAAAAGAGAGGATAAATCTGTAAAATTACAGTGTTTTCCTGTAAAAATCTTTAAGGACAATTCCCGTAAATTAATGGCTTATTCACTTTATTTGAGTTAAAGTATTTTACTTTAATTTAAGGGTTTTTGTTTGGCAGCCGCTGCTGCCAGTACTTTGACTGTTTTTTTACGAGTTTTTTTTTACAGTGTACGCTTGCTTGGTAGCACATGTCTTCCGAGCGTCTTGCTTCAGAAGCGAGGCAAGAATACTTCCTTGCATTCGGAAAACGAAGAGTGGAACAGGCGAGCAAGTGTGCAGGTGTGCGTCATATGAGAGGCCCCGCCTTACATTTTCCGACACAGATTTGGGGAAATTGGTCCGTGCGCAAAACATTGTGGGGATTTTAAGACCGCGGAGTCTAGACATGTGCAGCCTCGAAATGTCTCCAAACGAAGTACGCCGGGCTCGGTAGAATTCCAAGTATGCTGGACATTGGAACAGTACTTCGGCGGCACTCGATGACGTAGTATACTTGAAATAGTGGCTCTGGAGCAGCTTTCCCCGAGATTGAGAAACACCCAGAGCGTCCACAGCGGAGAATAAACAGAAGGGCAACCATGGCAACCATGCGCGGGAAGTCTTCTTCGCTGCTTTTGTGCAGGACTACAGCGCCACTTACAGGCCTGGCATATGTAGCGTCTCCAGCGCTTTCGAGTGGTCTTGTGTGAACGGACACGTTTCTGGTGCCTGTTGCGGGTGGACGGAAGACTTTTTTGTTCACGATTGCGGTCCGTTATCGTTATCGTGTGGCAAGGGCTTAAGCTATCGTGTTTAATGTCTGCACAGTTAAACTTACACAAACTCAAGTTGACATAGAGCCCAAGTGCAACACCAAGTTGATGTAATGGTGCAGCTAAAGACAGCATACCCAGTACGATGATAAACAGAGTTAATACCTTGCACTTCCCAAAGACCTTCCTTCCAGCATTATCTATATTAACTGATTGGAACGAAAGATAGAGTGGTAAATAAGGCGAATAGGACACAGTGGTTTTGACCTCTGTTGTGATGTAATATCTGCACGTTGCCTGACCTTTTCCTGGCAGTAAAGCATTTCCACAGTTGCAGAGGGTGACAGTTCCTACAGTACCATGAATGCGGTTGGAACTAATCTTAAACAAATCTGCCTTTGCAGTGGCCTCCTTATTTAGAAAATGACTGTTTCCTTCGAAGCAGACTTGGGAAGTACATTTACTCAAGTACTGTACTTAAGTATAATTTTGAGGGACTTTACTTGAGTATTTAAATGTTCTACTACTTTGTACTTTTACCCTACAGTTCAGAGTTAAAAGGTGTACTTTGAGTCCACTACATGTATTCAGTGGCGTTTTTATATGTACAAAAGTGGTGGGGCACAACAAACTTAGATGTCTATAAGCTTCTGCAGTGAGGTTCATGGCTGGTGAGGCACTGGCACTGACTCTTGTAGTGGAATATTTGAATGTATTCATGTTAGCTCCAAATGGATAAGCTTAAAAATGGGAATTATTTGGGTAAAACTGTGAGCTGGACTTTGAGGCCATCACATGTGACTTTTGAGAGACCATATGGACTTTTGAGGACAAAGGGCCATGGGGGAAGGTGGCAGCATGTCTTGACTTGCACTGTATGCAAATGCTCTCGCCACCTGTGATTGGGGGAATTTAAGATTTGAGGTGTTGGGGATATTTGGGCTGCCAATCAAAGGGGGGGGATCGGATGACCCCTCCCATTGCTTAAGCATAAATGCAGAACACACAACTGGATTCACTCTCTTTCTGCTGGCTGGCTGACGTGATCACCAGGTAAATTCGGGTTCCCAAGTATATTGTATTGTATGTATTATTGTATTGAATGTATTGTATCGATTGTGTTGCATTGTGATATTGCCATTAAAGTAGATTATTGTTTACTTGGCGGCACTGATTTCCTTCCATATAACAGCTTTATACGGACGCGGAGAGATTTGAAACGAGGAGCGTAAATCCCTTTTAATCTCTAACACTCTTCAGGTTTACAAATATTATATTGTGACCTAAATCAAAATATAATATTATTTTCAAAAGCTTTTTTAGTCTGATGCTTCAATTAATTTTAACAGACAGTTCAACAGAAGGATACCCAAAAAATGTAATTTTATCATTTAAATATTGAATTGTTCTCTCTTAGTAAGATCCCATTTTCAATAAAATTGCAGTCTTACCTTGACTTGAAGATTAAGTCCATTTGCCTATCCCTCTGGACAAACATCTCGATTACTTTTTTGTAAAAGTCCTCCTTATGTTCTTGTAGTTTCAAAAGTCTATCATAAATCTAATCTAATCAATAGATTTATGATTCGAAAATTATAAAAGTAGGGTAGACATGTGGATATTATCCGGCTGAACAAAACGTGCATTTATCTAACAGGTTTGTTTCCCACAGATCTTATTTGGAGCTATTTTCTAAAATCCTATGGAGAAATCTCATTGTTTTTTTGTCGAGGGAAGCCATGCGCAGCTTACTTCCGGGTTTTAGGACGCGTCACTGCAGCTCTCTCGTCTCCTCTTCACCTGCTCTTCACACACCACACTTTTCGCGGCACACGTACTTACAGCCAATCAGCTCTGAATTATGTGAGATGATGTATGGTGGGGATGGCAGCTCAATGCCCCTATGGTCATTATTTTTTTGCCACACACATTAAATAGGAAAATATTCTGAGCATGCGCAGTGTAGTTTTTACAGTCACCATTGACTTAGACAGTGAGAGGGAGGGGCATGATCAGGTTTTGTCCCACATGGCTCTAAACAGCTCAATAGGCACACACTGTAGACACTAATTAAAAGAACACAGACTAAAACAGCAATGTTCAGACGAATCAGATGATTAAACATGATCTTAAAATATATTTTATATATATATATTTCTTTTTGCATTTTTTTGTAATAATTATTTTTAATACTTTCTGCTGACACTAGGTGGGGCTGTGCCCCACCTGCCCCTAATGACCAGTCGCCACTGCATGTATTTAATCCCTTTAGTTACTTTACAGATGTGGATGAATGATGTGAAATATAATCAAGTGTTAAATCAGACTTGTTCCACCTGGAGTAAATTCACAACCTACCCTGCAGTATACAAAGTCATTCAAACTAGCTGCACCTTTACCAGCTTTGAGAACACTTTCATGATCAATCATTATAAAACATATCATATATATTATTCTGAGATGGACCAATCTGGTCCTTTGGTACTTTAATTATATTTTTAACTACCGGTAATGCTTTTCTACTTTTACTTGAGTAACATTTTGATTGCAGTACTTTCATTGTAACAGAGTATTCCTACACTCTGGTACTTCTACTTTTACTTGAGTACACGATCGCAGTACTTCTTCCTCCTCTGCTCCTAAGCCAAGCAGGCTGTTGCTCTATGCTAACAGCTTTTAGGGACAGCTATTTGTCTTCTAGCAGCAACACCAGGCCAAAGTTGTACTTTTCAGTAAAGCGTATACACTTACTAGATTACCCAGACATACGTGTATTAAATTGTTTGTGCTTTTCAGATGATGACTCCTAATGACATTGATGATGTCTTTTTGATGATTGACACGAAAAGTGGCTCAACCCACCCTTCTCAGGATCAATTATAATAACTGTGGTGTCCTCTGGCTTTTCATCTCAGGTCAACATTTCAGTTATTACTGTACTGAAACTGAAACTCATGGACAAAAAATAAGCTACATTCCAATTGCTGTCTCTCTTTTTCCTCTAGCTAGATAAAAACAAGGTCAGAGACAGTATAACGATCGCCTATTTGATTTGTTATAGACTTTGTTGTAAAACCTGTCAATAATTCCGGTTACTGGACTCTATTATAAAACCTGATATCATATCATGTTTCCCCAGCAACAACTTGTAAACCTGTAGTAATTAAACCTTCAGAAGCTTTGCACCTATTGTTTTGGTAGGCTTTCAATAATGCAGTCATGTGAGTTCAACTTTAAAACCAACCCACTCTCTTCAGTCTGCGTACAAATGACACGACTTTACACATTGGAAAATGCGTGCAATAGATACGCTAAAGACCGATTTTGCGTGCCTATCATACGCCAACTGTTCCCATTGAGTTCTGAGTCCGAGTTTTGCGTGCATAGGAGACGCAAATGGATACGGTCGGGTCTGAGAAGACCGGAAGCTGTGTGGTCCATGAAAACATGTTATTACTCAATATCAAGCCACGATTATTTATTCGTTTAATTCTATAATATTGGGCTTTTTAGCCGTCCATCAGGAACTAATTTTCAAAATAAAGTCACCGGAAACAGACCGTAGGCCCGGTTCAAGCTCGATGATTGGATGTTGTAGCCGCAATGCACGCTGGGATATGGTGTTTCCCCAACCCAGTCTCACAAAAAAACATGTAATAACTACATTGGTCCACAACGTAGCACGTAGTATTTCTACAAAAACGCCTCTGAAATTGTAAGATCCCTACGTTTTTTTTCACCATTCATTCCAATGGCTGGCGTCTATGTCACGTGATCTTCACATTTCTCCCTGCAGAAAAAAAAACATGGCCGAACTTCGTTTTATTCTCGGTGGGAAATGCCTATTTTAAGGTTAGTTTGGCCATTAAAATGCGGTTTGATGTCATTTGATGCGAGAAATATGAGTTGTTATTTCAGATTATGTGTGCAGTGGATGTACATGATCTTTAGTTTGCTAGTTATTACGAAGATTACTTCAGGAAATTGTGTCTATGCAACGTTTTCATTGTTACCAAGGTGGTTGCTAGGGACGCTGTTATTGATATTATTTCTGTTATGTTGTGTAACTGTTTATTGTTGTTATCTTTATTGCTACCCCCTTCCCCGTCAATGTATAGTGTTGGTCCACAGCGCAAACTTATTAGTTTAACAAAATCCGCATCTAAAATTGTGGCATAGATACGTTATTTTCCCCTGTGCAATTCTCCATTTACTCAACAATAACACATAATTATCCTTGTGTTTATTTATTTGTTTGATTAATAAACACAAGTTGGAGTCTGTCAGGACCGAGGGTCGGAGAAGCTCATTTGCTTTAGAGAATATTACACCCGGAAGTAAGTATTCTCTCAGCTTCGCTTGACAAACCCCGTGATAGTCTTCAAGCTCTGTGATTGGATGTTTGAGTGTGCTCCGAGGGTTACGCCGAGCGTCGAACAGCACTTGAAATGGGATGGAACCACGGCAGACTGTCCAAAACTGGATTTGAACGGGTCCACCCCGTCCCCCCCTCCCCCACCCCGTCCCCAGAACTACACATGCTGGCTATTGTGTTTTGCAACATGTTCTCTATCTATGGCACGTCTCTACTGGGAGTTGTAGTTTTAAAAGACTTTTTCGTATTTCCCATAATAAGAAGTTGCGAGTATTAAACTGTGTACATCCCTGGAGGTTTAGGGGATAGGAACACTCAAATTTAAAACATATAATTAATAAATGGGTGAAGATTTATGAAGGTAGATATGGTGCAAAATGCGAGAGCGTGTAAAACCTGAGCTTGTGTGCATACATTTGTATAAAAATATCCACGTAATTGTGAACCAAATTTACACTTGTATAAAATATCCACATAACTGTGAACCAAATTTACACTTGTATAAAATATCCACGTAACTGTGAACCACATTTAAAGTCACAGAAGGAGAAAAAAGGTTTTGTAGCTTGGAGAAAAAAAATGAACTTAGTGATGAAATGTTCACTTACAGAAAAATACATATTTTTGAAAATATATTTTCCATTACAACTGCAACTTGGTTATTACAACCTCTCAAATAAGTCATTACAACTTGACGAATCTGCTCTGTGGCAGTGCACATCGACGAATCTGCGGTCTTGACTTTTGCTACACTTCTTGCGATAAATGTGTCGCTAAAGTAATTTTCACCTGTAGATGTGGGGGGAGGGAGGGGGGTTGGAGCGAAGGAGAACTGGACTCCTCACAGCAGTGAACTTCAGCACAGGTACAAATACTCTTTTTTCATACTGTACAAAGAATCAAGAAAGATATTGGTTTAAATGAATTAAGTATTGACTTGAATACACTGATATACATTCCATTAAACAATACTAAATACTAGATCACCTACACATCAGTTAAGTTGAGGGTTTTTTCCATGCAAAAGGTTACATTTAGATGTTAACAAGCAATATGACTTTGTCAGCTTTCTAATTTAATGTATTGAAGGCAAAGCTATTTAACACATAGTGAGAACTGCTACTATTTATCTCTCAATATTGTCTGTAAAAAGATGGTAAAAGTTATTCTTTCAGTGAGACAACAGAGCAAGCTTCTACAGTTGCACTACGTTTTGATAACAGTTAAATATTATTTTGATAATAACATATATTTCAATGTTGATGAACTTCATACTGTTCATTCATAATCTGATTACAATTACAAAATAATTATATCTACAGCCCCTAAACACACAAACACACCTCTTTCATAAATAACACACTTGTTCTGCAATAATATGTTTTATGTTTCCTGTAATTTTTGTTAGGAAAGGACATGCCTGAAAGACACGATTCAGCATCTCCTCTTTCTCTGAGGGTCAAGAAGTACATCCAAGAGGAACATTAAAAACTGATGTTATGAGATTGTAAGACCAGTACAGGACATTCACTAAGAAACTACTTTTATTGTGAAAACAAAGATCTGCACACATATTTTTGTAGTCTATCAGGACCATCATTTGTTTGTGACGCTGCACCTCAGAAAAGGGGTGGTTATAGTCAGGCTTATAAAGTGTGGCAAAAAACATAGTCAGCTGATGGGATGCACCTATTTCCACATCTACACTCCATCAGCTGATTATTTCTATTTGCCTCACTTTATGAGTTTCACATCACCTGTGCCTTGTACCGCAGAGTTTGCAACGTCACAAATAAATGGGGCCAATCTTCAGTCAGATGTGAATGTGTAATCTGACATTTTCAGTAAGAATAATGGACAAAAGGAGTACAAATACAAATACAATTTATTGAAATGTGAACCAAAAGTTAATCAAACATGTTTTAAATAAAAAGCACATATGGACAGAAGGTGTAAACCTAATAAATGTATAAATAAACACATTTAGTCAAATAAAGTGACAGACTAGGCCTGTGCAGTTGGTATCAGCTATGCCCAGCATGGGCTCCTCCATCAGGCCTGGTCCTCCTCGCAGAGGAAAGACCCTCAGTCCTCTCCAAACCAACAGACAGGACGTCCATCACACGGAGGTTTCTCCCTGAAGTCTCTGCAGCTCTCTGGACACCATGCTGTCTCAATCCGTCCACACTGAATATGAGAGGGGGAAAATGAAAATAATAAATGCTTTGGACAATAAGAAATATAAAGTTGACAGTTGAGTTGCTCAGTTTTTTTAGATTGTAGATACTATTACTGTATAACTAATATATCAGGTTAAGAGGCACCTTCAAATAAAGATCGGTCTTTAAATACATGTTGTCTTTTGAATTGTTTGTCTAAAGTCAAGGATCTAGAACTGGTACTTAGTTTTAATGATACAGTCTGGTTATTATGCTGTTTGGAGGAGGCATCACAGGTAAGAGCACTAACTAGCTACCATCACATGTACCTTAGCTTGACTTAAATGTATTAAACGTATAATTAAGTGATGGCAAAATATAAATAACTAATGTAATGCAAACATATTAATATTTGTATATCAAAGTAACATATTTACCAACACATGTTCTACGCCACAACATACTTACATTTAAATGTGTGCTGCGTCGGTTCAGCAATTCTCCGCAAGGGTTTTTGAAGTTGGTCCGTGCGCAAAGCATTGTGGGGATTTTAAGTATGCGAAGTCTACCCATGTGCAGCCTCGAAATGTCCCCCAAACCAAGGACGTGGAATTCCAAGTATGCTGGAGATTGGAACAGTCCTTCGGCGGCACTCGATGACGTAGCATCCTTGAAATATTGGTTTGTAAGCCAGAAGCCGCGAGATTGAGAAACGGCCTGTGACTGACCCGAGCCTCGTCGTTCTGATAGCCCCTTCGCTCCAACCCCCCTTCCTCCCCCCACATCTACAGGTGAAAATTACTTTTGCGACACATTTATATTTTTCTACAAGTGAACATATCATCACTAAGTTCATTTTTTTTGTACAAGCTACAAAACTTTTTTTCTTCTTCTGTGACTTCAAATTTGGTTCACAGTTACGTGGATATTTTATACAAGTGTAAATTTAGTTCACAGTTACGTGGATATTTTATACAAGTGTAAATGTATGCACACAAACTCAGCTTTCTTTTCTGCAAGTGCTCACATCAGGTTTTACACGCTCTGGCATTTTGCACCATATCTACCTTCATAAAAATTGCTTGTGCCCATAATGGGCAGCATTAATATATACCCACATGCCAGCTAAGGTCAGAAGAGCTTTATTTAACAGCTGGTCTTATGTCTGTGACCCCTCCTGTTGTTAATTGATGAGCCTGAAACATGCACTTGTCAAGGTTCAGAGGCACATTTTGCCTTATCTTAAGATAAGATATACTTTATTGATCCCAAGTAGGACACATTCGCGTTACATCAGCATGTATAACAGTTGTAAATATGCAGTGGTGTTTATTTGTAAATCATTTAGTATAATCACACAAATTCTGTGTTTTATATTTAATAATTCTGTGTTCTTTATTTATTGATTGTTCAATACCTGACAAGGCCGGAGATTAAATATCTACATACATCTTATAAGAGTATAATACATATGTATAATATCAGTTAAAATAAGTGCTTCAACATAGTTAACATTGCTGGACGTACACAAATATTGATAGATGTCTTGTAATGCACTATTGAGGAACCTGCGACCCAAGTTTTTCATTCAATGCATAACTACACCATAGTTGTGTAGGCCTATATGATATGTCAATAAACCTTAGAAAATCTTGAAATCTTGAAAGGGATGTGCAAAATAGTCATTATATACAGTCTTTAATTAACTATTAGTAGAGAATAACGAGTAATGAATATACTTTATAGGGATCCTATTAATAACTATTAATAAAAATAATACATTTCATTAACATGCTTTAACCACTAGGTGTCCCTTTATATCAGCTGTGCACCGTTATGGTGTAAATACAGCCTATCTACCAATTGGATCAAATATAAAATATTAGTGTTGATACTGCAAGGAGACGTATTGTGTGAAAAGAAATGTAAGATGTTGTTTAAGTGCTAATATATTTATGATCCACATCACGTTTTCAGTGTTGGCGGCAGTTCCTCATGTTTGTCTAGAAGTCTTCTCAGCAGGGCTCTATAAATAGAGAACTACGGCAGATATGTAATATTTAATGCAGCCGAACCGTGTATTACAATGCTGGTATGTGATGACTTTCAAAGAGAAAAGCAAGAACACTCGGATTCGAAGTATTATTTTATTTAAAAAAAAATGTTTTCGGTCTGTTTCCGGTATTTGTTAATGACGATGTGCTGTGAGATGTGAGACTGGAATTGCACAGCGGAAAATAACGTATCTTTAGATGCGGATTTAATACGTTTGCGCTGTGGACCAACACTATACTTTGACGGGGAAGGGGGTAGCAATAAAGATAACATCATTAAACAGTTACACAACATAACAGAAATAATATCAATAGCAGCGTCCCTAGCAACCACCTTGGTAACAATGAAAACGTTGCATAGACACAATTTCCTGAAGTAATCTTCGTAATAACTAGCAAACTAAAGATCATGTACATCCACTGCACACATAATCTGAAATAACAACTCATATTTCTCGCATCAAATGACATCAAAACGCATTTTAATTGCCAAACTAACTTTAAAATAGGCATTTTCCACCGAGAATAAAACGAAGTTCGGCCATGTTTTTTTTTTGCAGGGAGAAATTTGAAGATCACGTGACATAGGCGCCAGCCATTGGAGTGAATGGTGAAAAAAAACGTAGGGATCTGTTGTGCACCGACAGAAATGTTAGAGAGGTTCATTTTTACGTTTGTTTTGTCACTCACCATTTACCTCTCATTCCAGGCTTCTGATTGTCCACCCCTTGTGTGTCTCCTGTGCTCATCAGCGTCAGCCCCACCCCTGATTGTTCCCACCTGTGTCTTATTATCATGTGCTTAAATTCCCCTGCTTTCAGTGTCAGTTCGTATTGTCTCTTGCTATGGTCAGGTCTATGCTCCTTGTGCTCTTGAAAAAGTTTGATTCCTCACTACGTGAGCGTTTTCAGTTTTTGTTCTCTATTTTTGTCATCTCGGCTAGAGATTTGATAGTTACCTTTTTTGTTGCTCAATGCTGTATTTGAAAAATGAAGTATCTTCCAAATACTTTACCTCTGTCTCCCGGGTCGTGCAATTGGGTCCTATATCCTAAATGTCTGAGTTCGTAACAGGATCTTACAATTTCAGAGGCGTTTTTGTAGAAATACTACGTTCTAGGTTGTGGACCAACGTAGTTATTACACGTTTTTTTGTGAGACTGGGTTGGGGAAACACCATATCCCAGCGTGCATTGCGGCTACAACATCCAATCATCGAGCTTGAACCGGGCCTACGTCTGTTTCCGGTAACTTTATTTTGAAAATCAGTTCCTGACGGACGGCTAAAAAGCCCAATATTATAGAATTAAACAAATAAATAAAAACAAGGATAATTGTGTGTTATTGTTGAGTAAATAACAGTGTGTTATTTACAAAAGAATAACAAATTCTAAGGAAAAAAAAAAATACAGATTTCAGTATTCTGAGGCTCTGAGCCCCATTTCTTTTCCTCACGGACGGCAGTAGTTATAAGGATGGCCCTTTCGTCTCATTAGTATGCATAAAAAAGTGACAGGTGACACGCCCCAAATTATGCAAATGAGCTAAGTCCCGCCTCCCATTGGTCGAGATCCTTTGATCTGAGCTAAGTCCTGCCTTCCATTGTTCGAGACCCTTTGATGTGAGGGGGTGAGGTGTTATAACGGGTAGGTGTGAAAAGCCCCCCTGTGGAGTGCCTTTGTTGTCTAATTCTTTGATGTGCTGATTAAGGCAGTCTCTTTGAAGTTATGCTGTCTGGTCCCTGTCCCCTCAGGGTTATCTAATCTAATTAGCCTTTGATGTTTTGCCCTTTGATGTGGTGTGTTATAAGCCTTTGATGTTAATCTAGGTGTCTCTTTGAAGTTATGCGTGAGACGGTCTAGCCCCCCGCCCCCTCCCAGCCCAGGCCTCTCCCCCCTTTCTCCACCCCCTTCCTCTGGCTATGAGGCTGGCAGATTGTGGGGGGTGGAATTTGATGAAAATAGAAATATGCTCAAAACTAAATAAAAGACAGTAATTTCCACTTACCAAGTCACCTTTCAAAAAAGAAAAAATGACCAAGAGATGCCTGTGACAACTTACCGCCATCCGTTCGGAGAGCCAGTCAAGAAACAAATGCCGCAGCTGTGCGGGGTTCAGACGTCTATAGCCGAGGATCTGTGCACAAACTTATCTCGTGCCCTCTTTTGGTCATGGGTGCGCATTCATGTGTGCTGGAGGAGGGGTTCTTTGAGGAAGTAACAGATGTTCCCCCCGGTTGTGTATTTTCTAATTCTAGCTCACTCGAGCTGGTTTCTCCAAAATGACCTCCGCCTACCTTTAAGAACAATTCACACACACACACACACACACACACACACACACACACACACACACACGTTGGAGTTGGCCTTTGATGTGAGGGTTAGAGATAAGCCAGGGTTGTTAATCTATATGTTGATTAAGACACTCTCTGTGAGGTGAGAAGCGAGGGGGTGGAGTTAGTTTTTAAAAAAGACGCTCAAACTAAATAAAACAGCCATTCATTTTCACTCACTAAGACACCTAAAAACGTTGTTGTCCTCTCTAGATTTGATTCAGGGTTTGTTTTAAATGATTTGTGCATGCTAAGGATGTTTCTTTTCAAGTTGTTGTGAAACTGTTAACTACAAGGAAGTATCTGTTTTGCAAACAGGGTATTCATATTCATTTAAAAAGATCTTATTTAGGTTTTTAATAGTGATAGGATAGGATATTCTCTATAGTTGTATGGATTGTGAACTAATGTGTAATTACTTTATTAACTATAAGAAAGTCTCTCCGAAGAGGGAAATAATAATTTAAAATATCCTATTGCCCCCCATGATCTTGTCATTTTTTTTACGATTACTTTACACAACTATAAGGAAGCCCTATATGAAGTTATGTGAGGGTGTATAGGGGTAATAATAGAATTTTGCTGTATGCAACAAAAAAGGTTTGACTGCAAAAGACTATCACTTTTACAGAGGGCTCCGCCTCTCACTCAACATAACAAGTCCCGCCCTCCTCACCAGATCATTTAAAAGTAAGGGGGTGGAAATAGATGAAAAAAAGAAATATGCTCAAACTAAATAACAAGACAGTCATTTCCACTCACCAAGTCACCTTTTCAAAAAAAAAAATGGCCAAGAGACGCCTCGACATGGGTTTATTCTGCGAGACGCCTGTGACAACTTACAGCCATCTGTCCGGAGCACCAATCAAGAAACGAATACAGCATCTGTGCCGGGTTCAGAAGCCTCCAGCCGAAGAACTTCATGAAGAATGGACTCTGAAAAATGGCGATGTTTGGGGTTATGTATTCAACTACAGGACTGTCTCAGAAAATTAGAATATTGTGATAAAGTTCTTTATTTTCTGTAATGCAATTAAAAAAACAAAAATGTCATACATTCTGGATTCATTACAAATCAACTGACATATTGCAAGCCTTTTATTATTTTAATATTGCTGATTATGGCATACAGCTTAAGAAAACTCAAATATCCTATCTCTAAATATTAGAATATCATGAAAAAGTATACTAGTAGGGTGTTCAACGAATCACTTGAATCGTCTAATTAACTCGAAACACCTGCAAGGGTTTCCTGAGCCTTGAAAAACACTCAGCTTGGTTCAGTAAACTAAATCACAAGTATGGGGAAGACTGCTGATCTGACTGCTGTCCAGAGGACCGTCATTGACACCCTCCATCAGGAGGGTAAGACACAAAAAGAAATTTCTCAAAGAGCAAGCTGTTCACAGAGTGCAGTTTCAAAGCACATCCACAAAAAGTCTGTTGGAAGGGGGAAATGTGGCAGGAAACGCTGCACAACCAAGAGAGATGACCGCAGCCTTAACAGCATTGTGAAGAAGAGTCGCTTCCAGAATTTGGGGGGAGCTTCAAAGACAGTGGACTGAAGCTGGAGTCCAGGTATCAAAAGTCACTGTTCACAGACGTGTCCGGGAAATGGGCTACAATAGCCGTATTCCCATGGTCAAGCCACTTCTGAACTCAAGACAACGGAAGAGGCGTCTGACTTGGGCTAAGGAAAAGAAGCACTGGACAGTTGCACAGTGGTCCAAAGTCCTCTTTTCAGAGGAAAGCAAGTTTTGTATTTCATTTGGAAGTCAAGGCGCCAGAGTCTGGAGAAAGGCTGGAGAGGAGCAAAATCCAAGTTGCTTGAAATCCAGTGTGAAGTTCCCACAGTCAGCGATGGTTTGGGGAGCCATGTCAGCTGCTGGTGTTGGTCCACTGTGTTTCATCAAGCCCAGAGTAAATGCAGCTGTGTACCAAGAGATTTTAGAGCACTACATGCTTCCGTCTGCTGAAAAGCTCTATGGAGATGAGGAATTCATTTTCCAGCATGATCTGGCACCTGCCCACAGTGCCAAAACCACCAGTAACTGGTGTACTGACCATGGCATTACTGTCCTCGATTGGCCTGCAAATTCCCCTGACCTGAACCCCATAGAGAATATGTGGGGTATTGTGAAGAAGAAGCTGAAAGACACCAGACCCAACAATGCTAATGAGCTAAAGGCCCGCTATTGAAGCATCCTGGGCATCCATAACACCTCAGCAATGCCACAGGCTGATTGCCTCCATGCCACGCCGCATTGATGCAGTAATCCGTGCAAAAGGATTCCCAACCAAGTACTGAGTGCATTAATGGACATTTTCAAATGTTTGATTGTGTTTTGCTGTTATAAATCTTTTTTTTTTACTTGGTCTGAGGAACTATTCTAATTTTTTGAAATAGGATTTTTGAGTTTTCTTAAGCTGTATGCCATAATCAGCAATATTAAAATAATAAAAGGCTTGCAATATTTCAGTTGATTTGTAATGAATCCAGAATGTATGACATTTTTGTTTTTTTAATTGCATTACAGAAAATAAAGAACTTTATCACAATATTCTAATTTTCTGAGACAGTCCTGTATATGGCGAATGAACTGCATTTCTACAATCTGAAGAATGGAGAAACGTATGGACCCCGTAGTGTTAAAGCGACACTGACCTCAACAGATTGGGCTGTGTTAACTCTGGTGTCTTCCAGAGATCTCCACGCAACCACTGTATCGGAAGAAGTAGTGCATCAAGAAACCATAGTGGAACCAGCGGTGTACAAGATATTTGCAAAGAAACGCAGACAGCATGCGAGATCAATAGGGGTGTAACGGTATCCGTATTCGTCCCGTACCGTCACGGTTCGGACTTCACGGTTCGGTGTATGCAGTCACACGGCGAATACGGCTTTTTTTACGAGTGGGAAAAAAGTCTGTCATTCAGGGCAGTATCCACTACACTATTTATAATCCAGGGGGCGGTATTGCACCTAAAAGCTGTTTGCCAGCCACCCTTAAACAACAAATGAAGAACAAGAAGAAACAACAACAAAACGAACAAAATACCAGAAGAAGAAAAGTTAGTTTTGCGAGTTCAGATAACACACAGGAGCTAGAACCCACCTGCTTCTTTTAAATCTGCTGTGTGGGAACATTTCGGGTTCCCTGTGGACTACAATAACGATGAAGTGCGCGAGTGGTGGATCGGACGAGGACGGTGTGTCGGCGTTGTTCGACAGCTGTGCGGTATGCTAATGGAACACACGCCAAACATGCTATATCATATCAGAAGGCATCACCCAGATTTGCCAATCACCGGAGCCCGGGGAAAGACAACAGCAGTTCAACAGCTGATCCCCGCTGTTTTTAAGAAGCCAATAGACATGAAAGCCGAGAGACCAAAATAAATAACGGAAGCTTTTGGCATATGTTTTTCAACGACTTTGCGCTCTTGAAACAATTTCTTATTATTTATTTTGTAATATTTTCAAGACATTCTTTTTAGTTTTACAGCTTGATGAAACCTTTTTGTTTGACATCAGCCATTGTAGATAATCTGGCCATCTGAGTGTGTGTGGTACTATTTGTGGTTTTCTTTTATCTGTTTAATACAGTTAATTATTCAAAATGTCAGAGTTCCTTATTTTTATACTGAAACGTGCACTACTGTTCAAAATAAATAAAAACAAACCTGGAATTCTGCATTTGGGACTTTTTTTTGCTTTTCTTGTTGTACCGAACCATACCGAACTGTGACCCCCAAACCGAGGTACGAACCGAACCGTGACTTCTGTGAACCGTTACACCCCTAGAGATCAAAGAAGAGTTTTCACCGCTGCCCCTCAATGTGAAGGAAGAAGAAGAAGGAGATATCCCCCCGCCGCCAGAAGTGAGAAGAGTCCTGACAAGCACCGTCTGGGAAACTAAAAGCGGACCATCGGGGCGGTGGTATTACCGGGCAAGCCGCTTGGTGACGCTGGGGAAGGATCCCTCTGATGATTTTGTTTTGGAGTATTTCAACTCTACATGCAGGGTTTTTCAGACATCCTTGCGGGTGCCTCTGACTGCTTGGCTGAAACTGATTGATGGAAAAGCTACAAAGCTTAAATAACTTTTTAAACAGAGTCAGACATCGATGGACATTATACTGGTGAAAAAGACTCTCACTTTTGCAGAGGACTCCGTATCCCACTCAACATAACAAGTCACACCCTCCTCACCAGATCATTTAAAACTAAGGACCCCTCAAAGAAAAGCATTGTGTTTTCTACCTAGGTAAAAGGTCTTACGAAAATGTGTTATCTCTGTATCAAGATGATGTGTTTAAAAATGAATCTTGTGAAAAATAACGGTGTGAGAGACGTCATAAAGACACTCATTTTAACCACAGTGTTTGTTCTCTACAAATGTTTAAAGATTGTTACAAAATGTAAAAAATAAAAAAGGTATGGAGACAAAATTAATTCAGGTGACTCTGTCTTTATTAGGAAAATAAAAATATAATACAAATGGTTTAGGAGGTAAAATGTAACCATCTTGGACTTAATATTCTAACAAAATACTTTATCTGAATACATTTTCTTTTAAACACACTTTTTGAAATTATTTATTTATTATTTCAGTGGAACAATCCAGTTTCTGTTAAAATCAATGCTTTTTTCTCCCCCCGCGAGTTGCAGCCAGGAACAGACTCCTGGACTACCATCATCACCACCATTTTGGACACCCGAATCCTGCAATACTACTGCTGCTGATTTTGCTCCTTGGGCCAAGACGTCTCTGTTTGTGGACACAGTGAAATCGGTGTTGGTTGATATTGTGGAGAGGGTGATACATCGGTACAGAGAAGAAATCTGCAACGGGTGCCGAGTCAGTCACCCCGGCCAGAGGCAACACGATTTTCTGAATGACATGTCCGATTTTTACTTCAGAAACAATTACAACGCGTTAATGAAAAGACTCTGGCTCACCGACTTCATTACTGAGATCGACCAGACTCTTATTGATAAAGACATTTTCACGGATGATTGGAAGATCCAAGGCGCTTCGGAGGCTTTTCTTCACAATCTCAAAAATTGCAGACGCCTCAAGGAGAGACTTGAGTTGGATGGAGAAGAAGAAGACTATTAACCAGCAGTTGACTGAAGCCAGGGATTTGTTCGATACATTGACTTTTTTCTTTAAAGTAAAATAAAAATGGGAAACTACTATGCAAAACGCTCTGTATATATTGATCACAATGTAGTCAATACCCTTTTAATAAGTGTGGTGATGAGGACGATTGAAAACAGAATGAGTAGTGACCCCTATGTAAAAAGAACGGCTGAAGTTTGTAAACTGGAAGACATTTTGGATATCATTCGTTCTGGCAGTACTATTCCGGGTCATTGGGAAACGATTATAAACGAAACATTTAAAGTGGTCCAGGAATCTTCATTTTCCGAAACATTCTGTAACATTACCGCAGAAATGAAACAAACATCAAAAGTGTATCATGTGCTCTCACTGTATGCTCTGTTTGTAGATGTAATGCATCTTTGTGTCGAAAACAGCATACACATGAATATTTTGACTGAAGTGAAAAAACTCCACCATGATATTTCCAGTAATATGGGGAATTCTAAGCTGGAGACGATCCTGGGGATGTTACAATCAATATAACTATTGATTTTTGTGTGTGAAAAAATAAAAAATGTAAATAGGACATTTTTAAAAAATAAAAAAAGGATTTTTTTACATTTAAAAACTGTTGTCTTCATTATAGCAAGGGGAGCGTGTCTGATACATGTGTATTACAGTCCTTCACATGCACTGTTGTCTTCATTATAACAAGGGGAGGATAACAGGGAAGATGTAGGATAAATGTGTATTGATTGAAAAGTTATGCTTACCAGACCAAAAATTTTAAAAAAAGGTTGGGATCCCAACCTTTAGGGATCCCCCCAGATAAAACCTCCATGGGCAGTGGAGTCTCCCCGTTGCAGATTTCTTCTCTGTACCGATGTATCACCCTCTCCACAATATCAACCAACACCGATTTCACTGTGTCCACAAACAGAGACGTCTTGGCCCAAGGAGCAAAATCAGCAGCAGCAGGAGTCTGTTCCTGGCTGCAACTCGCGGGGGGAGTCTTGGTTTTTCTCAGATCCATGGCTAGTTTACAACGGTCGTCTTAGTGGGGGTCCTTCGTTTTAGATGATTTGCTGAGTGTAGGGTGGGACATATTGCGTTGAATGGGGAGGAGTCATCTGGAGAATTGAACGTTTTTAAAAAAGTTCTTTAAGCGTTGTAGCTTTTTCATCTATCATTTCCAACAAAGCAGCAATAGGTCAAATTTAAGAATAAGTAATAGTTTTGTCAAGATTTTACGGTAAAAGTCATTGTGTACAAATAGTATGTTGAAAATCAAAAGAAAGAAAACTCAATTCATTACAAATTAATGAATATTTTACCCAGTTCTAAAGTTTTGCACCCCTTAAAGAAAACCCCATTCCTTCCAAAGTACTTCATATTCTACCAGTTGTTAAGTGTTGCATACGCCAAAGTGGGTCTAAAAGTATCTTAGTAACACAAGAAAAGAGAAAAAAGCATTGATGTTAACAGAAACTGGATTGTTCCACTGAAATAATAAATAAATAATTTCAAAAAGTGCGTTTAAAAGAAAATGTATTCAGATAAAGTATTTTGTTAGAAATATTAAGTCCAAGATGGTTACATTTTACCTCCTAAACCATTTGTATTATATTTTTGTTTTCCTAATAAAGACAGAGTCACCTGAATTAATTGTCTCCATACCTTTTTTATTTTTTACATTTTGTAACAATCTTTAAACATTTGTAGAGAACAAACACTGTGGTTAAAATGAGTGTCTTTATGACGTCTCTCACACCGTTGGCATTTTTCACAAGATTCATTTTCTAAACACATCATCTTGATACAGAGATAACACATTTTCGTAAGACCTTTTACCTAGGTATAAAAAACAATGCTTTTCTTTGAGGGGTCCTTAGTTTTAAATGATCTGGTGAGGAGGATGTGACTTGTTATGTTGAGTGGGATACGGAGTCCTCTGCAAAAGTGAGAGTCTTTTTCACCAGTATAATGTCCATCGATGTCTGACTCTGTTTAAAAAGTTCTTTAAGCTTTGTAGCTTTTCCATCAATCATTTTCAGCCAAGCAGTCAGAGGCACCCGCAAGGATGTCTGAAAAACCCCGCATGTAGAGTTGAAATACTCCAAAACAAAATCATCAGAGGGGTCCTTCCCCAGCGTCACCAAACGGCTTGCGCGGTAATACCACCGCCCCGATAGTCCGCTTTTAGTTTCCCAGACGGTGCTTGTCAGGACTCTTCTCACTTCTGGCGGCGGGGGGATATCTCCTTCTTCTTCTTCCTTCACATTGAGGGGCAGCGGTGAAAACTCTTCTTTGATCTCGCATGCTGTCTGCGTTTCTTTGCTTTTCTTTGCAAATATCTTGTACACCGCTGGTTCCACTATGGTTTCTTGATGCACTACTTCTTCCGATACAGTGGTTGCGTGGAGATCTCTGGAAGACACCAGAGTTAACACAGCCCAATCTGTTGAGGTCAGTGTCGCTTTAACACTACGGGGTCCATACGTTTCTCCATTCTTCAGATTGTAGAAATGCAGTTCATTCGCCATATAGTTGAATACATAACCCCAAACATCGCCATTTTTCAGAGTCCATTCTTCATGAAGTTCTTCGGCTGGAGGCCTCTGAACCCGGCACAGATGCTGTATTCGTTTCTTGATTGGTGCTCCGGACGGATGGCTGTAAGTTGTCACAGGCGTCTCGCAGATTAAACCCATGTCGAGACGTCTCTTGGCCATTTTTCTTTTTTGAAAAGGTGACTTGGTGAGTGGAAATGACTGTCTTGTTATTTAGTTTTAGCGTATTTCTTTTTTTCATCTATTTCCACCCCCTTACTTTTAAATGATCTGGTGAGGAGGGCGGGACTTGTTATGTTGAGTGGGAGGCGGAGCCCTCTGTAAAAGTGATATTCTTTTGCAGTCAAACCTTTTTTGTTGCATACAGCAAAATTCTATTATTACCCCTATACACCCTCACATAACTTCATATAGGGCTTCCTTATAGTTGTGTAAAGTAATTATAAAAAAAAGACAAGATCATGGGGGGCAATAGGATATTTTAAATTATTATTTCCCTCTTCGGAGAGACTTTCTTATAGTTAATAAAGTAATTACACATTAGTTCACAATCCATACAACTATAGAGAATATCCTTAGGTATCACTATTAAAAACCTAAATAAGATCTTTTTAAATGAATATGAATACCCTCTTTGCAAAACAGATACTTTCTTGTAGTTAACAGTTTCACAAAAACTTGAAAAGAAACATCCTTAGCATGCATAAATCATTTAAAACAAACCCTGAATCAAATCTAGAGAGGACAACAACGTTTTTAGGTGTCTTAGTGAGTGAAAATTAATGGCTGTTTTATTTAGTTTGAGCATCTTTTTAAAAGACTAACTCCACCCCCTCGCTTCTCACCTCACAGAGAGTGTCTTAATCAACATATAGATTAACAACCCTGGCTTATCTCTAACCCTCACATCAAAGGCCAACTCCAACGTGTGTGTGTGTGTGTGTGTGTTAGTTAATTGTTCTTAAAGGTAGGGGGAGGTCATTTTGGAGAAACAAGCTCGAGTGAGCTAGAATTCGAAAATACACAACCGGGGGGTAAATCTGTTACTTCCTCACAGAACCCCTCCTCCAGCACACATGAACGCGCACCCATGACCAAAAGAGGGCACGAGATAAGTTTGTGCACAGATCCTCGGCTGTAGATGTCTGAACCCCGCACAGCTGCGGCATTCGTTTCTTGACTGGCTCTCCGAACGGATGGCGGTAAGTTGTCACAGGCATCTCTTGGTCATTTTTTCTTTTTTGAAAGGTGACTTGGTAAGTGGAAATTACTGTCTTTTATTTAGTTTTGAGCATATTTCTATTTTCATCAAATTCCACCCCTCACAATCTGCCAGCCTCATAGCCAGAGGAAGGGGGTGGAGAAAGGGGGGAGAGGCCTGGGCTGGGAGGGGGCGGGGGGCTAGACCGTCTCACGCATAACTTCAAAGAGACACCTAGATTAACATCAAAGGCTTATAACACACCACATCAAAGGGCAAAACATCAAAGGCTAATTAGATTAGATAACCCTGAGGGGACAGGGACCAGACAGCATAACTTCAAAGAGACTGCCTAATCAACACATCAAAGGCTTAGACAACAAAGGGGTGAGGGGACAGGGGCCAGACAACATAACTTCAAAGAGACTGCCTTAATCAGCACATCAAAGAATTAGACAACAAAGGCACTCCACAGGGGGGCTTTTCACACCTACCCGTTATAACACCTCACCCCCTCACATCAAAGGGTCTCGAACAATGGGAGGCGGGACTTAGCTCAGATCAAAGGATCTCGACCAATGGGAGGCGGGACTTAGCTCATTTGCATAATTGTGGGCGTGTCACCCGTCACTTTTGTATGCATACTAATGAGACGAAAGGGACATCCTTATAACTACTGACGGCAAAAAAAGTCCAACATTATACGATTTAAAATAAAATCAATAATCATGGCTTGATATTGAGTAATAACATGTTTTCATGGACCACACAGCTTCCGGTCTTCTCAAACCCAACCGGATCCATTTGCGTCTCATATGCATGCAAAACTCGGACTCAGAACTCAATGGGAATAGTTGGCGTATGATAGGCACGCAAAATCGGAATTTAGCGTATCTATTAGGGCTGTGCAATTTAATCGATCCTGCGATATATATTCAGCCGCAGGTATCGATACATTAAGTCTGATAACTATGTTCGTTATTCTCGCGTCCAGGAGAGAAGCTTTAAAAAGGAGACTAATTCAGTCTCTGAGAAGGTTCAAATGTATACTTTAATTAATAAGAAGCGCTGTAATGTTACAAGCAGAAGATGGTTCAGTCAGAAAAACAGCTGTGTTCTGGCTCTCGTGAGCGAAGGGAAGAGAGGAGCTCCACCTTTCCAGCTGTTAAATATCCTCTGCTGGCTCATCCCTGTGGGCCGGTTGGCGCTGCTGGGGGCCGGCCCTCCACGTCTCCAATGTTCGTTGTTGCGCATTACAGAGGATTCAGACATTGTACATTAAATATATAACTAAACATGCCTTTTCTCCTCCTTATCTCTTTCATGACTTTTCATTTAATACATTTTAAACGCTGTAATCAATACTCCAAAAATACCTGACGGCGGGTATCATTTCCGGTAGTTCTGGATGTTGTCTCATGCTACACACTTCTGTAAACAAACGTATTCAAATAAACTGTACCTTCATTTAATATTCAGCAACAATAATATCTCGACGTCTACAGTTATAGTGTTGAAATCAGTAGGTTTCGGTGTTTCATATCGCTACTAAATTCACCTCTATAGTAAATGGTATATTAGCCACATGCTAAATGCTAACCGGAGATGAAGGATTTTCAGAATAAAAGCTTAACAACTGGTTGTGCACAAGAACTTCTGGTTTTTCAGTATAAAACAGCATTTAAACTGACGGTATGTTCAAGGTACTTTATGCCATCAAAACATTGATTTTAATTTCTAACAAGTCCCATTCAAATCCCCCGTGTTCCGCCACCTGCTGCACCTTTTAATTCTCCATTGTCCATTGTGATACTGCACTTTATGTACTTACGTTTCAAAGGCTTGTAAGCTACAGTTTGCACTGTTTCAATAAATTAAACTAATTTTCTCACCACATATTTTGATTCATTTTGTCCAGCATTTGCAAGCTGTAGACTCTCTGTCAGAGCAATATATTGTATAATTGATGCTTTCAGTTTTCAGTTGAATTAATTCAATCCAAGTCAATGGAACACTCACAAGATGTCACCAAAATCACAGTCCCTTTAAAATCTTTCAGAAAATGATATAAGTATATCGAATCGCATCGAATCGTATCGAATCGTATCGAATCGTATCGTTGGCTGAATATCGTGAGATTATCGTATCGTGAGATTAGTGTATCGCTACAGCCCTAGTATCTATTGCACGCATTTTCCAATGTGTAAAGTCGTGTCATTTGTACGCAGACTGAAGAGAGTGGGTTGTTAAAACAATGACCATATCTCTATCACTACATTCTTAGCTTTATAGCACAATTCCACATTTCTTCAAAATCGTACAAAATGCTGCACATGTCATTACATGTATTTTACTGCTCCTGAAAAGAACAATGAACTTGTGTCGACCCCAGCGTGTACCCTGTCGCTACAACAAAAGCCATATAATATCTGGGGCTTTTACTTTTACAACGCTGTCAAGGTAAAGGAAGTAGACAATCTGTTACTCCATATAAGGCACATGAAGAGGTCAAACTACGACAGGGAGTCAAACGTGACTTTTTGGAAACACTTTGGAATTAACAAACTAAATAAAGCTGTTTATAAGAGATTGTAATAGTAAAAGAAGTGTGATAAGTGGTTTAAACCATACTCCACCATTACTATTATATTTAAGCTGTTAATATCAGTTAGCAATAATGCACAAAAAGGTGTCTCGATACAGAAAGAAAGTGTGTGCGAGGCTGCCTTTATTTTCTATACCGGGACACAAAGACTATATTATCATGCTTATATCACTGTAAAAAAGTAAGAGAAGTGGTGTAAGAGAAGTTGAGCACTGGTTTACAACAATAATTAATAAATACTTTAATAATAATGCTGAATGGCTCCCTGTAGAGAAATGCAGGTGTTTCACAGCGACAAGGGTGAAAACAGGATAGGACAGATATGAATTCACACCAAGGTAATAATAATTAAAATAATAGTGAAGTGAAAAAGTGTAAAAAAACTAATATGTAAAAAAGGTGTTTACATATATACAGTGTAAAGGTTTGGATATGTGAATATCTAGTTAAGAATAGTCTGAAGGTCTTACTGTTACCTGCGAACTAACGGGGGTTCATCTAATTAAGCAAAGTAATATGAAGTTCCATTTTTTTCATCTCCACAATGTTTTACTGTTATGCCAAATTTTAGTCTGCATACAATCTTTTTTCAACTAATTATTCAGCCAATTGGTGGAAGTGGAACAGGTCTCAATCACATCAATGACCTTTCATAGCTCATAAGGTGGATTTGGTGAACATGTTGGCAACATTTTTCTCTTTATAGCAGACACAGAGCAATGATTGAGTGTTGTTTATCTCACCACCTTGCACAATTCTCCATTAACTCCTGAGGAAAATAGTTGTCTCTTTAGCCACCTTTGCTCCACCAAGTTCCCCCGCTTGTTTTTTATGCTATGTACTTGCTGTTTCGCAGGAGAACCAAAACATTGAGCTGAAAGAGACGACAAAGCTTAATCGAGCTGACGGGCAGAGCCGATCCTTCTCTGGGACTTTGTTGTTACTATTGACCCTTTCTCATTTCAGAAAGTAACTTCATCCATTCATATTTATTAATCTTTTTCTGTATGAATGTACTGAATAATGAAACACGTTTTGATTTAATGCATACTACTGTATACAACAGGCACATGGGGAGAGTGTGTCTTCTTTTCAGGAGAACTGTGGTGGTTGTTGAGTAAACCCAACAGCCATATGATGGGTGTAAAGAGCCATAAACGGATATCTGATGAAGTCAGGGCAAATCATCATCATAACTTTAAACTGTAAGAGTGTCATCTTAAACTTTGGACTTGATATAGCAACTCTTTATCAAGTCAGATCTTGACATTTGAAGGCAGTTATGTTCAGGCCCTACGCTGTGTAAGCGCTCAGAGATAGAGATCTGCAGTAACTGGAAAGGCTAAGGGCTGCACATGGATGTCATCTTTCACAACTGTTCATAAGGACTGAGTTTACAGCTTTATGACCATGAAATGGCATTCATAAAATGGTAGGATTATGGAAAACTGCCTCTAAAGTCTAACTGGAACACGGGATATATTACTTGAAGATTAGGGAAAATAAAGGGAACGACAATATTATTATGATCATTTACCTCAAAAGCATTTAAATTAAATTAGGAAAAGGTTTTTAAAAGGTGGATACTGAACTGTTTTAAAAAATGTTTTAATGGATAGGTTTTTCATCTTAAAATAAAAATAACTGATACATCATTTAATAAAAGCAACTGTTTTCTTTCAAGCGTCTGATAAACGCTGAACATCTCAGTGTGCTTTTTGGATGCAATGGCAGAGCTTCCTCAAAACTGAATATTTTTAGAAAACTAGAACTTCCTCTGATGAACTTTTCCAAACCTTGGTTTTATTTCTTTCATGTTCAAAAAGTTAAATTATTGTAAAAAAATTGTAGTTTTCAGTGTGAAGACTCCTGATGGAGCCAGCGCTTCACCAGGTGAGGTCGGCATTTACAATGGCACTGTTAATGTATCACCTGCTGGACGAATGGGAGGGGAGATGCTTGGCCACATAAAGACCTCCACCTTCCAGCCTCCGCACTGTCTGACTGTGGGGCTCCAACACAGGCACACAACATGGGGAAAGGTTTCTTTCTAAGTAAACCTCTTGGGGTAGGGTGTATGATCCTGGGGGCAGGAGCAGTGGCCACCATCATAGCTCTGTCTGTTGTCTACTCACAAGAAAAGGCAAAGAATGATAATCAGGTCTTGCCAACGGATGGAGGAACAACAACTAAACCCCCTGCCACGACTGCTGCCCCGTCCAATGAGCCTTGGGACAAGTATCGGCTGCCCAAGAGCCTGTTGCCGCAACAGTACAACGTCACCCTGTGGCCACGGCTGCTGCCTGACCCCACTGGACTCTACATCTTCACTGGTGAGGCTCTCTGCGGCACATGACACACAATGCCTTTTACTATTTAAGAATTTGGTCTGTAAATTGTTTGATAATTCTACGCATTAAGGTCTTTAAGATAACAAAACATTTATATTGGGGGATAATTTTAGAACATTAAAAATTAAAACATATTTAAATAATCAATCATTTTAAGTAGGGGTGTCCAAAAATGTTTCACTGAGGGCCACAAACAGAAAAAAATTATTCAAATGTAGGTTCATTATTTTTGATAATTGAAAATGCATCACAGCTCTCCATTAACAGAGTTTCATTTATTTTCTCGCAAAAAGTGTTGCAGCTCGTCCCTTAAAACAGAAGCCTCGGAGTGATTATAATAAGGGGAGATATGAAGGGTATATTTCAAGCTGGTTACGTCAATAAGTTATTGGGCTTTTTTTTATCAACCAAGATTTGTTTGAAAGAGTTTTTTACTTTAATTAACTGAATTTATTTTAAAATGTGGCTTATTAACACATACACACTATACTGTGTAATATATGTTTACATATAAGAAGTACAATATAAGACAAGCACAAGTTTCATGTGTGGGCAATATTCCACTATACTTTTAGAATTTGCTGAGGGCCAATTAAAAATGGACCACAGGCCTCAGTATGGCCCCTGTCCGTAGTTTGGACACCCCTGATTTAAAGCTCGGATGCAGATTTGTAACTGCCACAATCTGTCAGAAAACCTTCATTTTTGAGCTATTGTGTTGGAAAGTGCTGATCACAGTTTAAAGGGGACCTATCATGCAAAATGCACTTTTTGATGTCTTTTATACATAAATATGTGTCTCCGGTGTGTCAAGAGAATCACAAAGTGTCGGAAAACAAAACCCTCTCTCTTTCCTCCGTACCCACATCTCTAAAAACGGGAGAACAACGGAGCTGATCCAGATTTGCGTCCAATATGACGTATTATCGGAAATGTGGCCTGGCTTTACGCTCACGGCCCTATCAGAAACGTCAGTGTATCGGAAACAATGCACAACGTGTTTTGGACGTAATATGGTCTGTGTCTGTGCAAGCATCGCTAACACTCAGAGCTAACCTGTACTGGAGAGAGTGTGTGTAAAGAAGCAGGTAATAAAAAAAAAAACTCACCTTGTGGTAAACCCGCAAGAGAAAAAGCCTTTGAGCTCCATACTGTTTCAGAAATAATCCCTGATGTGGTTTGGAACATGATGGCATTTAATCACGGCAGCATTTAGCTGTATCTCGTAGAATTTGAGCAGGCATTAGATCCCCCTCCTCTTTTTTTTCTTTCTTCAAGCTAAGGACCCCGAACCTGCAGTTCTCTAAACAGGGCTGAAACAGAGGGATATGTCTAAAATGCATGATCTGTTTGGTATTTTGAGCAAAACACATCTTAGACATGTTTTTTATATATTTTTATATATCTGAGACCCATAATATATGCCTAAAAATGGCATAATAGGAGACCTTTAAGTTACTTCATGTTGTTTCAGGTGAGACCACAGTGGAGTTCAAATGCGTTGAGGACACAGACCTGATTCTTATCCACTCCAATAAGCTGAACTACACCGACTCAGCGAGCCTCACCTCAGTCGACAGCGGGGTCAAAGCCCCCTACATCAAGTCTTCCTTCCTCCAGAGTGAGACTCAGTACCTGGTCCTTCAGCTCGATGGTAAACTGGTTAAGGACCACATGTACCAACTCTACACTAAATTTACCGGAGAGCTGGCTGACGACCTGGGGGGCTTCTACAGGAGCGAGTACTACGAGGACGGAGTGAAAAAGTATGTCTATGTCGTGTCAGATGACGTGCTTTGAGACAATACCTAGCTAAAGTTTGGGAACATTAACAAGCCTGCAATGACAAACATTTAATGTTACAAATACGTTTTCATGCAATACATTTGTTTGCCTTACACACACGTAAAAAAACCGGAACCGTTGATTTTAATTAAATGTATTATGTCAACAGATTTCACATACTGTATTAGGTTAGTTGAAAGAAATAATATTAAGTTTAAATTAAAAATGTTAGGTTCAACTTAATACTATTGCTAATAACTAACCTAGTAATTTGTCGGCAGGGTTGTTGCCACAACTCAGATGCAGCCCACAGACGCCAGGAAGGCTTTCCCCTGTTTTGACGAGCCAGCTATGAAAGCTGTGTTCCACATCACGCTGATCCACGACATCGGAACAGTCGCCTTGTCTAATGGCAAGCAAAAAGGTAAGTTGCTCTTCACTGAGAATAAGATTTTCACAAAAATACAGTGGAATATATGAGGAGGACACTGCTGGTCGAACAAGTCAATGTTTAGTGTGATATAAAGCTCCTTCCATCACATGGTTTGGATCTACTCAACTTGACTCAGCCCGCCTCAGAGTTTCATTTCCCACTGATGAAAGTGTAGGCGGGATGATCAGCTGTTAGCTGGAAACCATTTAGTTTTACATCAGGTTCTCTGAAGGTCACACACCTTGCGCTCACTGTTGCCAGTAGCTTGCTACTTAAAGGAATGCTGGGTTTGTGCAGGATGTCCCTGTGGACAGCACGGTGTGTTAAAGTGACATAACACACATCATTTAATAACCACAAAATATATCATTCAAAAGCATTAAGAGAGAATGCAATAAATATTCTATTTAATATTATGTATCTTTTACAGAAACAAGCAGTGTCGTTATTGAGAGTCAAAATGTGCAGAAGACAGCTTTCGGTCCAACTGAGAAAATGTCCACGTACCTGCTGGCCTTCATTGTCAGTGACTTTGCTCAGATCAATAACACCATTGATGATGTGCTGGTAAGTGTATAATAACTCAATAATATGTTGTGTGTCTTTAGTGATTGCAGCTTCTAGCTCCATGATAGCTGTAAGAGTGCACGCCACCATGGGGTCTTTTTGATGAAACTGAAGTCATAGGAATCTTTAAATGATACACGTTATGAAATGGCTTTGTTCACTTTCGTGCCTAAATATATGTAGAAGAGTCAATTTCATCAATCAGGACACGTGCTAATTGATACATGATAATTAATACAAATAGTGTTAGGTTGTTATCTTCTCAAGTGAAGATATAACTAGAAGATATATTGTGTATATTTGTACTAAAATAAGCTGTACTTTCTCAAGCTGTCATGCACTGGTCAATTTTGAGATGTTGTGCTATTTTGATTCCATAACATGTTTTCTTTCAGGCTTTTGAAAGGAAAACGTACAAAATACACATTTAAGTGTTCATTTTACTATAGTTTGTCTATTTGCGTCTGTAGATTTCTCCTAAATTCACCAAAAGTTAGCATTCTAATTTAATGTAACATAAAGTACAGCGACCACTGTTTGCACCATGTCATCGTTGGAAAAGCTCCGTCTCTCCTGCACAATCTCATCAGATCCAAATATGGTCATTTCCTTTGTATCAGCAACCAATCGTGAAAGTACAAAAGGGTCTTAAACCAAGAAACGAAATCTCATTGGCTGGTGTCAATTTCTGACAACGTGATTCGTTCAGATGCGTCACGTGGTGTGCTAAAACACTTCGTGGTTAGCTTTCCGCTAGAAATTGAAATCTCAAAATGGCAAAAGAACGGCAAAAAAAACGTTCACAAAGAAGACAACAACAATTGTCACTTACACGAAGCAAGGTTATACAAAAAACAAATGACCCCGAACATGAAATACCTTCACAGAGTGCGTCGATGCACAAGCTGTCATCCAAAGAACAGGAGGGTTTAGCTAGCGCCTCACTGCAATCTTTAAAGGTCGTTTTCTCAAAATTAGTTTTTTCTCCTACTCCGAGTCCAACATTTCCACTTCAGTTGCACGGAGAAACACCAAACCTTCCAGTTATATTCCTATCAATATTATGAAGGCTTTTACAGAAGGGTTTGTTCATATATCATTCATAGCCTGAATTATACAATATTGTATACCTAGAAACATGGCGAAAATTGATATTTTAGGGCTGTTGACAGTATTTTCTGATTTATGGAGTGATAAAAAGAGATATCCAAAATCCCTTCTGCAAAAGCCTTAGATGCTAATATGACTACAAAATGAAACGAGAATTTTGAACCTGGCTTTATCCAAAGTTCAGATTTCGGTTCCTGAAATGTGTTAAAATATGCGCAAATTTAATGAGATAATGGATCATTTGCATATTCGGAACACTTGTAATATAAGAAACAATTGCCTTATTGTAGGTAATCAACTGGAGAAATTACCCTATACACCTGGGGTGTCTCGCCTTAACTAGGCTTAATAAACCATTATAGACCTACATCACTTAGCAACAGCTGCACATGCCCACATGCTAACTATGGGTCTTACACATGATTTGATTTGATTTGATTTGACAAATAGTCAGAAAATATTATTTACAATATTAATAAAACTATGAATTCAATTTTAACTGATTGACAAGGCAAAACACTGCACAGCGGCAGCAGCATTAAAGGAAAAATATCGTTTTACCTTGTGTTGGGGCTTCACACAACTCCAAATGTAGCCTGGGGTGGCACTAATGAAGACCCTCATTAGAGCAGATACATCCACATTGTCCAACATGTTACTGTGGACATGCATCAAAGTCAGATGTGTCAGTCTCATCTGTGTCATATTACTCTAGTTGTAGAGGTGGTGGGTTGAGGAGTAGCTGGTGGTCCACTCTTTTTATTGGGTCGTTTGTTGGCGAAAAAAATCCAAAATCCTTATTTGCGCCATTCTAGAAAGTTGTCACTCTGCAGTGTGTGTGTCGCGTCAATTACGTCACTCTCCCACGACCTACGACCGAGATGACCTGACTATTATATGCTACTGTATACAGCTAATTTTATTTTAAGTAAAATCATAACTATTTTATGTAGTTTAATCATTTTTATTTAGGTGGTCACTCAGTTTTTCAAATGTACACCACTCGCCAACAGGGGGTGCTGCAGCACCCCCAGCACCCCTACTTTCCGCGGCTATGATCATGTGTTTTATGTGTCTTATGTAATGTTTAAGATAAGATGTGCTTTTTGTTTAGATCCGCATCTTTGCCAGAAAGCCTGCTATTGATGCTGGGCAAGGACAGTACGCCCTCAACAAGACTGGACCCATCCTTAAATTCTTTGAGGGCTATTACAGTTCCAAATACCCTCTACCAAAGTCTGGTGAGTCCACCACACACAACCCTGTCTCCTAAAAATTACGTTCCCACAGAACTAAACTGCATTCTCAATTACGTTTAGTCAGAAACGTATTTTCTCCCACGTTACGTTCGTTATGAACGTATCTCAAATACGTTTATATTCTACATATCTTCTAGAAACATATTTTCTCCCACGTTACGTTTATTATGAACGTATCTTAAATACGTTTATTTTTCTACATATCTTTGCCATTTATTGGCTTGCTTATAATAATGATAATAGTCATTTATAAATATCATTTTAGAGCACACATTTGAAATCAGTAGGCGAGGCTGTAATTTCGCCAGCTGTTACTCTCATGAGTGAGGCAAAACATAATAGTTGTAACATGCCAAAACGCTGCTGTGTCGTTTATTGCACCTCAAACATTAAAATAAATCCAGAGTTACGTGTTTCTGTACTTCATCTAAGAACAAAGGACAGTAACAGAAGATCTCTGTGGCTTCAGGCTTGATCGCCGTTCAAATGACAGCGTTGGTTTCCCCAAAAGTGGGCGGGGCTGTAAAGTGACATAGATTTTACACTCATCTATTATTCAAAACCATTCTATTTATTCTAACGTAAATTACATGCCAGTGTTTTATCTTTTTATTTATTTGTTTTTATTTTAAATCGTATAATGTCGGACTTTTTTTCCCGTCTGTGAGGAAAAGAAATGGAGCTCAGAGCCTCAAAATACTGAAATCTGTATTTTTTAAAATCTTTTTTTCCTTCTAATTTGTTATTCTTTTCTAAATAACACACTGTTATTTACTCAACAATAACACACAATTATCCTTGTTTTTATTTATTCGTTTAATTCTATAATCTTGGGCTTTTTAGCATTTTAGTTTAGTTAGTTTATTTATTTCGAGCGTGTAAAACCAAAGAAAATACAAATGAAACAAAAGATGATACAGACATGATACAGTACTATACAAATGAATGCAATAACAAAACGAAATATTTAATTAATAATTGAATAATCTGTAGTATCATTGTCTGATAACAATAAACAACAACACTTTAGCTAATCACACGTCCGAGAAGGGAAAGAAGTTTACACTTATTTAATCCGACCCCTTCTCCCTTTTTTTTTACATTTTTCTTTTTACATCTTAATATATGTTAACAAACAATATCAATGTATACTTTAACCTTGAATAATTTATATAATCATTCATATAATATATACAGGCAAGTTAGGAGAATGGTCTCTATATATTTACATATATATACACATATGTACATACACAAATTCATACAAACACAAATTCATAAATTGAATACAAACAGAAATATAAGCAGTTATGGTTTAGCAGTGTCCTCCCTGTACCTTGTGAGAATTGTGTCTTTATACCTCTTGTTGAATAGTTTGATGTTTGGACATCCCTTTAGCTCCTCACTCACATTGTTCCAGATCTTCCCCCCACAAACAGAAACACAAAAACTTCTCTTTGTTGTGCGCACCCTAGCATTAGTGAATATAAATGAACCACGTAAATTATAATTCCCTTGTCTTTCATTGAACAATATCTGAGTATTCCAGGTCATTGAACGCTTTTTGCCTTAAACATGATTTGTGCAATTTGGAATTCAACAAGATCTGACAGTTTTAATAATTGTAGCTCTAAGAATAATGTGTTTGTATGATCCCTATAGCCGACATTTTTAATAAGTCTTATTGCTCTTTTTTGTAAAATAAATAGGGATTGTGTTGTAGTTTTATAATTACTGCCCCAAACCTCTGCACAGTAACTTAAATAAGGTAACACCAATGAACAGTAAAGAATATAGAGGGAATTTTGATCACAAATCTGTTTTGCCTTGTTTCATATTACAATACTTCTTGAGACTTTGGAATGAGCATGCTTTTTAGCCGTAAATAAAGTCACCGGAAACAGATGTAGGCCTATAAGGGACATTTCGAGCGATACACACCACAAACCCACTGAACAGATTACCCAAGATCCTCAGCTTGAAGCTCGTTGATTGCGATATGATATCCGAAAACATTTAAAAAATATATAATAATACTTTATTCCGAGTGTTCTTGCTTTTCTCTTTGGAAGTCATCACATAACGGCATTGTAATACACGGTTCAGCTTCATTATACATTACACATCTGCCGTAGTTCTTTATTTATAGAGCCCTGATGAGAAGACTTCTGGACAAACAGGAGAACTGCCACCAAAACTGAATATGTGAAGTGGATCATAAATATATCAACAATTAAATAACACCTTGCATTTCTTTTCACAAAATACGTCTCCTTGCAGTATCAATAGTAATTCGGCTGACTTTTATAATTGATCCAATTGGTAGATAGGTTATAATATTTACACCATAACGGTCCACAGCTGATAGAAAAGGACTTGACGTTTTTAAAGATATTACTGATTTTCTTTGAATATAAGAATGTAAATACTGAGTTGAGAGAATAGTCAGGGGTTTTGGGTGATGGGAGACACATCTATGGAATCACAATTTCAATAGCTTACCATTAAATGACGGATATGTCTTTCTGTCTGTGATGTTTTACAAATAAGATATTAATGTGAGAAGTAAAGCATGAGAAATAGTATAGCAATATCCTGTAAAATTACGTGAAAACATGAATAAAACTACACATCTTCAGATGTTATACATACATAAGTGTCCTACACTAATAATACAAAGTTATTATTAGTATGCTGTGTGTACCTTGTGTGCACCGCCTAGTGGTTAAAGCACGTTATTGAATTATTGTTGTTGAATAATGTTATTTTTGTTGAATAATGTTATTTTTGTTGAATATTGTTATTTGATGAAAAAAATATTAAGAGTACATACTTTCATAGGGGGAAAGTAGAAGGTCAATGATAGAAGTATAGAATATAAAAAAATCAAGAAGATACTGTAAGTGATCTCTACAATAAAACAGTTTAGTGCACGATGTACAAAGATATTAATAGGAGGAAGTGCAAAACAGACAAACTAATTAACCTTTATTTAAACATTAAAGAATACTTTAGGTTAAGGTCTTCTTTCAAATAAGAAAGGAGCTTTGGGGGTATCTATCTACAGATAAATATTAAGCCTGACAAAGTACTTAACGTCTAATATATTGCTTTCCTGCAATGTTAACTATGTTGAAGCACTTATTTTAACTGATATTATACACATTAATTATACTCTTATGTATGTAGATAGTATAAGAAATGTGCAGAATATGACAGTTTAATGGTGGAGGTACACACATATTGATAGATGTATTGTAATGCACTGTTGATGAACCTGTGACCCAAGTTTTTCATTCATTGCATAACTACACCGTAGTTGTGTATATGATATGTCAATAAACCTTTGAAAATCTTGAAATCTTGAAAGGGATGTGCAAAATAGCAATTATATACAGTCTTTAATTAACTATTAGTAGAGAATAACGAGTAATTCATATACTTTATAGAGATCTGCAGATAAATGTTTAGTCTTCTCAAGCACCAACTATCAAATATCTCTCCTGATTGTTGGCACTTGACAATCACCTTTCCTGAATTTTACTCAGGTGTAACTAAAGTCTGATCTAAGGGTTGTTGATATTTCACATCATTAATCAGAATCTGCAAAGTAACTAAAATAAATGTAGTGGAGTAAAAATACCAGGTTAACCTCTGAATTGTAGTGGAGTAGAATTACAAAGTAACAATGAGCTGTCATGTGGGTATATATTAATGCTGCCCATTATGGATACAAGCGATTTTCACCCATGTAGTAATTACATGTTTTAAATGTGTACACACCAATGTGTTTCCTATCGCCTAAACCTCTAGGGCTATACACAGTTTAATACTGTCAACTTCTAATTTTGGGAAAAACGAAAACGTCTTTTAAAACTACAATTCCCAGTAGAGACGTGCCATAGAGAACATGTTGCGAAACACAATAGCCAGCATGTGTAGTTCTCGGGGGGCGTTCAAGTCCAGTTTTGAATAGTCTGCCGTGGTTTCGTTCCATTTCAAAGAGCTTGGCGCTCGGCATAACCTCGGCGCACTGCTACTCCAACATCCAATCCCAGAGCTTGAAGATTAATCACGGGGTTTGTCAACGGGATTGTAGTCCCAAACGATATCTGGGGATTATGGGTAGTGTAGTGTCTTCGGCCATCCTAAACTGGAAATCATATCGCATTAACAACACCACATCTGGCTTCACAGAGATCTTCTGTTACTGTCCTTTCTTCTTAGAGGAAGTACAGAAACACGTAACTGGATTTGTTTTAATGTTTGAGGTGCAATAAACGACACAGCAGCTTTTTGGCATGTTAAAACTATTATTTTCTGCCTCGCTCATGAGAGTAACAGCTGGCGAAATTACAGCATCGCCTACTGATTTCAAATGTGTGCTCTAAAATGATATTTATAAATGACTATTATCATTATTATAAGCAAGACAATAAATGGCAAAGATATGTAGAAAATAAACATATTTAAGATACGTTCACAAGAAACGTAACGTGGGAGAAAATACGTTTCTGGCTAAACGTAATTGAGAATGCAGTTTAGTTCTGTGGGAACGTAATTTTTAGGAGACAGGGTTGCCACACATGATGTTCTGAGGCAATGCTTCATTTCAATATCCTCCTTTTGGCATGTATCTTTGTTAAATGTATTCTTGTTGCGTACTGTAGTACTTCCCGTTTTTTTCCTCAACATGTAATAAGTACATACAATACAGCTACATTAAACAACTGTTTCACTCCCCTTCGTGGTAAGTAGGTCTTGCCATCATGTTTACTGCCATCATGTGTGCTTTTGTGATCAACCCCAAAAAGATCTGTTTTTAGTGTTCGACATTGACCTCCACCTTAAGTGAAACAGCTGTGTCAGTCGTTCTGAACCCATATAACACATGCTCATGCTTCATCTCTCCTCTTGTCTATTGATGGAACACTTATCTGTTCATCACGGGGATGTGTGTGTGTGTGTGTGTGTGTGTGTGTGTGTGTGTGTGTGTGTGTGTGTGTGTGTGTTTATGACATGGCTTTGGGAGCGGCATCTGAGAAGATCACAACAGAATCAATTATTAACTGTAATTGTTTAAGTGTTTCATGAGAGTTGTAATCCATCATCACCTCTTCATTGGCCCACTCAATCTGTCCAACCCTGGTTTTGTTAAATTGCTTTAATTTCTCTTTCTAGGCCACCCTCTCTCCAGATTACATATTTTAACTAAGGTGCAGTTAGAAACGACTTTTGTCAACTTATAAAAAAATAGTAACTCCACATGTAATGGACCACAAATCATTTATTTTCCAATGCAGATCAGATAGCTCTACCAGACTTCAATGCTGGAGCCATGGAGAACTGGGGTCTGATCACCTACAGAGAGACGGCTCTGCTCTACGACGAGTCTTTCTCCTCCAACTCCAACAAGGAGAGGATTGCTACCATCATCGCTCATGAACTGGCCCACATGGTTAGGTTTCAATACTACAATTTAACACTGTAATACTAAATGTAGTATTTGTGCAATTTAAAATGCTGTATGAGCAGCAAAGCTTTAACCGGCGGTGAAAGAAGTATTCAGATGCTTTCCTTGAGTAAAAGTACCAACACATTATTGTCAAAATACTTAATTACAAATAAAAGTCCTGCATTATAAATCTTACGAAAGCAAAAGTACTTAAATAAGTATAAAAGGCCAAATACATAATTGGAAGTCAAATTGCCTTTATGTGTGTATATAATTATATTTATTTATGAGACATTTCTAGAAAATATTGTTGCATCAAGTAGCATTTCACTAAGTTCTAATTTACTTTTTGTCAAATATTTAAATAATTTCACTTTTTTATGTTAATAACAAATGTATCTGGGTCTCTGTGCACCATGCAGACCTGCCTGTCTAAATGTATGTTCAAAGTCATTATAGTAACCACTTTTTTTACTTCTGCTTGTCACGTGATTCGCTTTACAGTGGTTACATTTACTCAAGTTTGATACTTAAGTACAACTTTGAGGTACTTGTACTATACCTGAGTATTCTCACTTAATTTGACTTCATACTTCTTCACTACATTTCAGAAGACAATATTGTATTTTTTATTGATCTGAAATGGACTATTATTGAATACTTTTGGAACTTTTATAATCATTTGATGCCAATACTTTTGTTTACTCAAGTAACATTTTGAATGAATGACCTTTACTTGTAACAAAGTACTTTTAAATTTATTATTGCTACTGTTATTTAAGTCCAAAATCTCAGCACTTCTTCCACCACTGACGCTTTCTTCAGTTTGGGAACTAATTTAATAATAACAAATATATTTTTGAAAGATTGTGCATGACCTTAAAAGAGAAGCTTAGTGGTACTCTCAGGGCTGCAGATCTGAAGCGCTGCTGTCTAGAGTTATTTGTTGTATTTCACATTTGGTCCTGTGCTCTGTGCTCTCCCTTCAGTGGTTTGGTAATCTGGTGACCCTGAGGTGGTGGAATGACTTGTGGCTGAATGAAGGGTTTGCATCCTATGTTGAGTACCTGGGTGCTGACAACGTTGAACCCGATTGGAACATAGTAAGGATTTGCCCCTCATGGCCTCAGCAATAAGAGCAGTGTAGGATGATGGTGACATTGATTGAAGGAATCTGTTTTTTCTTATTCGTCTCATAATAGAAAGACCTCATCGTGCTCAATGACGTCCACAGGGTGTTTGCTGTTGATGCCCTGGCCTCTTCTCACCCTCTGTCCTCTAAAGAAGAGGACATTCAGAGACCAGCCCAGATCAGTGAGCTGTTTGATGCCATCTCATACAGCAAGGTGACCTCACACTATCAGGCCTTAAGAGAAGCAGGACACTTTGCCATCTCTGATCCTAAAATCAATACTCCCAATTACTTTTCTCCCATAATCAGTTTTCTCACAAATATGCCATATCATTTGCTACAAAGTCGCTCAAAGTCTGGTCTTCATAAAGTTTTAAAAGTGTTTTCACATCCCCAGGGAGCATCTGTTCTGCGGATGTTGTCGGATTTCCTAACTGAAGGAGTCTTTACACAGGGACTCACGGTAAGAATTTTATAAAGATCTTATAGTCTCCATTTATTTGGCAAAGTTAAGAATGTGGCAATGAAAAACTGAAACGTTGACTTAAATAAATGCATTATGAAAAACACTTACACATTAAAGCTGCAAGCAGCGATAAACAGGCCTTCGCAAGTCAACGCACGTTGGGGTATTTCAAGGATCCCTGCATGCACAGCACTGAATCACCATCGTCACGAACCAATCCGTATTAACATTAACCCACATTTTTCTGTGCATGTGCACAAATAAGCTACATCCTGCCACCACTTTCGTTGTGCAGTTAACTAACATCCTCCCTATTAACGCGTGTGCCAAGTTCTGTGTTTTTTAGGGGGCTCTTGCCCCCTTCCCACGGCAAAACACAACAATCCTATCGGTTAACTAAGATCATCACTGTTAACGCGTGTGCCAAATTTTGTAGGAGTAGCCTACATGCGTCGCTAAACCCCAAATAAGTATGTTGAAGTATTTTAGGGGGTGCTATAGAGCCACCTTGCCACACCAAAACACAACAACCATATAAGTTAACTAAGATCATCGCTGTTAATGTGTTTGCCAAGTTTCGTGCTTGTACATGCATCACTTAGCCCAAAATAAGTACTGTTGATGGGGAACAATGCGTAGCCATGGCGTTCTACGACACCGCACAAGCCTCAGCGTCTGGAAAGGTGAATGTCATATGAAGGTGATCTGATTAACCTGCTGAGAGCTGTAAGCCAAAGTCTAGCAACAGTAACTTCCTGTGGTCACAAGGGGGCGCTATGATTATGATTGAAAATTGGCCTATAGATGTCTTCAGGACGGGGCTTTTATCAAACGTGTGAAGTTTTGAAAGGTTTTGACCATATAGAGGCGAGTTACACCCAGACACACCACTTTCACTTTGGAGCTTCCCCCACCTCTGACGGCTTATCTGATCACGTTTCAGAGGGATCTGAAGAATCTGGGAGGAGGACTTTTTTGTCCAAAAGTTGTTGCTTCCTGGTCCCAGCAGGGGGCGCTATGTAGATGAGTGACTTTGGTCATGCAGCTGTCTTCAGGGCGGGACTCTCATCATCCATGAGATATTTGGTAATTTTAGGAGTATACGGTCGAGATGTTTTCCACCACAACGCCACGGCAAGATCGTTTGATGTCGACAAAAAACAAATGATAAATTGTGATTCTCCAAGTCTTCTGATGGTACTGGCCACATTTGGAGTCGATCGGATTAAAACTGAAGGAGGAGATTTTGACACGGGCCCTGAAAAGGGCAAAAATGGCAAAAGTTGAAAATTAAAAAAAGATGGCCGACTTCCTGTTGGGTTTACGATATGCCTCCCATTCACTTTTTTTGCGTCCCATCATGCTACATATGCATACAAAAATTCAGACTTGTCGGTGAAAGCACAACAACACACTGCTTGTTAGGAGGCGCTAGAGAGCCATTTTGAGTCCACCAATTATGAAACCCACAAAATATCAACATTTTCAACAGACCTTACAAGTGTGTGAAAAAATCTCCGTCTTTTGAGCATGTAAGGCCCTCAAAAAGTCAATTAATTTGGTAGAAAAAAATTATAAAAAGAAAATAATCACAAGGATTTCAATAGGTCTTTGTTCCGACTCTGTCAAGCTCAGGCCCTAATAACTGTATTAGGTTAGTTGAAAGCAATAATATTAAGCTGAGCCTAATATTTTGTATTTAAACTTAATATCATTGATTTCACCTAACTTAATACAGTTATGTACGGAGCCCTGTAGGGTTCATAGAGAGAAAAATAAATAAAACGAGGCCACGCTTTATTAATTTGTGCGCACGATATACTTTCTCGTTTGCACATCGAACTGCCCGATTGTTGCGCCATATTATTAGTTTTATGAAGAAGATGTCCGGTTGCCAGGGCGTGTGTGTGTGTGTTTGTGTGTGTGTCTGTGTCTGTGTCTGTGTACAGGTCCCCTGCTTTACTCTGAAACCTTCACCTCTAAAGAAGTAGTGTGTGTGTGTGTGTGTGTTTTCTCTGTCCCCCTGCAGAGCTACCTGAATACGTTTGCCTTTGGGAATGCAGTCTACACAGACCTGTGGGAACATCTGCAGATGGCATGTTATTTTATATAGATTCTTAAGATTTTAATGTTTAATGTTAATCATGATCTCCAGTACATACCATACTGTTGGCTGTTACATAATTTGTTTTCTTGTTTTTCTGCATCCAAAGGCTGTTAATAATACTGCCACCCAACCTCCTGACTCTGTCAATACCATCATGAACACCTGGGTGCTGCAGATGGGCTTCCCTGTGGTTACCATAGATACCCAGACTGGGGGCATATCCCAGAAGCACTTCCTCTTGGATCCAGATTCTACGGTCACTGTTGAATCTCCCTTCAAGTGAGTACACTTCCTTTCTTAAATCCACTCCGTAAACCCCCAAATTAGTTACCAACACTTTAAACCCTTTCACATTTAACACACTGCAGTTCATTAAAAAAACTAGAGAATGCAATTCCTGAAGAAATTGCTAGTGGGAATGCTTTATGCTGAAAAGCTGACACTAAACTGCTATGCTGAAATGTAATGTGTAAGAAGAAAGTGAAGAATTTAGATTGAAATGATACATGAACACTGGGGGCTTGAATGTGTGATGAGAGAAGAAAATAAAGTAAAAAGGCTTGGAAAATCAGCAGAATATTTGAACTGCAAACTTTTGAACTAACTTGATGGTGAATGATCTGTCGCCATGCCAACGGCATTTGATGACATCCCATAATATGCTTAGATGCGTTGATGGCTGCATCGTTACCAAACCTGTGAAGTTTTGGGCCGTTTGGAGCATTTTCACTGAAGTTATGAGAAAACCGTGTTCCAAGATGAGCATTGTGTTGCCATGGCAACGGCATTTGAAGAAATCTCAAAACTGTCCCGTAGATGTCTTCACGGCTGGACTGTTAGCACACATGTGAAGTTTGAGCACTTTTTGAACATTTTCATAGGAGTTATAGCGACTTCGTCTTTTATGGCGAGGAATGCGTTTCCATGGAAACGGCATATGATGAAACCGCAAAATTGACGTAGAGCTGTTGAGGGCTGGACCGTTAACCATTATCTGAAGTCTGCTGCTCTGAGCATGTCAGTTGGAGTGATGACATCATCGTGTTCCATGACACAGGTTTGTTAATTGACCAAAAAATATGAACAGTTGGAAGATTGAAAATGGGATTATTATTAGGATTATTTGTAGGTCATTGAAAAGTAGAATCATTTAGAAAGATGTGAACATTGAAGTTTCTATTTTAGAAAAGCTGACAGTGTAGTGCATCGCTGGTTTTACAAGTGATTTATAAGAGTCATGTTTAAAGACATGCAATACTTAAAACGCTTATAAAGATCCTCTGAGTGTATGTCATTAGTTAGCTGATAAAATGTTAGGGATAAATACCTTGACATATTGACTACAAGAGCTTGAATCAAACAAGCAACCTTGTATTTGAAAGATTAACTGACATAGCAACAGTCGCACCTGGTATATAAGTGGTGTGGCTGAGTACTTTAAAGGGTTCATGAATAGAGGGGACTTGAATGTGAAATAAGAACAAGAACATAAAAGTCTAAATGCATGAAAAAGCAGCAGAATATTTGAACTGAACACTTTAGAACTAAAAGCATACGTCACCAATAATGTATAAAATATGTGGAACATGTTGAAGTCAGTATGAAGTCTCCATCAGACGGAAATTAATAGGCTGAGACAGTCTTTAAACTCCAGTGACCACGTCATTAGTCTGCTGCTCTAATCTTGTCAATTGGAGTTATGACATCATCGTGTTCCATGACACAGATGTTTATATTTGAGCTAACGACGTGTCCAGAGATCAAAGGTTTCCATGGTGATCAGTGAGAGGAGAGCATTTTCATTTATCTGAATGAGAGATAAACCTCTTACATGTGAACGTTTTGTTGAAGAACCATAACAGATATCTGTGACATTTCAAAACGTGAAGCATGTCAAGGAACTTGAGCATCTGAAGTGTTCTTTTTGTGTACTTTCGAGTTAATAATGTGGCCTTTTTGGCAGTTTAACTAAAGGTGTGCGGCTGCTGTGGTGGGGAAAGGTGAGGCTGAACTTACAATGGGGTTTAATGGAGACATGTTGAAAGTTGTTGTCACTTCATGCCCTCAAGAGGCCTTTTGTTAAAAATGTTTGGTTATTTTTTCTTTCCTACATTCACCTTTATTTAAAACATGAATAAGTAATTGATCTGAACATTGCTGTTTATTTGGTCAATACAAAACTAGCTTGTTTTTTGGTGAATCTTTCCAGATCTTCAAAGACTTTGTAGTCGATGTAGTGGGAAAGTACCTCATTGACTCCAGTCAGCACGGGCTGTAGGGTCATCTTGACTAGTTTTATGGATGTTGTCTCCATTTGACCATGCTCATAGAAACAAAGCTTGCATTCCTGAGTCAACTCTCATGTTTCATGGCTCCACTTAAAATAAAACAACAATAAGACATACGTGCTACTCTTGGCCCACAGGGGGCCATGTCTTTCCAGCTCGTCCCTATCTGTCTCTATGTATCTATCTGTGCGCTCATGGAGCATCCTGCATCTTTCCCCCCCTTCTTCTTGACCCTCCTCTATCCCAGGTGTGACATCCTCATCTCTCTCATCATCGGACAGCTCAAAATCTGAATATCCCTGAACTTTCTGGTACAGAAAATGTCTGCTTCAGTTCCGTCTCCTGCAACGATATTGAGTCATTAAGTCCTGACGTCCACTAGAATTGACATTTATAAAAGGGCTGTTATTTGAAAACTTGAATTATTGAATTGCTTTCAGAACTAATTATATAATTCCTCACTTGTTAATAAACAAGAACATATATGATTTCCATGGTAAAAATTACAATTATTCAACAATATTTGACTTCTCCTCCTGCTTCTATACAATTTAGTTTTTCGTATGCCAGCCATTTTGGATGAAAAGAAAGAGGAACTTCCCAGCATGCAATTTTAACCAATGACATATCACTGGAAAGACCAGGATGTCCTCTGTACAGTACATCAGAGATTGATAGAGTAGCTCAAAAGAGTAAAAGGAGATGCATGTTAACAAAATGTCCACTACAGTGGACATTTTCAATGGGCTGGGTCCCAGGAGGATATAGGGAGGCGTGTGGCGCAGTGGATAGAGCGTTGGTGTTCGGATCAAGGGAGCACAGGTTCAAATCACACTGCAGTCAGCATGTCGTTGTGTGCCTGAGAAACTTCACCCCAAAGTGCTCCTGTGGGGATTGTCCACAGTATTGAGTATGTAAGTCGCTTTGGATAAAAGCATCTAACAAGTGACATGTCATGGAATGCAATGTTAAAGTTGTTTTTATCCTACAGCTATGAATGGATTGTTCCAATCAGGTGGATGAAGACTGGAGTCATCCATCCAACCATCCAATGGCTGAAGGCCAAATCAGGTAGGAATGCACAAATACACACAATAACATGGAGATTATTTTCTGACCAATGAAATTAGTTCTTATACTGACAGTTCGAGGAGATAACAAATTTAATAGAAACATTAAACGAAGCACCAGACCAATCATAGGAGGTTGAAAACACTGCACCCTAACAAGAATAACAACGCACACAGAAGCTAGAAGACTAATGGTCATTTATGAGCTTAACAGATTAAGCAATAATACTTTATTGTCAGATCAAGTCTGACATTTTTCTTGCATCAGAGCAGCTCCATTTGCAACATCAAACAAGGACAAATATTAAGACATGCTGGGATTCAGTTCTGTATTTCATTTGAGCATTGAATGGTCACAATGTTTATATATGTTTTTTTGCTCCCCCTCCAGACTCAAGTCACTGAAGTGAGGCAGGCCAATTGAGTTGATATTAAAATAAATTCCGTATTCCGTCAAAAAACCCTCATTTGAGTCCCTCTCTATTTCCCTCTTAGATCTGAATGTATGGGGTGGAGGTCGCACTAGTTCAGGACAAGGCAGATATTGTATATTTTAGGCATTTGACCAAACAATTATTGCCTTACTTCTGGTGAGATGGCTTCATCGTTGCATGGTTCTGCCTCAGAAAGCATAGATTGACCTTCAAAGTATTGCATCTTTTGTTAGAAAGCTCCAACATCAGCCACTGCGAGCTTCATTGACCGAGTTTGCAGAAAACACAAACATTGACAAAGTTATAAGAACATATTGATGAATTATTTTATATTTTTGGTCTTGTGTATAACTATAATGAAAAACTCTGACGTTTGTCTTCTTCTGCAGACACAGTAAATGAAATGAAAACATCAGGGCCATCAGATTGGGTGCTGGCCAACCTCAATGTGCTGGGCTACTACAGAGTCAACTATGACCAAGGCAACTGGGACCGCCTCCTCATTGCTCTGAGGGACAATCATATTGTATGTTTGAGCAACTTGGAGTAATGGATCTCTGCTCCGCTAATCCTGATGATGAGGCTGTTTGATCTGAGTGGTTGTGGTATAGTGACACGGTTGTTGCTCTTTTTCTTAAAGAGTATTCCAGGGATCAACAGAGCTCAGTTGTTGGATGATGCCTTCAACCTGGCCAGGTAAGTCCTGCTAATACTGTGTCATATGACAACAGGATCATCTGGATCACTGAAATGTGGAAAACAATGAAGTGAAGCCACAATACTTTTAAAGATTGTCCAGACATTACAAGATCCATCAAGAGTGTTTAACCCTTGTGTCGTCTTCCTATCAACGTCTGTCCTCCGGTTTGACCATTTATAAAGAATCATCCAAACCTGTGTTACACCTTAGAGAGAAACTTTATTCCTACGTATTACCACAAGTTGTACTCTTCTGTTTGAATTGTATAGTGAATAGACCTCATTTACACAAATCAAACTACATTTCTGTTAAAAGGGAAGAAAGATTGGATAATTTTACCAAATTAAACCCAGAAGACCATAGATGCTATACTAAACCCAAAACCTAATGAAAGTGATCAAGATTGTTTTCTCATGGAAAAACGTGTATACAAACCAATATGTAATTTTTCTGGCAGAAACATAAAATAAACCTTTATCCTGATTTTTAAACATTTTGGAACGGGTCAGATTTGACCCGATGGACAACAGGAAAAAGCGTTCTGCAATTATATTACTATTACAGTAGCATGACAAACATATTCTGACTCATTACCTGCAGTACATTTTATGAAATATTTTGTCATATTTTTAAACACTTTTCTTTTTTATCTCGTAACCCCAAAGAGCAAAGATAATCCCTACAGTACTGGCCCTCGAAACCACCAAGTACCTGACAGAGGAGAGGGACTATGTGCCCTGGAAGTCGGCCCTGAACAACCTGGACTTCTTCTACCTCATGTTTGACCGTAGCGAGGTTTATGGGCCCATGCAGGTGAGCCAAAACTAACTAAAAGAGACGAAACAAATATAAATTCCATGATTGTGGTCTTCATGGAATCTTCCTAAATGTGTTTTGCTTGATTTTAGAATTACCTCATGAAACAGATCACCCCTCTGTTTACTTACTATAAGAGCATGACTGGCAACTGGAGCACAATACCTGCTGGACACATGGACCAGTGAGTACACACACGTTTTGCTTTTCCAAGATCATATTTTGTATGGGAGCCAATAACAACATATGAGTTAAACATTGAAGAACAGTATTACACTTTATTTACCAGTTATCTACCTTAACTAGAGATGGGTATCGAGAACCGGTACTAAGTCAGTACCGGTACCTGATTGGACGGTCTTGGTATACCGTTAAGCCGCTGTCAAACGGTGCTGCTATCGGTATATGAATTAGGCTACTTCCTTACATTAAACAATTCTGGTTGGTTGGGAACCCTCATCCCGTGTGACGTATCCGGTTTGATTACCACTCTGATTGGCCACTGGGAATGCCACTCGTCATCTCTCCTAACAGCGCTCTTATTATTGTGAGACTCCCTGGGGCAGACCATAGGGGCAGATGCAACATCTTGCTAGAAACAGCATCTCAAGGCTTCTTAACATTTAACAACCTATTAATGATGCATACCCACTTAACGGGAAGACACTCAGCTAACAGACGATATTAACCATTTTACCTACACGGAAGAGAAGTCCAAGACCAAGTGTCTAAAATCAAAACTTAGAAAAACGGGCTAACGGAGCTAACGGCTACTTTAGCACATAACTGACAAAAGCGATCTTTTCTACATAATTGTATCAACATAGCACATGAAAGCTGAGATTCCACAGATTCCATTGGTATAAGTCTCATCCCTGTACGACCAAAACTCGCTGAACTAGCAGTCAGGAAAGAGCAAGAAAACAACTTCACTTTACGTAGCCATGATGATAATTATGTCTTGCCTTTGCTGTTTTGTGATCAAAAGTTGTGTTCAAGAGCATACAAACGGTTAATCCAATGTCTCTCTCTAAAATGATTACTGATAATCCTTCATTTTGGTTAGCCGACCGGAGCTTCCGGTTTAGGAGGTGCATACGCAGCGTCTCGTTTTAACTGAATAATGTTCATGTTTACATGGATTTATGAACTGCCCCTAATTACCGCCCCCCTTCCAGAGACACACTGTCAAACACACTCATACCTGCTTGGTATGACATTGAAAAAGTTACATTAAATAATAAATACAAATAAATTACAATAAAATGACTGTTGTTTAATCTTCAGATTTTGTAATCATGTCTATAATTTTGAGCACCAAATTATTGAAAAGTATCGATAAGAGTTTTGAAAAATACCGGTATTGATAAGCAGTATCGGTATCGATAAAATCCTAACGATACCCATCCCTAACCTTAACTGTGGTTAATGCCTCTCCCTGTCTTCACATATAAAATTAAACAGGATTGCGTGTACATTCATGTTTAAATCAAATGTTAGATTACTATTGATTACTTAAATGAAACCAGAATAATACCTTAACTATATTAACAGTAATAGATCTTGGACTCACTTCACCAAGGCAGCTGAATGTGCAAATTCTTTTTTACCCTTTTTGGGAACTTTAAGGTGTGGCACAGGTTACCTAATACAGTCTACACTTGAGATCATCGACAGGACCTTTTTACTCTGTAAAAGCAAATTGTGCTAGTAGTAATTGCTTTACTTTGAAAAAGTATTTTCTCCTTTAAATCTTTCATCAGAATGATTTTGATTCTGCAATTTGACATCATTTAACTAAATATTACATTTGAGAAACCACATGTTTTCCTTTCAAACCTTTGCAGAAACAATTTCATGTAACGTATTTTTTGTGTGAGATTTGTAAAATCAGTGCACATAGAGGTGTGCTTTGGCCAGTCACTGCTCAGCTGTAAACTTTAACTTGCTAGCATTACCACTGTCTAGTGTTAGCTTTCAATAGTCAATGATATCATGAATAAAAAAAAAATCAATCCAAAACTATTCCTACAGAGGTGAACACTCTAATAATAATAATAATAATAATAATAAATGATAATAATACATGTATTTTATATAAGACACTTTACAAGTGTCACACTTAACAAAAAGCAGTCACACAAAGAAGAAACAGTTCTATGGGGAAAGCAAGTGTGAAGAGGTTGGTTTTGAGGACTTGTTTGAAAGATGATGGGACCCTGTCCAGGTCCTGCTGGATTTTAAGGGGATTTCTGTTTTTTAATAAGCAATGTGGCTCAAATTATGTCAACTGAATTAGAGCCATGCCAAAACAGGCAGTTCTAGGGGGCAACAGGGGCCAGTGCCCCCGTAACGCTGACCTAAGAAAAAAGTTTATAATATTTATTGGCTAAAGCGCTGGCGTGATAGGCGGAACTAATATAACTCAGCATTCTAGTCGGACCCCTTAGAGCGGTACACCGCCACTGGCCAGCTGAAGTGCACAGGGAAAACAACAACAACAACACGTGCCATCTCCGACCAGAGGCTGCTCACTTTTTACTTTAAGTAAGACTCAAGACTAGAAACCAGAGAAACAGCAGGATGTTGTTACTGTCATGCGGAAGCAGAGAAACCTCAGCCTGGCTGCAGAGACCCTCAGAGACCCCGGGCCGCAGAGACCCCGGGCTGCAGAGACCCTGGGCTGCAGAGACCCTGGGCTGCAGAGACCCTGCAGAGACTCCGGGCCGTAGAGACCCTCAGAGACCCGCCAGAGACCCCGGGCCGTAGAGACCCCGGGATGCAGAGACCACGGGATGCAGAGACCCTCAGAAACTCCTGGATGCAGAGACCCCGGGCTGGGCTTGGTCTAGGTGCAAACAGATGCTTCTCAGGTTATCCTTCCCAAGATAAAACCGTTTTGGATCCATATCGAACAAAGCACTAATACTAGAGACCACCAGAGCTACGGTTAATTTGGTTCTCTCTGGGAGCTGCACCTGGTTCATCCTCCTTCCTTTGTCCGCATGCGTACTGTTCATATATTACCTTCCCTTCTATCCTTTCTCCAGGTATAATCAGGTGAATGCTATCAGCATGGCCTGTAGAACAGGCTTAGAGGAATGCTCAACTCTGACCAAGACATGGTTCAAACAATGGATGGACACTAATAAAAACCAGTAAGTAAATAAAGTGTAACAAAGTGTAACCTGTTATCTTTCCACTCTCTCTATTCCTAAGTGCCTAAAGTGCAACCATCTGTCTTTCATCTATGGTATTGGACTGAATTCAAACATGGTATCTTTCTTAAGGATCCACCCCAACCTGCGGTCCACTGTGTACTGCAACGCCATTGCAGCAGGTGGCGCTAAAGAGTGGGAGTTTGCCTGGTCAGAGTTTCAGAAAGCCACCATCGCTAGTGAAGCTGAAAAACTGCGCTCAGCTCTGTCCTGCAGCAAGCAGCCCTGGCTGCTCAACAGGTCTGTAACTGGGATAACAACGATGGGGGGGGTTAACTATGTACATTTACTTAAGTGCTGTACTCAAGTATCATTTTGATGGGAATACTTTTGTAACATTTTGATTGCAGGACTCTAATTTTGATCATGTACAATATCTGAGTTCTTCTCCCACCTCTGAATACACCTGCAGATAACTGATAGTCAGCCTACTGACCACACAGTGTTCTCATTGGTCTGCTTGTATCCTTTCAGATACCTGGAGTACACTCTGAATTCTACACTGATTAGAAAGCAGGATGCCACCTCCACCATTGTCTACATCGCCAGCAATGTGGCGGGTCAGAGTCTGGCGTGGGACTTTGTCCGAGCTCGATGGACATACATCTTCAATGAGTGAGGAAAACACAACACTCTCAGTTACTGACACCCAGGGTTACTTTAAAAATGTAATCCATTACAACAACTAGTTGCGTGTCAAAAATATCCAAATATTAAATCTGATTACTTTCAGTTACTTTTGGATAACCTCAATATCAAATGCAATGCAAATAAAAACGAAATAAAATAAATAACAATAAGATGTTTTTACTGAAGTCTTTGTATCAATGTAACCTTAGAAAAGAAGAAACCAAGAAACTTCATATCAAAAATGCAGAAACAGTTATAGCTTACAAATACTGTTTAAGCTTCATACATTAATCAAAAGGATAGACTGTGTTTTTATTTAACAAATCAGGTGTCCACCTACTGCATACAAAATACATGTATTTAAAATAAAGAATCATTAAAGCAGCCTTTATATAAACATATATTTATATAAACCATAAAGAAAATTCATTCAGGATGTCTAAATATAATATATCCATCTTTTTTTCAAAAGGTATTGTAACTGTGTCATACTGCTAGTAATATGCAGTATGTAAATGTGCAGTGATCAGATCACTTTTTTTATTTTTATAATTGTAATCAAACACAGTTACCTTGTTTTTTATCCTGATTACGTCATCTCGTGTTAGAAAGATATCACTCGACACCGGCTTAAGAATCAATAATCAGGTTCTAATTTATTCTTGCTAGAAGGAGCAGAGTTAAATCACATACAGAAATATGGTTCAACTCCCAGACATGAGGTAAGGTATGCTGCTCAAAGGAAAAGAAAATCACATCAAGATTATAATGTCCCAGTATAGTCCCATACATAGTCGTGTATCGGTTTGGCGTCAGATGGAAATAGACGGCAGTTGAACCTGCGCATGCAAGTTTTCTCTTTTTGAGACTCGGATGTTGCTCTTTGCCCCCCAGAGGGTGAGAAGACAAGTGTGAGTGTCTTCTTTTCTGTGGGTAAACACATGAATCAGGCCTTGGCTCCTCCAGTCTCGACAGGAGCAGCTGCAAGCTCATACATGGTTCTAACATAGTGGCACACAGTATTATTATTATAATTACTTATTCCGTACTTTATAACTTAGATGACCAAATATGTATATATGCTGACAGTTATTTTACTCTTATTTTTACTCATCTCCTATTTCATAGTCTTTTATTATTATTATTATTATTATTATTATTATTATCATTTTAATTTATTTTCTTGATTTTATTTCTTTTTGATTTTATTAATCTGTGTGAATCTTTGCTGTCCTGTTTTTTCACGCTTACCCTGTTGCTGCTTTGTACAACGGAATTTGCCCTCGGGGATTAATAAAGGTTCATCTTATCTTATCTTATCTTATTAAGCTGTATTGTTCCCAACATCTCGTTACATGTAATCAGTAACTCCCCAAGTCTGCTGACACCACTGCATCATAAGAAAAGGTGTGAGGCTATTCTATAACTCCGTTTCTCAAACCGAATCAAGTCTGTGAAAAAGGTTTGTCATAGTGCAGATACATGGTGTGCTTTATCACATGTCAAACTAAAGCACAGTCACATAAAGAACACTAATTTTCACATTGTCACGGAGATAGGCAGTTTTACGTCATGTTTGTTATCATGACATATTTTATTGTCTGACCTTTTTCCGAGTTACTCAAACTGCTTCAGAAGACCTTTGGTCCTCATAAACCCGGCAGGCTTCAGAGCCCACAGGTGCTGAGCTGAGTCTCACTGAACAAAGCTCATAATTCGATGTTTTCTAGGTAGAAGAACATGTGCAACCAACAATTAATTTTGGTTGTAGAAAATGCATTATCAGATGTTTCAAAGAGCCTCACAGTCAGTCTTCTAGCATCTGTAAATAAAACCTATTTACAGGTATGAGATACATTTATTTAGTCTTTGTTATTATTCTCAGGCAGCTGTTTGGGTCTGACCCAGTGGCGTAACTATCGACGGTGCAGCCAGTGCAGCGCACCGGGGCCCAGAGCCAGCCAGGGGCCCATGTAAAAAAAGAAAGAAAAAGAAAGTATATATATATTTTTATTTATTTATTTTTGGGGCCCCAATTCACGCAGTCTTCAAAGTAACCAACCAACCTAAATTAATTTGTAATTTGTCTGTCCAATGACCTTGCTCCCTTTCATGTCATGTGATACCTTGCGTGACGAGTGAACCGTTTAATCAACCTGAACTGTACTGTAGCTAGCAGCAGCAAGTTCTGCAGCATTATAACAAATGTAATAGCTTGCATTTATAATGTACAGCAAACCAAAGCACAAAAGCAGCGCTCAAAAGAGAAAGGACAAGAGAGAACAAGGAGATGTAAAGGCTAAACTGACGTCATACATCGTCCTCAAAATCGTCTTAGTTCGCTGTGCCGTTGTCAGGCTGTGGTGGTTTGAGGCCAGGGCAGGCTGTGGTTGATAGCCTACATGTGGCACTTCTGAGTGGTTGTGTATGTCTGTCTGCCAGGGGGTGCTGAAGCTCCCCCTAGGATAGCCATAGCACCCCCCCAAGCACCCCCAATAAATGTATGTGTCTTTTTTTATTTTTACGCGTGAAATTCATAATTTGAAAAATTATTGATGAGAAAATAATATGCCACAGTACAGAACAAGTACGTCTGAGCTGATTATCGAGCCTTCATTGTAACAAGTGTATGTATGCTGTGTGTATGTGTGTGGGGAGTGTTGCAGTAGAACATTCCACTGTAGCGCCCGGTAGATTAAGAGAAAACCCTAAATGTTTGAGCACCCTCTATGAAACGTCAAGCTACCCCACAGCACCCCCAAAAGAAAATCTCTGGCGCCGCCACTGATGTCCGTGCGTGTGTGAGCGCATCAGTGTGCGCTTATGTTTGGGGCGATGGGGCCCAAAACAATATTTGCACCGGGGCCAATCACAACCTTGTTACGCCACTGGTCTGACCGGTAGAAATATGAACATTTTATTATTCACTGGAAATACTTAAGTTTCATTTTGTGCTCTTCAGTACATAAAGACTACTAAATCCAAGTCTATCTTGGGAGTAGCCCACAGTGTACCTGGTTCATCACGGACTGTAAAGGAGCAAACTGAACTCTGAACAGTTTAGAAATGTGAACCAGTAGCAAATTTGTTCTACCAACTGTATGCAATTTACATCAAAACGGAGCTGATAGGTCTTGCCTTTGTTTTCCTTCACAGGTATGGAGGTGGATCATTCTCCTTCTCTAACCTGATCAATGGAGTCACCAAGCGTTTCTCTACTGAATACGAGCTGCAACAGGTTAGATATTCTAGAACATTTTGTGTACATTGTAGACAAATGTCCAAACTTGTCAGGGCTGCGTTCACAAAATTAAAACACAAACCGTCTAGAAATTGTAAACTAAATTAATGTGTTGGAAACGTAATTTGATTATTTGCCACACAGTCAGCTGCTCAACAAAATGATGTGCATAGAGCTTGAGATTTGAGGGGTTTTTCTTTGCCGAGCCATTCCAAAGTTAAAAAGTATTTACAGCCAAGGGAATAGATTAAATGTAATGTCCTTATTTTCCTATCAGTTGCAATGTTTTAACTCAGTGGTTCCCAAACTTTTTCAGTCAGGTAATTGGAAATATCTTTGAGTCCCGCGAATCCGGTTCCCAACTAGATTGGTTGCATTAATTGTATTTAGCTGTACAGACATTACCTTTTCTCTGCTAATAGTAATAAGACACAATTATGTAACTCTACTTTTACATGTTATCGAAAACTGAGCATTTCTCTGTCACGATCTGTCTGTATTGTATTTTGTCTTGTCTTTTTCTGTCTTTTGTTTTATTTTGAAAGGTCTTCACCTCCTGTCTTGCCTGTTTCTGTCTGCGTTGTGTCTTGTTTAAATCTGTCTGTGGTTCCCTGTCGTTAGTTTCCCTGGTGTGTCTAATTTACCCGATTGTGTTCACCTGGTGTCCCTGTGTTTTCTCCTCCCTCCTCACCTGTGTCTTGTTTGTGTGATTAGTCTTGTGTGTATTTAAGTTCTGGTTTTTCTGTCTGTCTTTGTCGGTTCGTCTTGTGTTGTGAGTAAGTCTCCGGTGAGTGTTCTGTTATAGCCTTGAAATAAAGGAATTTTCACTTTAATCTGCATTTGGGTCCTGCCTGCTTCACACACTGTAACATTCTCCATCTAAATATAATGCCTTTTGGCGAGGTGTTTGGACCGATTGCTTGTGTTACGCGAAAAACACTAATGGCAGGATGGATTAGGGACTTCTAACACCCGATTTTTGATGAGCCCTGTGCTGTTATCCATGGCTTTCACGTCTCCAAACAACACACTCACTCACTATGTTTCTTTTCATTGTTTCAGCTAAAGCAGTTCAAGGCAGATAACTCTGAGGTGGGTTTCGGCTCTGGGACGCTGGCATTGGATCAGTCCATTGAGAGAACCATCAGCAACATAAAATGGATCACCGAGAACAAGCAGAATGTTTTGAATTGGTTCAAGGCTGAATTAAAGCTTCATGAGGCCTCGTCCTAGCTCTTTACTTTAGTACTTCATTAAAGTTAAACATGCTCTTGGTCCAGCCAAATAAAAGTTGCATGGAGGAGAAAGAGATCTCACACAATTTCAATTTAAAGTATTTTTTCTCTGACGAGTAAGTTTGGTTCAGAAGTATTTTTATTTACATGATATGATGATCTTTAAAATGAATGGATTGGAAAATATTATTAATTTTGGAATAAAACATTTGTTATCCTTAGAAAGTAGAACTTCTTAAGTACTTTAAGTTAGATAGAGGGCCAAAGCACACTTTTACAGCAGTTTTAATAAGAATATACTGAAATAACAATATTAAGAGTTTATGTAATTATTTTGTTCATGCTTTCGAAGCCTTTTATTGTGTTTAAAGATTGTTTTATTTAACTTGAGATGTCAAAATATGTGTTTGGTTATCATGACATAGTAATAATCATTTTTGATATACGATTAACAAAATCAATATGTTGTATATCTACATTAAACATGATTAAAATATGACTCTTTAGTCTGCATCATATTTTTTTAACTCTTTGTAACGCTCACAGGTACAGATTTGAACCGAGTAGCATGACACAGATACAACCAGTTTTCATAAGGTTTGTTTTTTTCAGGTCAGGGACAGGCAGGGTCAAAACCAGGAAATCCAGCAGTCAGGCAAACAAATCCAATAAAGGGTGTTAGCAGATTTAGACTTATACATTGTGTCTCTCTGCAGCAGAAAGATGAATAATCTCAGCATTTCAAATTTAGCCATTCATCACAGCGTTATTTATTAGATGCACACAGGTCAAGAGACTTGAGGACAGAGAGAGAAGGGGCGTGACTCCAACGCTCTTATACCCCAGGTAGTGACATCACAATCATGTGGTACAGCCCTAACCAATGAACACAGTTAGTAGTCGCAGCTACTTACATAAACAATATGGTAAACAGTATTACATGGAGTCATACACTATACATGTCTGTATGTTATACCTCAACACTCCCATTTATGAATTATGTGCTTACTGTATACCTGTTCATATTTAATTAACAAAGCAAATGCTGGTACAAATGATTCAAATGTGGGCTTCTTGGTTTTCCAAGAGACTCGTGAGCTGTCCTTACTCATGCTCACACAATACCCTGTCATACTGCGTCTATCGGTCTTGTCTGCAGCCCAATCAGCGTCACTATACGCCCGTAAGCCTAGTTTCTCGTTGCTTTTTCTGAAACAAAGCTGTTTTTCTGCAGTGCCCCTGAGATAACGCAAAACGTGTTTTACTGTAACCCAATGTTCATCTGTCGGTTCAGCAAAAAATATTGTGATAACTTGCTTACCATGAAACATAGGTCTGGACGTGTACAGGTAGTCAAATAGATTAGGCTGCCAACAGCCTCTCTGTATTTCTTCACATCCACCATTTTAGGTGCATCTTCAGTGTAGTAAAGTGCCGTAAATTGACTTCTCTAGCTTACACACTAGCTTTTCTCCCTCCTTTACATAACCCTCATGTTGTTCCATGTAAATGTCGTGATCAATGGGTGCATGCATGTAGGCTGTCTTTACATCCATCTGGTGTCAAATCAAATCCTCTTGGGCTGCCTTCTGCATTAATACACGTACACTTGTCAGGTTGGCTGTTGGTGAAAACCTCTCCCCGTAATCTATCCCCACCCTCTGACTGTATCCTTTCGCTACGAACCAACGTCTCCCTTAACTGAATAGACCCATTTACCTCCCACTGTTTTCCTGCCCTCTGGCAATTTTGTCAGGGTAAAAGTCTGATTGTCTTCTAGAGACTTTATTTCCTCATCCATCGCTTTTCCCCAGGTTTCTGACTCAGTCGATGTCATGGCCTCTTTAAAGGTCAGAGGTACACCGCAAACTGCTCTGTAACAATAATCTATACTGGTGAGTGTTTTATCCTCTTCATCACTATCTTCCTGAGTATAATCTCTCAAGTACTCTGGGGGTTTGCGCTCCCTACTGGGATATCTCCCACTGCCTGAGGCATCTGACGCCACCCTAGGGTGCTGTTCGCCATCATCCTCTGGTGCTGACTGTGGAGCGTTAGTTTGTACATCTTTGCTCAGTACACTAGGCTGTGGGGCCTTTACTCCCTCTTCACAGTCTTCCTCCGAATCCTGTTCTAGCCTCTGGGTCTGAGTCTCGCTATCACAAGTTGTGCTGGTGATAAACTTTACTAGTCTGTGCTTCTGCACCTTCTCTTTGTCGGGGTAGTAAACTAGATAGGCGGGGCTTCCCTTGTCAAGCCCTACAAAACGTCCTTTCTCACACCTAGTATCTAATTTTCCCCTGTCCTGCTGGTACGCATAACACTAAAAGTTACACTTTTTCCCTGTCAGTGCTGAATATGGCGTAGTGCCCGTGTGCTTATTAAAACACTGGTTTCTGGTATGGGCTGCTTCCTGAATGGCATAGTGCCAAAGGTTTTTAGGCAGATCCCTGTCAATAAGCATACATCTGGCCATTTCAAAAAGAGTGCGCCCTTCTCTTTCAGCTGTCCCGTTCTGATGTGGGGAATAAGGACAAGACGTCTCATGTCTGATCTTATTCTTACTCAATAGTGTCTGAAAGTCCTTACTAGTGAACTCAGTCCCGTTATCTGATCTAATGGATGTCACAGTCCCATAGGGAGCTACATCTGCCAGATACTTCTCAGTGGCTTGAACTGCGTCACTCTTCGCTTTCAGGAAATAAACAAACACTGCCCCTGTACACACATCTGTAAATGACTGCATATACATGAAGCAACAAGTCCTCCAACTCATACGACCAAATGGGCCGTTTGTTCAGGCCCTTATTACGACCAAATATGTTGTTTGTTCAAGCGCTTAATACGTCCTATAATTACGTTTTAAAGTTTTCGCCCTCTAGTGCTCCCGTTGAATGCAAACGTTATATAGATGGTGGTTTATTCACAAATAACCCTCTCTGTAAAATCCTATTGTAGGATAGTTTGGCCATTAAAACGCTTTTTGATTAGATTTCTAGTGAGAAGTGTATATTGTACTTTTTGAATCCACGTCCAGTCGATATGTAGGATCTATAGTTTGATAGATATTAGGAAGATGATTTGAGGTATGCGGCAGCCTCCATGTAAAGTTACGGGTTGAAAACAGTATTTTCAGTCTCGACGTTTTCATAATAAAACCAATGATCAAATGATTTAACAGTGATATCTGCAGTACTCATCAACTAAAAAACATCAGTTTATCCCAAGCGACAAACTCTGGGGAAGAGCTGGGACGCCAATACGGAAGTGCCACACACTGCAGTTCATCCAGTGGCCAGTAGGAGCAGTCTGCAGAAGGGAGCAATTTCCATAGACCCCCATTTTAAAATGCCCAACTTTACAGCAGAAATAAACATGTTTACATCGTGGTTCAAAAAAACATATTCTCTGTATAGTTAGATCCCCCCTTCATGAATATGGATTGGGGGGGGAGGGGTGCATTTTTTCTCAACTCATCTGTTTAATTAATATTAAGCCTTAAAGTTATGCATAAATTAGGGCATGGTCACATTGAGTGACGGCTCTGTCAAGTGACTGCTGCTGCTAGCTTCTTGTCTCTCTGCTAGCTGCTCCGTGAAGCTACAGGGACTCTGCCTGGTCAGTTCATCCAGGGAACACAACTTGACCCCGGCCGTGTTTGTTTGTTCTTCATGCTTATATATCGGACTATTGTGACTCGCTCTGCGGTTAAAACAGACGGTGCATGAATGCGGTTTTGCGGTAAGTGAAATTCGAGTACTATATTTATGTGTTAATGATTTGAATCAGCTACGTAATGAATGTTAAGGCTTGGATTAGCGTGTAAGCGAGTGGTAGCTACATCGGTACTAACGATGCTAATAGTAGCCTCCAAGTTAAAATCATAGACTGTATATATAAAGGTTAAAACGAAATAGACAAGTGTGAAGCGTTAAGTGGGATAATACTGTAGAACAAACGGCTTCTGTTTGAGGTTGATAAAATAAGGTCATCCTTGTAACTTAGAGAGATATTTTATTATGTAGGTAGGAACTGTATGCATCGCTAAGGTTAATTTAAATTGGCTATGCTCAAGTATGTAGACAAGCTAATGTCGAAGTAGTGTATGTGAAATCAACCTCACAATAAGATGTGTATATTACAATTATTAATGTCATATTTCAAGATGATTACTTAGATATTACAATATGGTTGGTTGAGCTGGAGTTCATTATTGAGCTTACACGTTAACGTCACAGTCATCTGAAGAACGAACCCAAACATTATTAATTGCATTACCAAATGGGTATCAAATAAACAGTAAGCATTGGTAACACAACTTCCAAAGTTACAGTAATATGACTTTGTCAGCTTTCTAATTTAATGTATTGAAGGCAAAGCTATTTAACACATAGTGAGAACTGCTACTAATTATCACTCAATATTGTCTGAAAAAACGTGGTAAAACTTATTCTTTCAGTGAGACAACAGAGCAAGCTTCTACAGTTGCACTACGTTTTGATAACAGTTACATATTATTTTGATAATAACATATATTTCAATGTTGATGAGCTTCATACTGTTCATTCATAAACACACAAACACACCGCTTTCATAAATAACACACTTGTTCTGCAATAATATGTGTTATGTTTCCTGTCATTTTTGTTAGGAAAGGACATGCCTGAAAGACACGACATTTTCTCCTTCTCTGAGGGTCAAGAAGAACATTCAAGAGGAACATTAAAAGCTGATGTTATGAGATTTTAAGACCAGTACAGGACATTCACTAAGAAACTACTTTTATTGTGAAAACAGTCAGCTGATCAAATGCAGCTATTTCCACATCTACACTCCATCAGCTGATTATTTCTATTTGCCTCACTTTATGAGTTTCACATCACTTGTGCCTTGTACCGCAGAGTTTGCAACGTTACAAATAAATGGGGCCAATCTTCAGTCAGATGTGAATGTGTAATCTAACATTTTCAGTAAGAATAATGGACAAAAGGAGTGCAAATACAAATACAATTTATTGAAATGTGAACCAAAAGTTAATCAAATGTTTCAAATAAAAAACACATATGGACAGAAGGTGTAAACCTATTAAATGTATAAGTAAACACATTTAGTCAGATAAAGTGACAGACTAGGCCTGTGCAGTTGGTATCAGCTTTGCCCAGCATGGGCTCCTACATCAGGCCTGGTCCTCCTCCATCAGGCCTGGTCCTCCTCGCAGAGGAAAGACCCTCAGTCCTCTCCAAACCAACAGACAGGACGTCCATCACACGGAGGTTTCTCCCTGAAGTCTCTGCAGCTCTCTGGACACCACGCTGTCTCAATCCGTCCCCACTGAATATGAGGGGGACAATGAAAATAATAAATGCTTTAGACAATAAGAAATATAAAGTTGACTGTTGAGTTGCTCAGTTTTTTTAGATTGTCAATACTATTACTGTATAACTAATATATCAGGTTAAGAGGGACATTTAAATAAAGATTGGTCTTTAAATACATGTTGTCTTTTGAATTGTTTGTCTAAAGTCAAGGATCTAGAACTGGTACTTAGTTTTAATGATACAGTCTGGTTATTATGCTGTTTGGAGGAGGCATCACAGGTAAGAGCACTAACTAGCTACCATCACATGTACCTTAGCTTGACTTAAATGTATTTGTTGAGCATATTTGTATAATAACAAAGTCATGTTTCAGTTCATGTGTATGACATCATCAGAATGTGCCTGAAACGTGGTGATGCTAATGAGCATGCTCAGATACAATAAACGGCCCAGTACTCCAGGCCAAACTCTGAGCGATGTGGTCGTGTGTTTCTTCTGTCCGTTAGCATACTTACAAATTACTTTGGTTGACTGCAAACGTGGAGACTTCTGCTGAATATAATGTATCACGCAACAGGTTATGGGCCCAGTCAAGGAGGCCAAAGGTGGTTTAAGTTGTTATTCAACGGTGACGAGAAAAACGGAGTTATGGGAGACGAGGTTTTTGGCGCACATGGAACTGCGCGGCCTCAGTGAAGTTATCCTGGAAGAGCCAGCGATAGACTACAACGATGAAGAAGCACTTGAAGAAGACGCAACAAAGAATGCAGAAGCATTCTGAATTGGTGCAGTGTCTAGATAATAAGAGTTTATCACTCATAATGAGAGACGCGAAACAAGATGGAAGAAAAGCGTTGGCAATACTCCGAGAGCACTACGCAGGAAAGAACAAACCACGAGTCGTGAGCCTGTACTGTGAACTCTCTTCTCTCCACAAAGCAAGCAACAAGACTGTTACTGATTATATTATTAGAGCGTAGACTATATTCACGTCTTTGAGAAGGGCCGAAGAAAATATCAGTGACGGGTTGCAGATTGCCATGGTAGTGAAGGGGTTACCGGACTCATTCAACCCGTTTGTCGTGCACGTCAATCAAACCAACGACCATCTAACGTTCGGTGATTTCAAAGCTAAACTGCGGAGCTATGAGAGCACTGACAAATATAGGACGAGTGACATGAATGCGGACGAGGACGGCGTTATGAGGACTAGCGGGGCGAGGACACGAGGACGTGGAAGAGGGAAGAAGATGGACTTAGCCGACACTGAATGCTACACATGCGGAAAGATGGGGCATATAGCGAGGACATGACCTAACAAGATCCAAGCGAGGCGAGAGTAGCGACGGTGGGACACGCCACACCGAGGAAGGGGGCGAGGCCGAGGCAGAGGGCTGGGCCGTGATCAGGTGAAGAAGGCAGACGGAGACACGGAGGATGATACCGGTGCATCATTCTTTTTCAAAATAAGTGACTGTCAAAATCAAGTAGGAAATAAGAGTGGTCTTATGGTCGACTGTGGTGCCACGACACACATGATTAATGACCCGGCAAAGTTTAAGACAATCGATAAGAGCTTTAGACCCGAGGACCATGTGATAGAGCTGGCAGATGAAACGAAAACGACTGAGATGGCGAAGATGAGAGGAGAAGCCGAAGTTGTTCTGCTCGACAGCGAGGGACGGCAAGTGAAAACGAGGCTCAAACGAGCGCTTTACATCCCATCTTTTCTACAAGATATTTTCTCCGTGAAAGCAGCGACAGCCAGCAGAGCTGAGGTCCGCTTCAAGGACTGTGATGATTGGCTAATTCATCAAAATGGTACCAAGTTTAAAATGGATGTGTATGGTAGGCTATATTACCTTAGCACGGTAGAGAATGAAAATACTGATGATGTTTGAAATGGTTGTCATGACATCCAGACATGGCATAGAATACTTGGTCATTGTAATTTTGAGGATGTGTCTAAACTTGAGAAAGTGGTTAAAGGAATGTCGATCAAAGGGAAACATGACATGTCTAACCATAACTGTGAAACATGTACGCAGGGAAAATTTACTCAAAGCAGAAACAGGCAGGCAGATGCAAAAGCTAAGACAGTATAGTACATACAGACCTATGCGGTCCAATAGAACCAGCAGATAAAGACGGGTACAGATATGCAATAGCATTTACTGATGATTATAGTGAGATGATTTTTCCCTACTTTATCAAAGCAAAGAGTGATACAGCAAAAGCTACTGAAAGATTCATAGCGGATACTGCTCCATATGGACACATTAAGTGCATAAGATCTGACAACGGTACTGAATTCACTGGGCATGAGTTTCAAACTTTACTTAGGACGAAAGGGATAAGGCACGAGACAAGTACCCCATACTCACCTCACCAGAACGGTACTGCTGAGAGAGGTTGGAGGACCTTATTTGAGATGTCACGATGCATGCTATTAGAGAGTAACCTCTGAAAGCAGTTGTGGACAGCACAGATACGTAACAGGTGTTACTGTAAGTGTCTAGAGCAGGCAACATACCGTGTTTTTACTGGCAAAACACCCAACTTGTCCAACATGAAAATATTTGACTCTGAATGCTACGGGTATAAGCAGGATAAGAAGAAGCTAGATTCTAGATGTGCAAAGGGTATTTTTGTAGGATACGACAAATATAGCCCAGCATTCCAAGTATTTTATCCTGAGACAGGGAAAGTCCTGAAACATAGGCTGGTAAAATGTATCTCAAAGAGTAGCGCAGATAGTCAGACTCAGACAAATCATAATATGGATTTGGACACTTATGGAGAAACTATTCCCACAACACCAGCAGGGACAAAAATGGTGAACCAGAATCAGAGAGAGCCTAATGTGGGTGTACAGTCCTATAGTGAGGAGAATATTGAGGCTAGTCAGATCCAGACAGATGGTACTCAAAGAGAACAGGGAGAGAGTGCACGACGCTATCCCACTAGACAAATAAACGCTCCAGAATATTGAATGGAGTATCAGTGTAAGGCTGATTTTAATGATGAAGGTGAAAATGTAGATTATTTCTAAAGAGTTGCTTGTGACGTACCCAAAACATACCCGTAGGCTCTAAGAAATCAAAAATGTGGGCTGATGCAATGAAAGAGGAGATGAACTCTTTAACAGAGAATGAGACCTTCAGTCTGACCCCACTGCCAAAGGGCAAGAAAGCAGTGGGAGGTCGTTGGGTATATGCAGTAAAGGAAAGCCCAGATGGATCTGAGATTTTTAAAGCCAGATATGTAGCTAAAGGCTATAGTCAAATCAAATCAAATCAAATCAAATCAAATCAGGTTTTATTTATAAAGCACATTTAAAAGCGATTTTTGGTCGAGCCAAAGTGCTGTACATGCATTAAAAACACTTATAATCACAATAAAAGACAATCATTTACAACAGATATAAAACAAACACAGGGAATAGTCAGGAGTCGTGCTCCGCTCTGACTAGAAGGCCTGAGAGAAGAAGTGCGTTTTGAGAAAGGATTTAAAAACCCCTAGGGTCTGGGCCGACCTGACGTGGAGGGGCAGAGTGTTCCAGAGCCTGGGGCCAGCTGCTGCGAAGGCTCGGTGCCCTCGGGTTTTGAGCCTGGTCTTGGGCACTACCAGCAGCAGATGGTCAGCAGACCTTAAAGCTCTGGCTGGGGTGTAGCGCTGGAGGAGTTCAGCTATATAGGCCGGAGCCAGCCCATTTAGTGCTTTAAAAACAAATAAAAGGATTTTAAAATCATTCTGTACCGAACTGGAAGCCAGTGCAGTGAGGCCAGAATTGGGGTGATGTGGTCACGCTTTTTATGGCCAGTCAGCAAACGTGCAGCTGCGTTCTGGACTAGCTGCAGGCGTTTAATTGATGCCTGGTCCATACCCATATACAGGGCGTTGCAGTAGTCCAGTCTCGAGGTCACAAAGGCGTTAATAACCCTTTCCAGGTCTTTAAAAGATAAATACGACTTGGTTTTGGCCAAAAGTCTTATTTTAAAAAAGCAGGATTTGACTACGCTGCTGACCTGCTTGTCGAATTTAAAAGTACTGGAGAAGGTCACCCCAAGGTTCGTGACTGAGGGGAGGATGTTCTGTTGGAGGGAGCCTAGAATATCAACCTGGGAGGCTGGAGGTTGAGTCAAGTAGAGGGAATTGATTACAAAAAAAGTGAGGAAAGCCTAAAGCTTGAAGGATACAGTGATGCTGATTGGGCAGCCGATCAAAATGATAGGAGAAGCACAACTGGATATTGTTTCAGCTTAACTGAAAATGGTCCAGTTATATCCTGGAAAAGCAGGAAGCAGCCAACAGTGGCGCTATCGACCTGTGAAGCCGAGTACATGGCATTAGCGGCTACTACTCAAGAGAGCATGTACCTTGTACAGTTATTAAAAGGAGTAGACCGTAACAGCCCACATGTACCAGTGAAGATATATGAGGACAACCAGGGAGCAATATCTCTATCCAAAAACCCTGTATCCAGACAGAGAAGCAAGCATGTAGACATCAAATACTATTTTGTACGATCTGCACATGCTGAGGAGAAGATATCTAAATTTGTCCTACTGCAGATATGGTAGCTGATGTCTTAACCAAGCCGTTGACAAAGGCACAATTTGAAAGGGTATTTGTTTGGAGAGTAATGTAAATTGCAGGTATAAAAATTGAACACTGCTAGAGAAGCTTTTGTTTAGTTTATTTGGATTCTGTGTACAACTGTAGAGAGTTATCAACATGTCTTTGAGTGGGAGTGTTGAGCATATTTGTATAATAACAAAGTCATGTTTCAGTTCATGTGTATGACATCATCAGAATGTGCCTGAAACGTGGTGATGCTAATGAGCATGCGCAGATACAATAAACGGCCCAGTACTCTAGGCCAAACTCTGAGCGATGTGGTCGTATGTTTCTTCTGTCCGTTAGCATACTTACAAGCTACTTTGGTTGACTGCAAACGTGGAGACTTCTGCTGAATATAATGTCTCACACAACAGTATTAAACGTATAGTTAAGTGATATCAAAATATAAATAACTAATGTCAAGCAAACATATTAATATTTGCTTGATTCCAGTGTTGAATTTAGCACAATTGCATACAAACGTTAAGGGATTTTAAGATTCTGATGTATTATGCTAAAAACTCAATAACTTAGATTATTTTTTATAGTTTTGCTGAATAGTTTCATGTCCGCTTACCTTAGAAACGTAAAATGCGACGGCAGTGTGCAGATGGGGAGCATGTTAGCTTAGCTTGGTAGCTTCAGCTAGCTCTGGAACTACCAGCTCGGTAGCAGCAGGTCCCGCCTCGGCTCCGCCTCTTTGCCCTTATTTGTCAGGGGGGAGTTGAACTCTGACGTCACTGTCGAGCCGTTAGCTGCCGACTCCGCCTACTAAGGGCTTCCTGGCAACTCTGCAGAATCCTATGGGTGACGTCACGAACCCTACGTCCATTTATATATACAGTCTATGGTTTATCCTTGTTAATTATACGACATGTATCGGTTTACAATGCTTTTGTGTTTTTCCCATAGGTTTTTCTCTTTCGATTCTGAGAGACACCTTTCTTTTTTCAGAGGTTTTGATAAATCGATTGTTTTAGCCGCAATGCATGTCGGGATATGGTGTTTATCCGATATGAAATCGGAAAAACATTTTCTTTAAATAAAATTATACTTTATTCCGAGTGTTCTTGCTTTTCTCTTTTGAAGTCATCACATAACGGCATTGTAATACACGGCTCGGCTGCATTAAATATTACATATCTGCCGTAGATATTTATTTATAGAGCCCTGATCAGAAGACCTTTTGACAAACTGTAAGAAATGCCGCCAAAACTGAAGACGTGACGTGGATCATAAATATATTAGCAATTAAACAGCATCTTCCATTTGTTTTCACACAATACGTCTCCTTGCAGTATCAACACTAATTCGGCTGACTTTTATATTTGATCCAATTGGTAGATAGTTATATTTACACCATAACGGTGCACAGCTGATAGAAAGGGATTTTTTTGTAGTTTTTAAAGATATTATTTACTGAACTACCTTTCCAACTCCTCATGCAGTTGACTGTAACAGGTCTATACAGGTTCATGGTACAATGCATAAGCTTCAAATCGAGAGACTGAAACTGTATTTTCCTTTACCGTTCTGTTTTAATTTCACAATAAAGTTAATAGTCAGACACGGCAGATAGTAGGCAAAGGGCTGGTCGGGGACAGGCGAGGGTTCCGGGAGAAGGCAGGACGGGAGTCGCAGGTACAGAACGGGTCAGGGAGCAGGCGAGGCAGGCTGGTCAGGGACAGGCGAGGGTTCCGGGAGAAGGCAGGACGGGAGTCGCAGGTACAGAACGGGTCAGGGAGCAGGCGAGGCAGGCTGGTCAGGGACAGGCAGGGTCGAAACCGGGAGAGCAATCTGAAGAGTAATGCGGGAAAGACTGGCATGCTGCAAAGTACGATCTGGCACTGAGGTGAAAGTGAAGTGGGCCTAAATAACAATGGAGCTGATGGGTGTAACAGAGTGAGAGAGAGAGACAGGGTGTGACTACCAGGTGACTAAGGAATGACAATGCAGAAAATAGGTGAGTGAGAAAGCAGACTGTGACAGAACCCCCCCCTTAATGGATGGCTCCAGACGTCTAAAAAAATTTTTTTTTAAAGGAGACTCAAGAAAAACCCTACAGACACCGGGTGGAAGGTGGAGGTATGGGAAAGGTTAGTACTCGTCTGAGACTGCTCTCTCGGCCTCTCCCTCCTGGAAATCCTCGTCCTCCTCGCCCGATGACGCCTCCCCCTCCTCCTCGACGAAGCCTCTGGTCCGTAGCGGACGAGTACTCCCTGGCTTAACGCCTGGTTGAGCGTGGGTCCTAGACGGCTGCTTCGGGTAACGCAGGTGGAAGTCTCGGATGAGTTGAGGGTTGAGGATATGACGAGCCGGAACCCACTGCCTCTCCTCAGGACCATAGCCCTCCCAGTCCACCAAATATTGAACCCCTCTTCCTCTGAGACGGGAACAGAGTAGACGACGAAGGGTGTAGGTAGGGCCCCCATCGATCATCCTAGGGGGTGGTGGTGGAGGGGCGGCGGAAACCATAGGACTCTCCCGGACAGGTTTAATCCTAGAAACGTGGAAGGTGGGATGGATCTTCATGTTCCGGGGCAAACTTAGTCGAACTGCTGCAGGATTAATGACCTTGACAATCCTGAAGGGTCCAATAAACCTGGGCGCTAATTTCTTAGACTCCACCCGAAGGGGAATGTTCTGAGTGGAAAGCCACACCCTCTGGTCTACCTGGTATACAGGTGCCTTGGTGCGTCGGCGGTTCGCTGATGTGGCGTACCGGTTAGCAGACTGAAGCAGAGTTGTTCGAGCCTGCCTCCAAGTCCTCCGACAATGTCTGATGAAAGCCTGGACAGACGGACAGGTAACCTCCTTCTCCAATGCAGAGAACAATGGGGGTTGAAAACCGTAAGCACACTGAAAAGGGGAAAGACCAGTAGCGGAACTGATGAGGGTGTTGTGGGCATACTCCACCCACAGGAGTTGTTTTGACCAGGTCGTGGGATGATCGGAAGCCATGCAGCGGAGAGTGGTCTCCATCTCCTGATTCTTCCGTTCGGTCTGGCCATTGGCCTGTGGGTGGAAACCGGAGGTGAGACTGACTGTTGCCCCGATCGGTTCACAAAACTCCCTCCAAAACACAGAGGTGAATTGGGGCCCCCGGTCGGAAACCCCATCAGTCGCCAGTCCGTGAATACGAAAAACATGGAGAAGAATCAGTTCTGCCATCTCCTTAGCTGACGGGATTTTAGGCAGGGGTACGAAATGAGCCATCTTACTAAACCGATCTACCACCGTCAAGATGGCAGTATGTCCGTGGGACGGTGGTAGACCAGTCACAAAGTCCAATGAAATATGTGACCAAGGGCGACGTGGGACCGGTAATGGATGAAGGAGGCCAGCTGGCGCTTGGTGAGATGGTTTGTGCCGATTGCAAACAGGACAGGCGTTCACAAACTCCCGGGTGTCAGCCTCCAGCGTGGCCCACCAGAACCGTTGTAGGACCATCCCTCTGGTACGTTGAATTCCAGGGTGGCAGGAAAGTCTGGAGCTATGAGCCCACTGAAGCACCTCAGCCCTCAAAACCTGAGGCACAAACAAGCGGTTAAGAGGACAAGAACTAGGACCGGGTTGGTCCACCAAAGCGGTCTTAACCCTCTCCTCAATCTCCCAAGCGAGGACGCCGATCACTCGAGGAGCAGGAAGAATAGTGTCCGGAATACCCCGGGTGTCTCCCTCCCTCCCGAACTGCCGGGACAAAGCGTCGGCCTTCACGTTGCGGGAGCCCGGGCGGTAGGAGAGGAAAAAATTAAACCGGGTGAAAAATAACGACCACCTGGCTTGCCGAGAATTCAGTCTTTGTGCCGACCTGATGTACTCCAGGTTCTTATGGTCAGTCCAAACCTGAAATGGTTGTTCTGTCCCCTCAAGCCAGTGTCGCCACTCCTCCAACGCCAACTTGACTGCTAGAAGCTCCCGATTCCCCACGTCATAGTTTCTCTCCGCCGGACTCAATCTCTTCGAAAAGAAAGCACAGGGGTGGAGCTTCTGGTTCTCACCAGAACGTTGCGACAGGATGGCCCCCACCCCTACGTCAGAAGCATCCACCTCCACCACCAACTGACCAGCGGGGTCTGGTACTTTCAGGATAGGAGCCGACGTAAACCGGCCCTTGAGGTCCTGAAAAACCTCCTCGGCTGCAGGGGACCATCGGAACGTCACATTGGACGAGGTCAGGGCGGTGAGCGGGGCGGCCACGGTGCTGTAGCCACGGATGAACCGTCTGTAGAAGTTGGCGAATCCCAGGAAACGCTGCAGCTCCCTCCGGGAATCAGGGACCCGCCACGAGGTAACTGCTGAAACCTTAGAAGGATCCATCTCCACACTTCCTTGACCCACGATGTAGCCAAGAAAGGCGACCGAAGAAGTGTGAAACTCGCACTTCTCCGTCTTGACGAACAGCGAGTTCTCCAGAAGTCTCTGGAGGACTGTCTGGACATGATGGACGTGCTCCTTGAGGTTCTTTGAAAAAATCAAGATGTCGTCCAGATAAACAAAAACATAACGATCCAACATGTCTCGGAGTACGTTGTTCACCAACGCCTGGAAAACTGCAGGGGCGTTGGTAAGTCCAAATGGCATCACCAGGTACTCGTAATGTCCCGAAGAGGTGTTGAAGGCGGTCTTCCATTCGTCCCCCTCCCGGATTCGTACCAGGTGATAAGCGTTTCGTAGATCCAGCTTAGTGAAGATTGTAGCCCCCTGTAGTAACTCAAATGCTGACGAGATGTGTGGCAAGGGATAACGATTCTTCACCGTGACGTCGTTCAGACCCCGATAGTCAATGCAGGGTCTCAGGGTCTTGTCCTTCTTCGCCACAAAAAAAAACCCTGCTCCTGCGGGTGATGTGGAAGGACGAATAATTCCCGCAGCCAGAGAGTCATTGACGTAGGTCTCCATGGCCTTCCTCTCCGGTGCCGAAAGCGAGTACAACCGGGCCTTGGGTGGGACTGCGCCTGGATGTAGCTCAATGGCGCAGTCATAGGGCCGATGAGGTGGGAGAGATGTCGCCTTAGCCTTGCTAAACACCTCCTTAAAGTCCAAATACTCCGCCGGAACCCCTGTGACATCCGGAACCAGGTTCATATCCACAGATAGTTGAGGTGCGGCGGCCTGCTTGAGACAAACCTGATGACAGGAAGAACTCCAACCTAGGATGGACCCAGTTGCCCAGTCAATGTTCGGGTTGTGGCGGCGGAGCCACGGATAACCCAAAATCAGACCGGTGTCGTCTGGTGTGTCACTGTTCCCAGCAGGTGACCATCCAAAGCATTAGCCGGTACCGGCTGGAGCAGCCGAACCTGTTGGATGCCCAGCTGTCGTGCGAGCTCCTCGTCAATGATGCTAACATCTGATCCGGAGTCAATAAAAACAGCCAGAGCCTGAGATTTGCCTGTCAGGAGGAGTCGAGCATGGCACAAGGGTCTTAGATTGGGGATCAGCTCAGAGGTTTGGCCCACCAGTATACTCCCCATTACTGATGAGCTCTGTCTTTTACCTCTTCGACGTACTTCCCTCTCCTCAGAGGTAAGACTGGTACGACCCACTTGCATGGGCTCGACCTCGTACCGTGAGTCAGAGTAGGAGTGGGAACTCTCCGCCGAACCCGGAAGTCGAAATCTCCCGGAAACCGGAAGTTGTTGTCGCGAGCAGCGGCCCGCCGCTCGCGTCTGTTGCTCTCCTCTCCGAGTCTGGATTCGTCCGTCAATCCGAGAGGTGAGCTCTATCAACCCATCCAAGGAAGCAGGGAGATCATAGGAAACCAGCTCATCTCTCATATAATCCGCTAATCCTCTCAGATATGCGTCACACTGCGCCGGCTCATTCCAGCTGCTGCGACGGCTACTGGTGCGGAAGTCAATAGCGTAATCCACCACCGTGCCGGAACCCTGGCACAAACTCAGCAGGCCTCCAGCAGCGTCGGGACCCAGACGAACGGGACCGAACACCTTCCGCATCTCCGCGGAAAAGGCAGCAAACGAGGCGCAGGCTGGTGTCTGCTGCTCCCACTCTGCAGTTCCCCATAAACGTGCTCTCCCCGTCAGATGATTGACGGTGAAAGCTACACGAGCCGCCTCGGAGGCGAAGGTGTGTGGCTGCAGTGAAAACAATATGGAACAGTTTGTGAGAAAAGGCCTGCATCCCTCCGGCTCACCAGCGTAGCGTTCCGGCGTTCCCACACGAGGCTCCGGAGCGTATCCCGTCGGGCCAGGGGCTGGAGCGAGCATCGGAGCTGCGGGCGGAGGGACGGTAGCAGCCATGGTAGCGGCTAGCTGTTGTACGGTGGCGGCCATCTGTTGCATCTGGGAGGTAAGGTAAGCCAGCGTTTGTCCCTGGGTTGAGGTTGCCTGGTGGGTCTCGATAGCTAAGGTAGCTATTGTGACCTCCTGTCTTTGGATGGCATCCTCAACCCTCTCAAAGCGGTCTCTAGGAGACCCGGTGTTTGCTTGGTCCATTTCTGGCCAGATCGTTCTGTCACAAACGAGCTGAGGACCAAAATGCAGAACACGGGAAACCAGAGATAGTCGGTAACCAGCTTTATTAGAGTCTATAGGCCGGTAGGAGACAACACGGCAGATAGTAGGCAAAGGGCTGGTCGGGGACAGGCGAGGGTTCCAGGAGACAGCAGGACGGGAGTCGTAGGCACAGAACGGGTCAGGGAGCAGGCGAGGCAGGCTGGTCAGGGACAGGCAGGGTCGAAACCGGGAGAGCAATCTGAGGAGTAGTGCGGGAAAGACAAGCATGCTGCGAAGTACGATCTGGCACTGAGGTGAAGGTGAAGTGGGCCTAAATACTAATGGAGCTGATAGGTGTAACAGAGTGAGAGAGAGACAGGGTGTGACTACCAGGTGACTAAGGAATGATAATGCAGAAAATAGGTGAGTGAGAAAGCAGACTGTGACAAGAACACAGGATATAATTTAAAATTCTTCTTCTCGCCTACAAAGCCCTTAATGGGCAGGCGCCATCTTACCTTAAATAACTCATTATACCCTACTGTCCTACTAGGGCATTGCATTCCAAGAATGCAGGGTTGTTGGTTGTTCCTAGAGTCTCTAAAAGTACAATGGGAGCCAGAGCATTTTCTTATCAAGCTCCACATTTGTGGAATCAGCTTCCAGTTTGTGTTCGGGCGGCAGACACCCTATCCGTTTTTAAGAGTGCGCTTAAGACCTTCCTTTTTGATAAAGCTTATAGTTAGGGTTGATTAGATTCAGCCCCTAGTTTTGCTGATATAGGCTTAGTTTGTCGGGGGACATCTTACTTCTTCCTTCTCTCTGTCTATACCTGTGTACTCCCATGTTCCGATTAACCCAGCTTCCCCAAATTTCTTTCTTTTTGGTGTCTATATACGCTGGGATCCGGAGTCATGGATGATCCTGCGGTCCTGTGTCCTGCATCGCGAGCCCTGGATCTTGAGTCGTGGCTGTGGTCCTGGATCATAGGCCCTGGATGGATATCCTCGTGGATTCATCTTCCTATTATACACACATGCATTTCCAAACATTTGGACTTCCTATGTTGCAAATGTATTATCTTTTCAATTTACGCACGGCATCTATTGCACGTCTGTCCGTCCTGGGAGAGGGATCCCTCCTCTGTTGCTCTCCCTGAGGTTTCTCCCATTTTTCCCTTTAAACTGTGGGTTTTCTTCGGAAGTTTTTCCTTGTACGATGTGAGGGTCTAAGGACAGAGGGTGTCGTATTGTCATACTGATATTTTGTACAAACTGTGAAGTCCACTGAGACAAATGTAACATTTGTGATATTGGGCTATATAAATAAACATTGATTGATTGATTGATTGACTGTGGGAATTCTGAGCAGACATGCCTTGTTTTTTGACTGATATGTACTATCCAGTAAAACTTTATTGTAGATAGTTAATTATTAGCAAATGGTTATCAACCGTTTCCTCTAGCACCTTATCCATGAGAGCTGTTATGACCTAATATATCATCCAATGGTGTCAAATACTAAGAGGACTCCATAAAAAGAGAGAGAGGTGGTGGTGGGGGGGGGGGGGCAGTTGTGAAGACTTAAACCCTGGTGTAAATTGTGCTTGTCATTCTGCATGCATTCTGAGACTCAGTGAATCCATTGTTCTTCTTTTGTTTTAATCAGAACTTTTACCACTTGCATTATAGCAGTCATTTTAGTGACACTAAAGAGTGAATTAGCAGTTTTAGTGAACTGATTTCCTCTCAGTAATTCCATACAAATCTATCCGTGGAACTCCTGTGCTGTTTGTTTGGACATGGGGAAAAGCTGCAGAGTTAACAAGCTCCGCATTCTGTGTGTGCTCTTAGCCCTGGTCTCAATAGCAACCATCATCACGTTGTGGACTATTGCCCTGACAGGAGGAGACAATGATGACGGGACAGCTCCTTGGGACAGGTAGGACATCCGATCCGACAAAATGTTTGACAAAGCTGTCTCATCAAAGGATGTTAAAAAGTAATAAACAATTTGCTGAAAGTTAAGTGCATGCAGATAGAAAGATCACATTGGCTTCCCATGCTGCCACAAAACATGAATGATAATTTGTTTTTAAACAATCTTGGTTCATATTGATCCCTGTTGGAGCAAGATAGACTCTTATTTAAATAAAAGCTAACATTCAAAATAAATATTGTGTAATAAGTATCAGTGTTTCTCAATCACTGTAAGTAAAAAAAACACATCAAGTGAAAAAGTAACTGTCTATTCTTCTCCATCTTCTATATGCCCGAGATCAACATTACTTTACTGTGCTCACAGCTCATTGCCTCTGAAATGAATGCGGTGTAATCTTATGTTCTTACTGACATTTTTTTATGTAACTATCTAATAGTGAGGGCACTATAAATAAAATGTATATGGTTTATAGTGTCTATTCGCAACAGAACATACAGTATGTAGAGTGCAGTTGTGGCGCCTCCCCCCCCCCCTTCCTCACCGGTAGAAAGCGTATTTAATTCTTCAGATAGAGATTCTCTTAATAAAACTTCACTAAGTGTGTTTAAATATACAATAATGTTTAATATATAAAATCAGAACCATTATTACAGTATGTTAATTTCCCCTCTCTCGTCTGGGGTACTCAGAAAAGCACCCCAGTAAGTGCAGCAGCCAACCAATCGCTGACCGTTGCTACCCGAAAACTATGCAAGCAAAACATAAATTCAGCCAATCAGTGCCCTCACATCTGATGGCCAAGGGGCGACAAATTCAGCACCCAAAGCAGTCTGTGCGTGTGAATACTTTGACTTCTGCAGACTCTGGACTTCAGTCCCAGTTTATACAGTATAAACTATGTCCAGGTCAAGGTGTTTGGAAGTTTTGATTCATAGTTCAAGCGCTTTGAGCACCAGGAAAAACGCTATAAGATGTATTATTTTTATTATAGTTAACCACACTGCAGATTATGGAGGTATACCACACTACACATCTAATTACATCTAATTAAATAACTACATCGAGCCAATTTTGATGATTTTTGGAGGAGTTGTTTGTAAGGTCAGTTCTAGTCAGTCAGCAGCCTTTGTAAGCCTATCTACAACCAGTCAGTGAATCTCCCTGCAGAGCCAGTCAGATACTTTGAATCTGTTGATTAGGCTTCTCATATTTTTAAGCCTTAATTTGTCCCCCCCCCCCCCCCCCCCAACATCACTAGAAGTCATCCTTTAAGGGGTTATTTTTCGAAATGTTCTTTCGGGGAGCATACCCCCGGACCCCAATTTGTGGCCTTCATGTATCTTTCATTGTGAGATGTGTTATTCTTCACTTCATTAACATGGTTTAGTTACATTTGTAATTACGTTTCACTGGGTTATTAGTGTTTAATGCACCCTTGGACGAAGGAACAATCTAATAATTTACACTACACCTTAACTTTAGTTAAAAATACAAAAATACATCATTAACTGTAGTGGAATTGTGTTTGTTGTATGTCAGTTTGTGTATATTGCATGACTTTGTTATTGCTCAAAGCATATGATTTGGATTTCTGATGTGTTCTGTTGGGACACCAAATACAGGAATCAGTCCAACGCAATGTGAGACTCTCCAGATGTGTGATGAAGATGATGATAGTGGATTACAATGTGCTGTTAATTTGTTCCATTTCACTCACTGCTACTTTAGGGACAGGATATTAAGCCCAAAACAAATAAAGTCAACACAAAATCGTGTTTAGTTCAAAATTAAAATTAAGTAATCTTATTTTTTCCCCCTCAGCTATCGTCTCCCCACTGCTTTGGTCCCTGCCTACTACAACGTCACCCTTTGGCCTCGGTTCATCTGTGACCCGATAACTGGCCTCTACATCTTTACAGGTAATGAACATTACTAAAACCAATGATTGTGCTTGTGTAGCTGAGGTTTCTGTTTTCTTCTTTTACAATGACTTTTAAAATAAAGCAGCCATTTAGAAGCCAGTGGTTGGGTGTTGGCTCACTGCAGGTTAACCGTTACAGGTCAGTGGTTATCCATTGTTGTAGCACCCCATTATTCTGACATCCTCTTCTTCACAAAATAAACACACATAGCCCAAAAGGCCTTTTGCTCTTAACACTAGAACCGCCAACGGGTACATTTTCTGCAGGTCTCCCTTGAAAAAGAGATCATTGATCTCAATGGGATTTTACCTGGATAAATAAAAGTTTTGAATTGAATTGAATTGAATTTTACCCGCAGCTGTTTTTTGATTGTATGTAACTTTTTTTCAATAACATATTAAACTCTCCCAGTCCGTGACTTTCCCTGAAAGTGTGTTATGTAGCACCCTCTGTTGTTAACAATTGTCAATATGAAGTCAGATTGAAAAAATCGGCAAAAAAAATGCCATTTATACCTATTTCCGCCCAGCGGGTCATATTTACCTCATAGAAAATGTAGCGTAAACATGACGTGTTGCTATAGCAACGCATTTTGTCTACTGCGGTTCCTTATAGATAGAGAGATAGATTGAGAGAGAGAGAGATAGATAGATAGTTATAGATAGTGTAACATCTTGGAGAATACAAGATCTTGGATGACTGACGTAATGCATGTGTGCAGGTTACGTGCCAGTTGAATAAAGATGGACACTCGGAATGAGAGAAGTAGTCCGCGTCGTCTGTTTATGTAGAAAATGATATGTCCATAGAACAGAACATTACAGATAGATCGATAGATAGTTATAGATAGATAGAGAGATTTGTACCTAAACAAAACACAAGTCTAACACCAAGCGTTTAAATTAGCACTCTTAGGGATATTTTATACTTCATGTTATCTGCACAAACTATGTCATATGAAAAGCTGAGAGTCCACAGATTCTATTGGTATACGTTTCGTTCCTGTGCGATCAAAACTCACTGTTCTGTGTGATTGATTGATTGATTGAAAAGTTTATTAACAGCTTGTATATTGGGTACAGTACAGTACAGCTCAAAACATACAATTGTTAAGGGGATGCAGACCAGAGAAAGACTTTCGTCTTGTTTACATCAGGGTCCCCCATTTCCAATTCATCATATCATTTAAGACATGTAAGACATATTTGACAAACAGATGGGTTATTTACAATTTACATACAGGTGGTTTTTTACATACAGATTTCTTATTTACAATTTTCATTTTAGATTTCGTTCTAATACATCCTAACCGGACATTTAAGACATACCAAGTCTACAGATATACAGTTAGTAACAGAGTCTAGAATGCGAGTATATACATAGATGGGGGGGGGGAAGCTGTCCATTGTACGACAGGTTGAGATTTGTACCATTACCGGGGCCAGTTTTGCAATGCTCTCCCCCGAAGGTGCTCTTTAAGAGAGGCTTTGAAGGTAAGTACAGTTTTACTTTCCTTTACAGTTGTGGGAAGAGCGTTCCACCTTGATGTGGCATAATTCCGAAATGTGTATTCCCCCTTTTTTGTGCCAAATCTGGGTTTCACATGATTTGTGGAGCTCCCTCTGGTGTTATGATCATGGTATTCACTGACCTTTGGGAAGAACTTTGACATGTACATGGGTACCATAGAGGTGTAGTGGATCTTGTAGACCAGGCCCATTGCAAGAAGCTGTACTCTGTCGTCTACTCTAAGCCATCCTAGGTTGTCAAAGTGGGCAGAGGTGAGGTGGGTTCTAGATGAAAGGTCAAGCAGCAGTCTGACCAGTTTATTTTGTGATGTTTGAAGTTTTATTTTTAGCGCCTTGGAGGTGCTATGGTACCATGACGTGCAAGCATAGTCATAGTACCCTTGAATGAGGGCTCCTGCCAGAGTCTTCAGGGTGTTTTTGTTTACCAGAGAGGAGATCCGGTATAGGAATCTAGTTCTTTGATTGACTTTTTTTATTACATTGGATGCCATTTTGTCACAGGAGAGGTTTGCCTCAAGAATAGATCCTAGGTATGTAATTTCCTTCTTACTTGTGACAATAATGTCGCCCACTGCAACTGAAAAGTCGTCGGATTTGCTGAGATTATGTTTTGAACCGAAGAGAATGGACTCTGTTTTACCCAGGTGTAATGATAATTTATTATCGGCGAGCCAGGTGCAGATTCTGCCGAGCTCGGAGCTGAGGGTTTTTTCAACCTGCAACCTGCTCCTGTCCGAGACCAGCAGTGCTGAGTCGTCCGCGAACAGGAAGAAGTTGCAGTCACATGCTGATGACATGTCATTTGCATAAATTAGGAACAGTAACGGACCTAATATGCTTCCTTGTGGAACACCACAGCTCACTGGGAGGGGGGGGGACAGAGTACCGTTTACCTCCACCATCTGTTCTCTCCCCTCCAGGTAGGATTGCATCCAGCTCACCGATAGTTTATCAAAACCAATTGCTTTTAGCTTGTCAATCAGAATGGGGTGATTGACAGTGTCGAAAGCCTTTTGTAGGTCCAGCATCACCATGCCGCAGTACTTGCCCTCGTCCACCTCTTGTTTGATGTGGTCGCTCAAATAAAGAAGGCATGTGTCAGTGGAGTGGGATGTTCTAAAGCCAGATTGAAATTCATAGATTAGTTTCTTTTCCGCGAGGTACTTTTCGACCTGTTCATATACCAATTTTTCCATGACTTTCGAGATGGAGGTAAGTATAGAAACAGGGCGGTAGTTGCCTGGGTGTGATAAATAAAAGAACATTGTACCTTGAAAATCAATAGCGGTACATTTTGCCCGTTGGCAGTTTTAGGTATACAGCGACCTCTGGCGGTTCTAGTGTTAAGATACACAATTTACAGAGGTGGGAACAGTACTCAGATCTTGTACTCGAAAAATACGGTGCTGTGGATTGGCTGCCGTGTCACGAGTTCCTCTTATTTGTATTAAGGTTCTTTCAATGTTTACTTTAACCAGTTGAGCCCTGAGCCTGTTTTTCAGGCCTCAGGCTCGAAAATGACATTCCTAGAACAATTGACTAAATCTTCACTTCTAAAAGGGGTATATTAATAATGTTTTTCTCAAAGCAATGATAAACCTGTGAGTTGGATGTAGAAAAGTCAGAATCAATATAGATTTTTTTATTTTAAAGTAAATTCAGATTGAACATAGTAAAACATTTTAAATTATAGTGTCCGTCCAAAAAAAACATTACTTATATTGAAAACTAACCTTGGATGATGGGTTAGTAGACTAAAAGATTTAGGAATCCAAACTATAACATATAATAAGTACCATGTATCAAGATTGATGAAAAACGAGTGACATTTTACCTTTTTAGAGAGATTTAGAAAAAAAACCTACTTCTGGGGTCATTTGGGTGCATTTTCCATGTCTCTGGCCCCCCTATTGGTTAATAAACTGCAGAGCTCGCTAACTAAGCCAGCTGTCACTAATCTGTCGGTTAGTAGCCAGCAGGGCTCGCTGCAGAAGCCTGCTGTTTTTAAACTATCGGTTAATAAACTGCAGAGCTCGCGGCATTTCTCTGTCCCAGATATACCTCCTACACACGCTCATAATGAGCCCATGAGCGCCGTTATAATGCCTCGTGTGGACAGCACTGCACACACCTCCACTCATCCCCTGAGCGTGTAAGCACCGCATGATGAGAGCCGGAGTGAAACGCAGCGTGTGGAGGCTCCCTCAGATCCTCAGCTATGGTTTAAGCTCAGTGATTGGATTGTTTAGCCGCAATGCACGTTGGGATATGGTGTTTATGTGATATGAAATCCGAAAAACATTTAAAAAGAAAATAATACTTTATTCCGACTGTGCTTGCTTTTCTCTTTGAAAGTCATCAAATAACGGCATTGTAATACACGGTTCGGCTTCTTTATTTATAGAGCCCTGATTAGAAAACTTCTGGACAAAGTGGAAGAACTGCCGTCTAAACTGAATATGTGACGTGGATCATAAACAGGGGTGCACATAACTGTTTTGCCCTGGTTCTCAAAGGAGCACCTGGAGATGTTGCTTGGTGCGCATCCTTAAAATGAAATAAACCGGACCTTTTGAAGGGTAGGCCTATTTGACTTTATGAACAGGGGGGGGAGGTGCGCTAGTGAGCACACTCATGAACCGTTCGCCGGTTACTCGCGCACGGATTAAACAAATTAAACCTAAATGGCGCGCAAATTATACTTTGTCGGCCGTTAATATACCTGGGCGGGCCGCCCAAGTAAAGTCTATGTGTGGGAAACCCTGCCATCTTACCAGTTCTTAGGCAACTCGCAAATATCTCTCTCTCTCTCTCTCTCTCTCTCTAAAGGAAGTCGCTTTACAGACGCTACATCTCGTATCGCATCTGTCAAGACTGCGTTTTCATAAATTGGAAGAAGATCTGTCCTCTTCCCTCTCAGAAAATCATTTATCTGGGAGTGGAATTAAAATCAGCCAGCATGAGAGCTCTCCTCCGGCGTGTCAGACCCCGCAGAGTGATGACAGCCCTCTCCATGATGCAGCTGCTCAGCATGACGTCAGCTGGTCACGTGGTGATCCCCCTGGGTCTCCCCCACAGGAGGAGTCTCCAGATGTGGTTCATTCGCCCGTTCATCGACCCCGTGCGTCAGAGGTAAATGTGCTGGATCTGCTCTCCGGTTTGGGAAGTATTCCAGCACTTCGCCCTGTTGCTGTACAATCAGACATGTGTTGATTCACACAGACAACAGGCCATGGCAGCTTACCTCAATCGCCAGGTAGAAGTACGATCTGCGCAGCTTCTGAACGCAGCCAGGCGGCTGCTGTTCTGGGCGTGCAAACACGTTGCTCTCCATCAAAGCAATGTATGTAGGATCACCCCCCTCTGGGGGTAGACGGCCGTGGCCCAGGGTGCAGTTATACGGTTTTCCCACCAGTTCCGCTGACCCCTCGGTTCCCAGACCGAGTGCGGGAGAAGCAGCTATCAGCGGTCCTAATAGCCCCGAAGCGCATGGGTGCATCCTGGTTTCCATGCCTACAGTATACGCTGTCAGGCAGACCGTGGGAAGTTCTGTGGTGCGGGGATGCTCTCTCCCAGGCGGAGGGAGCGATCAGCAGCCGCCCAGCCATTTTCTGCGAGGAGTACGGAGACTTCGGGCAGCCTCTATCTGCACAACAGCTGTCACACTGGCTGTGTGAGTCTGTGTTGCAGGTGTATGTCTCATCTGGAGTGGATCACCCGGGGAACATCAGTGCGCACTCCACCAGAGGAGGAATGTCAGTGGAAGACATTTGCACTGCTGCATCTTGGTCTTCCCCCTGTTCATTTACTCAATTGTATTTGAGGGTATTAGCTTTGTTCGTTATTCTCGCGTCCAGGAGAGAAGCTTAGGATAAATGAGACCAATGGAGTCTCTGGCATAAGGTTGAAATGGGTACTTTAATTAAAATGGCACGGTAATGTTACAAGCAGAATATATGGTTCAGAGAGAGAGAGAGAGAGAAGCTGCAGCTCCCTCTCGCACTCGCGGCCGTGAAGAAGAGGCTCCACAAAGCTCCGTCACTTGACTATATCTCTCATTTGGCTCCTCCTCTTCAATGGTGTCTGTGGCGTAATCTTCCGCCCTCCTTTCACCAATGTCCGATATCGCACATAACAGAGGTTTTTGACATTGTACATTCAATACATAACTAAACACGCCTTTTCTCCTCATATTCTCTTTAATGACTTTTCATTTATTGCATTTTAACGGCTGCAATCATTACTTTCCGTAAAACCTGAAGTCAAGCTACTGTTTGTATTTCAGATATCTTCCGGAATAGCTTTTTAAAATAAACTTTAACCACAGGCGAAAGCTAACCGGAAGTATTTTCATAATAAAACAGTTATAAAATTACTGTTTGATTTCTAACAATCCCTCCTTACAGACCCTTTAGGTCTAAACATAAAAGTGTTCCCTTGTGCATAACTTCTAGTGTTAACATTCAATATCACTTTTCAAAATAGCAGCAATGGCTTAGTATCAGAACATTTCTTACCAACCTGATCTCACCAGAATGCGTGACTCCACCACGACTCCTTAACACCGCATTGCTGGTGGACTCACGAACTTTGTTACATTTACGTGTCTGCACCATGCAAACAACCCCAATGTAAAGTGAATGAGGCTCTTTTGTCGTATTTCTACAACATCCTGCAGTGAGCTTTTATTCTATAAAACGTTTTTAAAATCTACTTTATAGCTTGTAGTAACTCGCGGGAGGCTTCTTTTATTTTATTTGTATTCATAATAATTTTTATTTTTTATCAGAATGTATTATGGTGCATTAGTTACGAATTGTTGTTCTAAAAAACAGTGTGTGTAATACAACTGTGATTTTTATTAAATTAGTTAGTTTTTAAGGAAGGCCAGAGCTTCAGCTATGTAAAATAGATTGTTACCTTTTAGTTAACGTTTTTTAAAAGAACATTATATTCCTATTTGATCATGTCCCCTTTATTGTATTACGGAGAGCAATGTGAGCATCCATTCCCATTGGATAACGGAGGATTTTACACCCGGAAGTAAGTATTCTCTTTACTGTCGGTTGATTTTACAGTGATACCTGCACTACTCATCAACTCAAAAACACCAGGTTATCCTTGTTGATTACACAACATTGATTGGTTTAAATTGGTTTTGTAATTTTCCCCTTCGATTCGGAGAAACAAATATTTGTTCAGATTAGGATGGCCGAAGACACTACACTACCCAGAATCCTCAGCTATTGTTTGGGACTACACCATGTGCTTTGCTTGACAAACCCCGTGATTTGTCCTCAAGCTCTGTGATTGGATGTTGGAGTGGCAGTGTGCGAAGTTTATGCTGAGCGACAAACAGCATTTTGAAATGGAATGAAACCCATCGACGGCACACTATTCAAAACAGGAATCGAACGTGTCCTACCCCCTCCCCCCGTCACAGGCTCCTCCAACAGTGCAACACAATAAAACAGATACACAGAAAAAATAGTGCAAGTCAATACAAAAATAAATATAGTAAAATAGTAAAAAGTGAAATAGTGCAATAAGAGTCAATACAAGTGATTGGAATATGATATATTAGACAAATAATTTCTAAGTAGCAGCCAGATGAATGCTATGGATGTTATTTCAAAGTTCAGGTGTTTAATAGTCTTATGGCCTGTGGGATGAAACTGTCTCTGAGTCTGGTGGTGTTAGTCCGGATGTAAGATAAGATAAGATAAGATAAGATAAGATGGTACTTTATTTATCCCAATTTGGGAAATTGTTTTTGTTGCAGCAGCATAAAAGACAAGGCATTTTACAATAAAACAAAACCACAAATAAACAAGAATAGAAAGAAAAGAAAATAGAAAATATACATGTAGATATTATATATGCAAATATACATATTATATGTATGACAATGGAATATGGAATATCAAATATTGAACAGATTATATGTAAAATGTACAGCGAGGTTGTATTACAAGAGAAACTATGGAGCAGAGAGTTCTCTTCCAGCCAGAGGTGATTTGTTGTACAGAGTTATTGCAGTGGGCAGGAATGTGTTCCTGTATCGGTCCTTGTGACAGCGGAGCTGCAGCAGTCTGTTGGAGAAGGAGCTCCGCTGACTGTCCAGCTGCAGGTGGAGAGGATGGGTGGGGTTATCCATCATGGACAACAGCCTGTTCAGTGTCCTCCTCTCCACCACAGCTTCAAAGGGGTCCAGCTTGATGCCGATGACAGACCCAGCTTTCTTGATCAGTTTATTGATCCTGCTGGTGTCACCGGCTCTTATGCTGCCCCCCCCCCCCCCAGCAGACCGCAGCAAAGAAGAGTGCACTGGCCACAACAGACTAGAAGATCTCCAGCATCTTGCTGCACACATGGAAGGATCTCAGCTTCCTCAGAAAATAGAGTCTGTTCATCCCCTTCTTGTGCACAGCATCAGTGTTGATGCTCCAGTTCAGCCCATTGTCTAAGTGCACTCCCAGGTACTTGTAGTCCTCCACAGCAGCCACATCCTCTCCTAGAATGCGGCTGTTGTGCCAGACGGCAGCAGACAGAACAGTTTGTGGCTGGGGTGATGGGGGTCTTTTATAATCCTGAGGGCTTTCTTTAAGGTTAACCTGGTATTTTTACTCCACTACATTTATTTTAGTTACTTTACAGATTTTGATTAATGATGTGAAATATAAACAACCCTTAAAGCAGACTTTAGTTACACCTGAGTACAATTCAAGGAAGGTGATTGTCAAGTGCCAACAATCAGGAGAGATATTTGATTGGAGGACTGACTTACCTAAAGCCAGTTGAGTAGCACTTGAAATGTTTTGGCTCTATGAAACCTGATGTACTTTTATGATTCTGTTTTCTTCAAGCTTGTATTTTGTTGGTCGAACGCACTTATTGTAAGTCGCTTTGGATAAAAGCGTCAGCTAAATGCAATGTAATATAATGATTGTTGGTGCTTGAGAAGACTAAATATTTATCTGCAGATCCCTATAAAGTATATACATCACTCGTTATTCTCTACAAATAGTTAATTATAATTGCTATTTTGGACATCCCTTTTCAAGATTTCAATATTACTCTAAACGTGTAATAACGTGCTTTAACCAGTAGGAGGTGCGGGTTAAAAAGCTGTCAAGTTTAGTGTTAGCAAAATAAAATATACTGCTGTTTCTGGTTTAGTTTACGACGGATATATTCTGTTATTGTTTTGATATTTGTAACAAAAGCGATGGAAAAACCCCACAGCAACACAGAAAAGATGGTCTTAACATGACCCAGCCGCCTAGTAGTTAATAAAAAACAATAATATCAAAACAAATTATTACTACTAACTTTATTGTGAAATTAAAACAGAACGGTAAAAGAATAGTTTCCGGTCTATTTTGAGGCCAGATCTCTGTAGATAAATAAAGAACTACGACAGATGTGTAATATTTAATGCAGCCAAACCATTTATTACAATGCATTCATGTGATGACTTTCAAAGAGTAAAGCAAGCACTGCTGAATAAAGTATGATTTATCTTTTACGAAACGTTTTTTTCATATGGAATGCAGTTGGAGGTCAACCAATCACAGAGCTTGAGGCAACACAGAACAATAGCTGAGGATTCTGGGTAGTGTAGTGTCTTCGGCCATCCTAAACTGAACAAATATTAAAAACTAACTAATTTAATAAAATCCACAGTTGTATTACCCACAATGCACTGTTTTTTTAGAACAAAAATTCGTAAATAATGCACCATAATACATTCTGACGAAAAATAAAAATTATTATGAATACAAATAAAATAAAAGAAGCCTCCCGTGAGTTACTACAAGCTATAAAGTAGATTTTAAAAACGTTTTATAGAATGAAAGCTCACTGCAGGACGTTGTAGAAATGCGTGTGTGCACCACGACAAAGGAGCCTCATTCACTTTACATTGGGGTTGTTTGCATGGTGCAGACACGTAAATGTAACAAAGTTCGTGAGTCCACCACGCACTGCGGTGTTAAGGAGTCGTGGTGGAGTCACGCATTCTGGTGAGATCAGGTTGTTTCTTACTCCCTCCTTTCACAGAAATCGTTCTCATACCACATTCAATGTTAAGGCACTTGTTTTTTACAAAGTATAAAAGAAACAAACTATTTTAGAATAGCACAAGGTAAAAAAGAATACACCATCTCGGAATAGTATAAGGTAATAGAAAATACTCCATTTTAGCATTGTAGCTGGTTCTTCATTCAAATGATATCATTTGAAATACCACTAGTTTGGACCTTTAGAAGTATGACATCATTTGGACATTCTTTGAACAATCTCATCATTGAACATCCATATCATTTTAAACAATATCATCATTTACATCCATCTCTGTATATGGGGGTGGGTCATCTTATTCTGCTAGCATTTGTAACTGTTTCCTTATGAGAAATGTACCCTCCCTCCTTTCATACCTTTTAAGATATGAAAGTAATATGTTCTCTAGAAGAGGCCGTCGTGATCAATCGGTGCGTTAGGACATGGAATGCAACTGCGACATCTAGGCCTCCCCTGGGCGCCCCTTTGCTATCCTTGTACACTGTGGAGCCTAAACTCCCCCTGGGACTGGTCTCTTAGCCCTACTGGCTTTGGGGTGTTTCGCCATGTTGATTAACAGATTCGCTGTCATTGGTACTGCATATAAAACATCACTGGCTGTACTAGTGCACAGGTCCCAGTCCAATCCTGTGGCAAGACTGAGTACAAGGTTTTAGTTCCACGATACCACCAAACATCTACTCTGGGCATTTTAGACAAAGTCATTTCTGGGAGAAGATTTTGGTCAGTTACAGCAGTTGTAGAATTTCATCACTTAAAAGTTCCTACTACAGTACCTTTGGGTGGTCTGTTCTAATGCTGTGATAAAGTCCCTGAAATGGTGTGAAAACCGGTGGGTGCTGAGCATGTGATAATTACTCCCTCCTTTATCAAGGATTTTAAAAACAGAAGTCATTTCATTAATGGTTTGTAGATCAATTTAGGAATTTTCACTTATGGCGGATATGTTTCTACTTTAAATAACATCTCTAAATATCAGGTCATCACTGATTAAATGGATGACCATTAGGAGGTGGTGGCGCTTGTCTTTTAAAACTCATAGTCTGGTGCCGTGCGCTCCCTGTGAGGCTGCAAGTAAGATTTAAAACATCTGCAGGGTGGGTTGAGCGACACCTTCTCCCTGAACGATATTGGTTGTCAACAATATTCACCATTACAATGAGTGATCCATGCATGCATCTATGCATCCATGCATCCAAGCATGTATTACTCCCAATTATATTGCTTTTTTTCAAAATTAAAATGTGCAATCGCTCTTTGCCCAGTGTCTTTTTAAAACTCTACATCTTGGACGACAAACAAATGTTATTTCCACCTTAACAGTTCTCCTGAGGTAATAACCATGCTACAATTAAATCAATACTTTAGATTGGAATACTTTCTTTGGCTTGGTACTAGTGCTACCTTTAACATGTTCTATTCAAATAAAGATTTGTCTGCTCTTATAGAGTGGTTACTAAAACTATCCCTTTATACTGTAGATCAGGGGTGGCCAACCCGCGGCTCTCGAGCCGCATGCGGCTCTTCGCCTAGTTTCATGCGGCTCTTCAGTTCATATCGAATTGTATATGTGTGAGTTTGGGGGAGAGACACTGACTCTTGACTAGTGTTGCACGGTGTACCGATACTTGAAAGGTACCGCGATACCCTGCCGTTAAAACCGTTACGATTCCTCCGTTTCATTAGTATCGGTACTTTAAGAATGACGGGGGAAAGTACTCCGGTGAGAAAGCGCCGTTTTAATAAGAGCCGTGTGTGTTCAGCGCTCTGCTTCCAATCCCTGCACTGCAGCCGTGCCTGCAGTCCTGCCTCTCTCAAGCACACTCAAGTGCCTCCCCTCTCTCGTGCACGCACTAGCTGCCAGAGCATGTGAAAAAACGAGAAGCATGGCTGCAAGTGGGAGTGCGGCTGCAAGCAGGGCCGTATCCAGGATGTCCTAAATACCGAGGTCCAAACATGCTAGGGGGGTTCGGGGGATACCCCCCGAGATTTTTAGGATTTTCATGATCTAGCTAGGTGCTTTTTAATTCCTGTGGGGGGTCACAAATTGGATAATATATTGATTTCAACCCATGTCAGTGGGCTGCAGCATCCATTATTTTTGAAAGTGTAATGCATAAGAATCAGTTGATTGTTACTATAAATGATCTGGACATGCAGAAGAGGCTAAAATGATCACAAAACATTGTCAACATTCATTTTCCATGTCTCTCCTTTCCATAACCTGCAGCCTCTCTTCCATCTTCTTTAGTCTCTCTGTCTTCTTCCTGTTCTTTACTCTCTCTGTCCTCTACTCTTTCTCTTTGTTCAATCTCTCCCTCGTTGTTCACTTATTGCTCCTCCTCACTTGTTGCTCCTGCCAGTGAATTAAAAGCAATTCAGCCATTTAGTTCATTTCACTTGTTTGTTTGCATTATTTTTTTAATTTAAATCTGTTATGTTTGATTATTATGACATCATAACTGCAATAGATGTATGTTTTAAAATGATGCCTATTGTAAATGAAGACTATTGTTATAGATACATAGATAGATAAATAGATAGATAAATAGATGGGCTTATTAAGCCTACATTATTTTGTGTGACTGTACCTGCAGTTCCTCCCTGATTTCCATCACTTTCTCTCTCTCTTTTTCTCTCTGCCTGTCCTGTCTCTTCCTTACCAAAGCTGAGCCTCGACTGACGTAGTCTTTTCATTATATCTGAGTCAGTGTAAAAAGAAAACAATACAATGTTATATCTTCAATGTTTTACTCAAATTGAAATGAAAGAAAAGCATTACAACGTTTGTTAAAAGGTAATCCTTCTGACATTGGATGAACGTAATTAACTTTAGCTCTCTAGCTACTTTATTCAAGCAATTTAAATCAAAGTATAGCCTATAGCTGCAATATAAGTTAGTGTGCATGTTGTCGGACGTCCACTGACTAACGTAGAGCGTTCACACAGGATCTGCTGGTCATATGATGTCCTGATGAACAGAAACACAAGCAGCCCGCTGGACTCACATCTCGAGATACCTCATCACTCCTCCGCTGCTCCGGTTCAAGTCCGAGCTGCGGTGGTTTTGTTGATACATGTCGTCTTCTTCTGTTTGCTTTAATCGAGGCTACGTTGTTATGCAGCGCCCCCATGGTCAGTAAATGGAAGTACTACAAAGAACCCCGTTTAGTGCAATTATTTCACAAGTTTTGTATACACAGCTCGGAAAATATTACCGAGGTCCGGACCTCGGTGACCTCAATGGTAGATACGGCCATGGCTGCAGGTGGGAGTGCAACTGCCGCTGCGCCTCAGCTTGTTGACAAAAAAGACGCCAGAAGCGAAATTTTGATGTATTTTAGCTATATCTCTGACAGTGAGGGCAAGCCTACGGACACCACGAGGCCTGTCTGTAAGAAATGTATTCATTTTATTTAATATGAATTCTTGTCATTTATTTCATTTATTGTTCTCATTGTTTAAAAGTTTGTGTTATGGTTCTGGTGTGAAATAAAGCACAATAATTACATTTAAGACTGTTTCCCTTTTTTTAAGAAAAGTATCGAAAAAGAATCAGAATCGCAATTCTTGACTTGGTATCGAAACCAAAATGTTAGTATCGTGCCAACACTAGCTACTCCTGACAGTTAAACCTGATATTTAGTAGGTCTGTTAAGTATTGAATGCTGATAATTCTGACGTAATTTGGCCGTTCAAAGTTGTTTGGGCTCGGATAAAATCGCTCCGTTACTTTCGTCCCGTGTTACTTTCGTCCCGTGTTACTTTCGTCCCGGCTCTCCCTACTTGTGTATGGGTGGTGTCAGGTATCAGTATGAGAGGATGACAGCGCATCTAATTTTGATGTGGCCCAAGAGCCAATCACAATAATACCTGCGATGCAGTGAACCAATCACCTTTGAGGGGGTGAAAACCTATCGTTGATTAAACACTGTCCAGTGTTTCCCCTACCATTGTCTTGGAGGGGCGCTGCGCCCCGCCAACGGAGCCCCGCCAACGGAGCCCCGCCAACGGAGCCCCGCCAACGGAGCCCCGCGCCCCCCCCCTAAAATTCAAGGTGTTTAAAAAATATATATAATTTTTTTTTTTTAAATATATACAGTGGGGCAAAAAAGTAGCTAGTCAGCCACCAATTCTGCAAGTTCTCCCACTTAAAAAGATGAGAGAGGCCTGTAATTTTCATCCTAGGTACACCTCAACTATGAGAGACAAAATGAGAAAAAAAAATCCAGAAAATCACATTGTCTGATTTTTAAATAATTTATTTGCAAATGATGGTGGAAAATAAGTATTTGGTCAATAACAAAAGTTCATCTCAATACTTTGTTATATACACTTTGTTGGCAATGACAGAGGTCAAACCTTTTCTGTAAGTCTTCACAAGGTTTTCACACACTGTTGCTGGTATTTTGGCCCATTCCCCTATGCAGATCTCCTCTAGAGCAGTGATGTTTTGGGGCTGTCGCTCGGCAACACGGACTTTCAACTCCCTCCAAAGATTTCTATGGGGTTGAGATCTGGAGACTGGCTAGGCCACTCCAGGACCTTGAAATGCTTCTTACGAAGCCACTCCTTCGTTGCCCGGGCGGTGTGTTTGGGATTATTGTCATGCGGAAAGACCCAACCACGTTTCATCTTCAATGCCCTTGCTGATGGAAGGAGGTAGTCACTCAAAATCTCACGATACATGGCCCCATTCATTCTTTCCTTTACACGGATCAGTCGGCCTGGTCCCTTTGCAGATAAACAGCCCCAAAGCATGATGTTTCCACCCCCATGTTTCACAGTAGGTATGGTGTTCTTTGGATGCAACTCAGCATTCTTTCTCCTCCAAACACGTCTAGTTGAGTTTTTACCAAAAAGTTCAATTTTGGTTTCATCTGACCATATGACATTCTCCCAATCCTCTTCTGGATCATCTAAATGCTCTCTAGCAAACTTCAGACGGGCCTGGACATGTACTGGCTTAAGCAGGGGGACACGTCTGGCACTGCAGGATTTGAGTCCCTGGCGGTGTAGTGTGTTACTGATGGTAGCCTTTGTTACTCCCAGCTCTCTGCAGGTCATTGACTAGGTCCCCCCGTGTGGTTCTGGGATTTTTGCTCACCGTTCTTGTGATCATTTTGACCCCACGGGGTGAGATCTTGCGTGGAGACCCAGATCGAGGGAGATTATCAGTGGTCTGGTATGTCTTCCATTTTCTAATAATTGCTCCCACAGTTGATTTCTTCACACCAAGCTGCTTACCTATTGCAGATTCAGTCTTCCCAGCCTGGTGCAGGTCTACAATTTTGTTTCTGGTGTCCTTTGACAGCTCTTTGGTCTTGGCCATAGTGGAGTTTGGAGTGTGACTGTTTGAGGTTGTGGACAGGTGTCTTTTATACTGATAACGAGTTCAAACAGGTGCCATTAATACAGTTAACAAGTGGAGGACAGAGGAGGCTCTTAAAGAAGAAGTTACAGGTCTGTGAGAGCCAGAAATCGTGTTTGTTTGTAGGTGACCAAATACTTATTTTACTGAGCATTTTACCAATTAATTCATTACAAATCCTACAATGTGATTTCCTGGATTCTTTCCCCCCATTCTGCCTAGTGTACCTAGGATGAAAATTACACTCTCTCATCTTTTTAAGTGGGAGAACTTGCACAATTGGTGGCTGACTAAATACTTTTTTGCCCCACTGTATATAGCACCAAATTGCAAATAATCTATAATTACTGTCACTTTTCACATTGAACATGTGCTCTTTTATTAAATAAACTAAACACTTTCATTTTAAGTTGTGAGTTTAGTGTTTTTGACCCTAAGAAACACTGATGCATTAATCAATAACAATAATCCACAGCTCCTCTCTCTGCTCCAGAGGATTTAAAAAATATATCCCAATGCCACAAAAATGCATCAGTGACGTGGTTTGAAATCTTGTCTCCAGAAAACAAAAAACTGAAACAAGCGGTATCAGTGACTGTGTTTGATGTGGCTCTTTGCAGTAAAATAGAACACATTTGGCTGTAGATCAATATTGTAACAAATTAAATCTACCAAATTGGCACATGAATAAGAATCTCTTAAAGAATAATTTGTTTACATGATGAAAAGATTGAAGAATATATTCTACTCTGTACTCCTAAATCCACCCACTGCTTAAAGTATGGTGAATATGTCCATCATGTTCTCCCCTTTATCCCACAGTGTGTTTTAGGATGATTCTCATTTTACTTTAATAGTTTCCTCTTTATTACTTTATAAATGTACCAATTGATTAATTCATGGCTAATAAATATTTTTCTTTCCTTTCTTCTCGTTTGTGAATAATTGTGTTTATGTGTAAACTCACTCACTCCCGTTTTCCTTTTCTCCCCCTCTGGTTGTCAAGCCACGACCCCCTCACATTTTGCTAGACCATGCCAACTCCTCTGGTTCTGTCCTCTCCTCTGGTTCTGTCCTCCCCTCAGTCCATCCGCTCTTGGATCCTCCCGCTGTAACTCTTTCCAGTGGCCCAACTGCTTTGCATTTCTTCTCCTCCTTTACAATCTCTTCGCTGTTGCATAGAGGGCGTATTCCGCTCTCATGTCCCACACTCTGCTCTTGTGCCAAATCTCGTGGCTCAGGCTGGAACTTCATGTCCTGTCTGGGGGACCGATGAGAGTGTGCCTCTTTAAGTCAGCATGCTGTTTTGGTTCTGGATGCCTCAGGTGGAGATAGTTCTGGATGCAGTCTCGTCGTTGTCGGTTCAGCTCTGGTTCTCTGTCTGTTCGATGGAGAAGGAGGAGTCTCCTCTGGTGAGGTAATTTGTCTGCTTGGAAGATGGGGTCGTAGCAGTCTGACAGGCAGAGAGAGAGAGAGATCTCGGGACGCATTACCTATAGATAATTCTAACACACTGAGGTAAAATAAATCCAATCTTTTCCACTCTATTTCCCTAAACATACTATCTGTGTTAGATGTTAAATGTCATCTAAACACAATTAATGTCTACTAATAATTTTACCATATCCCTAAACATTGTTTTCACCCACTGTAACATGTTTACTCCAATTAACTCTTTCAGGAAACCATTTTCTTCTATACATTGAAATACCTACATGTTTCAAGCATCACATATTTCACACCCTAAGAACGTCCCCATATTTTCTCCATCATTTTAAATCTCACTGTTAGAACATAAGTAACTTTTGTGACTGGATATATCTGTGCAATGTCGCCACAATCTGCTGGGGAATTTTGTTCATAGAGTTTGTACATACAAAGCTGTACTTGTGGGTTAGTAGCCTGTTTCTACTGTAATATGTTCAATAATTGTGCTCAGATAGGTCACTAGTCGGGTGTTCATAAACTTAACAGGGGGTGTTTCTGGTACAGACTAAAACATGGATCCAGTGTATTTGGAGATGCCCATCACTTACATATCCCGATCACTTAAACCCATCTCATCATTTGATACAAGAACTGCATATAGGGGGGGTGAATCATCTTGATTATAACCGCCTCACCTTTGGGACCGAGTATTTCTAAATCCTCCTCTTGTTGCTCAGCTGATCTTTTGGCTCTGGGGATAAGTGAAAGTCTCTGAAACACAGCTGGAGTTCTGTTAGTGATGTGGGCATTATCTATGAGTGGACTAATGGATCCATGTCTTACTTGATATTGTACTCCCCATCCAACCAGAAAGGTGCCAAGTGTAATGAGCACAATCAACAATGCTATTCTGACTCTTATCCCTAGGGGACCCCACAATTGGTTTGGCTTTGTTCTTGACATAATCTCTATTTTCTCCCTGGTTGTGTCAGTTACAGAATTTAAATAATGAGTACAAAAATGTGACTCTTTTTCAGGTGTAAAACAAAATAGGTTTTCACTTTAGTGTACAATCGATAAAAATCTAAAGACAATTCGTCTTTTAAGCTGTTTCTACATTAATCTTACTTCTATTTATTGTTATGTTCCAGCTCTGCCAAATCAGTCCTAACTCCCAATAATGTTCTGGAAGTTGCCAGTGAAGGGTGACAATGTGTGAGGTGGTGTCAATTTGCTCCTTTTTCTTTACCTTTAAACCGGAGCGTGTTTGAAGTTCATTACAACTTCTCACTGTTCCGTCCACCGGGATCAGCCCACTGTCTTTTGTGAACTTTCACCCTCAGCCATTCACCTGGCCGAACAGGAGTCTCTTCTGGTGTCTCGTCTGGTATCTCTGTAGCTTTCCTAGCCTGTGTAGACAAAACGTGGATAATATTACTCAGAGTTCTGACATATGCATTACTTTTATTCGTCTAACATCTAAAACTGGACCACTCCCTCCTTGGAGAAGGCCCAAGCTTTGGCATACCTTTTGTTGTTATGAGACCTATTATTAACTTCATGTTATTATTTATTAACTACAACGTCACTGAAATCAATATATCTGTATAATCACGACACTCCCTCCTTTGAGCATAACATGCTCAATTAATATTGCAATGATTACCCTATTATGAACAGGACATGGAAAACCCATAACGTTGCATTAAATAAATATAAATTATCCGTGTACCCACAAGGCGTACACAAATATCGTATGATGTATGGTTTTCCGACGGTATAAATGCATATTCACTAAAGATCTACCATTAGCACAAAAAATAGTTTACTCGTTGTTTCAATAATGGCTTTTGTCATGGTATTATGCATCATTGTTGCTGCGAAAAACAATACCCCTGGTGTCGCTAATGCGTCTCAATAATTCTAGGATTAGAGGATTGGTTGACACTGCTGAACTAACATATGCCAAAATAATATTTCTCTAAACTAGAGGGAAAATACGAACTATTCTCACAGAGGGTGACATGCAGGAGAACATGAAGGGCTGGTGCCCCTCACTCAAAATGAGATATTGCCTTACGCACTACATTATAAATCAGTAAAGTCACTCAAAAATAAATAAATAAAAACTGATTTTTGAAACAGTTGTAAAAACCCTACAACTTCTTCATCCAAGCTCTCAATCAGTGTTATGTTATTTAATCTGCAGCTCATGTCTTAAAACAGATACTTCAGACCGATTATAAAATTGTGTTTATGAGAAAAATGTAATCTGACTCCATAAATCACATAATTGTTTGACTAAAAAACTATACTTCCACTAACAATAAATGAAGTTCCCCTTTCAACACAACCCCGATCTTCTGACGTGGTCTATCTATGTACTGGCTGGAAAATGGTGTGCCAGTTTCTGTCGCCCTGTCACTGTTCTCCCGCTAACAGTCACTGCCCGTCCACACAGCGGCGTGCGTTGAAAGCTTCACCATTCATTTGAATGGGGTGACGTCACTTTTTGCTGAACTGCATTGTGGGAAGCGACGCGGAGCTTTGCTGGCGTGGCTCGCTGCAAAAGTTGAGCAATGTTCAACTTTTGAAGCTTCGGCAGAAGCGTCAGCCAATCTAATCATATGCCAGTACAAGCTCTAGCCAATCCAACCGCGGAGAGCGGCCCTTGTTCCCCCTCTTTTTGTCGCTGGGCAAAGTGTGACCTTCGTCTTTACTTTTTCACAGCGGTAGGGTTGTATTGTTCCCAGCCTTCGTCTCCTCATCGAAAATATTCATGTTATGCTATATTCCAGGGACTGTGATGCGCCATTACGCATGGCGCAATAGGCATGGGTTATTATCTTAGCAGGTGTGTCTGTGCTTCTAGTACCGGGCGGACCCAGTGGGGCGCAGACTACATCTTGCTTGGCCCTTAACCCAATAGCGATAGCCTTAGAGGGCGAAGTCATATATGAAATAGAACTGAAGTTACCTACTGTAACTCCAGCTTCTATGAGCATTGGCGTAGCCCTCTAAGTGCTGGGCCCCACTGGCTCCACGAATAGCTGAAGAAAAGCTGTTTGTGTGGGAGCAGATTGTCGGACCTCCTTTCTATTTATACCGGATGTGAGCCCGAGGGTGGGGCCCACCTCACAGGTGGGCGTGGACTACAAGTGTTTCAGTGCTGCGTGGGTGCGCAGGGGGATTACCCAATAGCGATAGCCTCACCCCTAGATTCCACCGGGTCCGCCTGCGGCGTGTTACGGCTGCGCCGCAGTTTTGGTCCGGCGTCATACCCTACCGGGCGCGTTTCAGAAGCATTTCAGAAGCGGAGCGTCTTGCCTGCCGGCTCGCAGTTTGTGTTGATTTGGGCATATTTCCTGGACAGGCTACTTTGTACAGACAAAGTTCATAATAATTGTTATATCCCAGTTATAAACGACATGAATCAAAGATTTGTTGCTGTATTTTAGTGGTACAAAAATGCATTCATCATCATAATTATTCTATATATATAATTTACACAGTGCCTGTAAACCGGAGGAGAACACTGGCATTTCTCCACCTACTTGAAAGACTACGGAGGGATAGGGTCTGCAAAATTAGTTTGTGTGTGTGTATATATATATAGCTATATGCTCTGAACGTTCCACTTCCTGCCTGCCCGACATTACCTTACGGCTGAAAAATAGACTTCAATCCTATTTCGAGCGGAGCCCAGCCCAGAGACGCTTCTGGGACGCTTCAGAGCCATAACGCGGCACGTCTGGTGGAATAGCACCCATTGACTAGAGTGGCCGCGATTCCTGCGGACGCCCTGGCGCAGCCGTAACGCGCCGTAACGCGCCACAGACGGACCCGGTGGAATCTAGGGGTTAGAGGGCTACGCCTATACTCATAGAAGCTGGAGTTACAGTTGCGGTATGTGAGCTGTCACAAGAAAGAGGAAGCGAGATCCCGGGCTGGAGTGAGAGTGAGGAAAAGTTCAAACCTGCCTCACCTATGAGACTTCTTCTAGCAAATGTCCAGTCACTGGGTAACAAGCTGGATAAACTCAGAAGCAGGATGCCTTTTCAGCGCTCGACGAGCTCTATGGTGTAATGGACAGGACAGAAACTTCACGGCCGGGGACTTTACATCCGCCGACATGAGAAAGTCCTGCCGAAGTACAACCAGCACATCAGCTGGCCGACGCGTGGTAGTAACAACATGTATATAAAGGATATAAAGCTCTCCCTCGCCCTCCCTTCAGCAAATCAGACCACATTTCACTGCTGCTGCTGCCTGCTTACAGGCAGAAACCAACCCAGTCTCATAAAAAACACGTGAAATAGCTACGTTAGTCCACAGGGCAAAACATAGTATGTTCACAAATAACCCTCTCAAGACGTGACATGGATACAACATGTTTTCAATAGTATGTTCCTGTAATGCCGGAGACTGCAGTTTCAGGACCGCAGTCCTGGGACCACAATCCTTGGACCGCAATCCTTGGACCGCAATCCTTGGACCGCTGTGGAGGAAACTTCTGTGTAGCAATGCAGTGGGAGTCACTGACTCATGAAGGAGACACGGGACGAGCAGGAGTTCTGATGTCAAACACTGAGATTTAATACAAGCATCGGCCGGAGAAATTCACATCACAAGTCACACAGTCAAAGGTTCTGACTGCACGGGTGGGTTGCCATGTCAAATCTGATCAGCCTATCATCTTGGTAGACCTTTTAACTAGTTTACAGAGAGTCACATCCACATATTGGGGATGGGCGTAAACCATGGCGTAAACACATCTGTGGAGGAGATATCTCTCCCATCTCTGGAGCTTAGAAACCGGCGTTCTCACCCTCGTAAAAACCCTCCCTATGCCCTGTAGGTCAAGCTGTAAAACTTATTATCAACGTACGATCGCATCAACACATTCCTTACGGGAGATAAGAAGCAGGGATGGTCGTTCATGTCAACACACGAAATAAGGTATAAGATATTTCGAGCTATTTTCCAAAATCCCCTGGAGAAATCCCATTTTTTGTCGAGGGAACCCATGCGCAGTTTACTTCCGGGTAAATACGTCATCCCTGCACCACTCTATTGAGTCTCATTGAGTCTCTTCAGACATTGGAATGCTTGTTATTAACGATCTAAAAATGCATGAAAATATTTTTTTCTTTCAGAAATTAAAGAAATATGTTTTAATATTTAGCGAGTCTCTTTAGACATTGTATGCTTGTTATTAATGATCTAAAAATGCATGAAAATATTTTTAGGATGATTTAGTTTTATTTTGTGTCTAACTTTCTATTACTGGGAAATGAGGGTGGAAGTGAATCCCTTCCGCCCCCTGTCCCATCTTCCCTCCCTTTTCCCGTTCTCCCAGACCCCTCTGGAGTCTCCTAGTGGTATTTTATCATGCTTTAATGAAGTGTTCCTCTTAATAGAATGTACCAACATTCCTCATTTCCCCTAGTCTCATTTATCTTGTGCATTCCCAGTGACAGAAAGAGAGCAGCCATTCATATGAAGCCGTTGTCGCTCCAGAGGCAGAAAACCACTAAAACAACCATAATTAACACTAGAATATCAATACAAACTTCAATTTACAGAACAACAATAGTGGTGATAACAAAAATAATATATGAGATTAACCCTTGTGCCCTCCTCAAATGTACTACCTCTGGACACCTCATTATTTATTACAAAAAGACACACAAAATTATATATTTTCAATATAATAATTAGTAGGGTGATGGGGCTTTGGTGATTATTAGAGTCTTGAATATATCAAAGTTTAACACAAAAATTGATTTGATTGCATTATTATTTTTTAAGTAGTGTCAGATACTACCTCTGGACACCATCGTGTCCAAAACCTAGGGTCCTAGGAATGCGGTCCCAGGACTGCGGTGTGACTACTCAATTTGCATGTCTGCCCGATTTGCACTGCGCAAGCGCAAGTTACGGCAACCCAAATACATTTGACACAGCGGCATTTCGCAAAGGAGAAAATTAATCTGAACGAGAGAGATGAGTTATTGTTTTTGTTATAGTCTGGCCAAACTTTTTCTGTTGAGATTTCTGGAAAAGGGAAATTACTAAAAAGTTGATTCAAGAACAAAACTCTGTTATTAGATCAGTACGGACGTCAAATGTCCTATTTGGATTGCCGTACGTAGCTGTCCAATATGGCAGACCAACTTGCGCTTGCGCAGTGCAAATCGGGCAGATATGCAAATCGGGTAGTCACATGTGGTCCTGAAACTGCAGTCTCCGGCATTGCAGGAACATGCTACTTGTTTTCCTATTAATTTCTAATGACCAGTGTCCATGTCACATGATCGTAAACTTGACTAGCATGAGAAAAAATAAACATGGCGGACATCCGATTTATTTTTTGTGGAAAATCCTAAATTGTAGGATAGTTTGGCCATTGGCCATGCTTTTCGATTCGATTTCTAGCGAGAAGTGTAGATTGTACTTTTAAAATCTACGTCCAGTGGCTGTGTAGGATCTATACAAAGATTATTTGAGGTCCCACCAGGAGGATGTGTATATTCTACGTATTTCAAAGTGTTTGCTCTGAGCGCACCCCCTGAAATTGTGAGATTGATACGTCTTTCCACCTATTAATTTCTATTGACCAGCGTCCATCGTCCACTCTCACCAGGTGAAAAACAGTATTTCCGGTCTCAGCGTTTTCATAGTAACTAAGGTGGTTGCTAGGGACGCATATAATTCCCGTCACTGATTTTACAGTGATATCTGCAGTCATCAACAAAAAAATATATGTTTGTCCTATTATTAATTGGTTTAAATTGTGTGAAATGCTTTTGTGTTTTTCCGTTTCTGGTTTGAGAGACACATTTCCTTTTTCAGAATTTTGGAAAGCCAGAAACATTACGCTACCCATAATCCTCAGCTATCGCTGAAGCTCATTGATTGGATGTTTTAGTCGCAATGCACGTTGGGATATGGTGTTTATGCGATAGAAAATACGAAAACAGTTTTTAAAAAGAAAATAATACTTAATTCCGCATGTGCTTGCTTTTCTCTTTGAAAGTCATCACATAACTGCATTGTAATAAACGGTTCGGCTGCATTAAATATTACACATCTGCCGTAGTTCTTTATTTATAGAGCCCTGCAAGACTTTTGGACAAACTGGAAGAACTCTGATAACGAAACTGAATGCATGACGTGGATAACAAATATATCAGCAAATAAACAACATCTTGTATTTCTCTTCACACAATACGTCTCTTTACAGTATCAATAGTAATTCGGCTGACTTTTATATATGATCCAATCGGTCTATAGGCTATATTTGACACCTTTTTGCATACCCAAAATGAACTATAACACATGATTTTGTCGTTTTGCATAACGGTTCACAGCTGATATAATGGGACTTGTAAGATAAGATAAGATAGTACTTTATTGATCCCAATTTGGGAAATGTTTGCGTTGCATAAAAGACATGGCATTGTACAATACAAATGTAAAAGACTAGAAATAAAAAAGAAAGTAGAAAATAAATGTTGAATTTACAAATTAAAAATAACAAAAACAAAACATAAGTATATGAGGGATGGAATATTACATATTAAACTGAATATATAAATGTAAAATGTACAGTGAGATTTTAAGTCCAAGAGAAGCTATGGAGCAGAGAGTTCTCTGCCAGAGGTGATTTGTTATAGTAGTAGTTTTTAAAGATATTGTTGTTATACTAGTAGTTTTTAAATATATTATTGATTTTCTTTGCATTAAAGATTGTAAACACTGAGTTGAGAGAATAGTCAGGGGTTTTAGGTGATGGGAGACACATCTATGGAATCAGTATTTCAATAGCTACCCGTTAAATGACTGAACATCATGCTTCTCCCTATTTTAGAGCTCCACCATTTGGTGATTCTACCCAGTTAGGCATATCCACATAGCTTAGGTCAAGTGGTCTTTATAACATTAATTGGTCCCATGTATGTAGTCCCTTCTGTAACAGAATGATAAGAACTTAAAAATGCACTGAAGCCAGTGTTCAAAGGTTAACAGTTGAGAGCACGACCTGCTTATAATCTTCAAACTGACATGATGTTAGTCTCCAGACTCCCCTACGACCAAGTTAAAATGTTGCCATTTCCTCCACACAGCCTTAGCCCAGGGTTACTTTCCACCAGTGGTGAACCGCCAGGGCCTTCAAGGTATTCAGAGAATACTCTGAAACACTCAGATAAAACAAACACAAAAATTGATTTAATTATGTAAATAAAATGAATAAATGAGAATCGTATGTGTGTTGTTGATCTGTAATATTACAGTGTTACGTTGATTTGTTTGTCTTTCTCGCACTATGCATTTGAGTGGTTTTGTGTGTGTCTACAGAAGGTCCAGTTGTGAATAGACACGATTCGCCACTGCTTTCCACTGAACCCTTTGGAAGCTCAACCTCAACAATACAACTATTACTTTTACCATTACTTTTCAATTTGTAGACTTTTGTAATTATCATAACCAAGCAATATATGGACTATATGAGGCTTATGCATTGTACCATGAACCTGTATACACCTGTAACAGTCAAAGACAGGCAACTGATGAGAAGTTGGAAAGGTAGTTTCTGAAGATGTTATAAAAAAGGTACTAATTAGTTTTACCAAAATAACTTGATTTAATTGTATTTAAAATGACATTTCCAAATAAATAAATCCTTCAAATCTGCCTGTTCAGTTTCTGTTTGAATGTGAAGGGTTCAATGAAGGAAGCTCCTTTAGCCGTCTCTGCGAGGTGAAGATAGGAGCTGATTGGTGGTCCTGCTGTAAATTCACAGAGGGGCTTCGCGTCGGGCCGAACCACGCCCCTTAGCTGTGATATAATGAGCATATACCACGGCCTGTCGTGAGCTATTGCTTAAATATACTACGTCTTGCCCTGTGGACCAACGTAGCTATTTCACGTTTTTTTGTGAGACTTGGTTGGCAGAAACTCAAACAGGACAGGCCGGTGACACCGGAGTATACAGCGCTGGAGTGAGGAGTCAGACTCAGCTCTGCAGCACTGCTTTGAAACTACGGAGTGGTGAGTGTCTTCTCTACTCCCTGTTCACACACGACTGCGTGGCCACACACAGCTCCAACGGCCTGATCACCGACGGCGTACAGAGGTTGAAAACCTGACATCTTGGTGCCAGGATAACAACCTCCATCTCAACGTCAGCAAAACCAAGGAGCTGATTGTGGATTACAGGAAGCAGCAGTGAGAGGGACACGCGCCCATCACCATCAATGGGACTACGGTGGAGAGAGTCAGCAGCTTCAGGTTCTTCGGTGTCCACATCACTGAGGACCTCACATGGACTCATCACTGAGGACCTGAGATGGACTCATCACACTAACACCATCACCAAAACAGCTCGACAGCGGCTCTTATTCCTCCGCAGGCTGAGGAGGTTCAACATGGACTCCAGGATACTCTGCAACTTGTACAGGTGCTCCATAGAGAGCATCCTGACCTTCTACAGGTGCTCCATAGAGAGCATTCTGACCTTCTACAGGTGCACCATAGAGAGGATCCTGACCTTCTACAGGTGCATCATAGAGAGGATCCTGACCTTCTACAGGTGCACCATAGAGAGTATCCTGACTGGCTGCATCACGGCCTGGTACAGCAGCTGCACCGCCCTCAATCATAAGGCTTTACAGAGGGTGGTGAAAATCAAGAACTCAAACACAACATCTTGGTGTCATTATGGACAGCTCTCTCATCTGCACCCCACATAAAAAACATATGCATTCTTTGTACTGTCTTAAAGCCTTTCCTTGGAATATGTTATGAATTGTAAGGTGTCCTTGGGTGCTTTGAAAGGCGCCCCTAAATAGAATTAATTATCATTATTATTTATTATCTGAAACGATGTAATAACTTTTACAACTTTTTCCAGTCACTTGCCCCATGCATTCAGCAGCAGCACTTTGATTTGATCCCGTTATGAAATGTCATAATTTCGACAATAAATAAATGCTTCATAAACGTTATCTTGCAAATTGTATCTAACCATCTCCGTTTCTAACTTTCAATATATTTTAAAAGAGATCTCTCTCTCATCTGCGTGCGGGGGCGGGCCTCACAGACACGCTGCATCTCTCTCTCGCTCACAGACCTGCTGCAGCGCTGTGCAGTAGTGATGGGAATTCCGGCTCTTCTTGGTGAGCCGGATCATTTGGCTCGGCTCACCAAGAAGAGTCGGCTCCCAAACGACTCTTCAGTTTACCACATATTATACCTTTTATAATTAAATCAAAAGTAGCCCTGTTTTGACTAATGATTTATACGTACACATATATCAATTAAATTATTCAATAGATCCTTTGCACTGAAGTATTCAAAAGTAAAAATTACATGTTTAATAAAAAAGATTTGCTGTGGCCAAATGTTTTCATTGCATTTACAGACCCTTGTAACTCTCTGATACCACCCAATGAATGCTCTGACTTGCAGAACCACGCTACACAAAGCAGATAGCAACACCTATAAAAACTTAAGCATAGACATTTAAAAAAAAGGGGCTACTGCATAGACATTTTAAAATTATATTTAAAGAAAAGGCTCTTTGAGCCGGCTCGTTCGCGACCGACACATCACTACTGTGCAGTGTGCACACAGTTCTGCAGGTAATGAATATTACATTTTGTGAGGAAACTTTTCCACCAATAATTCCAATAAGTATTCCTAAATGTATTCACTTCAGGTTTACGAAAGTAACTGTAATCAGATTACTAGTTTTTCTAATGTAACGCCAGCTGAATACAGTTAGCCTACTTTCTCTGGAAGTTTTTCCTTGTACGATGTGAGGGTCTCAGGATAGAGGGTGTCGTTTTTCTCATACTGATATTCTGAACAATCTGTGCTATTGTATTAGCTGTAAAGTGTCTCTACTGTAGGCTATTTTTATTTTATGTACAGCACTTTGGCTCGCCCAAAAATCGTTTTTAAATGTGCTATATAAATAAAACTTGATTTGATTTGTGAATGTACTCAAGGTGGAACTAAAGTCTGATTTAAGACTTGATTATATTTCACATCATTAATCCAAATCTGCAAAGTAACTAAAGGGATTAAATTAATGTAGTGGTGTAAAAGTACAAAGTAGCAACCCTATGGTAGCAACACATTTAAATACTCAAGTAATGTACGAGTACTTCAAAATTGTACTAAAGTAAAGTACTTAGTTACTTTACACCACTGACAATTTACACAACATGCAGATTCACATGGGTCAAGCCAATGTAGGAAAACAATGTCCGTTCACATCCCGAGGGCGAGGATGGTTGCCTAGCATCTCAACCATTAGCCTAGCTCCTGCTAACATATGATGTTTTTTCTCTCACATTTAAGGGGTCTCTAGATACTTGGGACTCCTTTTAATTTTGTACAGACATGAAAAAGTTCATTTTACATAAAAATGTATTTTTTATTTCCATGTATACACCAGGCCAATCGACTGTGGAGTTTGAGTGTATGGAAGAAACAAATCTGATCCTGATCCACTCCAACAAACTCAACTACACCAAGCTGAACAACACACACACTGCTAGGCTGATCGCTTCAGGTAGGACACACACACACACACACACACACACACACACACACACACACACACACACACACACACACACACACACACACACACACACACACACACACACACACACACCACACACACACACACACACACACACACACACACACACACACACACACACACACACACACATAGTATGTAGTCTCTGAGAAGCTGAAGTCTCTGGTCATTGTTGGGGATTGCAAAAATGACAAACCTCTTCAGTGTTGCGTTGAGTTCAAAGTCAACTTTAATGTCAATCTTTCAGTTTTTGTGGACAGACAGATCGAAATAAAGCCCCGGATGTTTTTTCTTTAGTCCGGGACAAATTCTCCCTCGATAATATAATGCATTAACCGTACTTTACCTAGAGGACGGTAGAATTCTAATTTCCCGTGTTCAGTGAATGCAACAGAGGCAAGACACCACCAGACCAATCAGAGAGTTGCATGGAAATAAACGTGTTTTATTGGCTGACAGGTACGTACCTCTCCTCTGTGACAGTGTTTACACTTTAAACTGTCAGCCGCGGACGCGGAGTTTCTGAAGATGGCAATTCTCAAGTGGTGGCTCACACAACAACCCCAGAGCCACCACCTGAGCCAGGTGAACAAGGTATGTAAATGTCAGTAAACTTACAAGTTATGCGAACATGTAAGCAAAGCATAAATTATAGCTACTTTGACGTTACTTTGAATCGCGCGGGTAAGCTAAACCGTTAGCAAGTGGCTATAGCTAGCCAGATATTAAATAAACACTTTGTCATGCAATCTAAATGTAATGCTTTTTAGCGTTACCTGGGGATTTCAAAGAAAGCTCTCTGAGGAAATGTTGACTTACCGTCCGTGTTCAACTTGAAGCCAACCTTGAGACCTCAGAAATCGGGAGTATTTCAAAACCACGGCGGGGGGGGGGGGGGGGGGGGGGGGGGGGGGGGGGGGGGAGTGGGTGTGCTCGTGGATCGCCGGAGCTGTATTAGATTAACATTAACATGGTTATTGTAGTTGTAGCATATGTGTGGGCTGGACCTCAAAGGAGTGAGCAGAGGGTCGAGTTGTCGATTCTTGTTCTGTTTTCTGTGACTATCTTCCTCACCCTTCGGATAGTTTAAAAATCTGCTCCTAAGTTCTCTAGAATGTTCTAACCCTATCTCCTATTCCTTGAACTCTGAGTGAAACGTCACGGGGTTAAGGGATAGTGGATAGGAGAATTCAAAAGGACTTAGGAGAAGAGACTGCGGTACTTTAGAGAATCCGACTGCACTTTCACTATCCGACGTGTTTATGATGCGCCAGCGGACGTCATTTTGTGCGTCTGCTGCTGTGGGGAAACTATGGAAACTACAGTTTCAACATGGATGTTCAATAAGAACGAGGGACTACTGTAAACTCATCTAGAGACTCTGCACCGTGCTCTGATGCTGTTGCTTTATGCTTTTTGAACGTGGACAACAGAGAAACATATTCTTCAGGACCAAAGTTGGAATTGAAATAACAATGGAAAGTGAAACTTATGCTCGTCACCCTCTCCCTCTGGTCCACATTAATACAAAAAATGATTCCAGTATGATTTTATGAACTATGAAAATATCTTAAAATCAATACAAATGTATTTATTATAAACGTTAGTCTTTAACACCTATCACTGTGTATATCACCATTCAAACATCTTTTAAAAGTTGAACAAACCCCACACAGCTCAGTGAAATGTTGACTTTATTTGATAATTTTAGTAAAAACTAACGTTCATATTTCTCTTTTTGATTATAATACTGATGAACGTTCAAAACAAAGCACTTTGGCAACTTACCACATACGTTTTAAAAAGCTTAATAAGCACCGTAACTTTCATGATATAATTTCTCGTTCATAATCGATTGTTTCCGTGAACGGCCGACTGTTGTGTGACGTCAAATGCTGTGGCTGCAATGCATTATGGGGCAGCATTTTCTCCCTTCCTTTCGGTAAGGGAGGTCCAGTGGTTCCTAAGCTAAAGGAGGTGATAAAGGAAGTTTGAAACCTCCTTTCCTATCATTCTAGAGAATTCGAACGGCACTTATCATGGCTGCCACTGAGGGACTTCCGGGTCATTTCACTCCGTTAGGAAGGTTCCTAAGCTAAATGGACTATTCGACTGCAGCCTTTGAGTTGCGCGCGCTACTAAAGAGACACGCTACCATGGAAACTAAACAATGGTGTAGCTGTATTAAAGTCCGAGTGGAAACAGTCGTGAGTAAATCTGATTTTGTCAGAAATCGGGAGAAATGCGGGAGAAATATGACCCCGGGAGGAAACCGGGAGAGGGGAATGAAATCGGGAGTCTCCCGCGAAAATCGGGAGGGTTGACAAGTATGCATGAAGCTAGAAGCTACCTTACAGTACACAGTTTATCCTGAGTCCTGTTGTTGCCGTTTAACTGGTTACACCGGGGAACTCGTGACGTTCTATAACGGAAGGAATGGGCGTGTACTTTGAGGAGCCATTGTCGAATAACCAGGAAATACACATTTCGATCGCTTCTTCTGTTGTTTACATTTATCTTTTGGTGTATTTGGCTCCATAGGAACACTTTGATGCACATTCAGTACCAGTGTGTGAGGTTGTGGTTGCGATGCCGATATCCGGACGCGTACAACGAGGACTACAAAATGACAATGAGGTGAATGGGGATGTCTGTTCAAAACATTGCAAACGTGAATACAATACAACTTTATTTATAAAGCACTTTAAACCTCCAGACCAAAGTGCTGTACAGGCAAATAGATAAAACAAAGCATACAAAGAAGTAACACAGCTCAGCTCACACACCATAGAACAAGTACAAGTAAAAACAAAAAACAATTTAAAAGCAAAAAAGCAACACTGAAAGATGTTGAAACGCCAAATGTTAAAACGCTAAGGAGAAGAGGTGGGTTTTAAGAAGCGATTTAAAAGCAGGCAGTGTGGAGGCCTGTCTGATCTCCAGGGGCAGAGCGTTCCACAATTTGGGAGCTGCTACAGAGAAGCAACGGTCCCCTCTGAGCTTTGACCTGGTTTTAGGCACATTCAGGAGCAGTTGGTCCGCTGACCTGAGAGGGCGGTTCGGCGTGTAATGCTGTAGCAGCTCAGTAAGGTATGGTGGGGTCATGCCATTTAGGGATTTAAAAGTAAATAAAATAATTTTAAAATGGATCCTAAAATAAATTGGCAGCCAGTGGAGAGAAGCTAAAACAGGGGAAATGTGGTCATACTTCCGTGTGCCTGTTAAGAGCCTTGCTGCGGCATTTTGCACCCGCTGCAGTCGTGCGAGGGAGGACCCACTGACCCCCATGTAAAGAGAGTTACAGTAGTCCAGCCGGGTGGTAACAAAGGCATGGATTACTGTCTCAAACTGCTGTCTGGAGAGAAAAGGTTTTACTTTGGCTAGCTGCCTCAGGTGATAAAAGCTTGTTTTTACCACCGACTTAATCTGACTCTCAAGTTTGAGTTCACGGTCCATTTTAATACCAAGGTTTGTAACGGTGGGCTTGGTGTACTGATGCAAGGAACCCAGGTCTACAGAAGTGGTGTCAGTGGTGCTACCAAAAACCATTACTTCTGTTTTTCCTTCATTGAGTTTAAGGAAATTGCACGCCATCCAGGCCTTTATGTCATCTAGGCACTTTAGCAGTGGGCTAATTAAGTAACCACCCTTCTTTGTTAGAGGGACATAAATCTGGCTATCGTCAGCATAGCAGTGGAATGCGATGCCGTGCTTTCTAAAAATGGACTCAAGAGGGAGCAAATAGAGGGAGAATAGCAGGGGGCCTAATACTGAGCCCTGTGGGACCCCATACAGGAGTGGAGCAGAGGATGACTCGGAGTCACCAAGGCTGACAGAGAAAGTTCTGTCCTTCAAATATGACCTAAACCATTCCAGGGCTTTTCCCTCAATGCCCACCCACTTCTCCAAGCGGGAGATCAGGATGTCATGGTCGACTGTATCGAAAGCAGCAGTTAAGTCAATAAGTAGGAGCACAACGCAGTCCCCAGAGTCAGTAGATAAAAGGATGTCATTAAAGACTCTTAAAAGCGCTGTTTCAGTGCTGTGCATAGTTTTAAAACCGGATTGGAAAACCTCCAGTAAGTTGTTCTCTTCCAGAAAAAACATAATTTGACTGTAGACAATCTTCTCCAGGATCTTTGACATAAAAGGCATTTTGGAAATGGGCCTAAAATTAGCCAGAACTGTGGGATCCAGGCTGGGTTTTTAATACGAGGTTGCACTACTGCATGCTTCAGGTTTTCGGGGACCTTCCCTGAGAGCAGGCTGCTGTTTAAAACTGCCAGCACAGATGGTCCAACAGTGGGGAAAACCTCTTTAAAAAGTCGAGGCGCGACAGGGTCATTTGGAGAACCAGAGGGCTTTAACTTGGAGACAATCTCCTGTACAAAAGACAGAGCTACATGCTCAAACTGATTAAAGACAGCAGAACACAGTGCAGGAACTGAGGGGTCAATTGCAGGAGCAGAGATTTGACCTCTAGTGGAATTTACCTTATTAATGAAAAAGTGAAGAAAATCTTCACAGACCGCGGTAGAGGTCTCTATAAAGCTATTCTGGGGGCATTAAGGACCAAATCAATAGTCTGGAACAGAACACGTGGCTTATGACGATTTGACAGAAATATGTCAGATAAAAGTTTGCTTTTTGCCTCTTTCACAGTGATCTGATAGAAACGCCAACAATCCCTCAACATTTCAAATGAAACTTGCAGTTTGTCCTTTTTCCATTTACGCTCAGCTCTACGGCAATCCTGTCGGACAGCCCGAGTCGTGTCATTTAACCAAGGCTCAGATTTAGTTTTAGGTTGCCTGGTTTTTAAAGGAGCAACAGTGTCTATGGCAGCTTTGCAAGTAGAGTGAAACCATGAGCTAAGCTCATCCGTTTCAGGTGACATTCACACAGTTCTGTTTAAAGGCGACAGAGAACTGACCAGCAGTGGAGGGGTTAATCATACGAGCGCGCCGAGGAGCAGCGCGCGGTTTAACCGTTTCACAAGCAAGACTCACATCAAATAATACAGGCATATGATCAGAGAAAAAGGCGTCACAAATCTCCAGGTTAAGAACAGGCAAACCATAAGATACAACAAGATCAAGTGTGTGTCCGCGTTCCTGCGTTGGGCCAGACACAGACTGCACAAGATTAAAGGAATCAACAAGGTCTAAAAAGTCCTTTGCCATAGCTTTGTTGGGGCAACACACATGAATATTAAAATCCCCAACAATAAGAACATGATCATATTTTGGCATAATTTCAGCCAAGAAGTCCGAGAAATCGTTTAAAAATCCCTTATTGTATTTGGGAGGTCTATAGACCACAGCACACAGCACTGTACGAGAGCGACCAAGCTCGAACACGCTCAGTTCAAAGCTGCCGGGTGAGAATGTCAGTGAAAGCTGCTGGCATTTATAGTCACTCACGGCCGGTGATCACTTGTGTCATTGATTAATATTCCACTTATTACTTTCCATAACATTTGTGAATATGTTGTCAATGAGTGTAGCACTGTGTGATGTTATTCTGGTTGGTCGTGTGATTGTAGGATATAAACTGTTGCTATACATAGAATTAATAAATTCTGTAGTTGCATTGTGTTCTTGTGGGTTCAGCAAATCAATGTTAAAATCTCCACATACAAAGAGCATTTTCTTGCTGCTTGTGTAGTTATAAAGTTCAGCTAGCTTTTTCTCAAATGTGTCAATACATGATCCTGGTTTTCTATACACGCAGCTTATCAGAAGGTTTTTAGATGTTTTCATTTCAATTTCTACTGTTATGCATTCCATAATGTTGTCTATAGCGAAAGACATATTACTGACAGATCTACTTTTGTAACTTTTGTTAATATAAAGTGCAGTCCCCCCACCTTTAGAATGTGTCCTATTAGTAAAAGACATGTTGTATCCCTCGATTTCAACCATGTCAGCTTGCTCCTCACTAAGCCAGGTCTCTGATATTGCTAGGGCTGTAACTCGTTTCTCCAGTTGCCTTAAACAGTGTTTGATCTTAGATACATTTGAAATGAGGCTTCTGCTATTAAAATGTAATATTGATATTGATCCATCCATTATTCCATTTCTTTTGAGTTGATCTTCTGTGTAGTATTCACATTGGTTATGGATGTTTTTGTAGAAATTATTTTCAGGGTCAATATCCTTTTCAATGTCTTGTGATTTATGTTCCGTGTGTTTGAAACATTTCAAGTCCAGTTTTTCCTATTCAGCAGGTAAGTGGTTTTTGTCCAAGCTTATCATGGGTGTTCTTAGTGTGTTCATTTCGGTGTGTAGCTATTCAGTTAGGCCTACCTTATGTTGATTTTGATGTTTCATTCCTCAAACTGATCCAGCTCGGTGATTTCCCGGATAATGAGCACTTTCGCCATCTCTGCTGTTGATCCATTTAGTTTGATAAATATTTCACAATTTGTCGACCATGTTGCTTGAATCTTGTTTTGTTTAACTTAACTTGTGACAGGACTTCTGTAGCTATTCTCCAGCAATCAAGGTTTTTATTAAATACCTCCATCCCTCTCAAAAAACAACATAAATGAAAATAACCTTGCTGGATAGCTTAGAATGAAACAAACAAACTATCTTCCATGGCTGATAGCCGTTATTGATGTCACAGTAATGGCTACACCACAGACAAGTCCAGCGGGGCACAAGTTGAATCCATATAATGAAATTGTTATTTTATATATGTATATACATATATATATATATATATATATATATATATATATATATATATACAGAGTTGGGAGGGTTACTTTGTAAATATAATCAGTTACTGATTACTGAATACATGGCTCTGAAAGTAATCCGAATACAGATGGTTAGGCTACGTGTCTTAAAAAAGTAACGTATTCAGATTACTTTTAGATTACTTTCTTTTTCCATCACAGATGGGTATGTTTTGGTGAACAGGAGACACAAAAAGCAAAAGGAAACTGAACGTGTTTTTACTGTTGTAATGGCGTATCAAGAGCACAACTGAAACATAACATCTGAAACGACGTAACAACATAATACACTTTTTGGGGATGCAGTTTAAGATGTGAGGAGTGAGGGACACGGCTTAGTACGGGCGTGTCGCCTTCTGTCCTGCCAGTGTTGGCTTCAATCTTTCTTTATGTCTGTCTATCTCTACAGTATCTCTATCACTGTCTCGCTATCTATCTCTCTCTATAATCACAAACCAAGAAAGTTGTGACACTTCCGCTGGTTTATAAGCCTAGACAATGTAGGATAGAAATAAATATATATAGCAAGTATATATATATATATATTAGGGCTGTCAAACAATTTACATTTTTAATCAGATTAATCACAGCTTAAAAATTAATTAATCATGATTAATCACAGTTTTGGCACAATTCCGTTGTACAGACGGACGTTAACAGCAGCCCTGTCTGTGCACACGGAGACCGACTCTGTCGTCCGGTGATCTAACCGCCTTCTGGAAAAGCTTCACAAGTACGTCCGTACGCAAATGCGCTTTGTGACACAAGTGACGGTACGCATTTCAGATTACGCACATAACCTGCGTACCAGTTATGTGCACCCCTGTACTACAGCAAAAGTATTCTCCGTCGAGACTTCCTGCAACAACACCACGCCGTGATCTTGATTCTGATTGGCCAGAAGACATTATCAAAGATGTTCTATTGAGAAGACGATCACTACGTGACAAAAGTTTTCAAAACCGTTTCTGGTCTTCGGTATTTCCAGACAAGTGGCTACTGAAATCAATCTTACTGCTGTCTATGCAATTCTCGGCGCGAGTTGGCGGACTTTATTTTGCTTACTTTAACATCATTTTTCATGGTGGGGCTAAGCCATTTCTTGGTATGGGGGTGGCCTACCCCAGCCATACCCTGGCGTTGCCACTGGTGGGATGTATGGGGCGGGCCATTCTGCATGCGTTAAATGCGTTAAATATTTTAACGCAATTAATTAAAAAAATTAATTACCGCCGTTAACGCGATAATTTTGACAGCATTAATATATATTAGGGCTGTCAAGTTAACGCGTTAATAACGTGTTAACGCAAAAAAAAATTAACGCCACTAATTATTTTAACGCGATTAACGCATGTGTATTTTTTGTCCTCGGCCGCCCCGTAGTTTCAAAGCGCATCTAGTTTAAAATACCATCTACAAACTGATGCTGACAGCCCCGCTCCTGCCGCCCGCTTGCAGCAGACCACACTTCCACGCTCACCGGCAGGCACCGACTGGCCATTGGGAGGACCGGGAGGGTGTGTGTATGTGTGGCTCGAGCGAGAGAGAGACCTTACGTGCATTGTTGTTGTTAGCATCTGGTGCTAGCTAGCTGCGCTAACGGATATAAGGAGCTGAAAAACAGAGGAGCGACATTTCGCTACAACTGCGCCGAGCACTTGACTTTATGCAGGAAGCCAGACAGCGGGACATTGTACGAAAAGTCAGCACACTCAGCACGGATAGTGCGCAACATGATTGCAGCATCCAGGCAGCTCCCGTTCGAGCATATGCCTTGAGTTGCACATAGCTCCAACGATCCATCACACACACACACACACACACACACACACACACACACACACACACACACACACACACACACACACACACACACACACACACACACACACATATCTGTAATGTTCAGAGGTTGTTGTGTTTAATATTCATGAGAATATTTGTCATTGTTCAAATGATAATAAACATTAGCATAAAGCATATTTGTCCACTCATATGTTGATAAGAGTATTAAAAACTTGAAAAATATTCCTCTAAGGTACATTTAGAACAGATCAAAAATGTGCGATTAATCGCGATTAACTATGGACAATCATGCGATTAATCGCGATTAAATATTTTAATCAACTGACAGCCCTAATATATATATATATATATAAAATAACATTTTCATTATATGGATTCAACTTGTGGACCGCTGAACTTGTCTGTGGTTTAGCCGTTACTGTGACATCAATAACGGCTATCAGCCATGGAAGATAGTTTGTTTGTTTCATTCTAAGCTATCCAGCAAGGTTATTTTCATTTATGTTGTTTTTTTTCTGCACAGTGTAGAGCAGGGGTGGCCAACCAGTCAGAGGTTAAGAGCCACATTTTTTATAGTTTACTGCAAAGAGCCACATCAAACACACAGTCACTGATACCGCTGGTTTCAGTTTTTTGTTTTCTGGAGAAAAGATTTCAACCACGTCACTGATGCATTTTTGTGGCATTGGGATATATTTTTTAAATCCTCTGGAGCAGAGAGAGGAGCTGTGGATTATTGTTATTGATTAATGCATCAGTGTTTTTTGGGGTCAAACACACTAAACTCACAACTTAAAATGAAAGAGTTTAGTTTATTTAATAAAAGAGCACATGTTCAATGTGAAAAGTGACAGTAGTTATAGATTATTTGCAATATATATAATAATAATTATATATATTTTTTAAATATATATAACTCAGTTCGCTGGGCGCAGCGCCCCTCCAAGACAATGGTAGGGGAAACACTGGATAGTGTTTAATCAACGATAGGTTTTCCCCCCCTCAAAGGTGATTGGTTCACTGCATCACAGGTATTATTGTGATTGGCTCTTGGGCCACATCAAAATTAGACACGCTGTCATCCTCTCATACTGACACCTGACACCACACATACACAGGTAGGGAGAGCCAGGACGAAAGTAACACAGGACGAAAGTAACGGAACGATTTTATCCGAGCCCAAACAACTTTGACCGGCAAAATTACGTCAGAATGATCAGCATTCAATACTTAACAGACCTACTAAATATCAAGTTTAACTGTCAGGAGTAGCTAGTGTTGTCACGATACCAACATTTTAGTTTCGATACCAAGTCAAGAATTGCGATTCCGATTATTTTTCGATACTTTTCTTAGAAAAAGGGAAACAGTCTTAAATGTAATTATTGTGCTTTATTTCACACCAGAACCATAACCACAACACAAACTTTTAAACAATGAGAACAATAAATACAATAAATGACAAGAATTCGTATTAAATCAAATTAATACATTTCTTAAAGACAGGCCTCGTGGTGTCCGTAGGCTTGCCCTCACTGTCAGAGATATAGCTAAAATACTTCCAAATTTCTCTTTTTTGTCAACAAGCCGAGGCGCAGCGGCTGTAGCACTCCCACTTGCAGCCATGCTTCTCGTTTTCTCACATGCTCTGGCAGCTAGCGCGTGCACAAGAGATGGGAGGCACTTGAGCGTGCTTGAGAGGGGCGGGACTGCAGGCACGGCTGCAGGGAGTGGAAGCAGAGCGCTGAACACACACGGCTCTTATTAAACGGCGCTTTCTCATCGGAGTACTTCCCCCCGTCATTCTTAAAGTACCGATACTAATGAAACAGAGGAATAGTAACGTTTTTAACGGCAGGGTATCGCGGTACCTTTCAAGTATTGGTACACCGTGCAACACTAGTCAGGAGTCAGTGTCTCTCCTCCAAACTCACACATATACAATTCGATGTGAACTGAAGAGCCGCATGAAACTAGGCAAAGAGCCGCATGCGGCTCGAGAGCCGCGGGTTGGCCACCCCTGGTGTAGAGTCTTGTTGTGATGAGAGGGATGGAGGTATTTAATAAAAACCTTGCTCGCTGGAGAATAGCTACAGAAGTCCTGTCACAAGTTAATCGGAGAGGATCACAGCTGGCCACGGATCTGATGCTGCATTCGGGCTGTGAGTAAACAACTTGTGTCTTACTTTTAGGCTGTCTGGAGGTATGGACAGCTATCAAAGCTACTAAACATCACATTAACAACGATGTACAAATGAAAATCGGAGACAAATACATATTTTAAATGATTTATTCACGTTTGCAATGTTTTGAACAGACATCCCCAGTCACCTCATTGTCATTTTGTAGTCCTCGCTGTACGCGTCCGGATATCGGCATCGCATCCACAACCTCACACACTGGTACTGAATGTGCATCAAAGTGTTCCTATGGAGCCAAATACACCAAAAGATAAATGTAAACAACAGAAGAAGCGATCGAAATGTGTATTTCCTGGTTATTCGACAATGGCTCCTCAAAGTACACGCCCCATTCCTACCGTTATAGAACGTCACGAGTTTCCCGGTGTAACCAGTTAAACGGCAACACTGTCAGTTAAAGTGTTTCATAGTTAGCTTAGCTAAGCATCAACCTAGCACTGACATATATGGATGTTATGTGACAGTATTTCTGAGAAAAAGTCAGCTGAAATGGTGGCATAGTTGCCATTGCTTTACGGGTCGACAGCATGTTGGAACGTATTTGCAGCAGTAAATGTGGCTGTTTGGCCACTGACGTTGCCATAACAACACCTGCATTTCAATGTGCAACCTCTTTTTGTGACAGATTTCTGCATGAAATTATAATTATTCTGATTGATTCCTATTGACAGCTAGTTTCTATGTGAACATTATGAGATGGACAGCCAGCTAACAAGCTTTTTATACGAATATTTCAGATCAAAGCTAATCCAGTGTGGCTCCTGAAAGGGGGCAAGGGACACTATGCTCCCAAATATTAAGCCTTGACCCCCATCTTAAAATTGATATGATCAAAAAATTATCTGCATTGTCGGAGGCCTTTTTTCCTCATTATCATGTCAAATTGTACAGCTTTCCTTAGTGTTGAATGCAGAAAGATGACTATATTAGAGTATTAAGTGAAAATGACTTAAAGTGTTAAGTGAATATATTAAGTGAATTACTCAAACTGCATTTGTATAGGAATTATTCTGTCCTATTGGCAGATAACTACTCTTATTGATATCTACAAGAGGTTTCCAATGTAAATGTTACTATTTTCAATTGGTTAGTATTACATTTTGTGACAGTGTGGTGACACTCATTTGAATGAAGACAAATGTGTCTATTTTGAAATTCATTTATTTGACAGAGCTGGAAACTGATTGACTTACATACATGTTTGTGTTTACCTACACAGTCATCACAGATGAGCCAAACAGAGTGGAGGATGAAGAAATGAGAACAGGGGCCTGTACTACGAAGCTGGTTCAACCTAACCTGGATATGTTTGAGTTGGCCGGGTGGCCTAATCCAAAAGATACGCGCTCTCGCTAAACGGAACTACGACGCGGGTTATCAAGTGGATCGCTCAAGCCAGCCGTGTCCTATCTAGTTAGGTGCGCGTTCACATGAAAGGGTTGGTATTTGGAGCATTCGACCAATCACAAACATGGAGAAGCATACTGACAGCGCAGCGTCATACTTCCTGAATGAAAAGTCAACTATAATATTAGACATATGAAGAAGTTAAACTTTAAACATCCATGACTTATACACTTTATCCAGGATCAAAGCCACATAGCTGCACCTGCAAGGTGAATACAGGTTTATGATATCACTGCCCCGTCTAAAACACGAGTGGATCTGACTTTAATTACATTTGTCTCGAGTGTTTCGTCAACTTAATGTGTTGCTTAAAATAATACTTCTGCATACAGTATGTGACACTGTGAGTGTTGCACGGCCAGATACGGCTCAGTTGACTCAGATAAGAAAATATATGATACATTATGAAGTGATATGTCGCGGACTGTACTTAATGTTACTCTGATCCAGTTACTTATGTTGTGGCAGATATTTAAGTAAGCTTTCTTAACGATAATGTTATAACAGTCAGATTGCTCTGAAGATGGGAGGTGATATTCTATTAATGTTCACGTTCACACACAGTCGGTGATTTTTGCCGGCCTTCTTTCCTGCAACGGCAGCTTTTCTGTATTTCCTTTCTCCTGTAATATGACTTGATCGCTTTAAACTCCGCACACTGAGCTCTGATTGGTCAGCAGGCAGTGCTTTCACTGAGTTGAGCTCTTAGCCGCTAAGCATAAGTTACCATGGAGATATAGCCTGCTAAAAAGAGAACCAGCTTCGTAGGACCGGAAAGCCGGAGTTTTCCCTGAATTTAGCCGGCTAAGCGAAAATCCTGCTTCGTAGTATACCCCCCAGGAGAAAGGGACACACAAGAAGGAGATACAACAGACAAGAACGACAATGGAGACAACAATGAACAGGAACACCAGAACGGACAAGAGTCAATGGGTAACATGACTGATTTAGGGACTGCAGATACAGGGCCAAGGCAAGTGAGACATCACTGCTTTCCATCCAGCATGTTTGGCCAGCAAAAGAGATCGCTTCAACCGCAAACAGCAAGTGATGAGGGAAGCTGCAAGAGATGAGGGAAACAACAAGAGATGAAGGAAGCAGCAAGTGATGAGGGATTATTATTTCCTCCTTCCATCCCTTTTTTCTGTTTAATCTGATTACTAACAACTTCTAATAATCTGACATAATTTATGATTTAATTGGAAAATGAAGTGTTTTTAAATAATAAACCCATTTCTGATTCTGATTCTTAGATTTTTTTTTACATATGGGTGTTGAGAGATGTATCCATATCTCTTAATGTTGCTCTCAAAGTGCACAAGATTGATGCTTTGAACTTCAATATTTAAAAAAAATCTTCCTGGGGGACCCCAGAGGAGGTGAGTTCCCCCCAAAATAGCACTTTATCTCTGCTTATGTAACTCCGGTGTAGTGTCCCCTCGGCAATAGATCACTCAGAGCTGATTACTTTCCTGCATTTCAATGGACAGCATATAAAAAGGACACTTAAGAGATCCTCACATGCTATCTCTTTTACAAAATAAGTGTCCAGTCAACAACAAAACATCAGTGATCGTATAGTGGTAGTATATTTTTCACAAGCAATGTGAAACATTAAACTTATACAAACTGGTGTACAAAACTCACATACCTGCGTTGATCTACTGGAGTGTCTACCAGGGTTCGTACGGTCATTGAAAACCTGGAAAAGTCATGGAAATTAAAAATGCAAATTCCAGGCCCTGGAAAAGTTATGGAAAACAATATTTTTCCTAAAGTTTTGGAAAAGTCAAATGTAACCAAAGTTGTGTCGAATTTAATTTACATTTGTATCTAATCGCCGAAATAATCTGCGGCCGCGAGCTGTTATGTGCCATCATGACGCGCATGGTGTTATTTTTTAATATATGAAGCGCGAGCTGTGTGCCCGAGTCTTCCTGCCTGTCGGGCCGGCTGAACTCTGCTGCTCCAGGATGAGGGTCAGCTACATTATCTACGGTGCGTTCGTTAACTGTGCGGAGTCACTGTGGCACAGACTGAGCCGCTGGTGAACAGCTGTTAGAACGGGCCGTTCAGGTGTTCAGAGCAGAGCGGCAGAGCGTGATGTGCACTGAAAAGTTTTTTTCTGTCGCAATATTATTTAAGGAATCGTTGAGCTAGCTAGCTCGCTAGCATACATTCTCACTATCTGCTAACGTTAGCTTTAGCCTTCGTTTTTTCTAATATTTTTTTTCATAGGCTATAAACAGAGGTGGTATAAGTATAGATATGGTGCTAGAGTAAAAGTAGAAGTACTCAGATATTGTACTTTAGTAGAAGTACTCAGATATTGTACTTAATAAAAGTAGAAGTACTCAGGTCTTGTTCTTGAGTAAAAGTAGAAGTACTCAGATATTGTACTTGAGTAAAAGTAGAAGTACTCAGATCTTGTTCTTGAGTAAAAGTAGAAGTACTCAGATATTGTACTTGAGTAAAAGTAGAAGTACTCAGATCTTGTACTTGAGTAAAAGTAGAAGTACTCTGATCTTGTACTTGAGTAAAAGTAGAAGTACTCAAGATCTTGTTCTTGAGTAAAAGTAGAAGTACTCAGATCTTGTTCTTGAGTAAAAGTAGAAGTACTCAGATCTTGTTCTTGAGTAAAAGTAGAAGTACTCAGATATTGTACCTGAGTAAAAGTAGAAGTACCAGAGTGTAGGAATACTCTGTTACAGTAAAAGTCCTGTATTCAAAATGCTCCTCAAGTAAAAGTAGAAAAGTATTCTCATCAAAATATAGTGAAAGTAGCGACAGTAAAAGTAGTCATGGTGCAGATTGGTCCATTTCAGAATAATATATATGATATGTTTTATAATGATTGATCATTGATCGAGGCCATCCATCAGCAGCTCCTGGTGACTGGCCCTTCCCCCCCTACCTGCACCTCAGCCACCTGGTAACGCACCCCAAGCGCCGCGCCTCTCCCACTCCAACCTCTCCTCCTTCTCCCCTGTGGATGCTCTCCAAGTGGCCAAACTGGTCAGCTCGGCCAAGACCTCCACCTGCTCCCTGGACCCCATGCCCACAGCCCTGGTCAAGGACTGCCTACCCACCCTCTGTCCCTACATGGTGGTCATCATCAACGCTTCTCTGGCTTCTGGTATAGTCCCCACCAGCTTCAAACTGGCCTCAGTCACCCCCATACTCAAAAAACCTGGCCTGGACCCCGACGACCTCCAGAACCACCGGCCGATCTCCAACCTTCCCTTCCTCAGCAAAACTCTGGAAAGAGTGGTCGCCGGCCAACTCCATCTGTACATGTCCAACCATGAGCTCTATGAGCCCTTCCAATCCGGCTTCAGACAGCAACACAGCACTGAGACCGCCCTCATCAAGATCACCAACGATCTCCTCATTGCTGCTGACTCTGGCAGCCTCAGCATCCTCATCCTCCTGGACCTCTCTGCAGCATTTGACACCATCTCTCACAACATCCTCCTCACCCGCCTCTCAGACCTCCTGGGTGTCACTGGCACAGCGCTGTCCTGGTTGACTTCCTACCTTCACAACAGGAAACAGTTTGTCTCCATCAGTGGCTCAAACTCACCCCGGCCCCAGTCCACCACGGTGTACCCCAGGGCTCTGTGCTTGGCCCCCTCCTGTTCACCATTTACATGCTCCCCCTCGGTCAGATCATCCGACATCATGGACTCAATTTCCACTGCTACGCTGATGATACCCAACTGTATCTCAGCACCACTCCATCCTCCCAGCTCCCCCCTCAGTCTCTCATCAACTGCCTGCATGACATCAAAACATGGATGTCTTCCAACTATCTCAAACTGAACAGCAGGAAAACAGAGCTCATGGTTGTGGCACCCAAGGCCCTGCTCCAGAAGGTTGGTGACTTCGTCCTTGAGGTTGACGGCTGCTCCATCTCCCCATCTCCTGAAGCCCGCAACCTGGGTGTCATCCTTGATTCCACCCTTTCCTTCCATTCCCACGTCAAGTCTGTGACCAAGTCGGCATTTTTCCACCTGAGGAACATTGCCAGACTCCGACCGTCACTCTCGGAGTCGGTTGCCGAAACCCTGGTGCATGCATTTGTCACCACACGCTTGGACTACTGCAATGGTGTCCTGTTCGGGGTTCCCAACAAAACCCTGGACAGGCTCCAGTATGTCCAAAACTGTGCTGCTAGGGTCCTCACACACACAAAGCCGTGGCAGCACATCACTCCCACCCTCATCCACCTACACTGGTTGCCGGTCAAGTCCCGCATCACCTACAAAATCCTCCTCCTCACCTACAAGTCCCTCCATGCCCTTGCCCCCCAGTACCTATCGGACATCCTTCACCCACATGCCCCACCCCGGAACCTGCGGTCCTCAGACTCCGGCCTGCTTACCACCCCCCGCACCAAACTGCGAACCTTCGGGGACAGAGCCTTCAGCGTGGCAGCCCCCACCCTCTGGAACGCTCTCCCTGCGGAGATTCGCAACATCCCCACACTCGATGCCTTCAAAGGGGCCCTCAAGACCCATCTGTTTGCCAAGGCTTTCGGCCCCTAAATCGATCTGTTGTTTTGTCTGTCTGACTTTTGTTTTGTTATGTTTGTTTTTGCCCTATTACTTGTAAAGCGACCTTGGGTCCCTTGAAAGGCGCTATATAAATCCAAGTTATTATTATTATTATTATTATGAAAGTGTTCTCAAAGCTGGTAAAAGTGCAGCTAGTTTGAATGACTTTGTATACTGCAGGGTAGCTTGTGGATTTACTCCAGGTGGAACTAAAGTCTGATTTAACACTTGATTATATTTCACATCATTCATCCACATCTGTAGTAGGGTAGAAGTACACCATTTACCTCTGAATTGTAGAGGAGAAGAAGAACAAAGTAGCAAAACATTGAAATACTTAATAAAGTACAAGTATCTCAACATTTTACCCACGTATAGTACTTGTTGAGTTTATGAACTTAGTTACTTTACACCACTGGCTATAAAGATAGAAAGACTACGCCTTGAACAGAGGCATGAAAATACATTTTGAAAATGCTCAACAGTGCTGCCAAAATGAAAAACTTTTATATATTTCTATTAGATGTGACTCTTTAGCATTTCTGTTATTATTGACACTGCTGCTTTAGTTGTTCTGACTGCTAAAATCCTCTGTTATTCCTAAACCGATATTCTGTGGGGCGGGGGGCTCGGATCCTTGTCACCTTTCTGTTCCATGTTAAAATAAACCATTTTCAGTGGTAATCTTTTTTGGTCATGGAATATGAGGTAAAGGTAATTGAGAAGTCATGGAAAAGTCATTGAAAATCATTGGTGACAAAGTGTATGAACCCTGGTCTACTCTTTCTTCTCCACATCTCTTGTCCACCATCAGAGATTGCAAACATTTCAGTAACAGTTAGAGGTATGGGACAAACAACTTGTTCGCTGGGCATGTCAAAAACCTCCCTGCTTTGATCAAGACTTTAGGGAGCCTTTCAGCCCCTCTAGCAAAGGGATTGGAAAGCAAGCTTTGAAAATGCAGTACCATCTACAGTACATGCTTGTCATGTTCCAAACACTGCTCTCAACCACTCAGGGCCTGCACAAATACCTGCAGAAAGAAACAATTGACTTGGTGCAGGCAGTGGATTACAAAACAGCAGTTGAGAACACACTGAAAAGTTACCAAAGTAACGAGAAAGCACATGAGGTCTATGACAAGACCAAGGCCCTGTGCAATGATCTTGATATTCCCGAAACTGTGACACAGAGGAAGAAGCGTAGAAACATGGCAGACTTTGTAGTTGAGGCATCATGTGGAGCAATGTGAAACATTAAACATAAATAAACTGGTGTACAAAACTCACATACCTGCATTTCAATGGACAGCATAAAAGGACACGTGAGCTGGGTTCTGTTGGAGAAATAGCACCATGCTGCTCACATTAGTTTATTAGCTCAGATTAGCTATTGATGATCACGTTGATAAATCATATAAAACAAATAGCCAATCACACAAAAAACATGTTGCTGTGACTGTGAGCATTAAACAATTAACATTAAACTAAACAAACACAACAGTACGTTATTGTCCTTATAAAATAAAAACATACATTTTGTCCACCGACATAATACAAGCACCTTACCCTCAAGAGATCCTCACGTGCTATGAGAATCTCCCACAATCCATTGCCGTAACAAAGCTAATGCAGGCACACGTTTGTGACACCAGATGGCGCAATTGTGTATGTGCGTGTGGGGAGTCTTGCAGTAGAATATTCGACTGTAGCGCCGCCACTGTGGGCTAAGCCCCGAATGTTTCCAGGTCCAGGCGACGCCCCTGATGAACACAATCTTTAGGGAGGTTCAGTTGCGGACTCTTTATTCCATTCATGCTAGCATACAGTCAACTTGATTTTACCACACATTAAGCGGATTCCGGGGAAGGGGTATTTCAAAAATAAAAGCCTAAGTCGAGAAGTCAATCAACATTATAGTTCAGTTGTTAGGATTTTTTGTATGGGCTCCATATTGAATGACGATAAGCATGGCGCCTGTTTTCTCAGTTACTTCATCAGATGTGTTAAGAGATTACCTCCTTCTTGCTTCTGAATATGCATAAAGCAAGGCTGTGAACATTCTCTCCTTCAGATAGCCTTATCTGAAAGAGGCTTCTGGAGCCTACTTCTCTGCAAACAACCTACCTGGTTATGTCTTTCTGATGGACAGTTTGATTACCGGCTCTCGTCAGGTAAAAGGAGCCATTTAGGGTCAGCAGCTCCGAGTTGGTTGGGCTGCAACAAGTCCTCCAACTCATATGACCAAATAGGTAGATTGGTCAAGCGATTATTTATTTATTACCAGTGGCGATTCTAGAGTCTGTGGGGGCCTTAGGCAAAAATTCACTGGGGGCCCCTCGAACCAGCTTTCATCACCTCAGTGGCGCCCCAACACACTCTCTCTTAACGGAACCACTGTCTTTAATAATTCCTGCCCGGGGCCTGTTTAATACCGGGGATCTGTACCCATCCCTACATGGGGAGAGGCGCAGCATATTGCTAAGGACTAAATACGATGGAGAGTTCTCATCTCAGCCTTATTACCCATAGGGGATGAAGTAAGTAAAGTAAAGTAAGTAAATAAAGAGGCCGCCGCTCCAGGGTCTGGTTCTGCTGTGCGTTTTCGTGATGTAACGGTCAAACATTGCGGAATTCCTCCACGGGATGCCATTGTCATTGTACATCACTCAACCCGCAAAATACACACACTCAGTACATAGCTAGACCCGCAAATTCGCAGGCCAGGAAATCGCGGGCATAGCTGTAGCTACGTAGGCTACTGTGTGCTAAATGTTTTCTGCGTGTGTTTCTATTGACAAGGAGGTTAAATGTGTGCTACACAAAACGTGCAGTCAGTTTCATTTTCATCGCCGTTCGTAATAGAGTTAGCAGGTTATTTTTATTTTAACTGTCTTCCCAAATTTGTCCAAAATAATTTTTTTCCTCCCGACCCTATTTTTTTCGGCCCCGGGACGACGGGACGTCCTTAAGCTCGAGCCCTGAGTGCCTTTTCAGTGGGGCAAGATATAGCAAATATGTGTGCCTATCCTGCTATTTGTGTTTATTCTTTTAATCACACAGCGTTGAAAAAAAAGAAATTGGCCTACATAACTGTCAGTTGCAGCCCAGCATTATTATACTACTACAAACAGTATATTTTTAAAACATTTTAAAATAACCATCTTGAACAGCTACAACATTAAAATATTTCTAGGCAGATTGTGGACAGTAACAAAGTACATTTACTTAAAGATCCCATGTCAAAAAAAAAACCCAGTTCTGGGAAATGCACAGAGGCGAGTAGACGTGTGTCCTGACAGCTCCGAGATTAGTGACTTCAAAATACTTTCCCATTGTGCAGTTTGGCTCACTAATAGTATGTAACAACTCATAAGGTACTTATAAATTATTCTAGCTCAATTATTTAGATTTTTAACCGGCCAAAATGACTACTACTTGATCTAAACAAGACCTCGCAAAAGGAGGCCTCAAACCCTCACTCCTTCCTAACTCGGCTAGCGCTGCTACTGTTGACGCTGCTGGGGACACCCTAGATGCCTCGCGGCTACAGTCAATGATGGAATCTCTCAAGAATGACATATTCAGGAAAATTGATGCATCGGCCGCGAGTCTGCACTCTGAAATATTATCTGTGAGACAAGAACTGAAGAGCTCAGTTGAACCACTTCAGCGCGCAGTAGAGGCACACAAAGCCACGATCCGAGATCTGGAGCAAGCTGCCACTGACCACAACACTCGGATAGACAAGCTGGAAGCTACAGTTGACATGCTAACTTCACAAGGGAAACGCTTGGATGACAAATGTGAGGATCTTGAGGGCAGGTCGCGGAGGAATAATTTGCGTGTGATGGGTATTCCGGAGGGACTGGAGGGAGCCCGTGCCACTGATTTCGTCGCGCAGTTGCTCCGGGACTTGCTCAAGCTGGACGAGAAGCCTCTACTCGACCGTGTCCATCGGACCCTGCGAGAGAGACCCAAGGAGGGGACCTTACCTCGGCCCTTTGTTGTAAGGGTACACTTCTTTCATATCCGGAGCCAGATCCTGCAGCCGGCTGGTGAATCCTCTCCTCTTCTCTACAACGGCAAGAGGATCTCCATTTTCCCGGACTATACGTCCTCCGTTGCCAAGAAGCGAGCTGCTTTTGTCCCAGTTAAACGTACTCTACATTCCTACCCAAATGTGAAGTTTGGTCTCCTCTTCCCGGCAACTCTCAAAATTACCATGCCGAATGGAACGTCACACAGGTTTGAGGATCCTACGGTGGCCACTGACTTTGTTTATAAGAACTGTAAATAGACTGCCTAACCTACAGTGGGTCTGTTTAAAAACAGTTATGATGGTCGTTCATTCTTCAGCTGGAGATCGCTAGAGTTTGTTGACAATATTGTGGACTACATTTCCCAAGTGCCTTGCCCGTTCCACGTGACCGAGCTCTGATAAATAATAAAAATACAATTAAGAGAATATATACTAGCATTAGTGTTTATTTTTGTACTACATATTGGGCCATTACGGATACCTCTTTACTCTGGTTGTTAGTTCAATTATGGTAACTTATACACAGTGGTTTGTACAATGTACATTTATTAATTCTTAATATGACTTTATCTCAGGTAGCGCAATTGTGTCTCTAAGGCTACCTTGGAGCGTTTAGGTTTAGGCCTAGTTATTAGTTTGGGTTTTGCACGTGGCATCTCGTTTGGAGAGATTGCTGTGCTGGGGTGGGCTGGGGAGCTGGGTTCTGTATGTTTCATGTTCTTGTCTTGTATGTTTTATGTTTTATTTTTCATTTTTATTGTATTCATCATTGCACTTTTTTTTGTTGGTTGTGCTGCCGGCCCTTCATATTTCCGTTTTATCTTTAAATGGTCCAGCCCAGGTTAATTCAACCCCATGATGGGAGCGCCCTTAAGTTTACTAGTTGGAATTGCAGGGGACTGAACTCCCCAGTTAAGCGCACCAGGGTCATGCGCCACTTTCAATATTTGGGTGCTCAAGTGATTTATCTTCAAGAAACACACTTCAAACCATCTGTTTTTTCTAGACTTATGAATGGATGGATAGGACATGCTTACTATTCATCATTTAACAGCAAGTCTAGAGGAGTTGCTATCTTGATACACAAATCAGTTCCCTTTGCTTTTACTCGGATGGTTTCTGATCCGAATGGCAGATACCTGATTGTTATTGGCATGATATATGACACCCCTGTTCTACTTGTGAATGTGTAAGCCACGAACTGGGATGATGTGAATTTTATTCGGCAGCTCTTTTCTAACCTTCCTGACATGTCCTCACACTTCCTTATCTTAGGTGGTGACTTTAATTGTTGGCTTAGCCCACAGCTGGACCGCTCCTCCAAGAAGACTGTTACGCCTTCGGGGTCTGCTAAGACAATTAGAGACTTCATGAGTGAGTTTGCAATAACGGATCCTTGGCGCTTCTTTAACCCCACCGGTAAAGCATACTCCTTTTTTTCTCATGTTCACCATACGTTTACTCGGATAGACTACTTTATGGTAGATGACAGACTTCTCCCTTCCATGAGCTCCTGTTCATATGAAACTACAGTTATTTCGGATCATGCCCCTGTCGTAATGAGTATCAGATGTAAGGGTTCTGTACGCACGCAAACCCCATGGCGTTTAAATACGCATTTGCTTTCGGATGAACATTTTACAGAGCTGATTTCCAACCAAATTGACATATTTCTTAGCATTAACAAGACTCCGGACATTTCTGCATCTGTGTTATGGGAGACATTGAAAGCTTATATTAGAGGGCAAATTATTTCCTATGTTAGCCATGAGAGGAAACAGAAAAGAGAGAGATTAACTGAACTAACGAGGCGTATTGCTCAACTGGATGACCTCTATTCCGTTTCACCAACTCCAGATGTGTATAAGGAACGCCTCATTCTTCAATCGGAATTTAATACGCTGACCGCAGACCAGGCTGCTGCACTTCTTGTTAAGGCTAGAAGTAATTATTACAACAGGGTGACAAAGCTGGCAGATTACTGGCGCATCAATTATGACTTAATGTTGCCTCTTACCAGATTCCCAGAATCCAAACATCCTCAGACATTACGATCGATCCCCAAAGAATTAATGATGAGTTTAGAGACTATTATACTTCGTTATACACATCTGAAACCAGCTCAGACACGCAGGATTTGAACAAATTTTTTACCACCCTCGAAGTCCCTTTGATACATCCTGATATGACTGAGGATTTGGAGAAGCCAGTAACTGCTGTCGAACTCTCCATTGCTATTGCATCGATGCAAGGCGGAAAATCTCCGGGGCCGGACGGTTATCCACTGGAATTTTACAAGAAGTTTCAACAGAAATTAGCCCCTGTTTTGATAGATATGTTTAGTGAATCGTTTAACTCTACTAGTTTACCCCCAACGCTTAATCAGGCCTCTATCTCCCTCATTTTAAAAAGGAATAAGGATCCCCTTGCATGCTCCTCCTACCGACCAATCAGCTTGTTAAATGTGGATTTTAAATTACTGTCTAAAATGCTCGCTTTACGTTTGGAAACCGTGTTACCAACCATTATATCTCCCGATCAAACTGGCTTCATCAAAAATAGGCATTCATTTTTTAACTTAAGACGACTTTTTAACACAATCTACCAGCCTTCCGCAAATTCTGTACCTGAAGCTGTGATATCTTTAGATGCAGAAAAGGCATTTGATCGTGTAGAGTGGAGGTATCTTTTTCACACCTTGGAGAAATTTGGCTTTGGAAAGAACTTTACCTCATGGTATATGAGGCTATTGTACTCCTCTCCCCTAGCTTCAGTGAGAACGAATAATACGCACTCTGAATATTTCCCTCTCCACCGCTCCACCAGGCAGGGTTGTCCCTTGAGCCCTCTCTTATTTGTCTTAGCTATTGAGCCCCTCTCCATCGCTCTTCGTTGTGACCCCCGCATTAGAGGTATTTTCAGAAATGGGGTAGAACAGAGAGCTTCTCTTTACGCGGATGACCTTCTTCTTTATGTCTCTAATTTATCTGTGTCTGTCCCTGCAGCTCTCTCTATCCTTAGCTCATTTGATGCTGTATCCGGTTACAAACTCAATTTAAGTAAAAGCGAATTGTTCCCTTTAAATAGAGCGGCGCGTGAGTTCCCTCTACATAGTCTACCATTTAAAATTGCACTACACAGCTTCACTTACCTCGGGATCCAGGTGACCGATACATTTAAAGATCTTTATAAAGCTAATTTTGCCCCCCTTTTGTCCCGCGTACAGGAAGACTTCGACCGCTGGTCAGTGTTAAATCTGTCTCTGGTTGCCCGAATTAATTCTATAAAGATGAATATACTCCCCAAATTTCTATATTTATTTCAATGTGTGCCCATTTTCCTCCCTCAAACTTTTTTTCGTAAAACTGACACTATTATTTCTAACTTTATTTGGAACAAGAAAACCCCAAGGATACGCAAGCAATTTTTACAGAGACCAAAGGCGCGGGGTGGACTTGCTCTGCCGAATTTGAGGTTCTATTATTGGGCTACACTCTGAGAATAATACAGTCCTGGCTGCAGTTTGACTCACAGCACTGTCAGCCTGTTTGGCTTGAAATGGAGGCTGCTTCCTGTAGTCCAGTATCTCTTTCAGAATTGGCTCACTCTCTCATTAAGACCCCCTCCTCTGCTTACACTAACAATTTAATTGTCAAAGCAACCTTGAACATTTGGAATCAGTTCAGACATTTCTTTGATCTCCAAACATACTCTACACTAGCCCCTTTAACTGCAAACCATGTTTTTCCTCCATCCTTAGTAGATGGCGCATTTACTATTTGGTTTAACCAAGGCGTTAAAACATTCAAAGACCTTTATATTCACAACACATTTGCCTCTTTCCAACAGCTATCTGATAAATGTGCACTACCTAGGCAACATTTCTTCAGGTATCTACAGATTCGCAGTTTTGTTAATAATAGATTTCCTCAGTTTCCGAATCACCCAACTGATTCGCCGCTAGACACATTCCTTAGGCCGTTATCTACTCTGAAGGGAATGATGACGTGTATTTACGCTCAGATTTATTCTCTTCGTTTGGTTACCCTGAACTCCATTAAATCTCTTTGGGAAACAGATCTTGGGAAGGAGATTTCAGAAGAACTTTGGGAAAAAGCTCTTGCTAATGTACACAAATCTTCTATTTGTGCTAGACATGGACTGATTCAGTGCAAAGTAGTACATCGCACACACTTCACTAAGCTCAGGCTCTCTAAAATATATAAGGAAGTGGACCCAACTTGTGACAGATGTAGCCAAGCACCGGCGAGTCACGCACACATGTTCTGGTCTTGTCCGGTCTTACACTCTTATTGGACTGACATCTTTAGATCACTGTCAGAAATGACTGGAAAACCTGTCGCTCCTAATGCTATGACCGCACTGTTTGGTGTAACCCCACCCACATGGCCACTCTCTTCTCTGGAGACAGCCTTCATAGCCTTTGTTACCTTACTAGCCAGACGCCTGATATTGCTCATGTGGAAGTCTCCAACATCCCCTTCACACACCTCGTGGTTAAAAGAAGTCCTAAATTCAGCCAAACTCGAGAAAATAAGGTGCATACTGAGGGGCTCCTTGGGGAAATTCCACAAGATGTGGAACACCTTCTACAAGTATATACGGGAGCTGGACATGCCGGATGTCTCTGTACAATAGGGTGGTGGACCTGCGGTGTTAAACTGTGATTAGTGGGCGGCTGACTGACCAACAAGTGCTGTGTTTTTATTTTATTTGATATATTTGGTCTTTTTGTTCCATTTATACACATTATTTGATTTTTAAATTGCATTATGGTATTAATAATGGACTTAGACTCAGCCTTTAGATTCTGACTTTGTTTTTTTGTTTTTGTCCTGTCGCAGTCCATTTTTTGTTTTGTTTTATTTCTTTTTTTGTTTTGTCTTTGTTTTTTATCCTGTCGGACTCTAATCACACTGTCATCCTAACTTGTTTGCCAACTGCTATTGCGTTGTCTGTCTGGCTGTTTGTTGATACAAAACTTAAATAAAAAGTTTTAAAAAAAAGGATCCCATGTCATGGCCATTTCTACTTGTTACTTGTTACTACTTGTTACTAGAATAGATTTATATTGTGCAATTTTCCAAACTCACATTGGTTTCTCATACAGCATCTCTGTATAGTATGTGTATTCACTCTCTGTCCTAAACGGCTTGTTGGAGCTTCTGCCCCCCCCTCCCTGTGAGCCCAGTGTGCTCTGATTGGTCGCGACGTGAGAGGCTCGCAGCTGCGAGGAGCAGACAGGCTTCCGTGTCGGCGATACAGCTAGAACAAGCGAAACTCATCCTGAGCACACACAAACACTCACAGCCGAAGTAAAAACAATAAGTGTGGCTTGATATTGAGTAAGAAAAGGGTTTATAACGCTGTGAGCATGGGTCTGCGGAAAGCATGGGTCTGCGGAGAGCATTTCTCCGCGATCCCAACTTAGAAGTCCGAAAAACGTTTACCCATTTAAACAGTCGTCATAGATACCTTGTTTGTTTTAAACATCATAAATACACAAACAACAATGAATACTTACAGGTTGTGTACCCGAATCTCCCGCTGGTCCAAACAAAGTAGGAACAGCATCGTTCTTCAGTGCCCTACGCTGTACATATCCGGCATGAATCGCTGAAAGGTTTGTGAAGCTTTGTTTCGTGAAATGCTGGCAGAGGGTGTGGCCTCTGGGTATCCCCACATCAGAGTGCCCAGGAAGTAAACAATGGAAAATGAGAAATCTCCAACGAGGCGTTCTGGGGCAACATAGACAGGTCTTTTCTGTGTTAGAGTTGTACTCGCTACAGGGTGTACTTTGAGGGTTTTTGACTCTGCAGACCGTTTAAAAACCTTCATAACACACAAGGGGACAGGTAATAACCGGAAAAGCATGACATGAGACCTTTAAGTACTGTACTGCTCCACTCTCATTCAGGCAAATAGTGTTTCGTTAAGCTGTCGCTTCGACATGACGGTGTGGGACACACCAATCTGAGTAGGGCGACAGGACGCTCATCGACGGCCAGACATCTATCGACGGCCGAAATCGGCTTGGTGTGTCAGGGCCTATAGGTCGTAATAAGCGCTTGAACAATCGACCTATTTGGTCGTTTTTTGCAGGAGGACAGGCTGTTGGGCAGAGGCTCTGTCAGAACGGCGTCTCAGCAAAGGTCAACTTCCAATACTTCTTTAGTGTCTGTCTTACATCATAAAGTTCTACAGACATTTGTCCTAAATACAAAGAATTGAGCATTAATAATGATGTGTTCTATTCCCTCCTCAGGTGGTGGGTCTGCTCCCAGCATTAAGTCCTGCTGGATGAAGCCTGAGACCCAGTATCTTGTCATTGAGCTGAATAGTAAATTAACTAGAAAACAGAAGTACCAGCTGTACACAAACTTCACCGGAGAACTAGCTGATGACTTGGCAGGCTTCTATCGGAGTGAATATGAAGAAGATGGGGTCCGAAAGTAAGTTTTCTATTTCCTGTCTGGCATTATCTATAGATCAGTATGGGTTATTTCAAATGTCAACATTGTGTTCAGAATGTTTTTTATCCTTCTCAGGATCGTTGCCACCTCTCAGATGCATCCGACTCATGCCAGAAAGACCTTCCCTTGTTTTGATGAACCAGCTTTAAAAGCTGTTTTCCATATAACTCTCATCCACCCCCCTGGAACTGTAGCCCTGTCCAATGGCAAGGAAATAGGTCAGTGCAGTCTCCATGTATAGAAAACAGCATCCACAGTTACAATGATCAATCATGATATTGCATGCATAGATAGATATATGCCTGTCTGAGAAAAGCCTATCCCCATAATACTGTTTATATTCATTTTGAATGGATACATCTTACGATGCTCATTAAAGGCAGGGGTGCCCCCGCCGCCCCCCTTCAGGGTTCTCTGAAGGCCAAGGTTTTTCTTGGGTTGGATAGTTTTTGGTACTTTAATGACGTGGCAATTTATGGTAAACAAGAAACATTTTCTTTGGCAATCTCTATGATTTCCATAGAAAAGGAGCAAAGAGAGCTGCTGTCAGAGAAATCCAGACCTAAAGTTAACAGAAGGATTTACAAAATGTAAATGTTATCTTTCCTCACATTGCTATATGAATAATTGCAGTCATTAGAGTCTGTTGAACTATGTTTTTGTGTATTTCAGACATTGTTAACATCACCATTGGTGGAGCATCTGTGACACACACTAAGTTCGAGCCCACCGAGATCATGTCCACCTATTTACTGGCCATCGTTATCTCTGACTACACACACATCAGCGCTGCACAAGGACACACTCTGGTAACTGTGACCTCATTTTCCATTTTCATCACATGTATGCAGTGGTTAAGGTTCAAGGTTCTTTATTTGTTAAACGAACATAGCTGCAGTGTAGTTATGTCAATGAAAATCTTGTGTCACAGGCTTCTCCAACAGTGCAACGCAAGACTAGGGTTGGGAACCGAAACTCGGTTCCAGATGAGAACCGATAAGAAAATTCCGGGTACCGGGTACCCGTACAAAATACATCATTTCAGTTTTGCTTAACGGTTCCTAAACGCGGTAGACCCTGTATTCCACCGGGTCCGTCGGCGCCGTGGTGACCCGGTGGAATACAGGGTCGGACTGGCCATCTATGTGTTCTGGAGAACCACAGAACGGCCGGTCGTCAGCGGGTCGTTGACGGCCGGCTCGATACGCTGCGGCCGGCACCGCCCTTAATTTTTTTAAACGGCATCATGTAAGTTGCGCTGAGGACGACAGAGGTCCACAGTTGCCCCGCAGCGAGGCTCCCTCCGCCCTCCAGTAGACAGTTCACGAGCTCAGTCACATCATAACACCAAAGAAGGATCGCGGTAAACGCTCTAAAGTGAGGCTCCACTATACTAAAAAAGAAAAAGACAAGGCACAGTGTAATGCCTGTTAATAGCTTTCAGTTAAAATAAAGCACAGCTATAGTGCAATACATTTGTATTGCATGTATATTTTTTATTTGTAAAAAATTCAGTTAAAGCTTAAAAGAATAAAGATATTTTTGTTATCTAAACGTTTGACCTCTTTCTTTTACAATTTTAGAATCGAAACGGGGAATCGATAAGAACCGGAATCGTTAAGCAGAACCGGAATCGGAATCGATACATTTCAAACAATACCCATCCCTACACAAAACACAGATAAACAGAAAAATATAGTGCAAGTAAATAGTAAATACAAAAAGAAAAATTGTTTAAAAAAGTGAAATAGTGAAATAGTGCAATACGAGTCTTTATGCAAGTCATTGAAATATGATATATTAGGTAAATAGATAAATAATTTGTAAGTAGCAGCCAGATGAATATTGTGGATGTTGTTTCAACAGTTTAGGTGTTTAACAGTCTGTGGGATGAAACTGTCTCTGAATCTGGTGGTTTTTTTCCGGATGCTGCGGTAACGCCTGCCAGACGGCAGCAGACAGAACAGTTTGTGGTTGGGGTGATGGGGGTCTTTTATAATCCGGAGGGATTTCTTCCTGAGGCGCTGGGAGTAAAGGTCCTCCATGGATGGCAGCTCCGTCCTGGTGATGTTCTGTGCAGTTTTCACCACCCTCTGTAAAGCCTTACGATTGAGGGCGGTGCAGCTGCTGTACCAGGCCGTGATGCAGACAGTCAGGATACTCTCTATGGTGCACCTGTAGAAGGTCAGGATCCTCTCTATGGTGCACCTGTAGAAGGTCAGGATACTCTCTATGGTGCACCTGTAGAAGGTCAGGATCCTCTCTATGGTGCACCTGTAGAAGTTGCAGAGTATCCTGGAGTCCATGTTGAACCTCCTCAGCCTGCGGAGGAAGAAGAGCCGCTGTCAAGCTGTTTTGGTGATGGTGGTGGTGTGAAGAGTCCATCTCAGGTCCTCAGTGATGTGGACACCGAGGAACCTGAAGCTGCTGACTCTCTCCACCGTAGTCCCATTGATGGTGATGGGGGTGTGTCCCTCTCTATGCTGCTTCCTGTAATCCATAATCAGCTCCTTGGTTTTGCTGACGTTGAGATGGAGGTTGTTATCCTGGCACCAAGATGTCAGTTTTCCGACCTCCTCTCTCTACACCGTCTCGTTGCCGTTGGTGATCTGGCCGATGACGGTCGTGTCGTCAGCAAACTTCACGATGGTGTTGGAGCTGTGTGTGGCCACGCAGTCGTGTGTGAACAGGGAGTAGAGGAGAGGGCTGAGCACATAGCCTTGAGGGGCTCCGGTGTTGAGGATCTTGTTGGAGGATGTGATGTTTCCCACCCGCACTGCCTGAGGTCTGCCTGTCAGGAAGTTCAGGATCCAGTCACAGAGGGCGCTGTTGAGCCCGAGGTCCCTGAGCTTGATGGCCAGCTTGGAGGGCACAATGGTGTTGAAGGCTGAACTGTAGTCAATGAACAGCATTCTCACATAAGTGTTCCTCTGATCCAGGTGTGAGAGGGCAGTGTGGATGGTGAGGGCTATGGCGTCGTCTGTGGACCTGTTTGCTCTGTAAGCAAACTGCAGGGAGTCCAGAGAGTCAGGGAGGGAGGAGGTGATGAAGGTTTTGACTAACTCAAAGCACTTCATAATGATGGAGGTGAGTGCTACTGGGCGGTAGTCGTTGAGGCTGGTGATTATTGTCTTTTTGGGGACAGGAACGATGGTGGAGTGTTTGAAACATGTGGGGACTACAGACTGCAGCAGGGACCTGTTGAAGATGTCTGTGAACTATGGATGTGCATCTCCATCACTGAGGCCGATGCAATGTGCATCTCAATACGTTGCCAACGAAACAATACATTAACGATACATTTGAAACACCAGGCGATGCGATACGATTCACACCTGTTACAATACAGTTCGATACGATTTGATTCAACATTATGCGATTCGGGGCGATACGATTCAATACGATGCAAAATAATGATACTTCAATATGGTACGACAGAGGATTTTTGTTTTATTCCTCATATGCAGCAAATCATACATTAACAAAACAGTGCTTTACATATTTGGTTCTCTCTACTTGTACTGCACATCCCTTCATGCTGTTTACTTTTTACCTTAAACTCTCCAGAGTACAGTACAATTGTATAACACCTCACAGTTAAACAATTTAAGGATGCATTGCCCATGATTAACAATGTGCAAATAACAACTACCATAGTGCAATGCCCATACAGCTGCTATTATTGGCAGTCACAGGCTGCTGTAAACTAAACACCACTCTCTCTGACAGAACACCTCACTGAGTGATTTAACTCATATGTCTAACTTTCAGGTTTCTCTTTTCAGATGCAGACCCCATGTTGTCTCTTTATGTGCGTTGCTAAGTTCCTCGCACTACTTGTATACTTTAAAGCGGCACGGCATCGTTTACAATTTGCGAGCGATTTTTCAAGTTGACCGTCTTTCTTGAAAAATCCGAAGTGTTGCCAAACGTTTGATTTGTAGGTATTTTTCGGTGCGCTGTGTTTCTTTCTCCTCGACTTCCATGTGTGTTAACTGAGACTCTCGGCCTCCGTAGTGGGAAGCAAAGATCAAAGATCGTCTCTGCTGAGTGCTTACAGGATTAGGGGATATTATATGAATTAATCGGTAACAAAACGATTCAAAGATGCTACAATCGATGCATCAATCCAAACTGTAGCCGATGTGCACTCTTTCAACCGGTGCACTCGCATCTTGCACGTTTATGCCGGTGCACCGATGTGAATCGGTGAATCTTAACATCCCTACTGTGAACACCTCTGCCTGCTGAACTGCACACACCCTGAGAACACGGCCAGGGATGCCATCAGGTCCAGGAGCCTTGTGTGGGTTAACCCTTTTAAAGGATTTACACACATCTGCCCTGTTTAAAACAAAAGGGCAGGGCTCCTGGTCCTTCTGTGCACCCACAGCCTGGGCTGTGTTGTTGTCGGCGAGCGGCGGAATATACAAACATGTTGTAATCACAACAGATGTAAATTCTCTTGGCAGGTGAAAAGCCCGGCATGTGAAAAGCCCGGCATCAGTGGTGGGCAAGTTACTTCCAAAATGTAATACAGTACATATTACTTATTACTGTCTTTTTTAAAGGGGACCTATCATGCAAAATGCACCTTTGTACGTCTTTTATACATGAATATGTGTCCCCGGTGTGTCAGGGAACTCACCAAGTGTCAGAAAACACAACCCTCTCTCTTTTCCTCCATACCCAAATCTCTTAAAACGGGGCTACAACGGATCTGATACAGACTGATCCAAATTTGAAAATAATGTGACGTCAGTGACGAGGAGCTCCGCCTATATGGCCAACTCTACACCAATCAGGGGAATGGAAGGTTGCCGTGGCATGGTAACAGCATGGTAACATGATGCTCGTAACTCAGCCCCCTCCTTTGCAGGGGGGTGTGGTCAGCTGCAGCTCATGCAAAGACAGGGTGGAGGAGAGAAAAATAGAGCGAAGCTTCAAATAAAACTTGGAGCTAGGCGCGTCTGAAGCTCGACCAACAACCAATCACATGAATCTCCCGCCCCTGACACACAAGCAGCGGTTTGATTGGCTAGAGCTTGTACTGGCATATGATTTTATTGGCTGGCGCTGGCTACTCCGGAGACGGACCGCGATGCTACCCACAATTCAGTTCGGCGAAAAGCGAGGCAACGTGACGTCACCCCATTCAAAGTGAATGGGCAGACGCGTTGGAAATCGTTTTTGAAGCTGTCGAAGCTGTAGTGTGGACGGACCGTGTAGGCCAGTGGTGGCCAACCAGTCAGAGGTTAAGAGCCACATTTTTTCTATGTTACTGCAAAGAGCCACATCAGACAGTTTTTTGTTTTCTGGAGACAAGATTTCAACCACGTCACTGATGCATTTTTGTGGCATTGAGATATATATTTTTTAAATCCTCTCGAGCAGCTGTGGATTATTGTTATTGATTAATGCATCGGTGTTTCTTAGGGTCAAAAACACTAAACTCACAACTTAAAATGAAAGCGTTTAGTTTATTTAATAAAAGAGCACATGTTCAATGTGAAAAGTGACAGTAGTTATAGATTATTTGCAATTTGGTGCTATATTTAAAAAAAAAAAAATTATATATATTTTTTAAACACCTTGAATTCCAGGGGGGGCGCGGGGCTCCGTTGGCGGGGCGCAGCGCCCCTCCAAGACAATAGTAGGGGAAACACTGGATAGTGTTTAATCAACGATTAAAAGGTCAGAGGTGAATGGTTCACTGCATCGCAGGTATTATTGTGATTGGCTCTTGGGCCACATCAAAATTAGACACGCTGTCATCCTCTCATACTGACACCTGACACCACCCAAACACACGTAGGGAGAGCTGGGACGAAAGTAACACGGGACGAAAGTAACGGTGCGATTTTATCCGAGCCCAAATAACTTTGACCGGCCAAATTACGTCAGAATTATCAGCATTCAATACTTAACAGATCTACTAAATATCAGGTTTAACTGTCAGGAGTAGTGTTGTCACGATACCAACATTTTGGTTTCGATACCAAGTCAAGAATTGCGATTCCGATTCTTTTTCGATACTTTTCTTAAAAAAAGGGAAATAGTCTTAAATGTAATTATTTTGCTTTATTTGAAACCATAACCATAACAGAAACTTTTAAACAATGAGAACAATAAATAATATAAATGACAAGAATTCGTATTAAATCAAATTAATACATTTCTTACAGACAGGCCTCGTGGTGTCCGTAGGCTTGCCCTCACTGTCAGAGATATAGCTAAAATACTTCAAAATTTCGCTTCTGGCTTGTTATTGTCAACAAGCCGAGGCGCAGCGGCAGTTGCACTCCCACTTGCAGCCATGCTTCTCGTTTTCTCACATGCTCTGGCAGCTAGCGCGTGCACGAGAGAGGGGAGGCACTTGAGCGTGCTTGAGAGGGACGGGACTGCAGGCACGGCTGCAGTGCAGGGAGTGCAAGCAGAGCGCTGAACACAAACGGCGCTTTCTCACCGGAGTACTTTCCCCCCCGTCAAGTACCGATACTAATGAAACGGAAGAATCGTAATGTTTTTAACGGCAGGGTATCGCGGTACCTTTCAATTATCGGTACACCGTGCAACACTAGTCAGGAGTCAGTGTCTCTCCCCCAAACTCACACATAGGCTATACAATTCGCTATGAACTGAAGAGCCGCATGAAACTAGGCAAAGAGCCGCATGCGGCTCGAGAGCCGCGGGTTGGCCAGCCCTGGTGTAGGCTACTAACAAATGTAGGAACAAACACAGTAGTGGTGGCTTAAAGCCCACCTCCGCTCCGCGCCGTCCGTTAGATGAGCCTGGTCAGATTTAATAAAAGAAGTTCAAAACACCGGCATAAAAGTTATAACAATAATCTGATTTTAATGGTAAAAAACACAATACGAAATACAGAGTGCCCTGTAACAGAGCACTCCGGGCTCCCCGCTCTACTGCCGTGCAATACAGATATCGGGACCAGCCAGTCAGAAACAGAGGGCATTTTGCATGAATAAACAACTGTATATATAGACATATTTGGGGCGGAGTTGTGTTTGGCTCTTCCGTCCCATTTTACTGCTAAGCGAATCAGAGAGTCCGTGTGGAGGAGTTGGGTCGGTTGCTCACACAAAACTAGGGCCACCAGGGTGGGTGGAGGGGGTCAGGAGGACGGGTTTGGGCTGACAACCCAGGAGCACCGCGGAGGACCCGGAAGGGGTCTCGGGCGGACGGCCCGGGGGCAAGGCAGAAGCCGAGAAAGGGGACTCGGGCGGACAGCCCGGGGGCAAGACAGAGTCCAAGGTGGGGGTTATGGAGGGGCGAAGGCCACCGCGGGCGAACTCAGGGGGCCGAGCATGAGGGCGAGGGCCGCGGCTGGGAAAGTCAAGGGGCCGGGCTCGAGGGCAAAGGCCGTGGCCCTCAGGGGGCCGGGCTCGAGGGCGAAGGCCGTGGCCCTCAGGGGGCCGGGTTCGAGGGCGAAGAATGCGGCTCACAGGGGGCCGGGCTCGAGGGTGAAGACCGCGGCTCTCAGGGGGCCGCGATCGAGGGTGAAGACTGCGGCTCTCAGAGGGCCGGGCTCGAGGGCGAAGACCGCGACTCTCAGGGGGCCGGGCTCGAGGGCGAAGACCAGACAGCTCCGGAGGCCGGGCAGAAAAGCGCTGACGGGCAGCGCCGAAGGCCGGGCAGGACCCGGTGTCGGCCGGACAGGAACCGGAGCTGGTGGGACAGACCTCGGCAGGATCCCCCACGAAAGAGGACCAGGACACGGGATTGGCAGGACCCCCGGCAGGAGAGTAGTCGGCGGAACCCCCAACGGGACAGGACATAGGGTTGGCAGGACCCCCGGCAGGAGAGTAGTCGGCGGGACCTCCAACGGGACTGGACATAGGGTTGGCAGGACCCCCGGCAGGGGAGTAGTCGGCGGGACCCCTAACGGGACAGAACATGGAGTTGGCAGGACCCCCGGCAGAAGAGTAGTCGGCGGGGCCTCCAACGGCACAGGACACAGGGTTGGCAGGACCCCCGGCAGAGGAGCAGGAACAGCACATAGGGTTGGCAGGACCCCCGGCAGGAGAGTAGTCGGCGGGACCCCCAACGGGACAAGACATGGAGTTGGCAGGACCCCCAGCGGAACCCCCAGCGGAACCTCCAACGGCACTTCAGTAGGGACTTGAATTGGGACTAGAGATGGGACTAGAGAAGGGACTAGAGGAGAGACTTGAGAACGGACTTGAGAAAGGAATTGAGTAGGGCCTAGAGAAGTGACCTGAGGAGGGACTAGGGAAGGGACTAGAGAAGGGACTAGAGGGGGAACTCGAGAAGAGACTAGAGAGGGGACTTGAGTTAGGACTCGAGAAAAGACTAGAGAAGGGACCAGAGATGGGACAAGAGATGGGACTATGGCAGCTGGGGCAAGAGTCAGAATCATGGCTGTAAGGTCCGGTTCTGAAGCCGGAAACATGGCTGCTGGGGCTAGGGCCGGAGCCGGAACCATGGCTGCCGGTGCTGGAATCCAGGCCTTGCGTTTCCTTCCATGCTGCCTTGAAGCCTTGTGGAGGCTCAGAGTTCCTCCAAAAGCCAGACGAGACCCAGCGAAAGGGTCCTTGAAAGGAGCCTTGTTGGGAACTGTGGCCGGCAGGGGGCTAACATGCCAGGGGCTAGCAGGCCGGGAAACAGGTTTGACTTCAAAGCTACCGAAAAAGTCCTCCACCCACTCGGGAAGTAACTCCTTTAACCAGGGCCTTGAGGTTACTTCTTGGCGTGCCGTTGAGATAATGGACTGCCTCTCTTCACTACTGGAGGCATGTCGACAGTCGTTTTTAAAGCACATTAGGTTGTACGACACATCGTACAGGCTGTCTGCTGGGTCCATCTTTTGGTTGGTTGGTTCTGTTACGGTGAGTGAAGCAGGCAGGACCCAAATGCAGAAAAAACTGAAAATACCTTTATTTCAAGGATATGGCACACGGACAATCAGAACACTCCCCGGTGAACACAGTCACAGACAAACGACGAACCAACACTGAACACAGGAAGAGACTAAATACAGGGAGACGAGAAACAGCTGGGGCAGGGGAGGAGAAACACAAGGGCCACAGGTGAACACAATCAGACAACTAGACACACCAGGGAAACTAACGACAGGAGGAAAAACACAGGGAAAAGGACCAGACAATATACCAAGAGGAAAACATGACAGGGAGAACAGCAAAACAAGACATACAAAACGTGACATAACACAATAATCGTAACAACTTTTCCCCGAGTTAGCAGTTCGGTCCTGGCGGAAAATAGTGAGTCCGTCAGGTACGATGGCGGAGTCCGGGATAGCGGGGTTTAGCCAAGTCTCGTGAGAATGAACACGTTACAGTTCTTAATGTCCCGTTGAAAAGCAATCCGACTTCTGAGTTCATTTAGCTTATTTTCAATCGATTGAACATTAGCCAGAAGAATACTCGGAAGAGGGGCTCGGTTTCCTCGTTTTCTCAGTCTGACTAGCAGCGGGACCCATGCTTGGTCTTCTTCTTGCGTCTCTCAGGTAGGACAGCAACAGGTAGCCATGGTAGATCTCCATTGTCTGTCGGTGGGCTATTGTCCACAAGGTTTCTGATGTGAATAAGTTCCTCTTGTATAGCAGAGTTGGTGCGGTCGGCTTGCATGTTGCGAACCATGTTAAAAGCAGACGGCAAAAAGTAAATAAACACTGAAAAAATACGAAAAAGGCAAAGTTGGAGAGGAGCCAAAAGACAATGCGGCCATCTTCACTGGCGCATTTTCATTTAAGCTGAAACAGTCCCATTTTATAGCAGACAACATGACCTGTAATATACACGTGTACCCTAAATATTAACAGTAGATAGATACATAGATAGATAGATAAAGTATTATCCCAACTTGGAAATTAAGAGTATAATATATCCTGTGAGGATTACATTGCATTTTTAGCTAAGACAAGTCTATTTATGTTATTCTTCTGCTAATGTATATAGCCCTGATTCATTTTGTAACAAAAAGAACAAAAGCATTTGTAAGGCGATCAAAAATATATATGCAGTGAGACGACATGAATAGATGTCTGACAGAGTAAAAGAAGAACTCATGATGCTCCCTGAGAAAATTCTCTGTTAAAGCCAAAGGATATAGATTATAGTTCAGGCAGCACCTAACCTGCATTTTCACGACAAATTCATCAGAAACATGAAATAAACCAAACATGCAGACATCAGAAACTCTCTAACAGCTAAGTTGGTCCACAGGGCAAAGCGTAGCTTACATGTTTTTTGGTTTATCTTCTCGAGAGCATGAATCAGCCTCACAAACGTGTGTGAGTGTTTACAATCCTCAGTACTCTGGAGCAAAGTGAAGAACAGTCGATGGACAGAGAAGCAGATAAACCTCTGCAAGACTTCATATACATGTTTGCACTCTTACTGTTAATATAACATGATCATAAAGCACTTTGATGTGGTTCACTGACTGTTGATTACTTGTTACTATATTACTCTGAACTTCAGTCAACCTTTATGCATGATAACCAGTGGTGGAAAGTACATTTACTCAAGTATTGTGCTAAATTACTTTTTTTTACATATTTGTACTTTACTTGAGCATTTCCATTTAATACTACTTTATACTTATACTCCACTACATTTAAAAGGGGAATATTGTACTTTTTACTCTACATTTATTTTAACACTCACAGTTACTAGTTACATATAAAAACACATGATATGCTGATATGGTATAATGCAGTAGTACTTATATATAATAACCATAATAATATAATAGTGTGAAAAGAGAACTTTTACTTTTGTTACTTGATGTACATTTAGCTGATAATACTTCCATACTTGTATACTTATTCTGAAATCGGTCATTGTGCAGAAGGAATACTTTACTTTTTACTTGAGGTATATTTTTATCTAGTACTTTTGTCTTTTTACTTACCACAGATGTGGATGAATGATGTGAAATATATCTACTGTTAAATCAGACTTTAGTTCCACCTGGAGTAAATCCACAAGCTATCTGCAGTATACAAAGTCATTCAAACTAGCTGCACCTTTACCACTTTCATGATTATAATCATTATAAAACATATCATATATATTATTCTGAAATGGACCAGTCTGCACAATGACTACTTTTACATTTGGTACTTTAACTATATTTTGATGATTTTCTACTTTGTAACATTTTCAATGCAGGACTTTTACTGTAACAGAGCGTTCCTACACTCTGGTACTTCTACTTTTACTCAAGTACAAGATCTGAGTACTTCTCCCTCCTCTGAAAGGATCTGAGTACTTCTTCCAACTGTGATTATAACACATAACACACATGAGGTTTGCTGCTGTGTGTTCAGATCCGTATCTGGGCTCGCAGGGAGGCGATGGAGCAGGGTCAGGGGAGCTACGCCCTGAACGTGACCAGACCGGTGCTGGACTTCTTCCAGTCCTACTTCAACATCTCCTACCCTCTGAGCAAGTCTGGTAAGATGCTTTTAAAGTATAATCATGACTCAAAGGGGGGAAAGAGGGCACTTAAAACTGATGACATTCCCATAAGCCTCAGCTGTGCTGTATGTTCAATGTGTCAGCGATGGGGAAAATCAGGACCCACATGCAGGATGTGGAGAAGCGGATTTCAAACAAAAAGCGAGCTTTATTTAACAAAAAAGCTGTTGACCATGAAGAAACAAGAATACATCCAAAAACTGGTAGCATCCAAGAAAAAACTGACAGGAACAAACAGAGGTGGAAGGAGGACATGAAAGACGACGATCCGACAAGGAGCACAGGGGAAGACAAGACTAAATACACAGAAGGGTAATCACAGGACAAGACACAGCTGGGCAGGGGAGGCAGAAACACAAGGGCAACAGGAGAACACAATCAGACAATCAGACACAGGAGGGCAAACACAGGAGGAAAGACAAAACACAGGAGGTGTTTCTCAATGTCGAGGAAGGCTGCTCCAGAGCCACTATTTCAGGGATGCTACGTCATCGAGTCCCGCCGAAGGACTGTTCTAATGACCAGGACGCTTCGAATTCTACCGAGGCCGGCGTCCTTCGTTGCGGGACATTTCGAGGTTGCACATGTGTATCCTTCGCGCTCTTAAAATCCCCACAATCCACGGACCAATTTCTAAATATTTGGCGGAAATCGCGCTCCATTTAAAGAGCCTGTGACACGAGTTTCCCCCATCATCCAAACCCATCAATTTGAGTAAATATTGTCCCCTTGAAAACCGTTACTGAACTGATTTTGGATATTTGTACTTTGATAACCATTAATCTGCCCTTCAATGTTGACCATTTTCTGGATCTTCTCGGGGATTCTTCAAGTCCCGCCAAATTATGTGTGACGTCATTGTGGGCCAAGCGCTCCGGCTGCACCGTTCAGGATCCGAGCATCTGCATGTAAACGCACGTTGGCGCACACAGCAGCAAGCTCAGACAGTGATGACAGTTTAATTTTGAACGTGTCTGAGAGCTCATATGAGGCTGAAGGATCGGTTTATGTTGTATCTGTTAGAAGTTTAGGAATCAGGTGCGTCAATATGGGCGATCATACGGTCATGTAGCCAGTGGTGGAATGGGACTAATGGGACTCTCGACCGGCCCACTTCGGTACCGCTAGTAAATTGTCAACGGGGGGAGTGGAGGATGTGCTAGTGACATATCCGACCGGCCCACTTCGGTACCAGCCCATCGGGATTCGTCCTGATGGCCAGTCCGCCACTGCACCCAGCCCAGCCCACGTAAACTGTCAACGGGGGGAGCGTCGCTGCGGGGAAACGGTGGACCTAGTGTCCCGATCGGAGTGGGAATAATAATAATAATAATAATCATCATAATCCGTGCATTTTATCCATTAGTTTCCCCAACATTGTGGTAAAAAAAACACACGTTTAATCCATGTTGGTGTACTACAACTACAAAAAGCATCGGTTTGTTTTTTCATCAGGATATGCAGACCGGCTCCAACAAACGATTTTTAATCATCGTCACGATCATTTATTTTAATGTATCATATGTTCGCCGAATTGACATGAAAGCACTAATAAATGTAGTTCAATCCACTTGAGTTTACAACTACAAAAATAATCGATTTGTTTTTATATCACATCCGACAGGAGGAAATGCAGCTGCTCTCACTACCGATTTTTAATCCTAATCATCACATTCACCCCGATCATTTATGTTTATGTTCGACGAATTGACATGAAAGCACTGACAAATATGAATATACTGTAGTCAACTTCATTAAAACGTTATTAACGTGCCTAAACTCAGTAATTCACCATTTCTACGCATAACAACACATTTTGACCGTTTGGCTCTCTCGCCGCACAGTGAAGCGTTCCCGCATTGACGTCACTTCCGGCTTCCCCCAAAACTTCCAAATTCCCCGCGATGTTTGAAATTATTGATATTTATCGGAACGGTGTCGCACCTTCTTTTTTAAGATGACGGTTCGAGATTACTATTAGCCCAATATTTCATTGCACAACAGTTGTTGGGAGGCTGTCACAGGCTATTTAAGGCGGGGCCTCGCATATGACTCACACCTGCACACCTGTTAGCCTGTTCCACCATTCTTCGTTTTTACGAGTCAGGTCCTTCAGAAGCGAGGCAAGAATCCTTCCTAGCCTTAGCTGCTAAACTAAGCTGTGAACATGATGCACCTTTCTTTCCCCACCAGTAGGCTATTTCTCCCCCTCAAAGTGATGTTGAAGGATTGTCGCCATCAACCTATTATCGCAATTTTTGCAACTCTTTTAGCTTAATAGAGCTAGATTGCAATATGCATTAGTTTAGTGGGAATGCTGTTAACAGCATTCCAACTATCTGTTCTTCTACGCACGAAATTCTTTATTGTTATTATTCCACCCGTTATTTTGCTGGTCTTCTTCTCCCACATTCCACATCGCAGAAACTCTGTTCAAACATCAAAACGTTCAGCTCGGTCGGGAATCGAGTGCTATTACTTTTCTCATTCATAACTTTCATAATTCCAGAGATACATCCCATAATTCATCACATTTTTAACTATTGAAGTTAATGGAGAAAATCTTCAGACTTGAACAATCTTCATGCGACTTCAACTGCTAACTGTTCATTCATACTTTCACTCAGAAACCTCATTCCAACTTTAAAATGTTACACATCTTTCTGACATTATTCATGTAAAACAACTTTTAAATCTGATTCTTTTAGAGATATTAACATTTGTTCAGACCTTGTTTTAGAGCTTTTCTTCACATTTTAACATTAACTAGAGTGCGTGATGTCACAGCTAGAGGGTAGGAAATCTTGAAATTTGCCTTCATGTAATTTTTTTAAACTGCCATAATTCCCAAACCCTACATTCCTGAGACATCATTTATCATGTCAAACGTAGGAAAACATTGCGTAGCTTGAAAAATGACAAATAATTAAACAAAAAATAATTAAACAAAATGCCTCATGAGGGCATGAAGTGACAAAAACTTTCAACATGCCTCCACTAAAGCCCATTGTAATTTCATGCTGATATTTCCTCACGGCAGCAGCCGCACACCTTTAGTTAATCTGCCAAAAAGGCCACATTATTGACCCGAAAGTACACAAAAAGCACACTTCAGATACTCAAGGTCCTTGAGATGCTTCACGTTTCGAAATTTCACAGATATCTGTTACGGTTCTTCCACAAAACGTTCACATGTAAGAGGTTTATCTGTCATTCAGAACAATGGAAACCTTTGATCTCTGCACACCTCGTTAGCTCAAATATAAACACCTGTGTCATGGAACACGATGATGTCATCACTCCAACTGACATGCTCAGAGCAGCAGACTTCAGATAAAGGTTAATGGTCCTGCCCTCAACAGCTCTACGTCAATTATGGGGTGTCATCATATGCCGTTTCCTCACCATAAAAGACGATGTCGCTATACATTAACTCCTTTGAAAATGTTCAAAAAGTGCTCAAACTTCACGTGTGCTAACAGTCCAGCCGTGAACACATCTACGGGACAGTTTTTAGATTTCTTCAAATGCCATTGCCATACTAAAATTCTTCACTTTCTTCTTACACATTACATTTCAGCATAGCAATTCAGCGTCAGCTTTTCAGCATAAAGCATTCCCACTAGCAATTTCTTCAGGAATTGCATTCTCTAGTTTGTGTTTGCTTTGCTGTTTTTCTCTAAATGTTGTTTAATTATGCACTTAATTTGGATGGGAATCTAATGTGTGATCAATCTGCTGAGTAGGCTAATTATTTTTCAAAAGCTCGCAAATGTAATGAAAGTGAAACTTAATCTGTTTTTTTTTACAGTGGATTACAGAAGTAGTTACAAAAAACTTGTAAAATTTACAAATTAAAAAAGAAAGAAAAGATGAAGAAGACAAATAAATAAAGGAAAAGAAAAGAGACAATAAGAGGGGAGAATGAAGTTTCTTTTGCTATTGTATTATGTTAAATTGTTCCATTGTTGAGGAGTGTCTAGGTACAGAGGAACCAGCCCTGGATAAACTGCAGGCTAATTCTTCAATCTAGAACAGGTTAATCCCATGAAGCAAGCCACATGTTGACGTTTTTTTGTGGATTTAAGTGTTGTTGATCAATCAATCCAACATACCATACCTTGATTTTGAAATTCTTTCCAGAGACCTCAGCTGCCGTCCCAGTACAACAGATTTGTTGCATGTTGTTTCTCTGTTTTATTGTAATAAGTTATAGTTGTGATGCAGCGACGTGTGATCAGTCCCTTTAACCTGCTGTAAACCTGCTCTCTGCAGATCAAATCGCCCTGCCAGACTTCTTCTTTGGTGCGATGGAGAACTGGGGTTTAGTGACGTACAGAGAAAGCAACCTCCTCTATGACCCTGTGACCTCCTCCAACAGAAACAAAGAGACGACTGCCACCATCATTGCTCATGAACTAGCACACATGGTGAATACGTTTTACAATGTCATTTTAAATGGTATCTTTAGATTGATGATGATCCAAATCCGGTGTGTGATACTCATTTTAGTTCAGGGGCCGCATACAGCCAAATGTGATCTCATGTGGGCCGGACCAGTTATATCTTAGCATAATAAATAACGAAAACTCCAAATGATCCCCTTTGTTGAGTGCAAAAATGTACATTGAGACATTTTTCATTTTTAATAAACTACCTTATAAGAAAACATTACGAACACTAATGCGCTCGGCGGGGGCTTTTTTTTTTCGACACTGTGTCTCAGGGCATCTTAATATTTAAGAACCTATTAATGTGTTATACCAGATTAACGGGAAGAATCTCAGCTAACTGACGATACAAACCATTTTTACCAATACAAAACACAAGTCTCATAAGAAGCATCTAAATGACTCCTGAGCGAAAAATGCTAACGCACTTTGGCACAGAACTCAAGATAAAAGATACCCTTATTACTTATCGTAGCTGCACATACAAGATATCCGACTAAAGCTGAGGTTCCACAGATTATTTAGGTATATATATCATCACTGAGAGATCCGAGCTCGCGACAGGGGAAGCAAACACAGACATCACAACACGTACCTTTACGTAGCTTTTACGGGAGATCGTCTCACCGTAGCTGTCAATCTGATCAAAATACTTCAATGGCATTAAAACGAGAAAAAACGCGGCTGAATAGGTTAATCCATAGGTTGATAATGTTTCTGTGGAATAATTTTTTTTAATTTATAATCCATAATTCCTTTTTTATGTAAAGATTGGAGAGTAAAAGTTAGCTGCTAATGGTAGCCACCAGAGTTATCGCAGATTCCGGTTTTGGCTATGCGTCAGTCTCACACACACACATGACCAAATAAGGAGTATGTGGGAGTTCCCCTCGATTTCATTGGCTCTGACGGTTAGAAAGAGATGTCAATCAGCAAAATCAAGCAAGGGGGCCCAGAGATAGGTCAAATCCACCCAAATGACCCCAGAAGTGGCTTTTTTTTGCTAAATCTCTCTAAAAAGGTCAAATTTCACTTGTTTTGCATCAATCTTGATACAAGGTGCTTATTATATGTTGTAGTTTGGATTCCTAAAGCTTTTAGTCTACCATCCCATCATTCAAGGGTGGTTTTCACTATAAGTAATTTTTTGTTTTTTGGAGGGACACAATCATTTACATTTTTTTACTGTGTTCAATCTGAATTTACTTTAAAATAAAAACATCTATATTGATTCTGACACTTCTACATCCAACTCACAGGTATAACCTTGCTTTGAGAAAAAAGATTATTAATTTAACCCTTTTAGAAGTGAAGATATGGTCATTTGTTCTCGTAATGTCATTTTCAACCTGAAAAACAGGCTCAGGGCTCAACAAACAATATTATGCCTCTGCTTTTAGTCATCGGTATATGGAACAATATAGTTTTTCACTTTATGATCAAAACAACTTTTTTACATCCATTTCCACAACTGTGTAGTAATCGTGAACACCTGAACCGTCACGGGACCATTAAAACTAATATGGGAACTATTAAGGAGGAACATTAACTTATCCCCCTGCCTTGTAAATGACAACTATTTGTACATACAAAATACATAAAAGTTGTGAAAATGCAATTAATGTCTTTAGACTTTGCAAGGTCATCCCGTGGGCCGGTTTTGTCCCGCGGGCCATATGTTTGACACCCCTGATGTAAATAAATGTAATGTGTGTGCAGTGGTTTGGTAACCTGGTGACTTTGCGCTGGTGGAATGAGGTGTGGCTGAACGAGGGCTTTGCTTCCTACGTGTCGTACCTGGGAGCGGACCATGCTGAGCCGGCATGGAACGTGGTGAGAACACAAATCTTATCTTACTCCTTCTGCCGTAATAACAACAAATATATACTTATCTGCTGTGGTGGAAGGTAACTAAGTACATTTACTCAAGTACTGTGCTTAAGTACACATTTCAGATACTTGTACTTTACATGAGTAACTACTTACTGTGCCACTACATACTTCAACTCTGCTACAATTCAAATACATACTACATTTACTTTATATAACCAGGTTTGTAAACACAAACTTATGAAGAACTTTTAAAATACGTTTGGATATAAATTAAACTATCCACATTATAATTAAGTAGAGCTAAAACAACTAGAGACGGAAAATTCATTGGCTGATGTTAAAGTAATTTTTTGGGAGAAAAAACATTTCATAGTAAAAGTAGAAACAACATATATTTGCTGTTTTTACTTTTAATTTGTTTCATTCATTTTTTTTGCGATGTGTACTTTTACTCCTTATACTTGAAGTACATTTTTCCTGGTCATACTTACATACTTTTACTTAAGTCCCTTTTTGATAGTACTTTAACGTAATTTTACAGTGAAGTATCATTACTTTTACTTAAGTATTGGATCCGGAAACTTTCCCACCTCGGCCTTTCTGTCAACTTTGCACATGATATGAAATGTTACACTTTGCTGTCCGTCTCTGATCTCCAGAAAGACTTGATCGTCCTGGATGACGTCCACAGGGTGTTTGCGGTGGACGCCCTGACTTCCTCTCATCCTCTGTCCTCTAAAGAAGACAGTGTTATCCTGCCGGGCCAGATCTCTGAGCAGTTTGATACCATCTCATACAGCAAGGTACACACACACAGGCAACATATCTTTACATGAACTTTAAATCGTATCAGAAACAAGACATTATTGAGGGTATATCGCCTCATAACTTATGAGGCGATATACCTCACCTCTAGTGAGGGGCCCTTTGTATGTTTTTCTATATGTGGACCTCAGTGAAATTTTGTTGGACTTCCCTGGCCTAAGATAACAGGAATGGGTTTTTTCAGTATTGTGATTAAATCAATTGAAACAAGTTACTGAAACAAATTCTGTTACTAAAACCAATACCAACACATATTAAGAAATAAAAACAACAATTGGCTACGTGAATAATGTATTTATTAGACCAAACTGAATTTAGGTTAATGGTGAAGTAACTAAACTAAAATTGTAACTAAGTAATTGACACAAATTCAGTTTTTAAAACAATAACCAATAATGGTATTTGATGTCTTTTTACTGAGCTGAAAAGTTAAAATCTTGAACACTGACTTTGTCTCCTTTTTTCCAGCATTAAATGTGCCTCTCACTGAATAACCGGCCCTAGCACGGCCCCCCCAGTCAAATTGAAAGCTGGTGTAAGCTCATTGATTGACAGAGAGACTGACAGTGTGTCCTGTGTGTGTGTCCTATGTGTGTGTCCTCAGGGTGCAGCAGTGTTGAGGATGTTGTCTGATTTCCTCTCAGAGCCGGTCTTTGTCCAGGGACTCAGTGTATGCTCCTTTGTTTCTGTTTGCTTAAAAGCGTCATACACACATTTTATGTCGTGATTAATTACTGTATTTGCACATACAGATGTAGCGCTTCATTTCAGACAGTTTGAAATGCGAGGGCCGTGATTGGTACGTGATCTGCCCTCGCTCAAGGGAAAACCTCCAGCTTGACTTGAGACCTCCCCCGTGATAAAATTTTTTAATTATAATGAAGCCAGCTGCAATGGATCATTGATCCACCAGGGGGTGCAGTGGGGTTCCACACAGGAGCTCATGTGAAATAAAGTCAGATACAGTACGCTGGATGTACAGCGAAACTTTGTTAAGATCCATATGTCACGGATATCATACTCTGTGCTAAATAAGAGACATGTAATCATTTACAAAACATCACCATGTTGTTATTTAATAAAATAACGTTGTTTAGTCGAAAAAAACGAACGGTAGGAAATGCAGCCCGGCTCTCGATTTTTAATCCTAATTTAATCATCATCTTCACCACGATCATTTATGTTTATTTTCGCCGAATTGACATGAAATGACACATATGAATATACTGTATTCAACTTCATTAAAACGTTATTAACGTGCCTAAACTCAGTAATTCACTCAAAATATCTATATTTTAATGGAGCCTCGTTGGCAGAACAGGATCCCAACGCGTAGCGGAGGGATCTTGATCTGCATGAAGGGTGTTATTCTCCCCTTAAGGAACAAGTCGCTGCAAATTATCCCGCTTATTACATGGCCACATTCTCAACAAAGTAACGACATGACTCCCAATATTAATTGAAATGCTTTTATGGATTTAGAAAATGTTTTTATTGATGTAAAAAATAGTTGTATGTATTGATTTAAATTGACATGCATCCGCTAAGAAAAATTGTGCATTGTTACTGTTTTTTAAACACTCTCCCCCCCCTCCCCCCCTGATCTTTCTTCTCCAGCAGCTAAATTAACTGTAGGTTACTCTGAGTGACAAGCTTACAGTTAGACACAACACTGTCATTGCAAGTGACCCTCAGTTAGTTTACTTTTATGTTCAACTGCTAAATTCGTTACTGATGAAAAAGGGCTTCTACTGTACCTAATTACCTTAACACTAGAACCGCCAGAGGTTTTTGTATAGGCCTACCAAAAACTGTCAAATCCCGCTATTAGAATGCAATGTTTAACAACAGGGTGCTACATAACACACTTTCAGGAAAAGTCACGGACTGGGAGACTTTAATATTTCATTGAAAAAAAGTTACATTGCACACACACAACATACATCACACAAATTGACCCGATTGGCGGTTCTAGTGTTACATAAACTCAGTAATGAATGAAACCTGTTCAATACGCATTATTCTTATTCTTATCATTCTTTATGAGCACATAAATAGTCTTAAAATCAGACCTGTTTTTTAAATGAAATCTGACGGCAGGCAGTTAGCTCTGATCACCTATGATAAATGTGCCACACCTAATCGCTGGCCATTCAGCCACAGAGCTCCCTCTATACAAATCAAACTGTAGACGGTGTGAAAGCACCTATTGTTTTAAATAATGGTCGGAATGTGACCTGTGAGCCTTCTGAATTACCATGGGACAGCACATTCTAAACTAAAATGTTCAATCAATAAAGTAATATCTTATCTTAATAATATCTTCATATTAATAATAAATCATACAGTATGTGTCTGAAAGGGAGCAGGAGGAAGCAAACACAAAAATATACAAAAAATATACTGCATATTAAAGCAAACAATTGTAAAGGTAAAAGTATGAGCATAAAAAAGAAAGAAGTGTAATGTAAACATTTACATTATTATTTTTAATACAATTAAAAATATTTATATTTTAATGAAGCCTCGTCGGCAGAACAGGATCCCAACGCGTAGCGGAGGGATCTTGATCTGCATGAAGGGTGTTATTTTCCCAATAAGGAATAAGTCGCTACAAATTATCCCGCTTATTACATGGCCACATTCTCAACAAAGTAACGACATGACTCTGAATATTAATTGAAATGCTTTTATGGATTTGGAAAGTGTTTTTATTGATTTAAAAAATAGTTGTATGTATTGAATATTATTTAATATATAAAGACTTTATTTTAATATATTTAATATATACAGACTATATATTATTGAATTACAAGATTAGATATACTTTAGTTGATCTAAAATATTGATGTGTTCAAATGCTCTTCAAAACACAACTGAAAGTCCATGAAACTTGTCTTTCTGTATTTGTGAATGAAGCGCCATCTCCTGGTTAAAACCTGAAATTGAAAATCTGGCAACGCCCTCTTGGAAAACAGTGGGAGGGCTTAACATTCCTCGATACTGGTCTAAGGCAGGTCGTAGGCAGGAAGCTGTAAACTGGAGTCTGAAATTAGGTGCTACATCTGTATTCACTAACAGGGAACAACTAACTGACAGGATGATTGTTTTTATTTTATATTCAGACATACCTCAAACAATTTTCCTACAGTAACACAGTGGGGAGTGACCTGTGGTACCACCTACAATTGGTAAGATTGCAGTTTTTATTTTATTTCCTGAAAATATATTCCTCAGTGTACATATTGTTAACTAAATCAAGCTGCAATTGCAAATTGTGGTGATTTATTTAAATCTTTCTGAGCACTGGTTTAGGGAAGACATTGAGCTTTGGTTGTTTATATTTGAGTCTGACCACAGGTGTTAATGGAGTTTAGAAAGAAGAACACACATCCTTTATTCCTGCCTTCACATTCTCATGTCAAGTTAACGTTTATTTATAAAGCACTGGATCACAACAGAAGTTATCTCAAGAAACGTTTTGTGGAGAGTCTACACACCACACTCTTCTGATTCTGTATTGCTCTTTTTAATAATGCTGTATTTATTATAACTTCTGTGGTCACCAAAATCTTTCAGTAATATTGTGCATTTGTGCCGGGAGATGTTGATGTTGCTTGTGTTTCCACCCTTTTCAGGAAAATAGTGTCACGGTTGTCATGTCAGGTCACGGGTCTATGTCTAGGTTTGGGTGTTTTCACTGTTTTCTATGCCATGTTTTCCTCCTGGGTTATTGTCTGGTCCTTTTCCCTGTGTTTTTCCTCCTGTCGTTAGTTTCCTCACCTGTGTCTCGTTAGCTGATTGTGTTCACCTGTGGCCCTTGTGTTTCTCCTCCCCTGCCCGGCTGTGTCTTGTCTTGTAATTATCCCTCCCTGTATTTAGTCTTGTCTCGTCCTGTGTTCAGTGTTGGTGCTTCTTTTGTTTGTGACCTGGTTCACCGTAGAGTGTTTTGTTTGTTAAAGTTTATGTATTAGATAAGAGACCTTGAAATAAAGGTATTATCAAGTGTTATCTGCGTTTGGGTCCTACCTGCTTCACTCTGCGCTATCAGAAAGCACCAACCCGAAAATGGGCCCAGCAGATCCGTTCGAGCTGGAATTATTGAATTTTTCCTTTTTTTTGGCTAACTGCTCGGATCGATGGAAGAGAGCACCCGGAGTTCAGCAGCGAGAGGCTGTGTTGTCGGAGGCGCGCCAAATGGCTAGAGAGAAACCAGGTTTGGTGAAGTTCTTACCTGGCTGGATTTCAAAGATCCTCCCGGTGTGTGATTCCCGGCCTGCTAGCCCCAGGCATGCTAGCTCCCTGCCTCCCGATTCCCAACCTGGCACCATACGCCTTGGTGGGTTCCGTCTGGAGTCAGCCCCGGCTTCTTCCCCATTTCCTGCTCCTGTCCAGGATCCGTTCTCGGGTACTCGTCTGGCTTATGGAGGTCCACGGAGTATTCAGGCGGCTGCTAAAAGGAGTCGCAAGGCCAAGCTAGCAGCCCGAGCCCCAAGAGCCATGGCTCCAGCCCCAGTTCCGGCCCCAGCAGCCATGGTTCTGGCTCCAGTACCGGCTCCAGTACCCCTGGTCCCGACTCCAGTTTCGGCTCCAGGACTGGCTTACCGGCCAACGCCAGCTCCCCGTGTCCTGTCGGCATACCGGCCGACGCCAGCACCCCGTGTCCTGTCGGCGTACCGGCCGACTCCAGCACCTCGTCTCTTGTTGGCTCCCCAGCCAACACCAGCTCCCCGTGTCCTGTCGGCGTACCGGCCGACCCCAGCACCTCGTCTCTTGTTGGCTCCCCAGCCAACACCAGCTCCCCGTGTCCTGTCGGCGTACCGGCCGACTCCAGCACCTCGTCTCTTGTTGGCTCCCCAGCCAACACCAGCTCCTCGTGTCCTGTCGGCGTACCGGCCGACTCCAGCACCCCGTGTTCTGTTGGCGAACCAACTCTCTCAAGTTTCCCCTCCAGACACTTCTCAAGTCCCCTCTCAGGTCCCCTCTCCAGTTTCCTCTCGAGTTCCCTCTCAAGCCCTCTCTCGAGTCCCTTCTCAAGTCCCCTCTCGAGTCACCTCTCAAGTTCCTACCCGAGTCCCCTCTCAAGTTTCCCCTCAGGTCTCCTCTCGAGTTCCCTCTCAAGTCCCCTCTCAGGTCCCCTCTCGTGTCACCTCTCGAGTTCCCTCTCAGGTCCCCTCTCAGGTCCCCTCTCGAGTCTTTTCTCGTGTCCCCTCTCAAGTCAACTCTCCAGTGTCCTCTCGAGTCACCTCTCAAGTTTCCCTTCAGGTCTCCTCTCGAGTTCCCTCTCAAGTCCCCTCTCAGGTCCCCTCTCGAGTTACCTCTCGAGTCACCTCTCGAGTTCCTTCTCAGGTCCCCTCTCAGGTCCCCTCTCGAGTCTTTTCTCGTGTCCCCTCTCAAGTCAACTCTCCAGTGTCCTCTCGAGTCACCTCTCAAGTTTCCCCTCAGGTCTCCTCTCGAGTTCCCTCTCAAGTCCCCTCTCAGGTCTCCTCTCGAGTTACCTCTCGAGTCACCTCTCGAGTTCCTTCTCGAGTCCCCTCTGAGGTCTCCTCTCGAGTTACCTCTCGAGTCTCCTCTCGAGTTCCCTCTCAAGTCCCTTCTCAGGTCCCCTCTCGAGTTATCTCTCGAGTCAACTCTCCAGTGTCCTCTCGAGTCACCTCCCAAGTCAACTCTCCAGTGTCCTCTCGAGTCACCTCTCAAGTTTCCCCTCAGGTCTCCTCTCGAGTTCCCTCTCAAGTCCCCTCTCGAGTTACCTCTCGAGTCACCTCTCGAGTTCCTTCTCAAGTCAACTCTCCAGTGTCCTCTCGAGTCACCTCTCAAGTCAACTCTCCAGTGTCCTCTCGAGTCACCTCTCAAGTCAACTCTCCAGTGTTCTCTCGAGTCACCTCCCAAGTCAACTCTCCAGTGTCCTCTCGAGTCACCTCTCAAGTTTCCCCTCAGGTCTCCTCTCGAGTTCCCTCTCAAGTCCCCTCTCAGGTCCCCTCTCGAGTTACCTCTCGAGTCACCTCTCGAGTTCCTTCTCGAGTCCACTCTCCAGTTTCCTCTCAAGTTCCCTCTCAAGCCCTCTCTCGAGTCCCCACTCAAGCCCCTACTCATGTCCAGTTGGAGGTCCCGCAGACTAGTCTTCTGCCGGGGGTCCTGCCAACCCCATGTCCTGTACCGTTGGAGGTTCCGCTGGGGGTCCTGCCAACCTCATGTCCTGTCCAGTTGGAGGTCCCGCAGACTAGTCTTCTGCCGGGGGTCCTGCCAACCCCATGTCCTGTCCAGTTGGAGGTCCCGCAGACTAGCCCTCTGCCGGGGGTCCTGCCAACCCCATGTCTTGTCCAGTTGGAGGTCCCGCAGACTAGCCCTCTGCCGGGGGTCCTGCCAACCCCATGTCCTGTCCAGTTGGAGGTCCCGCAGACTAGCCCTCTGCCGGGGGTCCTGCCAACCCCATGTCTTGTCCAGTTGGAGGTCCCGCAGACTAGCCCTCTGCCGGGGGTCCTGCCAACCCCATGTCCTGTCCAGTTGGAGGTCCCGCAGACTAGCCCTCTGTCGGGGGTCCTGCCAACCCCATGTCTTGTCCAGTTGGAGGTCCCGCAGACTAGCCCTCTGCCGGGGGTCCTGCCAACCCCATGTCTTGTCCAGTTGGAGGTCCCGCAGACTAGTCTCCTGCCGGGGGTCCTGCCAACCCTTTGTCCTGTCCCGTTGGAGGTCCCGCCGACTACGCTCCTGCCGGGGGTCCTGCCAACCCTATGTCCTGTGCCGTTGGAGGTCCCGCCGTCTACTCTCCTGCCGGGGGTCCTGCCAATCCTATGTCCTGTGCTGTTGGAGGCCCCGCCGACTACTCTCCTGCCGGGGGTCCTGCCAACCCTGTGTCCTGTCCCGTTGGAGGCCCCGCCGACTACTCTCCTGCCGGGGGTCCTGCCAACCCTGTGTCCTGTCCCGTTGGAGGCCCCGCCGACTACTCTCCTGCCGGGGGTCCTGCCAACCCTTTGTCCTGTCTCGTTGGAGGTCCCGTCGTCCACCCTCCTGCTGGGGGTCCTGCCAACTCCTGGTCCTCTTCCGTGGGGGATCCTGCCGAAGCCTGTCCCGCCGGCTCCGGTTCCTGTCCGGCCGACACCGGGTCCTGCCCGGCCTCCGGAGCTGTCTGGTCTTCGCCCTCATGCTCGGCCCCCTGAGTTCGCCCGCTGTGGCCTTCGCCCCACCATGGACTCTGCCTTGCCCCCGGGCCGTCCGCCCGAGACCCCCACCTTGGACTCTGCCTTGCCCCCGGGTCGTCCGCCCGAGTTCCCCACCATGGACTCTGCCTTGCCCCCGGGCCGTCCGCCCGAGTTCCCCACCTTAGACTCTGCCTTGCCCCCGGGCCGTCCGCCCGAGTCCCCCTTCTTGGACTCTGCCTTGCCCCCGGGCCCTCCGCCCGAGATCCCTTCCTGTTCCCCTACTGGGCTCCTGGGTGGTCAGCTTAGTCCCGTCCTCCGGACCCCCTCCACCCACCCTGGTGGCCTAGGGATACGTCCCTCCTCCGGACCCCCTCCACCCACCCTGCTGGACTGTGTTGGACTTTTGTTTTTGGGGTTTAGGGACGTCTGGAATCCGTCCCTTGAGGGGGGGGGTTCTGTCACGGTTGTCATGTCAGGTCACGGGTCTATGTCTAGGTTTGGGTGTTTTCACTGTTTTCTATGCCATGTTTTCCTTCTGGGTTATTGTCTGGTCCTTTTCCCTGTGTTTTTCCTCCTGTCGTTAGTTTCCTCACCTGTGTCTCGTTAGCTGATTGTGTTCACCTGTGGCCCTTGTGTTTCTCGTCCCCTGCCCGGCTGTGTCTTGTCTTGTAATTATCCCTCCCTGTATTTAGTCTTGTCTCGTCCTGTGTTCAGTGTTGGTGCTTCTTTTGTTTGTGACCTGGTTCACCGTAGAGTGTTTTGTTTGTTAAAGTTTATGTATTAGATAAGAGACCTTGAAATAAAGGTATTATCAAGTGTTATCTGCGTTTGGGTCCTACCTGCTTCACTCTGCGCTATCAAATAGAGCCCAACTAGTTCATGGTATAATGTTCTGACAGTGTATTGTATCTGACATTTTCCTGTAGTTTATTATGTAATATATACACCTTAAACTAGAAACAAGGTAGTGTTGAAAATGTATTATAATTTTTTTAATGAAGGATTACAACCACCAACCCACTATGTTTAAACTTGTTTTCTTGTCAAAATAACATAAATACAGATAGGTGCTTCCTGTCACTTTTGTCAACAGGCAGTGAGCGCCAATGATGTTCCACTTCCTCATCCAGTTTCTGACATCATGAACCGCTGGGTGCTGCAGATGGGCTTCCCTGTGGTTACCATAGATACTGTTACAGGAAAGGTATCCCAGAAGCACTTCCTGCTGGATCGAGAGTCTAACAACATGGTCCAATCACCTTACAAGTTTGTAACACTACACCATTTTACTGCAAACTATCTGTACAGATTATCCTCCCTTAATAGTTGTATTCCCCCTCTTGAGTTACTTGAGTTATACATACAAACTCATTTTTAGAATCGTATTAGATTTGTATTGGTTCTACTGTGACATGTCTCCATGCTTTAATGTTCAAAAAGCTCTTTTTTTTTATTTTTCTCATACTGCCTGTGCTGCAGCACCTCTTTTCACCCTCTGTCTGAAACCAGAGCCCAGTCTGCTCTGATTGGTTCGCTGGCCGGCTCTGTTGTGATTGGTCAGCCGCTATGAGATGTCCCGCCCCATAGCCTATCAGGTGCAATGTGTTGGAGTGCAAGCCAATAGGAGCGCAAGTGTTACATAGTGATGTCATTGTGTTACGGAAGTAAACAAAGGAGTCCAATGGAGGCGTTTTGGTATAGTTATGATATTTTCCATCTTAGCTGAGAGCTCTGCACAACCTCAGTGATACATTTGAGTTTTTTACTTCCACTGAGAGAAAGTTGGAATTCTTTATAGAGTAAATTGTGGAGAGTCAACATCTAAGAAAAGACTCCTGCTATAAAAAGAAAGAAAAATAAGGGTGGCAAAAGGAAAACTATGAAACAAACAAGGCAATGGGGGCCTACAAGAACTGGAAGTAGAGTCTCAAGAGAGTGATAGAAATCCTTCGCTTGTTGAGTTAATGTCCGAACCAAAATCTCAACTTTCTGGGATACTTAATCTTCTCGATGGCATTGATAACCATTTGGAGAACGTGACTAGTCCAGTTTCAACAATGAGAGAAGCACTGACTATAACAAACAAGGTACTTGAGAGTTAACTTCAGCAAATGGACGAAGCTGAAAAAAGAATTACGACATTTGAAGACACCTTACAAGCTGCAAAACTGGATCTTCATGCATGCACGTGCACGGTTGTTGCATGACCACCAAAACAGAAAGATATGGAAACAAGATGTGTGCAAATGTATTTAGTTTCCTAGCCATGTGAACATGATTTAAGAGGGGGGTGGACCTAACATTCTCTAGGGTTTTTTAAATGTTGAAGTTAAAAGCATCAATCTGGTGCACTGAGCGCAACATTAAGAGATCTATACATATCTCAACATCCATATGAAACAGAACTGTAAGCAGATTTTATTAAATCAACTTTTTTTTACTGTCATATAGTATTTTATACCTGTTTACTTTATTCTCTTATTTTTTTACAACTATAATGATCATACAAATATGTGCCTTACCTCACTGGTTGTAGAAAAAGCTTCTTATATTCGTTAGCATAGCTAGCTAACCAGATGCTAATAACAACAAAGTTATTGACTGTATGACAGTATGACAGAAGAACAGATCGCCACTGGGCTTACAACTAAAGACACAACCACGCAAAAACTGCGGCATGTGTACGGCTCCTTATGGGTGCTGCAATTTTTGAAGTGCTGGAGCGGCATTCTGGTGCTCTTCAGAACTGCACCCCTGTCAGAGGAGACATATACCACGTGATGACATGTTAGGCTCGTGTTGTGTTCAAGGACCATGACCTTGGCCAGGAAAAACAGGCACTCGCTTGTTTAATTATTTTGCGGTCTACATTTCTTTAATTTTTTTCTTTTTTGCGTGTGTTTATAAATTACCTCGAGGGCCGTACCAAAGGGTCTCGCGGTCCGTATATGGCCCGGAGGCCGGAGGTTCCCCACCCCTGACTTAAACAGTAAAAACAATTGAAAAGCTAAAAAGGCTTCTAAACAAAAGGTATTGCAGGGAGTCCAAAGGCACTCCTCTGCTTCTGCTGTCCCTCCGGTCTGTGCTGTCCCTCCGGTCTGTGTTGACCCTCCAGTCTGTGCTGTCTCTGCTGTCCCTCCAGTCTGTGCTGTCCCTGCTGTTCCTTCAGTCTGTGCTGTCTCCGTCAGTTTTTATAGGCAGAGCGTTCAGTGCAATTTGGCTCCAGGTGCTACTGATTGTGGCAACTCAGTGTCAACTAGAGAATGCAATTCCTGAAGAAATTGCTAGTGGGAATGCTTTATGCTGAAAAGCTGACGCTGAAAGTGAAGACTTTAGATTGAAATGATACATGAACACTGGGGGCTTAAATGTGTGATGAGAGAAGAAAATAAAGTAAAAAGGCTTGGAAAAGCAGCAGAATATTTGAATTGCAAACTTTTGAACTAACTTGATGGTGAATGATCTGTCGCCATTACAACGGCATTGGATGACATCCCATAATACGCTTAGATGCGTTGATGGCTGCATCGTTACCAAACCTGTGAAGTTTTGGGCCATTTGGAGCATTTTCACTGAAGTTATGAGAAAACCGTGTTTCATGGCGAGCATTGTGTTGCCATGGCAACGGCATTTGAAGAAATCTCAAAACTGTCCCGTAGATGTCTTCAAGACTGTTAGCACACATGTGAAGTTTGAGCACTTTTTGAACATTTTCATAGGAATTATAGCGACATCGTCTTTTATGGCGAGGGATGCGTTTCCATGGTAACGGCATATGATGACACCCCAAAATTGATGTTGAGCTGTTGAGGGCTGGCCCGTTAACCATTATCTGAAGTCTGCTGCTCTGAGCATGTCAGTTGGAGTTATGACATCATCGTGTTCCATGACACAGGTCTTTATATTTGAGCTAACGAGGTGTCCAGAGATCAAATGTTTCCATGGTGATCAAATAAATGTGGCAAAGGCTCACATTTGTTGAACAACACATTTGTAACAGGTTTGTTAATTGACCAAAAAATATGAACAGTTGGAAGATTGAAAATGGGATTATTATTAGGATTATTTGTAGGTCATTGAAAAGTAGAACCATTTAGAAAGATGTGAACATTGAAGTTTTTATTTTAGAAAAGCTGACACTGGAGTGCATCGCTGGTTTTACAAGTGATTTATAAGAGTCATGTTTAAAGACGTGCAATACTTAAAACGTTTATAAAGATCCTCTGAGTGTGTGTCGTTAGCTGATAAAATGTTAGGGATAAATACCTTGACATATTGACTAGAAGAGCTTGAATCAAACAAGCAACCTTGTATTTGAAAGATTAACTGACATAGCAAGAGTCGCTGGTATATACAGTGGGGCAAAAAAGTCTTTAGTCAGCCACCAATTGGGCAAGTTCTCCCACTTAAAAAGATGAGAGAGGCCTGTAATTTTCATCCTAGGTACACTAGGCAGAATGGGGGGAAAGAATCCAGGAAATCACATTGTAGGATTTTGAATGTATTAATTGGTAAATTCCTCAGTAAAATAAGTATTTGGTCACCTACAAACAAACAAGATTTCTGGCTCTCACAGACCTGTAACTTCTTCTTTAAGAGCCTCCTCTGTCCTCCACTCGTTAACTGTATTAATGGCACCTGTTTGAACTCGTTATCAGTATAAAAGACACCTGTCCACAACCTCAAACAGTCACACTCCAAACTCCACTATGGCCAAGACAAAAGAGCTGTCAAAGGACACCAGAAACAAAATTGTAGACCTGCACCAGGCTGGGAAGACTGAATCTGCAATAGGTACGCAGCTTGGTGTGAAGAAATCAACTGTGGGAGCTATTATTAGAAAATGGAAGACATACAAGACCACTGATAATCTCCCTCGATCTGGGGCTCCACGCAAGATCTCACCCCGTGGGGTCAAAATGATCACAAGAACGATGAGCAAAAATCCCAGAACCACACGGGGGGACCTAGTCAATGACCTGCAGAGAGCTGGGACCAAAGTAACAAAGGCTACCATCAGTAACACACTACGCCGCCAGGGACTCAAATCCTGCAGTGCCAGACGTGTCCCCCTGCTTAAGCCAGTACATGTCCAGGCCCGTCAGAAGTTTGCTAGAGAGCATTTAGATGATCCAGAAGAGGATTGGGAGAATGTCATATGGTCAGATGAAACCAAAATAGAACTTTTTGGTAAAAACTCAACAAGACGTGTTTGGAGGAGAAAGAATTCTGAGTTGCATCCAAAGAACACCATACCTACTGTGAAACATGGGGGTGGAAACATCATGCTTTGGGGCTGTTTTTCTGCAGAGGGACCAGGACGACTGATCCGTGTAAAGGAAAGAATGAATGGGGCCATGTATCGTGAGATTTTGAGTGACAACCTCCTTCCATCAGCAAGGGCATTGAAGATGAAACGTGGCTGGGTCTTTCCGCATGACAATGATCTCAAACTAGACCCTCCAGAAAAACGCGGGCAAAAATCCTTGATTATGCGGCCTATTTTTTTAAATATTGGGCTGTCTTATTTATTCTCTCTCACACACAACCTGCCACTAACGTTAAACCCATTTACTGTTCAATTAAACACATTCAATGTTTATTTATTATAAAAGCAATTGGGCTATTTTAATCACACTCTCTCTCTCTCTCTCTCACACACACACAGACTTCTCCGCCTCATTCTGTTTTCATTTACTCGTTCGTTATCTGACCAGCTTCAATCTTGTAGGCTACTCATCTCGTTTCTTGTACCCTCGAAAGGGTTTTGGAGGTTGATGCCTCGGTGAACGTGAGTTGTTTGTCTTTCTTGTCCGCAGCAGCAGAAAGCATTTTCGAATGTTTGAATGAATCAAAGTGGGTCGTCACCGTCGATTTTCTCAAATGCTCCAACACACAGTTGCACTGGGTGCAGAATAGTTTCCCCCCACTTTCGTGCAAGACATCGGGGTACTGCTTTGCCCGGTCTTTAGTAGAAATGTTCGTCGGTAATACCCCCTTTCCACAGAGCCGAGACCGTTGAGAGACCATCAAATTCCCCCCCAAAAGTGAGAGATCTCTCAACAGTCTTTCAGTGAGCTCTCAATGATCTCTAAGGTCTTGCATGGTTTCTCAATGATCTTTCAGCGGTCTCTATGGTCTCCGTGGTCTCCATGAAGTTTTGAACCTGCCCAAAACAGTCTCTCAGCAGTCTCCGAGGGAAGCGATCTTTCAATGGACGCTCAGCGATCTCTCGACGAGCGCCCAACGGTCTCATCGGTCTTTCAATGATCTCTCAGCAATCTCTCAACACACGCAACGTTTTTGGCGAATAGCTGCGCTTGAGCATGCTAGTGGGCCATATAAAAACGAAATTTGTGCGTGTTGCACAATGCCACGTCTTTGCATCAATTAAACCTTTATGCAAAAAAAAAGACTTTTGTTATTATTCCTGCTTTCTCTTTCATTCTTGGGGTTTACTCTGATGAGTGCAACACGAAAAGCTTCAGTATGCCTCTTTCAAAGCTATTCAGCAAAATCTATTCAAAACAAGTTGCATAGTATTCAAGATAAAATAACAAGATCAACATAAAAACTCCTCTGCATGTAAATCATGCATGCATGATTATACAAGTCCCCAGTCTACATATTTGACATCACCGGCAATAATTAATGCCAAAGTCCACAACACACAGTTCATATCATTCTGTCCTGCCATGGCACGGATCCGGCAGCACTGTTGAAATATAACTTCAGGTATTCCCGTTGGGCCTTCCCTGCTCTGGTGTCTCTGTTTGGCCCCACCACCTGCTGCATCTCGTGCATGTTGGCTGTCTGACGCCATTCTCCTGGTATCAGATTGTGGTTAGCATCTTCTTGATCCAAAGCAGCATTCTGTAGGGCTGGGTATCTCTCACGCATGAGGTTGTGGAGACAGATGCAGGCCTCAATTACATCCTGGACTACTTTGGGGTATTGCTGCATTGTGGTGAGGAGGACCTGAAAACGCTGAGCGAGGATGCCAAAAGCATTCTCTACCACCCGACGTCCACGTGAGATGCGGTAGTTGTAGATGCGCTGTTCTTTGGTGAGTCCTTTGAGAGAGTAGGGCTTCATCATGTAGGTCCTAAGTCCAAAGGCATCATCCCCAAGGAGGAAATAGGCTGTGTCAAGATCGTCGTTGGGCAGTGGGTCAGGATCCGGGAAGTTTATTTTACCATCAACCAGGCACTGCTTTAGCTCAGACTCATTGAAAATCTGTGAGTCGGACATCGCACCAAAGCCGCCCACATCAGTCCACAGAAACTTGTACTTGGCATCTACTAAGGCAAGGAGCACCACTGAGAAGAATCCCTTGTAACTGTGGTACTGACTGCCTGAGTTAGGAGGGCATCTGATGGCCACATGTTTTCCATCTAGCGCACCACATGCGTGAGGTACATTCCATCTTGTCAGGAATTCATCTGCAAGAGCCTTCCACCCTTGCGCTGTTCTAGGACACGTCATGACTTCGTCTTTATACTCATCTCGGATAGCCTGGCACACTTCTGGTACAAATTTGGATATGGTGACATGTGACACACGATACGAATACTGGAGAGTAGGGTACCTGTCACCTGTAGCTAAGTACCTTAGGGTCACAGCCAACTTTAGTCCTGGGTTCAGACTTTCTCTCCAGTTGGTATCAGTTTTAGTTATTCGAGGGCCAACCCTTTGCAAGAGCTCGTCGAACATGGCTGGCTCCATGCGCAGGTAGTTGAAGAAGCTCCCCTCATCTTCTAGCCTTAGTTCTCTCATCAACTGACTGTAGTCACCAAACTGTAACCTTCTTTCTTGTCTCAGCCAGGGGCGGACCCACCACCTTTTTCTCTCTCTTCTGCGCTTGTTCATCCTTCCCTTGACGAGAGCAATGGCCATCTGATTCTGTAGAAGTGATTGGTGACCCAGGAGGAGGGCAGCATGTATCAAAGCTTCGTTGTTCATTTCAGGAGGTCAGAGAATGAGGCAGAAGCACCAGCATCAGCTCATTTTTATACCCTTGCACACATGGTCTCCCAAGATCACACAGGTCGCCCGAGGATTTTTCAATGGTCTTTCAGTTGGTCGCAGTTGGTATCTCAGGGATTTCTAGTGGTCGCAGCTGGTCTCTCAGGGAACTCAGTTGGTCTCTCAGAGAGCACCTTCTGTCGCACAATGAGCGCTCAAGGAACTCTCAGTAGTCTCTGTCGGTCTCTCAGCGATCACCAAGGTCTCTCAGACGTCTCCGTAGATCTTCATGAAATTTGCTGAAAATGTAAATTTCGATCCCTCAATGAGCACCCAGGGGTCTCCAGAGCGTTTCCACAGAGACAACTTTTTCCAGGTTCTTGGAGACTGCTGAGAGATCTTGCCAATTTTTGATCGCTCAATGGTTGCCCAAAGGTCTCCAACCTGTGGAAAGGGGGCATAAATGAGGTGGATTCGATTTTTTCATCTTGGTGTTTTCTCTCTCGTGTGAGTTCCACACGTTCACTCTACGGTGTTGTTTACCTTCTGTGATGCGCGAACTGATGACGTCGCGTCATCATCATCATCATCACTACTTCACGTCAAGAGGAGTTAACTTTTTTTCCCCTCAACTTTGTGAAAAAATGCAAGGATTATGCGCCCTTTTAATAAATAAGGGCCCTTTTAAAAAAATCTTTTTTTCTGGAGGGTCTACCAAACACACCGCCCGGGCAACAAAGAAGTGGCTTCGTAAGAAGCATTTCAAGGTCCTGGAGTGGCCTAGCCAGTCTCCAGATCTCAACCCCATAGAAAACCCATAGACTGATTTTAAATGCCATTTTCTTAATGTCTTTCATTTTTTGTAAAGCACTTTGAATTGCCTTGTGTTGAAAAGTGCTCTATAAATAAACTTGCCTTGCCTTGCCTTGCCTCCTCTCACACATCCCTGAAACTGGCCCTCCGGCTGTACTTCTCGGAGACTTCAACCTCCAGACGGGGAAGATAGACGAACTAACATCTCTGTTAACCGCCTTTGCCTTCTCACTGTCTCCATCCCCACCAACTCATAAAGCTGGCAATGTCCTTGATCTCATATTCTCAAGGAACTGCACTACTTCTAACCTCTCTGTAAACCCGCTCCACACATCCGATCACTTCTTCCTTTCATTCTCTCTACCCCTTTCCAAACATAACAAACTAATCTCTTCTCATCCTGAACCTGTCCGCCGTAACCTTTGTTCCCTCTCCCCCTCTACCTTTGCCTCATCGGTGCTCTCAGCCCTCCCTTCCTCTGACTCGTTCCAACTCCTGCCTCCAAACTCTGCTGCAGAAACTCTCCTCTCTACTCTCTCATCCTCTCTGGACTCTCTCTGTCCTCTCACCTCTCGGCAGGCTCGTCAGTCCCCTCCTACTCCCTGGCTAAATGACGCACTGCGTGCTAATATAACCGTCCTTCGGGCAGCAGAGCGGAAACGGTGGAAATCCAAACACCGTGACGACCTCCTAACCTATCAGGCTCTCCTCTCCTCTTTCTCTGCTTCGATCTCTCAGGCAAAAAGCACTTTCTTTCAAGATAAGATCCAATCTTCCTATTCCAATCCCCAAAAACTATTTAACATCTTCTCCACCCTCTTGGACCCTCCAAAAGTCCCTCCCCCCTCCTCACTTCTGTCAACCGACTTTGTTAACCATTTTGAAAAAAAGGTTGATGATATTCGCTCTTCTTTTTCTGACTCACCTTTACTCACCGCTGGGTCACCAGACCTTCCTTTCAACCACACACTAACCTCCTTTTCCCCTCTCTCTCCAAGTGAGGTTCTTACCCTCATTACCTCTGCCCGCCCTACCACCTGTCCTCTGGAGTCTATCCCTAAAACCTCCTTCAGACTATCGCTCCTGATATTCTACCGTTTCTCACCCATTTCATCAACACTTCTCTAACTTCTGGTCACTTTCCAAATAGTCTTAAGGAGGCAAGAGTAAACCCTCTCCTAAAGAAACCCACTCTCAACCCGTCTGATGTTATAAACTACAGGCCTGTCTCTCTCCTCCCGTTCCTGTCTAAAACACTTGAACGCGCTGTCTTTAAACAACTCTCCTGTTATCTCCATCAGAACAACCTTCTGGATCCGCACCAGTCTGGTTTCAAGGCAGGTCACTCCACAGAAACTGCTCTCATTGCTGTCATTGAGGAACTGCACACTGCCAAAGCAGCATCCCTCTCCTCTGTCATCATCCTTTTGGACCTGTCTGCTGCATTCGACACGGTGAACCATCAGATCCTCCTTCGCACTCTCCAAGAACTTGGAGTTTCAGGTTCTGCACTTTCCCTCCTCACCTCATACCTCAAAGACCGTACCTACAGGGTAACATGCAGAGGGTCCGAGTCCGACCCTTGTCAATTAACTACAGGGGTCCCTCAGGGCTCTGTTTTGGTCCCCTCCTCTTCTCCCTGTACACAAACTCGCTCGGATCAGTCATTAGCCTGCATGGTTTTTCATACCACTGCTATGCTGACGACACCCAATTAATTCTGTCCTTTCCCCGCTCAGAGACCCAGGTCGTCTCACGCATCTCTGCTTGTCTAGCTGACATCTCTCAGTGGATGTCTGCTCATCACCTCAAGCTCAACCTTGACAAGAATGAACTGCTTTTCCTTCCGGGAAAAGATTGTCCCACTCTTGACCTGACAATCAACATCGGCACCTCTGTTGTTTCCCCGACTCAGACTGCAAGGAATCTGGGAGTAATCCTAGATAACAACCTGTCCTTCACTGCAAACATCGCTGCTACAACCCGTTGCTGCAGATATACGCTGTACAACATCAGGAAGATTCGTCCCCAGCTGACCCAGAAAGCCACGCAGGTTCTGGTCCAGGCTCTCGTCACCTCACGCCTAGACTACTGCAACTCCCTCCTGGCTGGTCTAGCTGCATGTGCCATCCGACCTCTGCAGCTCATCCAGAATGCAGCGGCTCGTCTGGTCTTCAACCTTCCAAAATGTTCCCACACTGCTCCGCTCCTCCGCTCCCTTCACTGGCTCCCGGTAACTGCTAGAATCCACTTCAAGACACTGGTACTTGCATACCATGCTGCGAATGGATCTGGCCCTTCCTACATACAGGACATGGTTAAACTGTACACCCCAGCGCGTGCACTACGCTCTGCATCAGCCAAACGACTCGCTGCAACCTCGCTGCGAGGGGGACCCAAGTTCCCATCAGCAAAAACACGTGGGTTTGCTATCCTGGCTCCAAAATGGTGGAATGAGCTCCCCATTGACATCAGGACAGCAGAAAGCCTGCACATCTTCCGGCGCAGACTGAAAATTCATCTCTTTCGACTCCACTTCGAGCGATAGAATTACTAACAAGGCACTTATATACTAATAAAGGACTGGCTTATCTATAGCCAGTTGAGTAGCACTTGAAATGTTTGGCTCTATGATACCTGATGTACTTATATGATTCTGTTTTCTTCAAGGTTGTGTCTTCCTGGTCGAATGTACTTATTGTAAGTCGCTTTGGATAAAAGTGTCAGCTAAATGCAATGCAATGTAATGTAATGTCAAATGTATTTTGGGCCTAAACCATTCAAAGCTTTATAAACCAGCAGCAGTATTTTGAAATCTATTCTTTGACACACAGGAAGCCAGTGTAAAGACTTCAGAACAGGAGTGATGTGATCCACTTTCTTAGTGTTAGTGAGGACTCGAGCAGCAGCGTTCTGAATCAGCTGCAGCTTCCTAATAGATTTTTTAGTGAGACCTGTGAAGACACCATTGCAGTAGTCCAGTCTACTGAAGATAAAAGCATGGACAAGTTTTTCCAAATCCTGCTGTGACATTAGTCTTTTAATCCTAGATATGTTCTTTAGGTGATAGTAGGCTGATTTAGTAACTGTTTTAATGTGACTGTTGAAACTCAGGTCAGAGTCCATGACTACACCTAGATTTCTGGCTTTATCTGTTGTTTTGAACATTGCAGACTGAAGCTCAGCGCTAACTTTTATACGTTATGCCTTGGCTCCAAAAACCATTACCTCAGTTTTATCTTTGTTTAATTGGAGAAAGTTCTGACACATCCAGTCATTGATTTGTTCAATGCACCTACTCAGTGTTTGAATTGGAGCATAGTCTCCTGGTGAAACTGTTACGTAAATGTGTGTGTCATCTGCATAGCTATGGTAACTTATTTTGTTGTTTTTCATTATCTGAGCCAGTGGTAGCATGTAGATGTTAAAGAGAAGAGGCCCCAAGATGGAGCCTTGAGGAACCCCACATGTCATATTTGTCAACTCAGATGTGTATTTACCTATAGAAACAAAGTTGTTTCTGTCCTTTAAGTAGGATTCAAACCAATTTAGGACGGTTTCCGAAAGTCCCACCCAGTTTTCCAGTCGGTCTAGTAATATGCTGTGGTCAACAGTGTCAAACGCAGCACTGAGATCTAATAATACTAACACTGAAGTTCTGCCACTGTCTGTGTTTAAGTGGATGTCATTAAAGACCTTTACAAGAGCAGTCTCAGTGCTGTGGTGTTTCAGAAGTTGTATAATGTCCTCTAGGTTTTTATCATTATTCTGATGGAATTGTGTCATGGTGTTTGAATTGATGTTAAGTGGACACAGAGACAAAGCATTTGCTGTTCCTGATGCAGAGGCACTGACTGCTTGTCTGATTTTCTGAATTTTTTTAGTGAAAAAGGGGGCAAAATCATTGCACGCCCTGGTGGATAGAAATTCAGAGGCTACTGACACTGGGGGGTTAGTTAGTCTGTCGACGGTAGCAAACAAGGCACGTGCGTTGTTTTGTTTTTGGTAATGATGTCAGAGAAGAACGATTGTCGTGCGTTTTTCAATTCCAAATTATAAAGGCCAAGTCTCTCTTTATAGATTTCAAAGTGAACCTGGAGATTTGTTTTTCGCCACCTACGTTCAGCTTTTCGACACTCTCTTTTTTCTGTTTTCACGGTCATGGCCTTTCTCCATGGAGATATTTTCTTGCCAGACACTTCCTTTACCTTAGTTGGAGCAATGGCATCTATAATATTTTTGAATTTTTGAATTAAAATGATCTACTAGCTCATTTACTGAGATGTTAGCAGGGGCAAGTGTGGAAGATAAATTCTGAGTAAACATTTCCCTAGTATTTTCAGTTAAATATCGCTTTGTGGTTACCTCTTTTTGAACATTTTTGTGAACAGAAATAGAGCGCAACATCAGTCACCACAACCTTAGAGATATTCAGACCCTTTGAGATAATTAAGTCCAGAGTGTGCCCCTTATTGTGCGTGGGCTCCGTTACATGCTGAGTCAGTCCATAGCTATCAAGAACACAAAACAGTAATTTTGCCCCTCTGTCCTGAGGGTTGTCAACATGGATGTTAAAATCACCAACAATGACTAAACGGTCAAAGTCAATACACACTATAGACAGCAGTTCAGTAAAGTCATCATAAAAGCTAGCACAGTATTTGGGTGGTCTATAGATATTTAGGAACAGAGCTCGAGAGGAGCATTTCAGCTGAAGGGCCACATATTCAAAAGAAGCAAAGTTCCCATAAGATGTCTTCCTGCATTGAAGAGAATCATTGAACAGAATAGCAACTCCACCCGCTTTCTTATGCATTCTTTCCTGACTCATAAAACTAAAGTTGGGAGGGGCTGATTCGATAAGAACAGCTGCACTGTTATTTTGTTCAATCCAAGTTTCTGTTAAAAACATAAAATCGAAATTGTGCTCAGTGATAAAATCATTGATTAAAAATGTTTTTCCTGCCAAAGACCTTACATTTAATAAAGCTAGTTTAAGTTTGTTAAACACACTATCCGTCATGTTTTTTGTAACAAGCTGTGGCTGACATGGAATCACTGCTAAATTAGATAAACTAACACAAACGTTTGAGCGCTTCCTGTATCTAAGATGATTCACCGCTCTTAATCTATTACCTATCAACACAGATATCGGCAAAGCTACAGGCAGGCAGGGCCCCAGCATGTCCTGGAAAGAGTTGAGAGTGCCATACGCCCTTGAGCCTGGACCCAGCACACATTAGTAAGAGTTTGTTGCATTTTGTACACACACATCCTTATCAGGCTTCGGAGACTGCAGATGCTTTCTTGAAGGGAGGGGAGGTGGTTGACATAGGCACGGTGATGGAGACGGGGGAGATGGTGCGGGGGTAGAAGACATGCTGCCAGGGGGGGGAGGTGGTTGACGTAGGCTCGGTGATGAAGACGGGGGAGATGGTGCGCGTCTCCGCGGTGATTTTGGTGGGCGTCGTTGAGGAGCGGGGGTAAAGGACATGCTGCCAGCCCTGCGTATCGCCTTAGTTTGGTTATTGAACTCCAGGAAGGAATCGGTGCCAACCCTCTGTATCGCCTTCATGTGTTCAACGATCTCCAGGAGGGTGGGCGAGGGTGAAAGGGTGAACGGAGTATCCTCAAAGGCGTTGTCAGGGGGAGGGTGACAGGCAGTGGGGACTCCTCCATGTGTCTCCCATAATCAGAACATTCCTCAGGCGGGTGCAGTGATAATTCTTCAGGGTTTTCTGCGCGATGTGTTGTGTCTTTCTCCTGTTTTGATTCCTCTTGCCGCTTGTCCTTGGCAGAGGGAACAGATTGATGACGCAGGCAGTTGAAAATGTTAGAGATAAACAATTTCACTCCTGACTTGTTCAGGCAAACTCCATTTGCCTTGAAAAGATGTCTGCGATCCCAGAAAAAGGGTTCATGAATAGAGGGGACTTGAATGTGAAATAAGAACAAGAACATAAAAGTCTAAATGCATGAAAAAGCAGTAGAATATTTGAACTGAACACTTTAGAACTAAAAGCATACGTCACCAATAATGTATAAAATATGTGGAACATGTTGAAGTCAGTATGAAGTCTCCATCAGACGGAAAAGAATAGGCTGCGACAGTCTGTTAAACTCCAGTGACCACGTCATTAGTCTGCTGCTCTAATTATGTCAATTGGAGTTATGACATCATCGTGTTCCATGACACAGGTGTTTATATTTGAGCTAACGACGTGTCCAGAGATCAAAGGTTTCCATGGTGATCAGTGTTGTGCACCGACAGAAATGCTAGAGAGGTTAATTTTTATGTTTGTTTTGTCACTCACCATTTACCTCTCATTCCAGGCTTCTGATTGTCCACCCCTTGTTTGTCTCCTGTGCTCATCAGCGTCAGCCCCGCCCCTGATTGTTCCCACCTGTGTCTTATTATCATGTGCTTAAATTCCCCTGTCTCCCAGTGTTCAGTGTCAGTTCATATTGTCTCTTGCTATGGTCAGGTCCTTAGCTCCTAGTGCTCTTGAAAAAGTTTGATTCCTCACTACGTGAACGCTTTCAGTTTTTGTTCTCTATTTTTGTCATCTCGGCTAGAGATTTGATAGTTACCTTTGTTGTTGTTCAATGCTGTATTTGGAAAATAAAGTATCTTACAATTACTTTACCTCTGTCTCCCGGGTCGTGCAATTGGGTCCTACATCCTAAGTGTCTGAGTTCGTAACAATCAGTGAGAGGAGAGCATTTTCATTGTTCTGAATGAGAGATAAACCTCTTACATGTGAACGTTTTGTTGAAGAACCGTAATAGATATCGGTGAAATTTCAAAGCGTGAAGCATGTCAAGGAACTTGAGCATCTGAAGTGTTCTTTTTGTGTACTTTCGGGTTAATAATGTGGCCTTTTTGGCAGATTAACTAAAGGTGTGCGGCTGCTGTGGTGGTGAAAGGTGAGGCTGAACTTACAATGGGGTTTAATGGAGACATGTTGAACGTTTTTGTCACTTCATGCCCTCTAGAGCAGGGGTCACCAACCTTTTTTAGGATGAGGGCTACTTTCAAAAAATAAAACAAGTCGGGGGCTACTTTTACTCTTTTTTTTGTTTTTTGCAGTGTATATATTTATCACATTTTAACATTATGATATGCTTACCTTTAACCTTTGTGTGCTGTTTGGGTCTGTGGGACCCATTTTCAGTGTTTACTCAAAGAAAATGTATGCAATTTAATTATTTTAACCTGCTTTATTTGGGGGTGGGCCTCACATCCTCTAGGGGGGTCCTCACATCCTCCAGAGGGGTCCTCACCTCCTCTAGGGGGGTCCGGGGACATGCACCCCCGGGAAGATGTTTTTTAAAATGTTGAAGTGAAATGCATCAATCTGGTGCACTTTGAGCACAAAATGAATTTATGGATACAGCTCTCAACTCTCAGATGAAAGGGAGATGTATACTTTTCAATACTCCAATCATCTTTAGAATATCATCACGACCAATAACACATAATTTAAACTTGTTTATTCTTATCTTATGTTACCTAGTAGTTAGCATTCTTTCTTTATATTTATGCATATTTTACTAATCATTCCCCTTTTAAACTGTTTTTTGTACTGTCCTATAGTACACATTGGAATGATTTCTTACTTGATCTATATTACATAGATAAAAGTGTACTCTCCCTAGCTCTCTCTCTCTCTCTCTCTCTCTCGCTCTCGCTCTCGCTCTCGCTCTCGCTCTCGCTCTCTCTCTCTCTCCCTCTGTCTTGCTCGCTCACAGAGGCTGTGTGCTCCTCCGTGGCGATGACGGCTTGCGTTAAAAAATAATAAACATATTTGTAAAGTGGGGGGACATAAACGGGATTTCGAAAAGTGCGGGGGACATGCCCCGCGGGCGACTCATGTTGCCCCTGCGGGCGACTGAGTGCCCGCGGGCACCTTGTTGGCTACCACTGCTCTAGAGGCATTTTGTTTAATTATTTTGCTTAATTTTTTTTAATCTTTCAAGCTACGAGATGTTTTCCTACGTTTGCCATGAGAAATTATGTCTCAGGAATGTAGGGTTTGGGAATTATGGCAGGTTTAAAAGAAAACATGAAGGCAAAATTAAATCTGTCCTCCACTCTAGCTGTGACATCAAGCACTCTAAAATCTGAAGAAGGCCTCTTTACCAAGGTCTGAACAATGTTTAATATCTCTAAAAGTAAGAATCAGATTTAAAAGTTGTGTTACACGAATAATATCGGAAAGATGTGTAACATTTTAAAGTTGGAATGAGGTTTCTGAGTGGAAGTATGAAGGAGCAGTTAGCAGTTGAAGAAGGAGCAGTTAGCAGTTGAAGTTGCATGAAGATTGTTGAAGTCTGAAGAGTTTCTCCATTGACTTCCATGTTAAAAATGTGATGAATTATGGGATGTATCTCTGGAATTATGAAAGTTATGAATGAGAAAAGTAATAGCCATCGATTCCCGACCGAGCTGAACGTTTTGATGTTTGAACAGAGTTTCTACGATGTTCAATGTGAGAGAAGAAGAGGCGCAAAACAACCCGGCGGAATAATAAAGAATTTTGTGCATAGCATAACAGATATTCAGCATTCCCACTGAATCAGCATGCGGCCGAAGTAAAGGGGTTAAAATCAGTCCAAACATGTCATCATAAAGGCATGCAGCAGGAAGTAAAACCACATTTCAGAATTAAAACACATAAATAAAAACTGTCATATATAAACAATTTAAAATACATCGCCACGTGACAAAAACCCAAACCAGTATGGGCCTCTTTAAGTGACTCAAACCCACATATTCTTAAACCAGAATGCATAGATGTTAGAAAAAAACAGCTGGTTTGATACATGTTCTTCTCTTAGATTACTTTTTAATCTTCCACCCTCAGTTGCCTCAATCATAAATACATTGTGATATTGCGCTTCCCCTAGATATGAGTGGCTTATTCCTGTCAGGTGGATGAAGAGCGGTGAAGTCCAGACAGATATCTGGTGGCTGAAGGAAAAACACGGTGTGTAATAATATGCTAAAAACACGTAATGCTGATAACAGTCCTAATTCTGTAAATTATTGGACAGTGTACCTTATTAATGTTTTTAAATGACTATTGTATTAAAGCTATTACATGTTGACTTTTTCTCCATTCTTCTCAGCGGTAAACTTTGAAATGACGAGAGACGGTTCATGGCTCCTTGCCAACATCAATGTAACTGGATATTACCGGGTAAACTACGACCATGGAAACTGGGAGAGCCTCCTGGCCCAGCTGCACTCAGAGCACCAGGTACACCAGCAGTAGGTTACTCTGTCATATGCAGCTCCTTGGTTGGTCAGATTCTTTGGTTCGTTTCCTTGTTGTTTTTCTTTACTTTTCATTGATTCGTCTTTCATATTCTGTTTTCTGTAGGTTATACCTGTGATTAACAGGGCCCAGCTTGTGGATGATGCTTTCAATTTGGCAAGGTATGTCAATTCAGCTGCTTGGAGTTTTCAAACACTGTTTAATGCTTGGTCATAAGTGCAGTGGTGTAAGTACTTTTTACTCAAGTAAAAGTAAAAATGGGTAAAAGTGAAAAGTTCTGCATTTAAAACTCACTTTAGTAAAAGTACAAAAGTATTGGCATCAACAAATACTTACTATGCATAATGTCTTATTATATACTATTATATATTTAATTACTGGAGAATAATGATTGCTGCAAAATATATTTATCACAGCTGGTAAAGGTGGAGCTACTTCTAATGTAACTGTATATACTGCTGCTGGATATCTTAATCTATAATTACAGTATAAATCCTATTGTATTTATTAGTTTATTTATATTTAGTTGTATCTTATAATCTGAATATGTAAAGTAACTAGTAACCATTTTTTATTCAAATAAATGTAGTGTTGTAAAAAGTATAATAATGGCTTCCAAATTGTAGTGGAGTACAAGTATAAAGTAGCATAAAATAAAAGGTTTGGTATTTTGAAAAAAAAAACTTCACAGACATGTTTTATATAGGTATGGCCCTACAATATATGTGTCAAATATATCATGATAGGTCCACTTTAAGTTCTTTATCTTTGATTGAATTAATCTGTGTGAATCTGTGCTGTCCTGTTTTTCAATCTTACCCTGTTGCTGTTAAACTACTGAATTTCCCGACGGGGATTAATAAAGGTCCATCTTATCTTATCTTAAGTACAATACTTGGGTAAATGTATTTCACTACATCACACCACTGCACAAGTGGTTCCCTTCCAGCAGACAAAGAAGAACTGACAACTCAGGTGTTTCCAAAAATAATAAGAACAACTATAAATAATGATTTATAAGAGGAATACCAACAATAACAACAACAAATATATGAATTACTACAATAGTAACAGCCCTAAAACTATGTCTAATAATAATAATATTACCACAACATGGGAACAAGCGCAGCCAAAGCGTCCAGGCATCAGTGTTTAATATTGAAACCTGCAGGACAAGAAAGCTTAAAAAAACCTTTAGTTCCTTGATTTGGACAGGCAGACAGACAGGTGTGGTAGCATTCTGGATCCACCGTAGGGGATTAAGGAACATATTGGGACAGCCTTATGATAAGGCATTACAATAAAATATTATACATAATATATCAGGTATTGTTGTAATCATCAACATGAATTTCATGTCCCAATGCTTGCAATTGATTATAACATGACACTGGCCGGCCAGACATTTCTGTAATAAGTCGGAAATATAGAACCATTCAAAGACTGCACACTAAAAAAGGAACTGGACCATAGTTGAATTTGATATGCACCAAGACCACATCTTTTTGTGGCAGTGTGGCAACTGAAATGTGTGGATGCTATTTCTTCTCCCTGCAGGGCTCGGATGGTGTCTAACACTCTGGCTCTGAACACTACTCTCTATCTATCTGCGGAAACACAATACATGCCCTGGCAGTCTGCTCTGGATAATCTGGACTATTACTACCTAATGCTTGACCGCACTGAAGTCTATCCGCACATGCAGGTATACTACACTCTGTGCATGTCATTGACAAAGGTGTTTCAATGTTTCTATTGCTGGATTAAAGTACATCAAAGCAACTATTGACACTTTTAAATAGCTCAAATCGCCTGCCATGAGGAGGAAAAGCAAGTTCTATAAATGAACCAGCATTTAATGTCTTTGTACAGTGGTGTAAAGTAACCGAGTAGATTTACTCAAGTACTGTTCTTAAGTAATTTTGAGATACTTGTACTGTACTTTCTTCTACCCCCAACTACAGTTCAGAGGTAAATGGTGTACTTTTACTCCACTACATGTATGTAATCCCTTTAGTTACTTCACAGATCTGGATGAATGATGTGAAATATAACCAAGTGTTAAATCAGACTTTAGTTCCACCTGGAGTAAATCCACAAGCTACCCTGCAGTATACAAAGTACTTCAAACTAGCTGCACCTTTACCAGCTTTGAGAACACTTTCATGATCAATCATTATAAAACATGTCATATATATTATTCTGAAATGGACCAATCTGCACCATGACTACTTTTACTGTCGCTACTTTAAGGATATATCGATGCTTATGTTGAGAAAAATGACAAGAAGTCACACGATAGCGTATCAAATGTTCTGGCTTTATTCACAATCTTTAAATATATGTCTATCCCTCAAAATGACATATTTCTTTATGTTTCTCAGGCACATTAGTTTATACACATTACTTAAATGCCATAGCACATATCAAATTAACTAAAACAATAAATAGAAATACAGGTGTAATTTTTTACACAATAATACCACTACGATAACTACATTATCTGTATATTCTGCATAGTACCTTACATGTTACTAGACATGCTCTGAATGAGCTATTCACAAACTGATTAATTACTCATTCAAGTTAATCACATGTTAAAATATAACAAACACATTCCTTATATAACTACACAGAATAACAAGAACACAATAACTGATCAAACATTTACAATTAGCCTTAGCAAGGTGCTTAGTTAACCACAATAGCATTGTGCATGAATATAACACACTACTAGCATGGCTAGGCCACTTCTGTAATGAATGTGTGTGGTAATGATAACTCACATTAAAGTACAACAGAAGGCATTATCTCGTTGCATCACGACAGTGTATTGAAAAAAACCAAAAATGTAATAGTAGCGGTGTCTGTTGTAACTAACTTATGCATTACATGCCTCGTATTTTACATTCTGGAACACTTATACTTTTGTAATTTTACTTAAGTAACATTTAGAATGCAATACTTGTAACAAAGCATTCCTTTTAATTAAGTTAATGATATTCTCCCACCTCTGTCTTTGTAACACTTCAAGGCGTACTTAAAGGATCTTGTGACTCCACTCTTCCTATACTTCAAAAACATGACATCAGACTTGAGCTGTGTTCCTGATGGACACACTGACCAGTGAGCATCACAACCTGGATAAAATAAAGATATATACACATTTAAGTATATACAATATTGTCCATAAATGTGACAGCTTAACCATGTTTGTCCCTACCTGTAGGTATAACCAGGTGAATGCCATCCGCACGGCCTGTAAGACGGGAGTGACAGAGTGCCAGACCCTGACAACCGCATGGTTCAAACAATGGATGGAAGCCCCTCAACACAATTTGTTGGTCTATATTATATATCATTTGATAACTGTTTTAAGTTAATAATTTAAGTAACACAAACTGTCTTATCAGGATCCATCCCAACCTGCGCTCAGTGGTGTACTGCAGTGCCATGGAGGCAGGAGAGGAGGCAGAGTGGGAGTTTGGCTGGTCTCAGTTCAGGAATGCTTCTGTAGCTAGCGAGGCCAGCAAACTCATGTCTGCTCTGGCCTGCACCAGCGATGTTAGCCTGCTAAAAAGGTGTGTATCCATCCAACTTTTCCACAGATGAAGAGAGTAACGAAGTGATTTATAGTGAAGTTCCACGATCTCTCTTAGCTTCTTTTAGTAAAATGTATAAACAAAATAGGGAAAATAAAAAGATTAAAGCAAAGGACATGTTGTCTCCCCTTTGCAGCACATACCACAACAACAGCAAACAATATATATACATACATACAGTGTTCGAATTACCCATTTGCTTTCGGGGGGCCCTATTTTTTTTTTCAGGGCCCTCGTGTGGAGCTGTCAAACTCGACCCGAACGCCGCTTACAGCCGGCCAACTAAAAGTTGTTCCGTTCACGTTGTCATTTTTAGACTCCTTCGCTTCTTTGCTTGTGAATCCAAAAGCTGCGAGGCTTGGCTGTTTTCGTTTCACCATATTTTTTATTACAAAGCCAGAGTTAAAAAAATATCAATATGAACATTTCAAATACCGCACCGGCATCACCGCCGTAACCATAGCAACGTAAGTAGCGTAAATAATGCACGTACAGATGGCAACACCCAGAAATATTCACAAATATAAAACAAATATTCAGAAACTGTAATGAATAATGACTATTATTTATTTCAAGAACTTTTATTTACAGGAACTCAACATTTCTAATCTGTGTGACACAAATATGCAATAAAATGTTGGGCTCCCCCTATTTATCTCAAAGTCGGCCTTCAGGGTAGCTCCCCCCCTCTTTAAGGGAGCCAAGCTCCCCCTGGCTCCCCCCCATTTCGATCAGTGCATACATATTAAACAGAGGGAAGAAAAAGTACAACTGAGGGTCTCACACATTTGAAGACCCCTCGTGTTGCGGTGCCAGTTCCAGTCAGGTGAGAAGAGATTAATGGGCAAGTGTTTGGATACAAGCACTTCCTGACAAAAGAATAATAACATTGATTTAAGAGAAAGGATACGTGTTAATCGAGGACTTTACTTCCCCTCTTCAGTAACTTTTTTCAAAGGTCCCCTATTATACTTTTTTTCAACAATATATTATAGGTCTCAGATATATACAAACATGTTTCTGAAGTGTTTGGCTGAAACACCAAACAGATAATTGTAGCATCTCATAATCCCCTCTGTTTCAGCCCTGTTTAAATAGTGCTGATTCTCTGTCTGTAGCTTTAAATGCTAATGAGCTGCTGCTGGCCACGCCCCTCTGTGATTGGTTAAAAAACATAATGGTGCCCTAGGAGGAGATGCAGGTGATAAGGTGGGCGGGGGATATACCTTGGTTGGTTATTGGCTAATGGTTACACAAGCCAAAAAAATGATCAGCTCATTTTCATACAGGTTTTTAAACAGGAGAAAAACAGAGAGAACATATTTTTTCCTGACTCTATCTGAATCTCTTAACACGCTGGGGACATATATTTATGTAAAGAAGATTTGAAAATGTGAATTTTGCATAATAGGGGACCCCAGAGAAACAATAGGGAGAAAACAGAGAAAAGCTTTGGGAGTTTAGGTGCCTGCTACAACAGTTTACCATTGCAAGCTTTGCGGGTAGTCACTTCACCACCAAGCTTCTGGCCCACACCTACTCACATGTATGAGTGAATGTCACTTTGTGGTGTGGCTGTGAAAGCTCACACTCAAAACAAGATTAGTAATGAAAGCGAGCAGAGAGCAGCACACTACTGCTTACTTTTTTTAGTGCAAAAAATGAAAGAAAGGAACGCCATGTTGAAAATGATCTAATATACCATTGTTGTTCTTAAAATACCTTTTATTGACTAGAGCCTACATGATTTTTCTATGACATGTTTTAAAGAGAATAACTAGACAGCCAGTCTTTCAACCTTTTAATGCTTTTGATTAGATGAGAATGTGCCAGTCGAAAGAGATTTGTTTAAAATGCAACTATTTTGTTTTTTAGGTATTTGTCTTATACCTTGAACTCAACTATGATCCGTAAGCAGGATGCTACCTCGGTCATCACATCCGTGGCCAGCAACAGTGTGGGACAGGTTCTGGCATGGGACTTTGTCAAGGAACATTGGGAATACATGTTCACACAGTGAGTAGCACACTCATACGTTCATCTGTATGTGACAAAAAAAACCAGAGAGATAACATACTAAACCGATCAAAGTGTCCATGGAGTCTTCAGGCGGGTAACAATGTAGCTTTGAGTGTAAGTGAGTCTGACATTATATACGGGGAAATCACTCCTTTTGTCAGTTTTGTGATTTTAGAAACATTGACTATATTCCCAGATAAACTTGACAAAGTTACTTTGTTCTTTACAAAATTCAATGATGAATTCAAAAGTAGTTTATTTTGATTGTATTGTATTGGACACTTTAAACAATAAGTTGCTTTTTAACAGCATTATTCCCTTTACACAGTAGCAGTTCAAATATTTTCCTCACTTCCAGGGCATTACGTTGTATCTAGTTTGTTATAGAAGTTACCCTCAGAGTCCAGTGATAAGAAAATTCAACTTTGCAGTGGTTACAATAACTCTGGTTCTATCAACTCCTACCTCTGAAGAGAAGTAAAATGTCCATGTAAGAGTTTGGTACCTTCCTCCATGTTTCTGTCCTGCCACTTCTTTCTGTTTCCGTTCACGTGAGCGCTGCAGCAGTCTTCGGCTCGCCCCCTATGCTCTCATTGGTTGTGACGTGTCTGTATTACCCCTTTTCCACCAAACCAGTTCCAGTTCTAGCTCCATGCTCTTCTGTGTCCGAACTGGTTATTATTTTTAGCCCCAGGTGTGTTTCCACCGCTCAGAGCCCGACTGGTGCTGCGTCATGACATCACGTTTACGTCGCTGATTTTCTCAGAAACGCCGCTCATAACAACAACAATGGGGGACTGCGTCAGGTCGATGACTGTGTTGCTTTTAATCATACGAAGCCAGATTAGATTAAAAAACGACTTCTCCAACCTTATACTTTTCTCCAGAGTGCCGTTGTTCATTATTTATTAATGTGGTTCAGCGGCATTTACTGACCGCTGTGCTGCTCCAGAGTTTATTCTCCCGTTTACTCACGGCAGAGTTTAGTCTCCCGTTAACTCACGGCAGCGGCCGCTGAAAAGTATTCACTGTTTGACTGTCACACAAGCAGCTGATAAATATCCCTCATCCCCATAAGTGAATGTGTTTCAGTGTGAATTGACGCTGTTTGGCATCACAGCGCTGTTATGAAAGTTTCTGTGGTATAAGACGTTTTCTACAGGCATATTTTAACCTACCTGTGATAGTCGGACATGGCAACCTGTGCAGCCCAGGTATTGATTCTATCCGATAGCTGCTATAATACAAAACAACAGGAACACGTCTGCCTGCTCTTCATAGTGATAACAGCGAACGGATAGTCAAAGTAAGGTCAAAATAAACAGAATCACACTAAGCCTGGTTCGTGTTGCCTTACTTTATAAAATGTGTTAAAGTGTGTGTAAACCTAAGAACCAGTTTTCTGTGCTTAGAGCTGGCCCCATGCAGTGGAAACAGGAAGAACCAGAGCTTAATCAGGCTCTATCCCGGAACCGGCCCTGGAATCGGTATGGTGGAAAAGGGGCATGTGTGTATTCAGAGCCAGTGAGCAACAGAACTTTCGGAAGAATAATATTAATTAAAATAACTGTTAATGCACGATAAATATAAAAATAATTGTCGTTTTTAATGAATTAATGCGTTAACGCGATAATAACGTGTTAACTTGCCCAGCCAATACAGTCAGGTTTGGCAGGCCCTTCAGAACATTTACAACTACAGGGGCTGTGACATGTCAACTGGGGACTCAAGTCTGTCACTGGCAGAGGAGCTGAACTGCTTTTTTGCTGGCTTCAAGACACCACAGCATTACTCCCTCACTGTAGAAGAGCACTATGTGAGACGGGTGCTCAGAGCAGTGAACCCCAGAAAGGCTGCTGGGCTTGATGGAGTACGGGAAGGTGCTCAGAGCATGGGCCAACCAGCTCTCACAGGTCTTTACCAGCATTTTTGTCATCAAGGAAAGTCCCGTGCATGGTTCTGTGTTTGTAAAAACAGAACCATGCACGGGACTTGCTTCACCGACAGGAGTGAGACGGATCAGATGGGGCCCCCTTAGGGAGGTCTCCTACTGTCATTTCAAACGTTGCGCACTGCGCCACTATTGTAGATTAACTGAATTTGATCCAGGCTTATGTATGATGTCTGTTTAATTGATTTTTTTTTATAATTTGTTGTTGTGAACTTTGCATCAATAAAAAACCAAAAAAATGACATTGACACTGGTGTCATTTAAAGTTGTGTCGGACCTCGGGGGCCCCCTACTTGACTGGGGCCCCAAGCATTTGCCTGTCTTTGCCTTACATCACATTAAGACCTGCCTCCCTCCACCTTCGACCCTCACCAGTTTGCCTCCCTCCCAAACTGATCCACTGAAGACGCCATAGCCACTCTGCACTGAGCCACCTACAACATTGTGGGAGCTACGTCAGAATGCTCTTTATTGACTACAGTTCAGCGTTCAACATGATCATCCCAGACATTCTAGTTTGCAAACTGTCAAACCTATGCCTCCCTCCACCCACCTGTTCCTGGATCAAAGATGTCCTCACTAACCGCCCACAGTTTGTGAGACGTGGCCCCCATCACTCCTCCACCCGCACACTCAGAACCGGCTCTCCTCAGGGCTGTGTGCTGAATCCACTCCTGTACGCGCTTTACACCCACGACTGCAGTCCAGCCCACCCAGAAACATCATTGTCAAGTTTTCCGACGACACCACTGTTATCTCAGGAGGAGACGAGTCGGCCTACAGGAGTGAGGTCCTGAGTCTCTCAGCGTGGTGTTCAGGGAACAACCTGGCACTGAACACCACAAAAAACAATTAAATCATTGTGGACTTCAGGAGGAACCGCCTGACCGCGCTCCCCTCTACATTAATAGTGAGTATTTGGAGAGGGTCCAGGCTGTGGCTCATTGGATAGTATGATGGACTTCAAATCAGGGGATAGCAAGTTTGAGTCCCACTGCAGTCAGCATGTCGTTGTGTCCCTGAGACACTTCACCCCAAATTGCTCCTGCGGGGATTGTCCACAGTACTGAATGTATGTAAGTCGCTTTGGATAAAAGCGTCTAACAAATTACATGTAATGTAACTTCTCCTGGACAGATAACACAACAGCTTTCATAAGCATCAAGAAGGATGCTTATCAAGAACAACGTGGACACTAAGCTGCTGGAGACCTTCTACTGCTCGTCCATCCAGAGCCTGATGACATATTGCATTACCGTATGATATTCCAGCTGCACCGAGGCCGACAGGAAGAGGCTTCAGAGAGTCATAAAAGCAGCACAGAAAATCATCGGCTGCCCTCTCCCCTCCCTGATCAGTAAAGCCCAAACATTGTAAAGGACACTTCCCAGCCCGGTTCTCACCTGTTTGACCTGCTGCCCTCCGGGAGGCGCTACAGGTGTTTTAAAGCAAAGACAAACAGATTCAAAGACAGTTTCTTACCCAGTGCAATGATGGCAATGAACTCTGGCACTATACTGCTTAGTCGTCCTTAAATGGTACCTTAAAAGGAGTAGCTTTACTCTTCTCAATGTACTTGTATAAATTACATTATTACACGGCTTAGTTGTATACTCGATTCTGATTGGTGAATTCAGAACATGTGACAGGTTGTCAATCCAGTAGTACAGACCGTTGTCAAGGACTATAATGAACGTTGCTAAGGAGGAACAAGAAAGAGAAAGGAAAAGTAAAATCGCCAGAAAAAGGCAGACAGGAAGTAGACACTAACAGGAACACGGTATGGGCTACAGACAGGATGTAGACACTAACAGGAACACGGTATGGGATACAGACAGAAAGTAGACACTAACAGGAACACGGTATGGTCTACAGACAGGAAGTAAACACTAACAGGAACACGGTATGGGCTACAGTAGACAGGAAGGCTGCAGTCGAATTGTCAGTTTCTCTTAGGAACCTTCCTAACGGAGTGAAATGACTCGGAAGTACTTCAGTGATAGCCATGATAAGAGCCGTTCGAATTCTCTAGATCAGCAGTTTCAAAGTGTGAGGCGCGCCTCCCCGGGGGGGCGCCAGAGAGCTTCAGGGGAGGCGCAGCGTCAGAAACAAATAACGAGAAACAGTGAAATCTAGCGAGTTAACTTATGCGAGCGGCAACATGGATCGATTTTTAGTGAAGTTTAGTGGAATCTCAGCTTGCTAGCTAATATATTGTTTGTGCAGATCTGATAAGTAATAAAGTATTTATACCTACACTGTAAAAAAAAAAAATTGTAAAAAAACGGAAATGTTCTGGTGACAGGGGCACCAAAAAATGTCCGTTAAAAAAAGAAAAAAAACTGTAAAATACAATACGGAGATAACATGTAAAAAAAAACAGTAACTTACCTTACCACAAGTAGCCTCTATTACTGTAATCTTACATGAAATATTTTTCTTTTAACATATATTATTTGTTAGAATAGAGTCATACACCTCTAGAAAACAGAATAATTATCTTTAAAAAATGATAAAGAAAAGCTAAAATACGGAAAATTACTTTTATTATTACAAAAAAGTACCGTATATCTAAGACCATTTACAAGTAAAACACAACGAAAAGAAAGTAATTTTACTTTGCAAAAGCCTTAGTTTACATTAACTATCACATTTCTTGCCAAAGAAATCTGTAATTTTACAAGAAATGTTTTTATAATTCCATTAAATATTTTTCTTTTACCATATATTAATTGTTATAATAGAGTCATACACTTCTAAAAAAACAGAATAAATATTTTTTAAATGATAAAAAAAGCTTAAAGACAGAAGATTACTGTTATTTAAAAAAATACCGTAAATTCAAGATTCAAGGCTTTATTGTCATTTGTACATTAGCTTCAGTGTAGATATGGCAACGAACAACTGAAGTCACATGCTCCTCCAACAGTGCAACATATATATAGAACATAGAACAAATAAAATAGTGCAAGTAAATTAAAATACAATAGAATAGAAATAGTGCAAGAACAGTCTATATGCAAGTAAACGGAATATGATTGCACTGCCGTACCAGGCCGTGATGCAGCCAGTCAGGATCCTCTCTATGGTGCACCTGTAGAAGATGCAGAGTATCCTGGAGTCCATGTTGAACTTCCTCAGCCTGCGGAACAATTACATCATAATGTCCAGGGACTTTTCTCACGGAGAGAAAGCAAACACATGTTGAGAGGAAACTGCATTTTTTTTAAACCACCCATACGAACAAATTCCAAACTTCATTGCATCACAACAGAAGGTGTTCATCTGTGGAATAACTGTAATGATGAACTGAAATACTGTGCAACTTTATCTAAACTAAAACTGTTATTTAGAAACCAAATCCTGAACCGTTCTGAGCAGGACCTGTGAAGTGATGCTTGCTATTTCTTGTAGTAGGACCAGAAACGTTTTTAAGCTTCTTCTTGACCCTTTTAAACATGATAGAAACTTTGAGAATACATTTTTTTTATACCTTGACCCTTGAATTATTATTATTGTTTGTTTTGTTTCTAACACATTCAATAAATTGACTAATACAATCTTTAAAAAAAGAGCCGCTGTTTTGGTGATGGTGGTGGTGTGAAGAGTCCATGTCAGGTCCTCAGATGTGGACACCAAGGAACCTGGAGCTGATGAATCTCTCCACCATATGTCCCACTCTCTCTGCTGCTTCCTGTAGTCCACAATCAGCTCCTTGGTTTTGCTGACGTTGAGATGGAGGTTGTTATCCTGGCACCAAGATGTCAGGTTTTCGACCTCCTCTCTGTACGCTGTCTCATCACCGTTGGTGATCAGGCCGATGACGGACGTGTCGTCAGCAAACTTCACGAAATCTAAGACCATTTACATGTAAAACACAAAGTAAACATGTCATTTTACTTTGCAAAAGCCCAAGTTTACATTAACTTGTTCGACCCGCCCCCGGGGGCGGAAAAACGCATCATCTGCAGGAAACAGCGTCTGAGGGCTTCTTAATATTTAATAAACTATGAATGTTTTATATCCATGTAATGGGAAGAAACTCAGCTAACTGATCATTTTTTAATTTTTTTGCAAAAGAAAACACAAAGCTAACGCTGAGCCTCTGAATTAGCCACGAGCGAAAAAATGCTAACGCGGTTGCACCGACAACACGGTATAACACCCTTATTACTTAACGTAACTACAAATCCAACCCATTGATTAGCATCGTGAGAGTACACATAATCGATAGGTATATATATCATCACTCTATGAAAGGGGTCGGCAACCCCTGGCACAAGTGACGTGCGGTGAGGTCAATGCCTGGGGAGGCACGGACAGTATATTACACTTTTTTTTTTACTAACTACTGCTATTCATACATTCAACACAAATGAAAATATTAAATAGCCAGGCCCTTACCTTTACTTGTAAATGAAGTCCATTCGCCTATCCTTCTGGACAAAGATGTCCGTGACTTTGTTGTAGAAGTCCTCTTTATTGTGTTTCAGTTTTAAAAGTCTCTCTGTTTCTATAGAGATGATCGCCAGGGATGAAAGTCGTCTTTGGTCAGTCCGACTCCGACTGTATGTTTTGAGTCGTTTCAAAGCAGAGAACGACCTTTCGACAGACGCTGTTGTAGCAGTTATTGTGAGTACCAGCTGGAGTAACTTTGTCGGACCAGGAACCGTCTGCATCAGATCATTCTGGTCCAAAAAGCTGAGGAGTTGTCCGGGTGATTTGCATTCATTCCTCACCGTTTGTGAGCTATACAGTCCGATAAGATCAGTCTTCAGTCTAACAAAGTCAAAGTGCCTTGCATATTTTGATAGGCTCTGCAGTTTGGTGTCATCAAAATGTTGTGACATTTCATTGAATTTTATGCAATTGACCAAACCAAGGAAAGCTAGCTCACCGAAATGATCAAACCTAGCTTTCAGTTGAACACTGATATTTTCCAGAATGCAATGAAACATTCTTTTCCTCTCATCTCTGATCGGATGTTTACTTCGGACATTGTCTGTCAGGCCAAGTGTGATGCATTTCTGCTCGAACCCATCATAGAAACTGTCAAACTCTTTTCTCTGGCGTTCCACAACTCCCATTGTGTCGCGGATTCGCGCACAGCAGAATCCAATGTCCATGACTTTATTCTGCAGCACACGAAAGAGTGCATCGGTTTCACTGAAAATGCCCTCATATGCCATTATGAAGAAGCAGGTTGATGCTTTTGACAGCCAGAGATCATATCCAGCAGCCATCATCAGGGTGTCATTGTCCCAAACATCGGGATTTTCGTTCATGATCCGGAACACAGCACGCAGATCCGATTGGTACATGCTGATAGTGTGCACTAGTCTGGAATTTGAGCTCCATCTCGTCAGCGCTGCTCTTGGCAAACGTCGCTTCACAACTTCATCCAGTCGGTGGGTACGCTTGGTCGATTTATTGAAAAACGCCGCAAGTCCCTCAACTGTTTTAAAAACGTCCTGCACCCAGGCATACATTTTGCTGAATGCGAGAGAACGAGGTTCAATTTGTGTGCATAACAATGGCTGAACATGGCCTCAGGCACATTTTCTCTGATCTTGGCCTGCACCCCGTTAAGAGCTGATGCCATCACAGCAGCTCCGTCATACATTTGAGCTACCAGCTTTTCAACGCAATTGTATTTCCCCAGCACCCCCAAAACATAATCAGCAATAGCCGGTGCTCGCCTGTCATCACTCACATCATCAAATCCCAAGAACGCCTCCTTCACATCACTTGTATCCACATAACACAGAATGACAGAGACCTGGGCTTTGTTTGTGACATCCGTTGTCTCATCTACTTCCACTCCAACAAATGGGGCTGCATTAATCTCATGCCTGATATCATTTTTAATGACATCACTGACTGCTTCTATGAGATCATTCTGTATCCTATTTGAAAGGCCAGAAAATACTGTGGATGTTTCCAAATGCCTTGCTAATTTCTCATCTTTTTCAGCAAAGGCATGTAACAGCTCGACATAGTTGCCGCGATTCGAAGATTTTGCACTCTCATCATTCCCCCGAAATGCCAACTCCTGTTTAGCTAGGAAGCAGACAGCATTAATAAGGTCTTTTAAGATCTCACGATTCTCCTTTACCTTGGCATTGTGGATGCTGACATTTAATCTCTGCTGGTCATTGAGGGCCAGATCTATCCGAGAATTGCCGAAAGTTTTTAATGCGATTTGGCTTTGAATGTGAGAGAACAAAAGGCAGGGAAAGCAGTAAAGTCGATTATTCGTAGCACAGCCACACAGCCAGTCTTTTCTTTGGTACCACTCAGTTTGAAACGAACGTGTTATTTTCTGTCCGTTAGTTTGAAGAAGGTCCTTAAGCTCAGGCATCGGTCTTCCATTGTTTATCACTGCTTGTTTTGATTGAAAGTCCAACTTTGAGAAATGTTTAAGGGTAGATATAAGGTTTTCCATTTTTGAAGTCCATTTGGTGGGAGTAAATCCGTGAATGAAACAACAGTTAACATTTTTTTAAGTGGAGCTGTAACCGAAGTGCATTTTTCAATGTTTTAATTTTTTTGATAGAGCTAGCTCAAGATTGCCCCCTTCAGTTCGGCAGAGGTTATGGCTGCCTCCCCTGGCGCTTTCTCAGTGCCGTTGTATGATGAGACCAGCGAGCCTAAACATCATTATATACGTGAAATAAGTTAATATTTAGAGACTATGGATGGCGAGGATAAATGTAATAAAGGGATCTACAAACATTACATTGGTGACATACAGTGAGATGGTGCAGGCATGCGCTTAGGGCCCACTTTCCAGCCAGTTTCTGTGGGGTGACGCATTCTGAGGTGAGGCAGAGCTCATCTGTGCCTCACCTCACCACACAATAACTGGCTTGAGCGCACTCACAAAATAAGTGCCAACGCTAAATTAGTGCCCGTGCTGCAGCCAGTTACTGTGGGCTTCTGTGAGGCAGAGCTCGTACCTGCCTCCCTTCTCAATCTCATCGCTACCCGTAGTTGTAGCGGAGCTCTGCAAATTAGCAGATTTTTACTATAAAAAGCGATTGGAATCATACAGAAATCACATTTACAACACAGATCAGTGAACACATTTTATTATTATTATTATTATTTGTATTATTATTCTTTTTTTCCGTTACATTGGAGAATGACAGGTGAGGCTCTGCCCTGACCGCACGTCGCTGCCTGGCACGCATGCCACCATTGGCACTGTAACCAGTGGCACACTAGGAATAAGTGGAATAAGTGTGCAAAATATCAAATTTTATTTTCGGATCCTGAACGAGACCGCCGCCAGAGCGCGTCTCCCCGTTACCTGCAGAAGGAAGCCATGCACGCAACGCAGCCCCGCTCTCTTTATCCAGGCGACTTTCTGCCGCTTTCCTCTGTGGTGCTGTGCTGATTGTTTCACCACGGAGGAAATCACTTCACAAATTGCAGTACCCATAAGGAGCTGTACAAATGCCGCAGTTTTTGCGTGGCTGTGTATTTAGTTGAAAGCCCAGTGAAGATCTGCTCATCTCTCATCAAAATAATGCTACAAAGGGGCGGACTGGCCATCTGTGTGTTGAACTTTCCTGTCGGCTCCCAGACCGTAGTCGAGGAGGGCAGAAGCAACAAGCTTCAGGTGCAATAACCTACTTTAGCTTAAATGGCTGGAGAGAGGCGAGCTCTTCTTGGGAAGCCGTTGCATTTATTTAGCTGTTCTTCTGTTTCACAAAATACATCACAGACCTCTGTTTTTCTGCTTCCTCGTTTCACTTCCAGAAACATACACACGCTCGCTCACTCTTGCTCTACCATCCACACACACACATGCACAAGCCACACCCCTCTCTCTCTCTCTTAAAGGGACAGCGATCTCATCTCACTCTGCATGACCCTAATATCATAACATGTGTGTTCTGGAGAATCACAGAACGGACGATCGTCCTTATTATTATGCAATTTTTTTAAATTCAGCTCCTCACCCCCATTGATAATTCACGATCGTCGGCACGCTGATAAATAATTTTTTTTGTAATGGCACTTCATATCAAAAAGGTTGCCGACCCCTGCTCTATGATAAGAACTCGCAACATAATAAACAAAAATAGACATCATAACACGTGACGCTAGGTAGCAAAAACGGCATTATGTCTTACCTTCGTTGTTGTCTGATCAAAAGTTGTCTTCAATGGCATTAAAATGATAAACACGCTGCTGAAGTTAATCCATAGGTTAATCCAATGTGTCTGTGTGCCTTTGAAATGATTTCTGATAATCCATAAGCAATAAACCTACTTTTCCGTTTTCAGAGCGAGAGATAGGTTTCACTTTCGTCAAACTGCATGCTCGAAGCCCTCACTTTCTTTTGGTAACGTTGGTATGTATTGGCTCTAACGGTTCAAAAGAGATGTCAATCATCAAAATCGACCAATGGGTTCCAGAGAAACGGCAAAAACGCCCATTTCCACCCAAATATTTTTTGCTAAATCTCTCTAAAAAGGTCAAATGTTACTTGTTTTGCATCAATCTTGATACAGGCTACTTATTATATGTTTTACTTTGGATTCCTAAAGCTTTCAGTCTACCTTACCATCATCCAAGGTTAGTTTTCACTATAAGTAAAACAGAGATTTTGGACGGACACTATAATTTACAGTTTTTTACCATGTTCAATCTGAATTTTCTTTAAAATAAAAAACATCTATATTGATTCTGACTCTTCTAAATCCAACTCACAGGTTTATCATTACTTTGAGAAAAAATATGATTAATTTTCCCCTTTTAGAAGGGAAGATATGGTCATTTGTTCTGGGAATGTCATTTTCGAGAACTGAAAAGCAGGGATGGGGTTTAACAGGTTAACTGTCAGATGTTTCGTAGACAAAAATCACAAATATATCTATATACAATATATTATTGAAAATAATAATATACATCACAAAAATAAAAACAACAAATAAAATATATTTTAAGTAATGATAAAGCAGAATAGACCGGCAATGAACATTTCAATTATAAACACTAATGAAATCTACCAGTTATGTGTGTAAATGACTGTGTGTGTGTTTCTACTCTCCATTCAAAGTCAGCGATGTCGAGTGCTGTTTTTGTTTTTATTCCTTCCTCTCCACTTTAGTCCCCTTGTCTGGATTGATCTTGAATAGGCACCTGTAAAACAGAAGTACACTTACATTTAGTGTCTGATTACAAATTCTGTGGATGATACAGCCATTAATTGTCTTTACAGTTATACAGCTTAAAGTCAAAGGGCAATGCTACTCTTCAATGTACTTTTCATTAACTGTTATGATCATATCTGTACATTTAAAGCATTGGTTTGAATAGAGTTTTGTTATATAAAGTCATCACTTTGCATGACTGGACAGTATCGCAGCAGGTCTGTTGGAGGAGCCAAAGCACACCACGGCAAAGGAAAGGGGTACGCTGAATGTACAACCCAAGACAGAACGAGAGCATAATGCGAAACAGAATGCAGCACAATAATCTTTTTATCTGGATTATCTTGTGTCGTCAGGAGCACTTATCGTGTCTCAGAAATGTGCACAATCCTCTACTCTGTGGTTTAAGATGGAATGACTTAATAATTACAATTCAAGTCTTACCTCTGCAAGAACTCCAAGGTAGCTCCCAGTTCTGAGCGATAACTGATGTTGAGGCAGTAATATGGTGCAAACATCAGTATCAGGGTGTCGACAACATTCAGGACACTGACGATGGTCTGGTCCTCTGCTATCATGTAGTGTCCAGCTGTCAGGGGAGAACTCCCTTAAGGTACACAACAAAGGGAAACGTTACAAAACAATTATAAATCCCAAAAATATTTGGTGCAGATTGTTTTTTTTACTTGTGATCACATGGCCAATTGTATTTTAGGAATTATCAGCTCCTGCAGCTTTATTTTCTTTCTTAAGTGTTTCCTAATGTTAACAGTGTAGAAAATGTCACATCATAAACGGTATTGGTGTTTAAAGTGGGGTTGTATAGAGAACCGCAGTGACGCGTCGTAAAACCCGGAAGTAAGTTAGCATTTTTAGCACTTCCGGTTCCTTCGTCAAAAAGCAATGCATTTTCTCCATAGGGCTTTGTAAAATAGCTCGAAATAAGGTCTGTGGTTGACACACATTTAAGAGATAAATCACGTTTTGTTCTACGACATTAAATGCATCAGCAGTGACCCCACTGGTGATTTTTGAAGAGTTTACGTGTCTGAAAAACGATGGTTGTTACCAAGTGGCTGAATAGGACTACAGAAATTGTCGAGGCCGTTGTACGTCATTACGCCGAACAGGTAAACACTCCCGCTAAGTTTGTTTGCCCTGTTCTGCTTGAAAGCAAGTGCCTGCCTATCTCTAGTATCTGTATATCTATATCTGTACATTAGAATCTGTATTTTTGAAATGGCCGTTTTTAACACCGTAGTTTTACAAATTATAGAATAATTAATTACCAGTGTTTTCCAATTTTACTCGGCAGTTCGTTTCGTTAGCTAACGTTAGCTAAAACTAGCGCTACTAGTTAGCTACGCAATGGTTTGTTGCTTTGCGCCGGGTTGCAGCCACAGGTCTTTGCATGAAACGTGCTCGTTCTATCGTTTCCCGGCCAATGTTTTCCAAAGGAGAGTCTGGATTCGTGCCATGAGGTAAGCTGACGTTACATTTTTGTCCATGTCACGGTGAAATGTAAATGATGGGTAGTGACTGTATCGCCGTTTTAGAGATGGCGATGCTGAAAAGACCGCAACATAAGTAAAGATAATGAATACATCCTATTAAAACCTGTGCGGCTTATATGATAAGTCTAATTAGTACAAGCAGCATAACGTTTCACCATGTAACTAAAGATTGTAGTCAGGGAAATCAGTTTGACATATTGAACTAATAACAAATCACCTCTGGCTGGCAGAGAACTCTCTGCTCCATAGCTTCTCTTGGACGTAAAATCACATGTACATTTTACATTTATATTCAATTTAATATTCCATCACTCACATACTTTTGTTTATATAATAACTTTTATTTTGTTTTTCTTGTTATGCTGCTGCAACACAAACATTTCCCAAATTGGGATCAATACAGTAATATCTTATCTTAATTAATTAAGAAATATAACTATTATAATTAGTGTAGCAGCTGACACCTATTTTCAATATGGATTAATCTACCATTTATTTCTTTAGTTCAATTTTGATCTATAACATTACATTACATTTAGCTGACGCTTTTGTCCAAAGCGACTTACAATAAGTACATACGACCAGGAAGACACAGCCCAGAAGAAAACAGAATCATATAAGTACATCAGGTATCATAGAGCCAAACATTTCAAGTGCTACTCAGCTGGCTATAGATAAGCCAGTCCTATGTTAGTATATAAGTGCTTTGTTAGTAATTCTATCGCTAGAAGTGGAGTCGAAAGAGATGAGTTTTCAGTCTGTGCCGGAAGATGTGCAGGCTTTCTGCCGTCCTGATGTCAATGTGGAGCTCATTCCACCATCTTGGAGCCAGGATAGCAAACCCACGTGTTTTTGCTGATGGGAACTTGGGTCCCCCTCGCAGCGAGGTTGCATATCAGGGATATGTGAGAGGAGATGATCTAATTCCTCCAAGAAGTCCCCCAAGGCACCTGGCGGACGGTAGAGAACAACAATGGTTAATTGTATAGGATGGGTTACTGTGACGGCATGGAATTTAAAGGTGGAAGGAGTGAAGTTAGATAGCTTGAAGAGGGAAAAGCTCCATTTGGGAGAGAGCAGAAGACCAGTGCCACCTGCTCTGCCAGTGGGTCTGGGTGTATGGGAGAAGGAATATGCTGTGGAGAGAGCTGCTGGGGTGGATGTGTTGGATGGAGTAATCCAGGTCTCAGTGAGAGCAAGGAAATCCAGGGACTGCAGGGAAGCGTAGCCAGAGATGAAGTCAGCCTTGGGAACAGCTGACTGGCAGTTCCACAGGCCACCTGAAACTAGATGTTGGATGTCAGTGGAGCATGTGGGATAGACGAGAGTAGGTCGATTATATCGATTACGAGATACACGGGGCCAGTGATAATAGCGAGAGGATACGTGAACAGGAATGGAGAAAATACACATGATTATAGCATGAGGGGCTAAACAACCAAATGAAATAAAACACCAGCGATACTTAGCTCAATCAAAGTAGGATTTGCCTCCTCTTTGCCACCCTCGTGACTCCCGTAGGACTCCAATGTCTTTGTCAGTCTTACTCCCGCAGGACTCCAATGTCTTTGTCAGTCTTACTCCCGTAGGACTCCAATGTCTTTGTCAGTCTTCGGCTGACTGGCGCTGAAGCTGACGCTCCAGGAAATAGCTACCTAAAAGGAGCCTGATTGCTGAGTTCTATAAAAATATCAAAATAGTGAAAATGTTCAAGAGACTTATCAAAGTGCAAGGTTATATCTTTAGATGTTTTGTTTTAGCTTTGTCTTAATGCTCTTATATGTGACGGTGTGACTTCCATGAAACTAATATTTTATATCTTCCCAACAGACGAGCTGACAGGAAACCTAACACTCTAACAACCACAACATTGCAAAGGCGAGTAAATGTAAATTAAAAAACGATTCACAATTTCTTAATTTCTTCCTTACTGACACAGAAGCCCTTGATTTGCAATGCTTCACTAATTGTCATTTCCCTGGCTCCGTAGGGACACTTTACCTCCAGCACAGCGGAAGACCCTACCAGACCATCTGGAGATGCCCCCAACACTCCTGATTGGGAGAGCCACAAACCTGACTCATGGACCTGCATCTGGGTTGCAGTGGTGAATGCCTTGACGCCCTCACATTCATTCATAGTCCCCCACTGTACAGACAAAACACCATCAAGGGCCTGTTGTTGCCCTAGCACCCTGGCAATAAGGGAAGCAGTCACACGCTTTGACCTCAGGACAGCTCCAAAGTTGCTGGCAGTCAACCTTCCTTTCCTGAACAAATGCCAGTTTGGGTTGGTTCGCTGACCAGTGGTAGCCACCTGAATTGCCCTCTGTTGCTCCTCAGACAATGCCATGCTTGCCACAATTGCCTCAGGTCCCTGATGCCCAACAGATTTGATAATTTCAGGAACAGTAAGTGTTTCCAAGCTGTATTGTTCCTCTTCTGGCTCGGGGGAGAGAAGCCAAGAAATTCCTGAGAACCTGCCCCCGAGTCTGTCCCTCAGCCGGTCACGATCTTCGGAGGTGGGCTCTCTTGTCAGCGGGTTGAATGAGTTATTGGTTGGAGGAAATAGCTCCTCCACTAAATGTGTACGTTTAGCTGCCTTTGGCTTCTTCCACTGACAGGGGGAGTCAGTGCAGCTGAAACTGTGGATGGCAAAGATGGCTAATGCAGCCGCATGACTGCATTTCCATTCTCCACGTGGGCATTCACATTTTGTGGAGAGAATTCCCTCTTCTCCTGTAGATACCTGTGATGGTGGGATTGTTTTATTATTTAAAATATATTTACATTTATAATGCCTTCCCAATTATCCCTTTAATTGTTTATAGCCTACTGTATTTATTTCATGGATATTTCTGTGTTTTCTGGTGTGTAATATTTGTAATAAAGATTTCATGTGACACATAAAATGGATTTGTTGATGGGAATTAATGTCACTAATGTGAATAAATTAACTCTAGGTTAACGGTACTCTTGCTATCACTACTCACCGACACTATAAACCTTGTCCCTCATGCTAGCCCTGACAACACCGGTAAGCACACCTTCATCTTGGCTGCACTGCTGTACGTGTCCTGACTTGTAGTGGTTCTCTCCTCTAGCTACACTCTTCTTGTCATCTTTGTAAAACGATATCAGACTGGTAATTGACAGCCATGACTTCTAGTTAAATTCAGTGTGGCTAAAATGAAAAGCTTTGTTAAAATATGCAAGCACGCGGAACTCAAAGTCAGCTTTATTGTCAAAAATTCTACACGTGTTATACATCCAGAAATATCGTTTCCCAGTGTGACATGTATACATAAAACAAAACAAAAAGGGCCTAGATAAACGGGGTATACAGTTTAAAATGTTAATATATTTAAAGTGTTCAAAGTGCAGTTTCAGTGCAAGTCAGTTGAAACGATCTTAAGTTGGCGTGACGTTGAAGTCGTGCTGCTGTACTAGCTTGTAGTTCGTTTATAGCATAACGCTAGCATTTTGCTTCTGGCGACTAGATTTGTCACAGTTCTGTCTAGGTTTGGGTGTTTTCACTGTTCTCTGTCATGTTTTCCTCCTGTCGTTAGTGTCCCTGTGTGTTCTCCTCCCTCCTCACCTGTGTCTCGTTAGCTAATTGTGTTCACCTGTGGCTCTTGTGTTTCTCTCCTCCCTCCTCACCTGTGTCTCGTTTGCCGATTGTGTTCACCTGTGTCTGGTAATTATCCCTCCCTGTATTTAGTCTTGTCTCGTGCTGTGTTCAGTGTCGGTGCTTCTTTTGTTGGTGACGGACTTCACCGGTGAGTGTTCTGTGTTTATCTGTATTCGTTCCATTTTAGCCTTGAAATAAAGGTTTATCAAAGTTATCTGCGCTTGGGTCCTGCTTCCTTCACTCAACCGTGACAGAAAGCACCGACCAGAGATGGACCCAGCAGATGACCCATTTGAGTTGGAATTACAGCATTTTTCATTTGCTTTGGCTTGCTGCTATGATTGGTGGAGGGGAGCGTCCAGTGTTCGGCAGAGGGAGGCCGCTCTGGTAGAGGCGCACCGGTTGGCTATGGAGAAACCGGACTTGGTGAAGTTCTTACCTGACTGGATGTTGAACTTCATCTGGGCGTGTGATTTCCAGCCTGCGGACTATAAACGTCTCGGTGTGTTCCGTCTGGAGTCAACCAGTGCTTCCGCCCCGGTTCCTGCTCCTGTCCAAGAGGCGTTTTCTGGAACTCGGCTGGCTTTTGGAGGTCCACGGAGCCTTCAGGCGGCTTCTAGGAGAAGGAGTCGCAAGTCCAGGCTAGCAATCCGAGCCCCAAGAGTCATGGTTCCGGCTACAGAACCGGCCCACACAGCCATAGTTCCGGCCCCAGTACAGGCCCCAGCAGCCATGGTTCCAGCCCCAGTTCTGGCCCCAGCAGCCATGGTTCCAGCCTTAGCTCTGGCCCCAGCTGTCCTAGTCCCTTCTCTAGTCCCTTCTCCAGTCCCACCTCTAGTCACTTCTCAAGTCCCTCCTCGAGTCACTTCTCTAGTCCCTTCCCTCATCCCATCTCAAGTTCCCTCTCGAGTCTTTTCTCAAGTCCCCTCTCAGGTCCCCTCTCGAGTTCCCTCTCGAGTCTTTTCTCGAGTCCCCTCTCAAGTCAACTCCCCAGTGTCCTCTCGAGTCACCTCCCAAGTCAACTCTCCAGTGTCCTCTCGAGTCACCTCTCAAGTTTCCCCTCAGGTCTCCTCTCGAGTTCCCTCTCAAGTCCCCTCTCAGGTCCCCTCTCGAGTTCCCTCTCAAGTCCCCTCTCAGGTCCCTTCTCAAGTCCCCTCTCAGGTCCCCTCTCGAGTTACCTCTCGAGTTCCTTCTCGAGTCCACTCTCCAGTTTCCTCTCAAGTTCCCTCTCAAGCCCTCTCTCGAGTCCCCACTCAAGCCCCTACTCATGTCCAGTTGGAGGTCCCGCAGACTAGTCTTCTGCCGGGGGTCCTGCCAACCCCATGTCCTGTACCGTTGGAGGTTCCGCTGGGGGTCCTGCCAACCTCATGTCCTGTCCAGTTGGAGGTCCCGCAGACTAGTCTTCTGCCGGGGGTCCTGCCAACCCCATGTCCCGTCCAGTTGGAGGTCCCGCAGACTAGCCCTCTGCCGGGGGTCCTGCCAACCCCATGTCTTGTCCAGTTGGAGGTCCCGCAGACTAGCCCTCTGCCGGGGGTCCTGCCAACCCCATGTCTTGTCCCGTTGGAGGCCCCGCCGACTACTCTCCTGCCGGGGTTCCTGCCAACCCTTTGTCCGGTCTCGTTGGAGGCCCCGCCGACTACTCTCCTGCCGGGGGTCCTGCCAACCCTGTGTCCTGTCCCGTTGGAGGCCCCGCCGACTACCCTCCTGCCGGGGGTCCTGCCAACCCTATGTCCTGTTCCGTTGGAGGCCCCGCCGACTACTCTCCTGCCGGGGGTCCTGCCAACCCTGTGTCCTGTCCCGTTGGAGGCCCCGCCGACTACTCTCCTGCCGGGGGTCCTGCCAACCCTGTGTCCTGTCCCGTTGGAGGCCCCGCCGACTACTCTCCTGCCGGGGGTCCTGCCAACCCTATGTCCTGTTCCGTTGGAGGCCCCGCCGACTACTCTCCTGCCGGGGGTCCTGCCAACCCTGTGTCCTGTCCCGTTGGAGGCCCCGCCGACTACTCTCCTGCCGGGGGTCCTGCCAACCCTATGTCCTGTTCCGTTGGAGGCCCCGCCGACTACTCTCCTGCCGGGGGTCCTGCCAACCCTGTGTCCTGTCCCGTTGGAGGCCCCGCCGACTACTCTCCTGCCGGGGGTCCTGCCAACCCTGTGTCCTGTCCCGTTGGAGGCCCCGCCGACTACTCTCCTGCCGGGGGTCCTGCCAACCCTATGTCCTGTCCCGTTGGAGGCCCCGCCGACTACTCTCCTGCCGGGGGTCCTGCCAACCCCATGTCCTGTCCCGTTGGAGGCCCCGCCGACTACTCTCCTGCCGGGGTTCCTGCCAACCCCATGTCCTGTCCCGTTGGAGGTCCCGCCGACTACTCTCCTGCCGGGGGTCCTGCCAACCCTATGTCCTGTTCCGTTGGAGGTCCCGCCGTCTACTCACCTGCCGGGGGTACTGCCAACCCTGTGTCCTGTGCCGTTGGAGGTCCCGCCGTCTACTCTCCTGCCGGGGGTACTGCCAACCTTTTGTCCTGTCTCGTCGGAGGTCCCGCCAACCGCTCTCCTGCTGGGGGTCCTGCCAACTCCTGGTCCTCTTCCGTGGGGGATCCTGCCGAAGCCTGTCCCGCCGGCTCCGGTTCCTGTCCGGCCGACACAGGGTCCTGCCCGGCCTCCGGAGCTGTCTGGTCTTCGTCCGCGGGCCCGGCCCCCTGACTCTTCCTGCCGCTGCCCTCGTCCTCGAGCCCGGCCCCCTGACTCTTCCTGCCGCTGCCTTCGCCCTCATGCTCGGCCCCCTGAGTTCGCCCGCTGTGGCCTTCGCCCCACCATGGACTCTGCCTTGCCCCCGGGCCGTCCGCCCGAGACCCCCACCATGGACTCTGCCTTGCCCCCAGGCCGTCCGCCCGAGTCCCCCTTCTCGGCTTCTGCCGTGCCCCCGGGCCGTCCGCCCGAGATCCCTTCCTGGTCCCCTACTGGGCTCCTGGGCGGTCAGCTTAGTCCCGTCCTCCGGACCCCCTCCACCCACCCTGGTGGCCTAGGGATACGTCCCTCCTCCGGACCCCCTCCACCCACCCTGCTGGATTTTTTTTGGATTTTTGTGTTGGGGTTTAGGGACGTCTGGAATCCGTCCCTTGAGGGGGGGGTTCTGTCACAGTTCTGTCTAGGTTTGGGTGTTTTCACTGTTCTCTGTCATGTTTTCCTCCTGTCGTTAGTGTCCCTGTGTGTTCTCCTCCCTCCTCACCTGTGTCTCGTTAGCTAATTGTGTTCACCTGTGGCTCTTGTGTTTCTCTCCTCCCTCCTCACCTGTGTCTCGTTTGCCGATTGTGTTCACCTGTGTCTGGTAATTATCCCTCCCTGTATTTAGTCTTGTCTCGTGCTGTGTTCAGTGTCGGTGCTTCTTTTGTTGGTGACGGACTTCACCGGTGAGTGTTCTGTGTTTATCTGTATTCGTTCCATTTTAGCCTTGAAATAAAGGTTTATCAAAGTTATCTGCGCTTGGGTCCTGCTTCCTTCACTCAACCGTGACAAGATTTATGATTCAAAAATTATAAAAGTAGGGGAGACATGTGGAGATTATCCGGCTGAACAAAACGTGATTCCTCTCTTAAATGTCTGTCAACCACAGACCTTATTTCGAGCTATTTTCCAAAATCCGATGGAGAAATTGCATTGGTTTTTCACGAAGGAACCGGAAGAAGTTTACTTCCGGGTTTTAGGACGCGTCACTGCGGTTCTCTATAAGCCAAAGGTACTTATCCATAGTCAGTGTATTACCTGGGGTGGTGGGAAGGGTGAACTGGGCCTTGGCATCGGCAGGAGTTGTAGTCGCCTATGAGTATTAGAATTTAGATGAACAAAGGCATAGAAAAACCCTGAAATATGTACTGACACAAAGCTACAACCCTCGATTTTGTAAGTAGTAGTAGTAAATACATAGGTATACAATATACAACAATACGCATAGTGCAATTAGCAATACCAGTAATACAATAACTGAATAAATAAATAAACTGAATAAAGTGACATGCTCCTGTAAAATATATAGTTATAGAATTATGTGTCAACGTTAAAATAACATACATTGGAGAGCAAAATGTGAAATTCCATTGACTGTAGGCTACATATTATATACACAATTGTCAGCAGGGGCAATAACAACTAAAATGTGAACTAACTTGAATGCATTAGTCCACAACACATAGCCTAACTAATGTTAGCCTACATAGTTACTAACATCAGAAGACATAGGCCGTTTCTCAATCTCAAGGATTCTGGCTTCCAAGCCAATATTTCAAGGATACTATGTCATCGAGTGCCGCCGAAGGACTGTTCCAATCTCCAGCATACTTGGAATTCCACCGAGGCCGCGTCCTTGGTTTGGGGGTAATTTCGAGACTGCACATGGGTAGACTTCGCGTCCTTCAAATCCCCACAATGCTTTGCGCATGGACCAATTTCCCCAAATCTGTGGCGGAAAATGTAAGGCGGGGCCTCTCATATGACGCACACCTGCACACTTGCTAGCCTGTTCCACTCTTTGTTTTCCGAATGCAAGGAAGGATTCTTGCCTCGCTTCTGAAGGAAGTGACTCGGAAGACATGTGCTACCAAGCAAGCATCCTCGCAGTTGAGAAACGGCCATAGAGTAACTGTCGTTACTATACTGGCCTCGCCGAAATCTCCTTCTCGGTTAACCAGCGAGATAAACACTCTCACACAGTAAAACTCAGGACCACAAGGTGATGTTTTGAAGCTTTACTAAGCAAGCTGTGTGAAACTGAAGGAATACAGAAACAAAAGCAATTGTAAATTACAACTACATGATATATCAATTACATATGCACAGATAGATATCCAAGACGGCATGAAATTAGGTCAGTGCCAAAGTACAGAAGCAATGTTTAGGCTATATTGCAAATACAGCAACTACAAAATGTCAGCTGGGATCAATGATCACAATAGTGCACTCAAAGTAAATAAAGATATATAATGTAGAAACATAAAAACTTACAGGAAATGCCTTCTCCAGGGCTATGAACGATGGATGGCACAGGATAAACAGATATTGGCTTAGGGCGACTGTGGCTGCGAGGGAGTGCGGTTGTCTTTCAACCAGAAGGTTGTGGGTTCGATCCCAGCCCGTGCAGTCAACATGTCGTTGTACCCTTGGGCAAGATACTCAACCCTGAGTTGCTCCCGATGGCATGGCCAATGGTGTGTGAATGTTAGGTCCTGTAAGGTACACTGCTCTGTGTGAATGGGTGTGAATGGGTGAATGACATAGTAGTCAGGGGCGCCGTAAGGGGGTGAAAAGTTAGGACGATTCTAAGGGCCCGTGACTGACAGGGGCCCCAACATGTTCAGAACATTAAGAAAAAAAATGTAAGTAACCTTTCATCAATCCTCAATAATTAACATTAATAGAATGTTATATTGATAAAGTACTCACTAAACTTACGATTCATTTAACTTATTTTCTTCCTAAAGTTAATTACCCAAAGCCTTTGTACACCCCCTTCTATTTACATGTAATGGTTTGGTCCTGCCTCCAAACAGGTGCAGCACCGGCACTGTCTTGCAGAGAGTGAAAGCATGTGAGGACTGAGGAGGGATGCTAGTACTTAGCCTACATACGTGTGTTGTACCATGTTTCAACGACCAACAAAGTCAGGCTCTAAGAAAAGAAAAGAAAGGAGAGAAAGACAAGAGAGAGGGACTAAAGGGCGACAGTATGTCACCCAGTTTTTCACAAGAAAAGGTGGGTGTGGTCAGGGGCGCCGCCAGGGATTTTGGGCCCCATGAAAATATATCACATTGGGCACCACCACCAGGCACAGGCCAGTTTGTTTATAAATTACCTCGAGGGCTGTACCAAATAGTCTAGCGGTCCGTATACGGCCCGGGGGCCGGAGGTTCCCCACCCCTGCTTTAATATAATAACATTAGTATTAATATCATAACCAAAATGTCGGTGATTAACATTTTGTTTACAGACTGATCACTCAATGCTTCAAACTAAATAGACTAAAAGCAGTTTTTTGTTTTATATAGATCATTGGCTATGAGGGAAAATACTGTGTTTGAAATTTATAATTTAAATTAGATGTTAGCTTTTTGTTATATATATATATTTTGTATTCCAGTCTCCCTTCAGATATGTTAAGTGGCATGTCATTCAACACAATGCTGCTCACCTCCTTCAGTTGGGAGAAAAGCTGGTTCAGGTTCAGCCTTATGGGGGGGACATGGCTGCTGAGCCTAAAGATGGATCTGTTGGACCTGGCACCAGGGGGAGGGACAACTGATTTAGTATGAATAGGCGCTAAAAATGTGCCTGCATTTATTAAAGGTAGGGAGGTAAGAATGGAGAAACCAGCTCGAGTGCGCTAGAATCTGAAAGTACACAACCGAAACAAATCTGTCCCTTCCTTCAGACTTCCTTACAGAGCCCCTCCTCCAACACACACGAACGCGCACATGACCAATGAGGGCATGAGATAAGTTTGTGCACAGATGGAAGGCTGACAGGCAGGTAGGCCATCCAGTTACTTTAGCCGGGCCGGCTCAGATGATTGGTCGTGCTTTTTACAGCGCCACGGCTTCCACAGATGCCATTTTTGTATGTATTTATTGTCAAAGCACTTCAGATATTCATTGCTATCGGGATGTTAAGAGCATTCTCATTATATTGAAGCAAAGCTCTGCCATTGCTTTTGGTATTTGTTCAACACATTTGCAGCAGTCGGTTAGCGGTAGATGATCTATAAGATTATTATGATCCGGTAATGGCTCTACAACACCATCCTCTAGTTGACATTTCTTCACTTTGTTCCTTTTTCTTTTCACCTTCCTTCTTTTTGTCTTTTTCGTTTTCCGTCCTTTTGCCCCTTTTCTTTTCATTCGCATTCTGCGTTTCCTTTTCATTTTTCTTCTCCTTTTCATTTTGCTTTTTCTTTTTCTTCGTTTTTCTTTACTTTTTCTTTTCTGCTAATTGTCGTTTGCGATCTTGGCGAGTGGTATGAGATATACTGTTTCTATAAAGGTTATCTATAATACCATCTTTTAAAGAAAGATATTCTTCATATGTCATGTTATCATGGTCCTCTTTTGTCCTAAAGACCTTACATGGATATGATATAGAGGAGAGCTCTTCTTCGGGAACATCCTCTCCCCTACTTTGTAACATCCAGTCATTAAGCCCATATCTGTTATCCTGGTGATAATAGGGGGAGGCTACATCAGACTTGGTTTTTCTCAGATCCATGGCTAGTTTTCAACGGTCGTCTTAGTGGGGTCCTTAGTTTTATTTTATTTGCTGAGTGGGGTGGGACTTATTGCGTTGAGTCGGAGGAGTCATCTGTAGAAAGTACTCTGTTTGAGTAGATTTCGTTAAGATTCTGACTCTTAATGGCAGTTAGTGATTTTGAGGCTATTTCAGTGAAACAAGGCTGTTTTGAACATTAGACAGATGTATGCTTACATTCTCTGAGAAAGTTACTGAAAGATACACTTTTGTGTATAAAAGCTGACCACTACCATGAAGTACTCTGTTTTGAGTAGATTTCGTTAAGATTCTGACTCTTAATGGCAGTTTGTGATGTTGAGGCTATTTCAGTGAAACAAGGCTGTTTTGAACATTTGACAGAATTATGCTTAAATTCTCTGAGAAAGTTACTGAAAGATACACTTTTGTGTATAAAAGCTGACCACTACCATGAAGTACTCTGTTTGAGTAGATTTCGTTAAGATTTTGACTCTTAATGGCAGTTTGTGATGTTGAGGCTATTTCAGTGAAACAAGGCTGTTTTGAACATTTGACAGAATTATGCTTAAATTCTCTGAGAAAGTTACTGAAAGATACACTTTTGTGTATAAAAGCTGACCACTACCATGAAGTACTCTGTTTGAGTAGATTTCGTTAAGATTTTGACTCTTAATGGCAGTTTGTGATTTTGAGGCTATTTCAGTGAAACCAAGGCTGTTTTGAACATTTGACAGATTTATGCTTAAAATCTCTTAGAAAGTTACTGAAAGATACACTTTTGTATTTAAAAGCTGAAAAGTAGATAATGAAGTACTTTGTGTCAGCAGATGTCGTTAAGAATCTGACTCTTAATGGCAGTTTGTGATTTTGAGGCTATTTCAGTGAAACAAGGCTGTTTTGAACATTTGACAGATTTATGCTTAATTCTCTGAGAAAGTTACTGAAAAGATACACTTTTGTGTATAAAAGCTGACCACTACCATGAAGTACTCTGTTTTGAGTAGATTTCAGCACACAGGGTCTCTACTGTAAACAGAAAAAAAAACATAAAATTTTTAAGTATCTAATAATACTACTAAATATAGTTTAACCCCTATATTATGTGGTAGGGGTTAAACTACCACATAATATAGTAGTTTAACCCCTACCAACGAAACAAAAAACTAATAATTTAATAATTACATGATATTATAAAATAAAAATAAAAAGTACTTACCAGAGTTTTTCAAGATCAGATACAGGTCAAGAAAATGCATAGAGGAGGTATGGTGCTGGCTCATTAGCCCTCTCACTCTTCTTAGAATGATCCTGTGCAATTTTTTTAAGTTGAACTCCTATCCCCTTATAAACCAAAATAGCAATAGCCCTTAATTAACACTAATCATTTAAAAAAAACCTTACATCTAATTTAGAGAGGACAACTAAAAGTGTAAGGTGACTGTTTTAAACTAATTCAACCACATATATATCTTATTTTAACCCTATAATGTATTTACTTTAAAGAGTCCTCTCCTGCTGATATTCAGGTCTGTGTCTGCATATAATATGGTATCTCTGCTTTAATGAGTCCTTTTTCCAGGTGATTAACAAAGCTTATTTTGTCCCCCCACAGAGTGAAACTCTGCCCTTGCATTGATCTTCAATAGACAAAGCCTTGTATGTCTGTAAATGAATATTTTAATTTACCCTCACACTGTTGATTCCATGTATTTTAAGTGTTTACAGTTTTTCTTTGTTCACAAGCCCTACAACTAAAGAGAACATCCTTAGTTATCACTATTAAAACCTAAATAAGATATTTTTTAAATTAATATGAATACCCTCTTTGCAACCAGATACTTCCTTGTAGTTAACAGTTTCACCAAAACTTAAAAAGAAACATGAGGAGCCCTCTGTAAAAAGTGAGAGTCTTTTGCAGTCAAACCTTTTTTTGTTGCATACAACACATTCTAATATTACACCCATACAACCTCATATAACTTCATATTGGGTTTCCTTATAGTTGTGTGAAGTAATTATAAAAAAGACAAAGATCATGGGGGCAATAGGATATTTTTAAATTATGATTTCCCTCTTCAGAGAGACTTTCTTATAGTTAATAAAGTAATTACACATTAGTTCACAATCCCTACAACTAAAGAGAACATCCTTAGTTATCACTATTCAAACCTCGACAGTCTCGCGCATAACTAGACAGTCTCGCGCATAACTTCAAAGAGACACCTAGATTAACATCAAAGGCTTATAACACACCAGTGTGAAATCACACCTGCCTGTTATACACCTCACATAAAAGGGCAAAACATCAAAGGCTAATTAGATTAGACAACTCTGAGGGGACAGGGGCCAGACAGCATAACTTCAAAGAGACTGCCTTAATCAATACATCAAAGGATTAGACAACAAAGGCACTACACAGGGGGACTTTTCACACCTACCTGTTATAACACCTCACCCCCTCACATCAAAGGATCTCGAACAAAGGGAGGCGGGACTTAGCTCATTAACATAATTGTACCCACTCACATCAAAGGATCTCGAACAATGGGAGGCGGGACTTAGCTCATTTGCATACTTGGGGGCGTGTCACCGGTCACTTTTTATGCACACTAATGTTATTGAAGCGGTATTGTTGCTACTACTCCTCCCTGTGTGTGTAATGTGTATAGGGCTTGTAGAGGAAACTTCTGAGTAGCAATGCAGTGGGAGTCACCGACTCAGGAAAGAGGCACGGGAGGAGCAGGAGCTTCGAAGTCAAACACTGATGATTTATTTGGAGTTAACGGCCGGAGACATTCACATCACAAGTCACATCAGTCACGGGAGAGTTGCCACGTCAATTCTAAAGAACTCTGTATTTAGCTAGTTCTGAGAGCATCATCAACATGCTGCATAACAAGATAGAATCATAACACCTCTATCAGCTGACGTCAACAGGCAGGAACATAGAATCATAACACCTCTATCAGCTGAAGCCAACAGGCAGGAACAGGGAGACAGAACACTGAGAGCACAGGAGCCAAGGTTACGAGGTGCGTGTGCTCAGTCAGGACAGTTTGAACTGATAAACTGGGTCAAAGTTATGGGCCTTGGAAAATATTCCACAACAGGGCTGTCAAACGATTAACATTTTTAATCAGATTAATCACAGTTTAAAAATTAATTAATCATGATTAATCACCATTCGAACTATGTCCAAAATATGTCATTTCTTTATGTATATTGTTGTGGGAATGGAAAGATAAATGAAAGAAGGCGGATATATCCATTTAACATGTTTATTGTAACATTTTTCTGTGTGTCAAAATGAAAGAGAGCACCTATCAATCATCAAACCATGGGCTCTTAATTCATTGCGTGTTGATTTCTATCAACGGGGGAGTACTTCAGGAAAGTCGACGGGGGGGGGAGGGCTAGTGGAGTACTTCGTGACCACAGAGTGTGAACGTGTGATCATCTGTTTTAGCGCAGTTCTCCAGTGAAGGGGGGGAGTCTCCCTCCGCAGCCGGTTGGCGTAGTTTTGGCACAATTCCGTTGTACAGACCGACGTTAACAGCAGCCCTGTCTGTGCACACGGAGACAGACTCTGTCGTCCGGTGATCTAACCGCCTTCTGGAAAAGCTTCACAAGTACGTCGGTACGCAAATGCGCTTTGTGACACAAGTGACGGTACGCATTTCAGATTACGCACATAACCTGCGTACCAGTTATGTGTTACCTGTACTACAGCAAAAGTATTCTCCGTCGGGACATCCTGCAACAACACCACGCCGTTATCTTGATTCTGATTGGCTAGAAGACATTATCAAAGATGTTCTATTGAGAAGACGATCACTACGTGACAAAAGTTTTCAAAACCGTTTCTGGTCTTCGGTATTTCCAGACAAGTGGCTACTGAAATCAATCTTACTGCTGTCTATGCAATTCTCGGCACGAGTTGGCGGACTTTAATTTGCTTACTTTAACATCATTTTTCATGGTGGGGCTAAGCCATTTCTTGGTATGGGTGTAGCCTACCCCGGCCATACCCTGGCGCTGCCACTGGTGGGATGTATGGGGCGGGCCATTCTGCACATGCGTTAAATTCGTTAAATATTTTAATGCAATTAATTAAAAAAATTAATTACCGCCGTTAACGCGATCATTTTGAAAGCATTAGTATAAACACAACAGAGTGGGGGAAGACATTTCCCTCTGAGGGATTAATAAAGTATATCTTCTTCTTCTACTTAGGAATCATAAGTGAATGGTCACATTAGGTTTGCCTGCAGTGAATGCTGACAGCTATGAGCTAGTTTATAGATGTATCATGGCATAGACAAATGTCTCCTATATAACCCACAGTCTATGGCTGTTACTTGTGGGTTATAGCATCATTTTATATCTGTATTGTGCTCTGGTAGGAATTCGCACCCAACATGTTAATAACAGTCAACTTTCTTTTTTGTATTTAACTCTATGGTTTTACACAGTTTTTATAACCTGAAATTCACATATTTAACAATTCAAACCTCAAAGTAATACAAGTCAAAATGTGTTAAAATTTAGTTTTTTTAAAGGATAGTCAATACCTGTGTTTTTTCAGTTTATCAATGTAAAATAGTGGTTAAATTAAGCAAAAATATTTATTTCTTTACTCTTTTTCTTGCAATTATACATTTTTTAAATGAGTATTAACAGTATTTTTTATGTATTTGATAGTGATATATAGCCATAACAAAAGTATTTTTTTGTAAAATTACAGAATATGCAGCTAATTTTGCCAACGGATAATCATTTATTTTTACGTTTAGTTTTGTTAAATTCACATTTAAAAACTGCTAAAAAACAGATGATATAATGTATTCCATTTCTACCGTTTTTTTTGTTGTTAAAATACATCACACATATCGATAAACCGTTTATTCTTGTAATTTTAATATGATATCCTGTAATTATGAAATACAATAAAAAACTGTTAATTTTTTTGGGAAAAAACTGTAGTTACAGTGTAGAGTTCTGTGCTAAGTGCAGTAGCATTTTTTCGTTCTGGGCTAATTTAGACGCTTCTTGTGTGACTTGTTTTTTTTGTTTCGGTAAAAATGGTTCGTATCGTCAGTTAGCTGAGTTTCTTCCCCTTAAGTGAGTATGACACATTCATAGTTTATTAAATGTTAAGAAGCCCTGAGACACAGTTATGGGGGCTATGGGGCTTAACCCGGTGACGTTTCACACAGAGGTTAAGGAATAGACGATAGGAATAGACGATAGTAGCTGATTCGGACTATTCGACTGCAGCCGAAGTAAACACTAACAGGAACACGGTATGGGCTACAGACAGGAAGTAAACACCAACAGGAACACGGTATGGGCTCTGTGTTTAAGGACTTGTTATTGGATCAGAAACCGTGAACAGACTTGGACAGTGCTGCTATTTTTGCACACATGGCTGAACAGCCCTCCACTTTAAAATATAATTCACTGTAGTTTGCCATTTATTGTCATATTTTCATTATCCTAAGTGTTTTTTGTTTTTTGTAGCTTTTACAGTTCTTTGTATATTTAAATGTGGTGTAAAAACTTGTCTTTAGTACTATTTTTTAATGCTGAATTGTTTCTTGAAAATACTTATTTTTTATATAGCTTTATACATTTAGCTTTTTTACTTACTTTGCAACTTATTTTTTCGATATAAATTCCTTGTATATGTAAACGTGCCTGAGATTAGTACTCTTCACAATTAAAAAATATGTTGTTCCATCTTTTCCCTACCAACTTTGTATACACCATGATAAGCTCACTCTATATATATTTTCAGATATGGCGTGGGCTCCTTCTCCTTCGCCTCCATGATCAGTGGGGTCACTGCACGGTTCTCTACACCCGCTGAACTACAACAGGTAAGCACTCTTTAATAATTCCTACTTCAATGCAGGAAGACATCTTATGGGAACTTTGCTTCTTTTGAATATGTGGCCCTTCAGCTGAAATGCTCCTCTCGAGCTCTGTTCCTAAATATCTATAGACCACCCAAATACTGTGCAAGCTTTTACAACACCCTCCGAGGTCCGTACAAATGATTGACCTCTGCTTAAAGAAACTAAAATCACAGCCCATTCATTTGGCCTTTCTTTCATGCTGTGCAAAGAAAAAGCAACCTCCTAATCCAGATATCTTACCATGACTCGCGCATGCATGCATGTGCACGGTTTCTTGAACCCAAAGACGCTTATATGATAAGATATGATATGTGCACATTTCGAATCCTATCCATGTGAACATGATTTAAGTGGGGGGTGGACCTAACCTCCTCTAGGGGCATGCTCCCCCGGGAAGATTTTTTTTTTTAAATGTTGAAGTTAAAAGTATCAATCTGGTGCACTTTGAGAGCAACTTTAAGAGATCTAAGGATACATCTCTCAACATCCATATGAAACAGAACTGTAAGCAGATTTTCTTTTTCTTTATGGATATTTTACAAATCCCTCCCCTTTTAAACTCTATTCTTGTTTATTAATTTTAAAGTGCTCCGTCAGCACTAGACCCCTGTCAGACGAGACATAAACCACGTGATGAAATGATAGGCTCGTGTTGTGTTCAAGGACCCTGATCTTGGCCAGGACAAGCTTGTTTTATTCTTTTGCGGTCTAGATTTCTTTAACCAGTTGAGCCCCATTTCCCTGGTACCGGGGGCATGGGGCTCAATGAATGAATGTGTCATACCCACTTAACGGGAAGAACCTCAGCTATCAGACAATATTAACAATTTTTAGCTAAACGAAACACAAGGGTAATATCAAGCCTCTGAATTAGCCCTGAGCGAAAAAATGCTAACGCACTTAGCACAGAACTCACGGTATAACTACTTTATTACTTATCGGATCTGCACAAACAAGATATCCACAGATTATAGAGGTATTAGTATCATCACTGTGCGACCAAAACTCAGGGCAGCGAAGGCAAACCCAGACAAAACACCACGTAGCTTTACGGAGCCAACACGGCAAATATGTCTTACCTTTGCTGCTTTTCTATCAAAAGTTGTGTTCAATGGCATTAAAATGATAACAACGCTGCTGAAGGTTAATCCAATGTCTCTGTGTCCATTTTATTTGAAATGATTACTGATAATCCATAATCATATTTATGGCTATAACTTAGTTTTCAGTTTTCAGAGCGTAACATAGCTTTCGGTTTGGGCAAGCTGCATGAGCATCACTCTCACTCCTCAATGGTAACGTGTAGGTGGATTTAGGAACTTCCCTCTCGATTCTATTGGCTCTAACGGTTCAAAAGAGGTGTCAATCAAAATCGACCGAGGGGCCCAGATATATGGCAAATCCACCGAAATGACCCCAGAAGTGGTTTTGTTTTTGCTAAACCTCTCTAAAAAGGTCAAATGTCACTTGTTTTGCATCAATCTTGATACAGGGTACTTATTATATGTTATAGTTTGGATTCCTAAAGCTTTTAGTCTACTATCCCATCATTCAAGGGTGGTTTTCATTATAAGTAATGGTTTTATTTTGTACGGATACTATAATTTAATTTTTTTTACTATTGTAGTGACCACGATATCCATTTGTATTTTGTCCTTTGTTTGTGATTCACTCGTGGGACTGACGAGGAATAGACGCTTGTAGTTTGAGAGAAAAATTAAAGAAATGTCCAGATGCGATTGAAAAGTAAGATAGTTTATTCCAAAAAAGGCAAAAATAAATAAACGTTTTTAAACAAACTATTTGTCATATAAACTGATACTTCAATATTAAAGGCACAATAAAGAACCAAGCTGTGAAGCTCCCAACCAGCAAGGTCTAAAAACTGTTTGCTTCAGTCAGTCACACCAGTAGGCTGCAGCACCTCTCGATTTATGCTGCAGCACCTCGTCCTGCCGGAGTAACGCACTCAAATTAAATAATAAATAATATACACCACAGAATCTCAGGCTATGTACTCTAAAAATATAACATAATATAAACGAAGGAAATAGCTCCTACAACTATGTTCAATCTGAATTTACTTTAAAATAAACAATTTAGAACAGCTATTGGTCACAATGGAGATGGAACTGAGCAGGATGAAGATCTGGTTTGACCAAAATAAATTAACATTGAACGCAAGCAAAACCAAATTCATAATATTTGGGAATCGATCGACCAATACAGAGAAGAAACTCACTATAAATGGCGTCCAATTAGAAAGAGTATCGGAAATAAAATTCCTTGGAATAATCATAGACAATAAATTAAGTTGGAAACTACATATAAGCTATATCAAAGCCAAAATATCCAAATCAATAGCAATTCTGAATAAAGCCAAATACCTAATTAATCAAGCTTCTTTGTTTATGCTGTACTGCTCCTTCATACTTCCATACATGATGTATTGTGTGGAAGTTTGGGGGAACACATATAAAACAAATACACATCCTATCTTCATCCTGCAAAAAAGAGCCATACGAGTTATACATAAAACTACGTACAGAGAACCTACAAATAAATTGTTCATCAAACTAAAAACACTAAAACTACAAGACCTGGTTGACTATAAAACTATTCAAATTATGTTCAAAGCCGCAAATCAACAATTACCTCATAATATCCAGGGACTTTTCACACGGAGAGAAAGCATGCACATGTTGAGAGGAAGCTGCATTTTCAAAAAACCACCCGTACGAACAAATGCCAAACTTCATTGCATCTCATCAAAAGGTGTTAGTCTGTGGAATAACTGTAACGATGCACTGACATATTGTTCAAGTCTATCTAAACTGAAAGTATTATTTAGGAGCCAAATCATTAATGGTTATGAACAGGACCTGTAAAATCCCATTTGTTGTTATTTCTTGTAATTGTAAAAGTAATTTATTTGATTGTTTTGTAAAAAAACAAAAAGCAAACAAATTAACAAGACAAAAATGTCGCTGATGACGATGACCTAATGTTTTATTTATAAGAAAAATATATGCTAGAGTAGGACCAGAAAAGTTGTTTTTAAGCTTCTTCTTGCCCCTGTTGAACATGACAGAGACTATTTGAGAATTATTGTTGTTTTTTTGTACTTTGTTATAATTATTAATTTGAGTGAGAAGAAAAAAAGAAAATATATATATATATACAGTGGGGCATAAAAGTATTTAGTCAGCCACCAATTGTGCAAGTTCTCCCACTTAAAAAGATGAGAGAGGCCTGTAATTTCCATCCTAGGTATACCTCAACTATGAGAGACAGAATGAGAAAAGAAAAATCAAGAAAATCACATTTTTAAAGAATTTATTTGTAAATTATGGTGGAAAATAAGTACTTGGTCAATAACAAAAGTTCATCTCAATACTTTGTTATATACCCTTTGTTGGCAATGACAGAGGTCAAACGTTTTCTGTAAGTCTTCACAAGGTTTTCACACACTGTTGCTGGTATTTTGGCCCATTCCTCCATGCAGATCTCCTCGAGAGCAGGGATGTTTTGGGGCTGTCGCTGGGCAACACAGACTTTCAACTCCCTCCAAAGATTTTCTATGGGGTTGAGATCTGGAGACTGGCTAGGCCACTCCAGGACCTTGAAATGCTTCTTACGAAGCCACTCCTTCGTTGCCCGGGCGGTGTGTTTGGGATCATTGTCATGCTGAAAGACCCAGCCACGTTTAATCTTCAATGCCCTTGTTGATGGAAGGAGGTTGTCACTCAAAATCTCACGATACGTGGCCCCATTCATTTTTTCCTTTACACGGATCAGTCGGCCTGGTCCCTTTGCAGAAAAACAGCCCCAAAGCATGATGTTTCCACCCCCATGTTTCACAGTAGGTATGGTGTTCTTTGGATGCAACTCAGCATTATTTCTCCTCCAAACACGTCTAGTTGAGTTTTTACCAAAAAGTTCTATTTTGGTTTCATCTGACCATATGACATTCTCCCAATCCTCTTCTGGATCATCTAAATCAGGGATCACCAACTACATTTGTCCAAGGGCCAAAATGTATCCAATAGACACTATCGCGGGCCAGTGGGGGGGGGGGGGGGGGGGGGGGGGGGACTCTTCACGCTAACGAAGGATCACTTCTAGGCAGGGTTGGGAGGGTTACTTTGTAAATGTAATCAGTTACTGATTACTGAATACATGCTCTGAAAGTAATCAGAATACAGTTACAGTTACGTGTCTTAAAAAAGTAACGTGTTCAGGTTACTTGTAGAATACTTTTGGAATACTTTCTTTTTCCATAACAGATGGGTATGTTTTGTTAAACAGGAGACACTTGTTTTACTGTTTTAATGGCTTATCAAGAACTCAAACACAACATCTTGGTGTCATTCTGTACAGCTCCCTCTCATCTGCACCCCACATAACAAACATCACTCGGACTGCATTCTCCTACTGTAAACCTTTCCTTAGAATATGTTATGAATTGTAAGGTGTCCTTGGATGCTTTGAAAGGCGCCCCTAAATAGAATGAATTATCATTATTTATTATTATTATCTGAAACGATGTAATAACTTTTAAAACTTGTTCCAGTCACTTGCCCCATGCATTCAGCAGCAGCAGGCCATTCACTTTGATTTTATCCCGTTATAAATGTCATAATTTCGACAATAAATAAATGCTACATCAACGTTATCTTGCACATGTTATCTAACCATCTCCGTTTCTAACTTTCAATATATTTTAAAAGAGATCTCTCTCTCTCATCTGCGTGCGGGGGCGGGGGCCTCACAGACACACTGCATCTCTCTCTCTCTCACAGACACGCTGCAGCGCTGTGCAGTGTGCACACAGTTCTGCCGGTAATGAATATTACATTTTGTGAGGAAACTTTTCCACCAATAATTCCAATAAGTATTCCAAAATGTATTCACTTCAGGTTTACGAAAGTAACTGTAATCAGATTACTCGTTTTTCAAATGTAACGCCAGCTGAATACAGTTAGCCTACTTGATTTTTGTATTCTGATTACGTAACGCCGTTACATGTATTCCGTTACAACCCAACCCTGCTTCTAGGCTACTGTCCCGCAGCTCCTGCCTCTCTGTTGGACTCTGTCGCAGAAGGGCTGCTGCTGTGGTGCAGAGTACACAAAGCAGACTCTTCACAACGAAGAATCACTTCTTCTTCTTCAAGGAAGGGAAGGTTTCGCAGTACGCAGTCTACTGTCCCGCAGCTGCTGCCTCTCTGTTGGACTCCGGTACTGCACCTTACTCACGAGACGTTGTAAAAATAAAAATGGGTGGGGGGGCGAACGCAGTAACCACTCCGCCAACGCCACAGTCACCCCGTCGTGCGGGCCGGATGAGAATGTCTGGCGGGCCGGATGTGGCCCGCGGGCCGCCAGTTGGTGGTCACTGATCTAAATGCTCTCTAGCAAACTTCAGACGGGCCTGGACATGTACTGGCTTAAGCAGGGGGACACGTCTGGCACTGCAGGATTTGAGTCCCTGGCGGCGTAGTGTGTTACTGATGGTAGCCTTTGTTACTTTGGTCCCAGCTCTCTGCAGGTCATTGACTAGGTCCCCCCGTGTGGTTCTGGGATTTTTGCTCACCGTTCTTGTGATCATTTTGACCCCACGGGGTGAGATCTTGCGTGGAGCCCCAGATCGAGGGAGATTATCAGTGGTCTTGTATGTCTTTACCAATTCATTCATTAAAAATCCTACAATGTGATTTCCTGGATTCTTTCCCCCCATTCTGTCACTCATAGTTGAAGTGTACCTAGGATGAAAATGACAGGCCTCTCTCATCTTTTTAAGTGGGAAAACTTGCACAATTGGTGGCTGACTAAATACTTTTTTGCCCCACTGTATATATATATATATATTATTGTTGTATGTTTTTGTTTCTGACATGTTCAATAAATTGACTAAAAAAAATAAATAAATAAAAAAAATCTATATTGATTCTGACTCTTCTACATCCAACTCACAGGTTTATCGCTTTGAGAAAAAAGATTATTAATGTAACCCTTTTAGAAGTGAAGATATAGTCATTTGTTCTGGGAATGTCATTTTCGAGCCCGAGACCTGGAAAACTAGCTTGGGGCTTAACTGGATAATTTTTGCGTGTGTTTATAAATGACCTCGAAGGCCGTATCAAATGGTCTTGCGGACCGTAAACGGCCCGGAGGTTCCCCACCCCTGGTCTAGTCATTGTTGGTGATTTTAACATCCATGTTGACAACCCCCAGGACAGAGGGGCTAAAGAACTATTTTGTGTTCTTGATAACTATGGACTGACTCAGCATGTGACGGAGCCCACGCACAATAAGGGGCACACTCTGGACTTAATTATCTCAAAGGGTCTGAATATCTCTGAGGTTGTGGTGACTGATGTTGCACTCTCTGATCATTCCTGTGTTTTCTTTGAGAGCCCTATTTCTGTTCACACAAATATTCAAAAAGAGGTAACCACAAAGCGATATTTAACTCAGGATCAGGGCCGTATCCACCAATGAGGGTAATTTTTTCCGAGCTGTGTATATAACAAAACTTGTGAAATAATTGCACTAAACGGGGTTCTTTGTGCTACTCCCATATACTGACGATGGGGGCGCTGCATAACTACGTAGCCTCGATTAAAGCAAACAGAAGAAGACGACATGTATCAACCATGAACAAACCACCGCAGCTCGGACTTGTATCGGAGCAGCGAAGGAGTGATGAGGTATCTAGAGTAGGGGTCGACCGATTATCGGCCTGGCCGATTATCGGGGCCGATATTCCGCATTTGACCGATCATCGGTATCGGCCTTTTTTTATAAAATTGCCGATAACACTTTGGTTCTGATGCGGCCGTTTCTCTGGCTGCAGTTACGACTCTCTGTACACGAGCAATGTCCCGCCCACAGCGCTATCTGATAGGCTATTACTGAAGTGTCAATCAACACTGAAGATTTTCCGGGCGGGAGCCAGCCAGAGAGGCGGGACCTTCTCAGATTACAGGAGACAGACAGAGGCAAGCAGCAGCGCTGAGCGGCAGAGCCATACATGTGTTTTGAAGGTAAATCAGTTGAAAGCCGAAGTTCAATAAACATCCCAATCCCCGATGCTGAAGTTGGGACACGGGAAGTCAGTCAGAGTTGGGGGTGCGTGCAGCGTCTCGCAGCGGAGTAACTGTGGTGCGGAGGGGGGGCTGCGAGTGGAGCCTCGCAGTTTTTCAGGTTGATATGTGAAGCTCATTAGCTAGCCAACATGTATTTAGCAAATGTTTAGCAAACTATTAGAAGTGAGGCTACTAGACTAACGTTAGGTCCACTGAAATAGCCTCACTTTTAATAGTTTGCAAAACATTAGCTAGCACTAGTGTTTTGCAGTTGCTAGCAATTTATTGGGATTTTATGCTAGATAGACAGGCATTGGTTTGATATTATAAATTAAGCATTATTGTTAGTTAAGCATGTCAGCCTGCAGCCCTACTTCTTGTCTCTCTCTAACTCGTTGCAGATGGCTGCACTAAAGAAAAGGGCACAGAGAGGAAACCAGTTGTAAGATGTTTAAAAGTTCATTAAACATAATATATGCTTAAATGCATTTCAAAGAAGTTGTGTTGAGTTGTGTTGGAGTTTGTGTTATTCTACATTTTGACACCAAGATTTTCTGATTTTACTGCAAATGTATATCGGTTCCAAATATCGGTTATCGGTCTCCTTGATTACTAATAATCGGTTAAATGAACTAAATTGCTGAATTGCTTTTAATTCACTGGCAGGAGTGACAAGTGAGGAGGAGCAAAAAGTGAACAACGAAGGAGAGATTGAACAAAGACAAAGAGTAGAGGACAGAGAGAGTAAAGAACAGGAAGAAGACAGAGAGACTAAAGAAGATGGAAGAGAGGCTGCAGGTTATGGAAAGGAGAGAGACATGGAAAATGAATGTTGACAATGTTTTGTGATCATTTTAGCCCAGTGGCGGCCGGCCCATAGGGGCGCTAGGGGCGCAGCCCCACCTCTTCCCACATACAAAAATAATATTAAAACAAATATTAAATTAAAAAAAAATATATATATATATATTCGCCCACGTTGCTTACGTGCGTTGACGTGAGTTGTTTTTTAGACTCGTGAGTGACCAAGGTGACGCAGTAGTTGGATGAGAATGGCTTCGTGTGCAGGTAGAGTCGCCGGACCTCGGTCCCCGCCCAATTCCGTTCAAGAGCTAATCTCCAATCCTTTCGAAAGGAGAAGTTTGGGAGATAAACTGTTGCTGAAAGACCTTGGACCGGACCAACCCGATTTGTATATATCGCAGCAAGCTCGTGAAAAAGACAAAACGTATCAACGAGGCTTCTCGCGTAGCTGGTACACCAGAAAGGCATGGCTAGCTGGATGCAAACAGGTAAATGCTGTCTTTTGTTTCCCATGCTTGCTCTTCAAACAGCCGGGGACAGATACGATCCGTTCAGAAACTAGACAAAAGTTAAACAAGTACAAACCACAGACTGTCTGTGTCATGGAGATTACAGTCGCTGGTTTATTTATGTCTGTATAGGCCGTTGTTGTGAGTGTGGACGGTCGGAGCATATACAGATGTAGCACTCCAGATAGGACTCACATGGGTGTGTCCCAGTCAAAAACCCAGCGGATCCCAGTGGCTGGGGGTGTTGCCAAATTGCTAGAGGGCGTTGCCAAAGTTCTCCATTTGTTCAATTACAGGATTTAACCATGAGATGGCGCTTCATTCACAAATACACAAAGACAACTGGGTGTTGTAGAACTTAGTCTGTTTGCAATGTTTGCAGCTCTGCAGTTGTGTTTGCTGAATACTGTAGCATGTAATCACTTATTTGTTATGGTTTTCACAGGCTACTATAATGAAAAAACATCAGTTTTGGATCAAATAAAGTATATAGTTTGCTTTATGCAGTATATTTTTTATAATATTGTTGGGGTGTTTTTACACAGTAGTGAGAGTGAAAAACAGGATAGCACAGATTAATAAAATCAAAAATAAGATGAGCGATAAAAATAATGAGAAACTATGAAATAAGAAATGAATAAAACATAAATATAATTATCATATCATATATTCTAATGTATTGTATTATTAAAGGTGACCTATCATGCAAAATGCACCTTTGTACGTCTTTTATACATGATTATGTGTCCCCGGTGTTCCAGGGAACTCACCAAGTGTCAGAAAACACAACCCTCTCTATTTTCCTCCTTCGCCAAATCTCTAAAAAAGGGGCTGCAACGGATCTGAAAAAAATGGATCCACATTCCGACACTTTTCTACGTCACAAAGACGTACTCCGCTTATTTGTCAACTCTCCACCTATCAGGGGAATGAGCCACGGCCACGTGCATTGCCAAACCTCTCATTCGCATATAGGCTATCGGCAGGCTACCCCAGTCACATCTGTGTTTTTGCCTGCTCTTGGCAGGATGTCTAAGCCAGTTAAACCACGGACATGTTTATGAACTTCTCTCAAGTCCAACACGGATATGCCTCCAAACTAATGCTACACCCGGGATCAATACCAACCATCCGGGACCAGGCCAGTGAGGACACATCCAATTCTGAAGCTGTAAGTTTTTATTTAGCGGTGTTTTTCCTGATAAAGCTATATCTAGCTTGTAGTATGTAGCATGTAGCATGTAGCTTAGCCGTATCAATGTCGCCTCAACCCCAACTAGTAATCGGTTAGGTGTTTATATGTTCTTGTAACATTTTATTTTGTACGCTCCGCAGTCTTTGCTTTGTCTTTTATTTTAATTATCAGGCATTTGCGAACATGTTCAGACTGCCGTAATGGCGATCTGTGTGAAGGCTGTAAAGCCACGCCTAGCCTAGCCGATAACACAAGTATTTATTCTCCTATGTATTAGTATTTTGTATCCTCTAAAAAATCATATTGAGTAAGTTATAATAACAAACGTAATCTTCTGGAGGTAAGTGCCGTTTTTTCCAGCGTTATGTAAAAGCTTTTGTGATTGTAGTCTGTAAGAACGATCATATATCATCGATCTGTAAGCTAAGCTACGCTACGCTAAGCTACGCTAAGCTAATGAGACATGCCGTTTTTTGCAGCGATATATATGTAAAAGCTTTTGTATGTTTACTTGTTTGCGCACATGAATATAAATGGGGGTGTGTTAGGATACAACACTGTATGTATGTATGCGAGGGGACACACACCACGAGTAAAACGGAGCTAAAGCCCTGGTATGTTGTTGTTGACGACATGCATATACTAATCTAAACCACTTTTTTTGTTGTGCTTTTTTTAACATTGCACAGGCTACGTGGCCAACTTGATGGACCTCATCTTCGACCAAGTCTTTGTGGACCCTGCACCATTATGAGCAACCTGACAGGGAGGAGGTCATCGCCGGGTATGCCACACGGTTCAATTTGGCTGCTGTCTGAACCTAACAGACATTTCACGGATCAGAGGACAACGCAGGCCGGAATCACCACTCTGATCCTGTGTCCAAGGAAGCACCAGCTCACAAAGCTCCTGTTTTTTATGGGTTCAAATAACCGTTGATTTTGACAATAAAGTTCCGAGTTGATATCAAGTGTGTCGTGATTATTCATGTTGGGATGGGTAAAGAATATTCTGATTTCAAAAGCATAAGGTTGTGTGTGGACTTTTTTTGTCGTACACATGGGTGTGTTATGCCATTGCTGTGTAGTATATAATATAATAGTACATGTACAATGACAGAATGAAAGATTGCATAAAGCCATATACACCAGTATTTATTTCCATGAACAATATTAGCATTCGTTTTACAATTTCAGTCAAAACAAACAAACCACTCAGTGCTCTATTTGCCTCAACTGTAGTCCAACTGTGTTCAGCTCTGTAAATATTCAATGCATTCTGCAGGGACAACACATTTAGGCACACAGGCTCCAATCCAGGATGGTCCACCATACAGGTTACAGAGTCCTCATGTTCCTGCATCCGTCTTTACACCTAGTGTGATAAACATATATTGAATGACATGTGAAAAATGTATTCTCTAAACAGACAACTTAGTGAAGCTAATGCTACGTGTGGTATCTCCATGCAGCACATGCTCCGGTTCAGAAGGCATCGTGGCGCAAGTTGCACATGTACCCCTTTAGAAAGAAGTCAATAACTGAGCTTTTAAAACACATGAAACACACATTGCTGACAACTGAGGTGTTGGAGTTATACTTTTTATCACCCTAAGTTATTGAATTTTCCAACGGTTGTTGCACGATGTTGGAAGAAAAGGACTGTAAACTATTAAACGCAATGAGGCCATTGTATATATGCTGAAAATATGAACGTCTCCCTTTATAAATATATATATGTATCGCTGTGTTTGCGTTACAAACTCTAAGTTACAAACTGTACACATTGCATTCTTGCTAATTAGCCAAAATATGAATGGAATAAGTAGCAAGCATCGTAACAAACAGAGTAAAAATAAATATGGACAACAGCTTGTCAACTAACCATTCAGAAACGTCCTGCTGCAACCGAGATGTTTGCACCTCCACCAAAACCTCCGCTGCTTCAGTTTCTGGATCAAATTGATAATATGCTTGAACACATGCATTGCTCTGAGATTACATGTGTATTCCACACTCGTAATCACAGCAAGCATGGTAACGTGACTCTCGCCGGCTCTTCTGCAGGGGGGCGTGGTCAGCTGCTGCTCAGAATTTTCATAGGCAGGTTTGGAATAAAGCGAAAATGAGCGAAACGAGGCATGGCTAAAAAAGTATCTGTTTGGTATTTTGAATAATAAAATGTATAAATATACCTTATATAGGTATGGTCATACACTATATCACTTAAATATAGCATGATAGGTCACCTTTAAGTAATATCATACATTAACCCCATTATAGCAGATGCCACATTGAATGGATGAACTCATTTATGCATCAATAATTACAACAGAGTATTTCTAAATACAAGTTGTAACAATACTTATATGTATTTAATATTAATAACATAATGATTCATTTCAGATGTTAATACTTTTCAGGGTTAGGGCCGGTCTGACAGCGCTTAGCTAAAGCTGCTGCAGAGAAGATCACTGCTCTAAACAAAGTCAAAAATCCTACATCCAAACGGAATAAATAGAATGAATTATTATTAATTATTATTAATACGTTAAGTCTTGTTCATTGTTTTTCACTTTTATTAAATGTTTGATATTTCCGGTGGAAATGGTGGACTATCGAACATTCAAAATGCAGCATATTTTCACTCTTACACACATACACTGAACAAAAATATAAACGCAACACTTTTGTTTTTGCTCCTATTTTTCATGAGATGAACTCAAAGATCTAAAACATGTTCTATATCAATCAATCAATCAATCAATCAATCAATCAATCAATGTTTATTTATATAGCCCAATATCACAAATGTTACATTTGTCTCAGTGGACTTCACAGTTTGTACAAAATATCAGTATGACAATACGACACCCTCTGTCCTTAGACCCTCACATCGTACAAGGAAAAACTTCCAGAGAAAACCCACAGTTTAAAGGGAAAAATGGGAGAAACCTCAGGGAGAGCAACAGAGGGGGGATCCCTCTCCCAGGACGGACAAACGTGCAATAGATGCCGTGTGTAAATTGAAAAGATAATACATTTGCAACATAGGTAGTCCAAATGTTTGGAAATGCATGTGTGTATAATAGGAAGATGAATCCACGAGGATATCCGTCCAGGACCTATGACACAAAATAACCATTTCTCTCAAATATTGTTCACAAATATGAAAAAATCTGTGATAGTGAGCACTTCTCCTTTGCCGAGATAATCCATCCCACCTCACAGGTGTGGCATATCAAGATGCTGATTAGACAGCATGATTATTGCACAGGTGTGCCTTAGGCTGGCCACAATAAAAGGCCACTCTGAAACGTGCAGTTTTGCTTTATTGGTCTGGGGGGGTCCGAAAACCAGGCAGTATCTGGTGTGAGGGGTAGGGTTAGGGGTAGGGTTAGGGTAATGTTGTGAATCGAGTGGCCTGTGTTTGTCGTCCATTACATACGCCTGCCCATACCATAACCCCACCACCACCATGGGCCACTCGATTCACAACAAGGCACACCTGTGCAATAATCATGCTGTCTAATCAGCATCTTGATATGCCACACCTGTGAGGTGGGATGGATTATCTCGGCAAAGGAGAAGTACTCACTATCACAGATTTTTTCAGATTTGTCAACAATATTTGAGAGAAATGGTTATTTCGTGTATATAGAAAATGTTTTAGATCTTTGAGTTCATCTCATGAAAAATGGGAGCAAAAACAAAAGTGTTGCGTTTATATTTTTGTTCAGTGTATATTCTCCTTTTACATACATACATGTTCACTCTTACACACATATATTCTCCTTTTACATACATACATTTTCACTCTCACACACATATATATTTACACTCACACATTCATAAATTTTGCTCATATTATCATATTTCAATGCACACATTCATATATTGTCACTCACACATTCATGCATTGTGTTCTCATATTCATATATTTTAATGCTCATATTTATACATTTTGCTCTCATGCGAAATCTACTAAAACAAAGTATGTCATGGTAGTAGTCAGCTGTTAAACACAAAAGTGTATCTTAAGGGCTGTAAATATAATAAGCCTGTTGTCAATTTTAGACACAGGCTTATTATATTTACAGCCCTTAATAACATTCATTTTCTGGACTCAATGTGTGTCTTGGCCGTTTTCTTTGTTCCAAGCAAACGAGTGCTTTTTGTTTTGAAATCACTTCCGCGAGTTTCGCGGGCCTCCCCCTCGCTCCACTGGCCATTAGACCATTTAGTAAGGTAAAAAGCAAAAGGGCAAAAACGCCTCTCAGATGCTCTTCCGTTTACTTTTTTAATAAAGAAAAACAAATGGTCCGTAGATACACGGACTCATGTATACTGTAAGGAGAATGTATGTGCGTGAGAGGACCAGTATGAATTACGGCATAGAAATATGCAAACACTAACCTACAGACTGCGGGATGGGAGATCACAGGAGTGGGGGGGGGGGGGGGGGGGGGAGAGCTGTGGAATGTGACCCTTGAGAGAATTCCTCCACACATTCCGATGGCCAATTTGTTTTAGACAAAGAGTTCGCAACACAGGACAGCATAGGCAACATGGGGGGTGGGGGCTGGTGAACGGTCTGGTCAATGTTTGTAAACACAATCCCCAGGATGTGTCCTAATCAAACCAAAAGAGAAAATGCAGATATCATTCTCTGTCTCGACTCGCTGGTATCTCGAGCTGAGCGCTCATTGGTGTTCATACTGCTCACAGGCTGGGCTGCTGTGTATATCTAGTGTATTCATACTGTACCCCTCCTCACTGTTTATTCATCATTTACACCTTCCTTTTTTTCCGTCAAGAGGTTGAAAAAGATTGAGTCCTATGTTTCCAATTGGTTCCCAAATCTGAACATTGACCAGTGGCATAAGATCAGGAGCCGGGTAAATGAGAGACTGAGGAGCCCCCGAAAAACAGATCCCGAAATAGCTCGTCCTGGTTTCCGCAGCAGATAGGCCTACAGTATGGTGTCTGTTATGGCAGTTATTTTAAATAAAATGGTGAAAACTGAACTTGAAAATTGTTTCCTCTTTTTATTTTATTTATTATTTTCGGGACGGGGAGACGTGGGGAGACGTGTGTGATTAAAAATTAGTTTGCAGAAATGTAAAGTGATCTAACTAAGTTCTATTCATATTCTTGACGGGAAGAGCAGTGTAAATGAAGGGCCATATGCATTTGAAAAGCAATATAAATCACACAGTTATTATACAATAGGGTATAAAAGCACCATCGATAACCATTACCTTTATCCAATTCAAAGTTTGGACGGGAAAAAAGGAAGTTGTAAATGGTTGGGCTATACTTTAGGCCTACTGTATACAAAGGCCAATCAAGCTATAGTTCTTCTGGAAATGTTCACATCAGGCACCTTCAAGTTAAACAATACTACAGTAAACAATTAACACAGTAAATTATGTGGATTAGACCACATTTATTTCGTTTAAAATAAACGAAATATGATTTTGTTTGAATGATTAAATGTCATCAGGCACCTTCAAGTTAAACAATCAGGTGCACACTTTAATGTGCCGCCACCTCCGGAGTCGGCTTGACTCGGTTTAAAGAATGCACAAATGTGTTTAATCGTTAATGTCAGATATGTACTAAGTAGCCTAAATACATTTGTTCCTGCTCAAGATTAGATTCAACTTTATTGTTATTGCACATATTGCAGGTACTGAGACAACGAAATGCAGTTTAGCTTCTAACCAGGGGTGCAACAAGCAGTGAAAAGTAATGTGCACAATACTACAGTAAACAATTAACACAGTAAATTATGTGGATTAAACCACATTTATTTCGTTAAAAAGAAACGAAATATGATTTTGTTTGAATGATTAAATGTAGGGTGAATTGCCCTAATGTGGGACATTTTTGCATTTCAGACTTCGGGAATATATTGCGATATGAAGCCGATATAATAAATCAAAATCTAGTACCATTCCGAAATCCCTAGTAATATTAGACACTATTAATACAGTAAACTATTAACACTGTACATATTATTGTTTGCCCGTGGGATTAGGATGATCGGTAGTGAGAGCCATGTTTCATTTTCCTCCGGTCGGATGTGATATAAAAACAAAGCGATTATTTTTGTTGTTGTAAACTCACGTGGATTAAATTTAGTGCATTAATTTCAAATCGCGAACATATGATACATTAATGATCGTGAGGATGATTATTGAAAATCGTTTGTTTGAGCCGGGCTGAACTTCCTGATCTAAAAACATAGCGATGGTTTTGTACTTACGCCAACGTGAATTAAACATTATTTTGTTAAATAAAAACATGGTGATGTTTAGTAAATGATTACATGTCTCTTATTTAGCACAGAATATGATCCTATCCGTGACATATGGATCTTAACAAATATCCGCTATATCAGATACCTGTTTATTTCACATGAGTTCCAGTGGGGCAGCTTTTTAATCACGGCTCCCCCTGGTGGATCCATGATCCATTGCAGCTAGTTTCATTATAATTAAATGTATTTATCAAGGGGGCGTTTCAAGTCCTGCGGGGGGTTTTCCTTTTCAGCAGGGGCCCACCCTGTGCCGATCACGGACCCGCACGGGCAGGCGTCTGAAATGAAGCGCTACATCTGTATAATGTTAGCTTAGCCAAGCTCCATTTAGAAAACACGCATTTTAAAAGGGTTTTTCGCCTGCTGTCTGTCTGCAGACTTGTCAAAGCATTAATTCATGGTTTTTACTAACCGGTATCAGTATGTTGTTAATTCGGCATCATTTTGAAACGTGTATTACAATTAAATCACGGTAAAATATTTTCATCTTGTTGTAGTTGTAGCCCCCTTGCCAGCGATTCTCTCTCTAGTTTAGCATACTCAGCCCGACTCAGCCTGGTTGTTCCTGGCCCTAGAACCACGATTTTATGGGGCCAGAAACACTGTGAATTAGGACCCGCTAGCCGGTACTAGGCCAAGTGGAAACGCAACCAAAAACGGGCCCTGCACGGCTCGGCACTGTCTGTGTCATGGCGAATACAGTCGCTGGTTTATGTATGTCTGTAGGCCGTTGTTATGAGTGTGGAGTGAGCATATACAACGTTATCTTAGCCTGGTCGACCCAATCTCCATTCAGAAAACAAGCATTTTAAAAGGTTTTTCGCCTGCCGTCTGTCTGCAGACTTGTCAAAGCATTAATTCATGGTTTTTACTAACCGGTATCAGTATGTTGTTACGTCGGCATCATTTAGAAACGTGTATTACAATTTAATCACGGTAAAATATATTAATTTTGTTGTAGTTCCCGAGCGCATCTTGTTTGAATGATGCGAGTAAACACAGCTGGCAGCCGCGGTGAAACTCGAGCGATGCGATAGGAGCGTTTAGAGCGAAGCGAATATTCGCATCGCGTCCGGTCTGAACGCAGCATTAAAGCGAGCTCCGCGCTGCACTGGAAATGCGCCATTACATCACCAGAAGTCGTCATTTAAGGGGTCATTTTTCCCAAAAAAAATGTTTTACTCACTATATCAACAGCCCCACCAAAACTATTTTCCACCAGCCGCCACTGTTTTAGCCTCTTCTGCATGTCCAGATCATTAATAGTAACAATCAACTGATTCTTATGATGTATTACACTTTCAAAAATAATTGATGCTGACATTGTCAGCCCACTGACATGGTTTGAAATCAATATATTATCCAATGTGTGACCCCTGTGAAGCTGACAATTGAGCGGCCCGACCAAGCAAGGAGGCAGAGGCAGAACGTCCAAAAATACAACCCGGTGTGGGCATTTATTAAATCATACACATATGATATGACACAGCCTCAATCTGCTGCTCCTGTGCGCACAGTCACCAGCCACCACCAAGATCTCACACACACACTCCCTCTCTAACAGCAAAATCCCAGAGCCTAAATGCCCAACCCAATCAATCCAACAGGACACAGGTGAGGGGGGGAGGAGACAACACAGGGCCCCAGTTGCACACAATCAACGACAGACATGGGGAAAGGGGAACACTTTTCAACAACAAAAAACTAAACAACCTGTAACGGAGGCCGAGATCTATGAGCCCAGAGATCACCTCCATGACTAGGATACGAGACTGAACTAAATACATTAACTTAAAGGTCCCATGTCATGGTCATTTCTACTGATCATAATTCCATTGTTGAGGTCTTCTAGAATAGATTTATATTGTTCAATGTTCCAAACTCACATTGGTTTCTCATACAGCATCTCTGTATAGTATGTGTATTCACTCTCTGTCCTAAACGGCTTGTTGGAGCTCCTGACCCCCCCTCCCTGTGAGCCCACTGTGCCCTGATTGGTCAGCTCGCCCACTCTGTTCTGATGAGATCACCACCGTTACAGCGGAACATCAGTGATTATGTTTTACAATGGCATTTGTTAGCAACCAGAAAATGACACCAGTAAGGACAAACAGATGAGAATGTTGCGTGGGGTCTGGGTGTTGTGTTGGCGGGACGTTTCACGGCTCGCTGCTACGAGCAGCGGACAGTGTGAGCTGGGTTCATTTCCTGCTTGCTGCGTGGGGTCTGCGAGACAGCGAGACATCGCGAATGGACGCGGGAAGGGGGGGAGGGGGTGCTGAGGGGGCTGCAGCACCCCCATCTGCGAGACTGTGTGTGTGTGTGTGTGTGTGTGTGTGTGTGTGTGTGTGTGGTGTGTGTGTGTGAGGAGCTCCACGGATTGGTCCATTTGGGTATGGGCACGTCACCATACCCAGGAAGAAAAAAATTGGAAAAAGAAAAATGTGCAACGAGGCGTTCTGAGGCAGCATAGACAGGTCTTCTCTGTGTTAGAGTTGTACTCCCTACAGGGTGTACTTTGAGGGTTTGTGACTCTGCAGACCGTTTACATGCAGAAACAGCTACATAACACACAAGGGGACGGGTAAGAACCGGAAAAGCATGACATTGGACCTTTAACCTCTTAAGCCCGAGGGTCCCCCCCAGTGGACCCCTCCCACCGTTTTTTTACGAGACTATGTCTCAGGGCTTCTTAACATTTATGAAACTATTAATGTTCCATACCCTTTTAACGATAAGAAACTCAGCTAACTGACAATGTGAACCATTTTTAGCTAAAATAAACACAAGAGTAATACCAAGCCTTTGAATTAGCATGGAGCGAAAAAATGCTATCTAATGCTAACGGACTTTTGCACAGCACTCACGGTAGAAATGCCCTTATTACTTTTCGTAACTGCACAAACAAGATATCTGATTAAAGCTGAGACTCCACAGATTCCACACATGTAATGTCATCACTGTAGGACCCCGAATTCCTGGAGCTATCAGCCAGAAAAGAGAAAGTAAACAACATCCGGTTTCAAAAATATTACAATAATTACGTCTTACCTTTTTTGATTTGTGATCAAAAGTTGTGTTCAACGGAATAAAAACGCCGCTCAAGGTTAATCCAATGTCTTTGTGTCAGGTAGACATTTTTTACTGATAATCCATCATCATATTTATGGCAATATACTGGGTATAAAGTTTTGCCGTCCAGGCTTGTACTTTCAGATATGATTTGTTTGCTTCTCTATTACGATCGATTCTATTGGATGTAATGGTTAAGAAAAAGGTGTAAATCACCCAAATCGACCAATGGGTTCCAGAGATATGGTCCTGCGTAAAGTATAAAGAATGCCAGCCAGCGTAAGTACATTACGCAGCCGACTTTACTTATTGTTTACTACGTAAGGAAGCAGAAATTGCAGGACAGAGCACACAGAGCACACGGAGCACACAGAGCGGACAGCAGATAACGGAATTGCAGTTTTATTGCTTATAGATTATCAGAACATTTCAAAGGGGACACAGCCACATTGGATATTAACCTATGGATTAACTACATCATCGTTGTTATCGTTTTATTGCCATTGAAGACCAGTTTAGACCAGACAAAGAGGAAGGTAAGCCATTAGCCTAGCGCATGTTAGTACCTAGCGCCACTTGTTTTGATGTACGTTTTTGTTGATAACTTTGCGAGTTTGTATCTTTCAGTGTTGAGGTGGGCACCGTTAGATTCTGTGTCTTTACGATCATAAATAATGTGTTGGATGTGCAGCTAGGATAAGTAATAAGGGAGCTAGGAGTGATTTTCGGTGCAGTAATAGGTTAGCATTTTTCGCTCGGGGCTAATTCAGAGGCTCACTGTTAGCATTGTGTGTTTTTTTTGAAAAAATAAATGAAAAAGATCAGTTAAATGAGGGTGAAGTGATTAAAAAGCTGCCACAGTGGAACTCTTGAGAAATAAAAAATAAACAGCAGATAGATCTACAGTAGAGGTATCTGATATAGCGGATATTTGTTAAGATCCATATGTCACGGATAGGTAGGGATGGGTATCGTTAAGGTTTTAACGGTACTACTACTTTTATCGATACCGCTTATCGGTAGGCCTACGGTCTTTTAACGGGACTCTTCTCGGTACTCTTATCGGTTCAAATATAAACGAATTGTGAACAAAACTAACATTTCTTTTTATTTAAATTAAATACATAATATTTCACATCAAAAGAAACAACAATGTTTTAACAAATTGTATTAAATAATCTGATGACAGAACTGTAAACAGAATAGCTGAAACTTTAACTAAATAAATAACTCAGTTGCCTCTAATCATTAACCCATGTTTGTATAATTGAGTTAACTCTGTGTGTTGCTGCTAGCATACATAACACGTGACGTGGAAACGTTACTCGTGGATGGGGCTACAGAGCTACTAGAAAGACAGTCGAACCCGGTGCATTCCTTTCGTCTGGATGTGGTGCACTTTTGCTAAATGTTTAGACAAATTGGTCGTGTTACCGCTAGGGGTGTAATGTTATCCGTATTCGTCACAGTTCGGACGTCACGGTTCGGACGTCACGATTCGGACGTCACGGTTCGGCACATGCAGTCACACGGCGAATATGCCTTTTTTTACGAGTGGGAAAAAAGTCTGTCACTCAGGGCAGTATTACACTATATATAATCCAGGGGGCGGTATTGCACCTAAATGCCAGCCGCCCGTAAATAACAAATGAAGAACAAGAACAAAACACAACAAAACGAACACAATACATGAAGAAGAAAAGTTAGTAGCTAATATGGCGAGTTCACACAACACACAGGAGCTAGAAGACCCACCTGCTTCTTTTAAATAAGGTGTGTGGGAACATTTTGCGTTCCCTGTGGACTACAACAATCATGGGGTGTGAGTTGTGGATCGGACTAGGACGGTGTGTCGGCGTTGTTCGACAGCGGTGCGGTATGCTAGTGGTAATATGTCAAACATCCGAGTCAGTCTCAGCGAGAGGGTTTTGTCGACGGCAGGTGACATAGTTACCGCCAACAGATCTGCCCTCACTACTGACAACGTAGACAAACTCATCTTTTTGAAGAAAAACTTGAAAATAGAGTAAAGCTTGAGTACCTTTATTTAGGCATAATGGCCTCACACACTCACAAGTTAATTACACATGTTAGACATTGCTCCTAAAGGTACAGATTTTATTTTGTTTTATATTTATCATTGTATTTATTTTATATTTTGACATCAGGAGATGTTATACAGTTCTGTATTGCCTTTTATTGATTGTGATTGAAAAACTTTCTTATTATTTATTTTAATATTTTCAAGACATTCTTTTTAGTTGTACAGCTTATTTAACCTTTTTGTTTGACATCAGCCAATATAAATAATATGGCCATCTGAGTGTATGTGTTACTGTTTGTCGTTTGTTTTTAACTGTGTAATACAGTTAATGATTCCAAATGTTAGAGTTCCTTATTTTCATACCAAAACTTGCACTACTGTTAAAAATAAATAACAGCAAGAAAAATTGTGCATTTGGGACTTTTTTTGTTGTTGTCCCGAACCTGTACCGAACCGTGACCCCCAAACCGAGGTATGAACCGAACCGTGACCTCTGTGAACCGTTACACCCCTAGTTACCGCCCTTACATGCCTAGACTATTATTGCACTTTAGGCAACGAGCATCGAGACGGGTAAAGTTTAACCACACCTCGGAGCGCTTCTCTCCGCCATCTCCTCCGTGTGTGTGTGTGTGTGTGTGTGTGTGTGTGTGTGTGTGTGTGTGTGTGTGTGTGTTGATGCATGTAGCAGCTGCGTGTGTGTAAACTGCCCCACCCCCTCGCAAGCAGGCGGGGGAGAAAGATCGAAAATACTAAAAATAATCATAGAAGCATTTTGCAGTCTTTTTGCCTATTAGAAACGGAGTTGGCGACACTAAAACTGCAATATAATGTTTGTGTAGCAATAATACATATGACATATATTTTTTACATGTCTCCAGTAGCCTACCGATAAAAAAACAGATAACGTCGGAGCTTAACGGCCCGTTCACACAGCGGCGTGCGTTGAAGCTTCCAACGCTTCTGCCCATTCACTTTGAATGGGGTGACGTCACTTTTAGCCGAACTGCATTTTGGGAAGCGACGCGGAGCGTTGCTGGCGTTGCTGGCGTTGCTGGCGTTGCTGGCGTTGCTGGCGTTGCTGGCGTTGCTGGCGTTGCTGGCGTTGCTGGCGTTGCTGGCGTTGCTGGCGTTGCTGGCGTTGCTGGCGTTGCTCGCTTCAAAAGTTGAGCAATGTTCAACTTTTGATGCCTCGTCAGAAGCGTCAGCCAATCAAATCATATGCCAGTACAAGCTCTAGCCAATCAAACTGCTGCTTGTGTGTCAGGGGCGGGAGATTCAAGTGATTGGTTGTTGGTCGAGTGTCAGACACGCCAGGCCGTAACGGTCTTTACTGCTCCGGGGCCCGTTTAATACCGGGGCTCGGTAGCCTACTCATCCCTACGGATAGGATCATATTCTGTGCTAAATAAGAGACATGTAATGATTTACAAAACATCACCATGTTTTTATTTAACAAAATAATGTTGTTTAATCCACGTTGGCGTAAAAACAAAACCATCGCTATGTTTTTTCATCAGGAAATGCAGACCGGCTCATACAAACGATTTTTAATCATCATCCTCACGATCATTTAATGTATTATATGTTCGCCGAATTGACATGAAAGCACTAATAAATGTAGTTTCATCCACGTGAGTTTACAACTACAAAAATAATCGGTTTGTTTGTATATCGCATCCGACGGGAGGAAATGCAGCATGGCTCTCACTTCCGATTTGTAATCCTATTTTAATCATCATCTTCACCACGATCATTTATGTTTATGTTCGCAGAATTGACATGAAAGCATATGAATATACTGTTGTCAACTTCATTAAAACTTTATTAACGTGCCCAAACTCAGTAATTCACTAAAAAGAGGTTTATGCTTTGTTTTTAATGTTCATCACTATAATAATGAAAAAGAGAAATATGAACGTTAGCTTTTACTGAAATTATCAAATAAAGTCAACATTTCACAGTGTTTACAAACATTGACCATACCGTTCACCAGCCCCCACTCCCCTCTGAGTGACAAGCTGAGAAGTCAACTACTGTCAGGGAACATACTGTTACCCAGTTAGCTGTCTTTGTGTATTGCAACCAGCTGCGATGGATCATGGATCCACCAGGGAGAGCGGTGATCGACGCTGCCACAATGAAACTCATATGAAATAAACAGCTGATTCCTCACACACACAGAAGCGTGTTGTTTCTATGCTTAAAATAGTGAGAAACATGCCTCTGGTTCATTATTATATAACTTGTTTTCTCCATAAAAGCTGGTGGGTTGAAAAAGCAATACGGGAGGTGAAAATAATTATATTGTAGAATACAGAAGAATTGTGATGCCGTGGCTTTATCTGAAAACTGACAGTATACTTACATTTATGGCCCGGGACACACATATTTATTTAGATATGTTTTAAACAAGTTTAAATAAAAGGCTGGAGTGTTTCTTGCTCTGCCAGGTACAACAAGTGGGATTTATCTTTTATTACTATACTGTAGCATTTCGTTTTTAAATACACGGATATAATCATATTCTGCATTGACAAGAATATTTACTATAATATGATATTATTGTTAATAGTTTACTGTATTATTACTGCTATAACAATCACACATTGAGTTCATTGTTGTGCAATGATAAAATTAAACCATTGTTTTTTTAAATAATCTGAATGAAACTCCGCAGCTCTCACTCAGTAGGTGATCAGCTGATCAGCGGGGGCTGTGTGTGACTCTCTTTGTTTACACACTTAATGGCCACTCAGCCACAGCTCTCCCCCCTTCTGTGATCACCCAACCCCCCTGTGATATCTTCTCCAGCAATCTGTAGGTTTGTGTTCGCATATCACAGTTCCTGTTGTTTCTATAGTGCATTGCCGGTATGAAAGGGTATGTGCCGGAAATATTAAACATTTAATAAAAGTGAAAAACAATGAACAAGACTTAACGTATTAATAATAATTAATTATATTTATTCCGTTTGGATGTACGATTTTTGACTTTGTTTAGAGCAGTGATCTTCTCTTCCTCTCTGCAGCAGAGAGCTAAGCGCTGTCAGACCGGGCCTAACCCTGAAAAGTATTATCATCTGAAAGTAAAATGAATCATAAAATGAATCATTATGTTATTAGTATTAAATACATATAAGTATTTGTACAACTTGTATCTAGAAATACTCCGTTGTAATTATTGATGCATACATGTGTTCATACATTCAATGTGGCATCTGCTATAATGGGGTTAATGATATAACTTAATAATACCATACATTATAGTATATGATACAATGATTACATTTTAATTTTATTCATTTCTTATTTCATAGTTTCTCATTATTATTCATTTTATCGCTGATCTTATTTTTGATTTGATTAATTTGTGTGAATCTGTGCTATCCTGTTTTTCACTCTCACCCTGCTGTTTGAACTACTGAATTTCCCCACAGGGATTAATAAAGGTCCATCTTATCTTATCTTAATGAAAAAAGCAAAGCAAATTCAAAGTGCTTTACAAAAAATGAAAGACATTAAGAAAATGGCATTTAAAATCAGTCATTAAAAAGAAAAGCTAATAAAATAAACATTAAAAGAAGAAATACATGGATAAACATTAAAAGAAAAAATACATGGATAAAAGTTACAGTGCAGTCTAAGATATGAATAGTTCAATTAAAAGCAGCGACAAAAAGAAAAGTCTTCAGCCTGGATTTAAAAGTAGTCAGAGTTGCAGCGGACCTGCAGGTTTCTGGGAGTTTGTTCCAGATATTTGGAGCATAATAACTGAACGCTGCTTTACCATGTTTAGTTCTGACTCTGGGGACAGAAAGCTGACCAGTCCCTGAAGACCTGAGAGATCTGGATGGTTCATCATTTAGCAGAAGGTCAGAAATGTATTTTGGGCCTAAACCATTCAAAGCTTTATAAACCAGCAGCAGTATTTTGAAATCTATGTATAAGTTGATTTACTTCGATCTACTGTACTTTGTAAAAACACCCAAACAATATTACAAAGAATATACTGCATATTAAAGCAAATACTTTTTGTAAAGGTAAAAGTATGAGCATCAAAAATAAAGAAGTGTAAACATTTACATTATTATGATTATGTGGGTTAGGGTTGGGATCCGCTGGGTTTTTGGTTGGAATCCGCACATTGAGTCCTATCTGGAGTACTACATCTGTAAGACTATTAAAGACCTGAACTTTTGAATAACATCCATAACATTAATCTGGCTGCAATTTAGAAATTATTGATCTAATATATCATATTCCAATCACTTGTATATAGACTCTTATTGCACTATTTCACATTTTTACTATTTTTCTTTTTGTATTTACTTGCACTGTTTTAGTCTGTTGCACTGTTGGAGGAGCCTGTGACCTAAGATTTTCATCGTCATAACTACCCTGTAGCTATGTACGTATGACCAATAAAAGCCTTGAACCTTGAACTGAAAATACTAGGGAAATGTTTACTCTTCCACACTTGCCCCTGCTAACATCTCAGTAAATGAGCTAGTAGATAATTTTAATAAAAAAATGTATAGATGCCATTGCTCCAACTAGGAAGAAAATATCTCCATGGAGAAAGGCCATGACCGTGAGAGCAGAAAAATTAGAGTGTCGAAAAGTTCAACGTAGGTGGCGAAAAAAAATCTCCAGTTTCATTTTGAAATCTATAAAGAAAGACTTGGCTTTTATAATTTGGAATTGAAAAATGCACGAAAGTCTTTCTTCTCTGACATCATTACCAAAAACAAAAAACAACTCACGTGCCTTGTTTGCTACCGTCAACAGACTAACTAACCCCCCAGTGTCAGTAGCCTCTGAATTTCTATCCACCAGGGCGTGCAATGATTTTGCCTTCTTCACTGACAAAATTCAGAAAATCAGACAAGCAGTCAGTGCCTCTGCATCAGGTACAGCAAATGTGTTGTCCCTATGTCCACCTAATATCAATTCAGACATCATGACACAATTCCATCAGAATAATGATAAAAACCTAGAGGACATTATTCAACTTCTGAAATCCTCCTCCTGCTGCCTTGATATTATTCCAACACGATTTTTCAAAGATGTTTTTCGTTGCATGGCCTCAGATCTACTACATATAGTAAACAAGTCACTTCACTCAGGTGTTTTTCCACAGGCCCTGAAAACTGCAGTCATTAAACCGCTCTTAAAAAAGAATAATCTAGATGCTTCAGTAATGAACAATTACAGGCCCATATCAAACCTCCCATTTCTACGTAAAATCATTGAAAAAGTAGTCTTTCAACAGTTGAGTCATTTCTTGCATTTAAATAACGGTTTCGATGTGTTCCAGTCAGGCTTTCGTCCAAACCACAGCACTGAGACTGCTCTTGTAAAGGTCTTTATCGACATCCACTTAAACACAGACAGTGGCAGAACTTCAGTGTTAGTATTATTAGATCTCAGTGCTGCATTTGACATATTACTAAACCGACTGGAAAACTGGGTGGGACTTTCGGAAACAGTTCTAAATTGGTTTGAATCCAACTTAAAGGACATAAATAACTTTGTTTCTATAGGTAAATACACATCTGAGTTGACAAATGTGACGTGAGGTTCCTCAAGGCTCCATCTTGGGGCCTCTTCTCTTTAATGTCTACATCAGTGACCACCAACTGGCGGCCCGCGGGCCACATCCGGCCCGCCAGACATTCTCATCCGGCCCGCAGACGGGGGTGACTGTGGTTACTGCGTTCGCCCCCACCCTTTTTTTTTTTTTTTTACGTCTCGTGAGTAAGGTGCAGTACCGGAGTCCAACAGAGAGGCAGCAGCTGCGGGACAGTAGACTGCGTACTGCGAAACCTTCCCTTCCTTGAAGAAGAAGAAGTGATCCTTCGTTGTGAAGAGTCTGCTTTGTGTGCTCTGCACCACAGCAGCAGCCCCTCTGCGACAAAGTCCAACAGAGAGGCAGGAGCTGCTTCTAGACAGTAGCCTAGAAGCAGGGTTGGGTTGTAACGGAATATATGTAACGGCGTTACGTAATCAGAATACACAAATCAAGTAGGCTAACTGTATTCAGCTGGCGTTACATTTGAAAAACGAGTAATCTGATTACAGTTACTTTCGTAAACCTGAAGTGAATACATTTTGGAATACTTATTGGAATTATTGGTGGAAAAGTTTCCTCACAAAATGTAATATTCATTACCGGCAGAACTGTGTGCACACTGCACGGCGCTGCAGCGTGTCTGTGAGCGAGAGAGAGATGCAGCGTGTCTGTGAGGCCCCGCCCCCGCACGCAGATGAGAGAGAGAGATCTCTTTTAAAATATATTGAAAGTTAGAAACGGAGATGGTTAGATAAAATGTGCAAGATAACGTTGATGTAGCATTTCTTTATTGTCGAAATGATGACATTTATAACGAGATAAAATCAAAGTGAATGGCCTGCTGCTGCTGAATGCATGGGGCAAGTGACTGGAAAAAGTTTTAAAAGTTATTACATCGTTTCAGAATAATAATAATGATGATAATTCATTCTATTTAGGGGCGCCTTTCAAAGCACCCAAGGACACCTTACAATTCATAACATATTCTAAGGAAAGGTTTACAGCAGGAGAATGCAGTCCGGGTGATGTTATGTGGGGTGCCAATGAGAGGGAGCTGTCTAGAATGACACCAAGATGTTGTGTTTGAGTTCTTGATAAGCCATTAAAACAGTAAAATACGTGTCTCCTGTTTACCAAAACATACCCATCTGTTATGGAAAAAGAAAGTATTCCAAAAGTATTCTAAAAGTAACCTGAACACGTTTTTTAAGACACGTAACTGTAACTGTATTCTGATTACTTTCAGAGCATGTATTCAGTAATCAGTAACTGATTACATTTACAAAGTAACCCTCCCAACCCTGCCTAGAAGTGATCCTTCGTTAGCGTGAAGAGTCTGCTAAGCTTTAGCAATACCTGTACCCCCCCGCTGGCCCGCGATAGTGTCTATTGGATACATGTTGGCCCTTGGACAAATGTAGTTGGTGATCCCTGGTCTACATGCTACTACTGGCTCAGATAATGAAATACAAAGAAATAAGTTTCCATAGCTATGCAGACATATTTACATAACCATTTCACCAGGTGACTATGCTCCAATTCAAACACTGAGTAAGTGCATTGAACAAATCAATGACTGGATGTGTCAGAACTTTCTCCAATTAAACAAAGACAAAACTGAGGTAATGGTTTTTGGAGCCAAGGCAGAACGTATAAAAGTTAGCGCTGAGCTTCAGTCTGCAATGTTCAAAACAACAGATAAAGCCAGAAATCTAGGTGTAGTCATGGACTCTGACCTGAGTTTCAACAGTCACATTAAAACAGTTACTAAATCAGCCTACTATCACCTAAAGAACATATCTAGGATTAAAAGACTATTGTCACAGCAGGATTTGTAGTTTCATCCACGTGAGTTTACAACTACAAAAATAATCGGTTTGTTTGTATATCGCATCCGACGGGAGGAAATGCAGCATGGCTCTCACTTCCGATTTGTAATCCTATTTTAATCATCATCTTCACCACGATCATTTATGTTTATGTTCGCAGAATTGACATCAAAGCATACAGGACTGTCTCAGAAAATTTGAATATTGTGATAAAGTTCTTTATTTTCTGTAATGCAATTAAAAAAACAAAAAATGTCATACATTCTGGATTCATTACAAATCAACTGAAATATTGCAAGCCTTTTATTATTTTAATATTGCTGATTATGGCATACAGCTTAAGAAAACTCAAATATCCTATCTCTAAATATTAGAATATCATGAAAAAGTATACTAGTAGGGTGTTCAACGAATCACTTGAATCGTCTAATTAACTCGAAACACCTGCAAGGGTTTCCTGAGCCTTGAAAAACACTCAGCTTGGTTCAGTAAACTAAATCACAAGTATGGGGAAGACTGCTGATCTGACTGCTGTCCAGAGGACCGTCATTGACACCCTCCATTAGGAGGGTAAGACACAAAAAGAAATTTCTCAAAGAGCAAGCTGTTCACAGAGTGCAGTTTCAAAGCACATCCACAAAAAGTCTGTTGGAAGGGGGAAATGTGGCAGGAAACGCTGCACAACCAAGAGAGATGACCGCAGCCTTAACAGCATTGTGAAGAAGAGTCGCTTCCAGAATTTGGGGGAGCTTCAAAGACAGTGGACTGAAGCTGGAGTCCAGGTATCAAAAGTCACTGTTCACAGACGTATCCGGGAAATGGGCTACAATAGCCGTATTCCCATGGTCAAGCCACTTCTGAACTCAAGACAACGGAAGAGGCGTCTGACTTGGGCTAAGGAAAAGAAGCACTGGACAGTTGCACAGTGGTCCAAAGTCCTCTTTTCAGACGAAAGCAAGTTTTGTATTTCATTTGGAAGTCAAGGCGCCAGAGTCTGGAGAAAGGCTGGAGAGGAGCAAAATCCAAGTTGCTTGAAATCCAGTGTGAAGTTCCCACAGTCAGCGATGGTTTGGGGAGCCATGTCAGCTGCTGGTGTTGGTCCACTGTGTTTCATCAAGCCCAGAGTAAATGCAGCTGTGTACCAAGAGATTTTAGAGCACTACATGCTTCCGTCTGCTGAAAAGCTCTATGGAGATGAGGAATTCATTTTCCAGCATGATCTGGCACCTGCCCACAGTGCCAAAACCACCAGTAACTGGTGTACTGACCATGGCATTACTGTCCTCGATTGGCCTGCAAATTCCCCTGACCTGAACCCCATAGAGAATATGTGTGGTATTGTGAAGAAGAAGCTGAAAGACACCAGACCCAACAATGCTAATGAGCTAAAGGCCGCTATTGAAGCATCCTGGGCATCCATAACACCTCAGCAATGCCACAGGCTGATTGCCTCCATGCCACGCCGCATTGATGCAGTAATCCGTGCAAAAGGATTCCCAACCAAGTACTGAGTGCATTAATGGACATTTTCAAATGTTTGATTGTGTTTTGCTGTTATAAATCTTTTTTTTTACTTGGTCTGAGGAACTATTCTAATTTTTTGAAATAGGATTTTTGAGTTTTCTTAAGCTGTATGCCATAATCAGCAATATTAAAATAATAAAAGGCTTGCAATATTTCAGTTGATTTGTAATGAATCCAGAATGTATGACATTTTTGTTTTTTTAATTGCATTACAGAAAATAAAGAACTTTATCACAATATTCTAATTTTCTGAGACAGTCCTGTATATACTGTAGATTTCAAAATACTGCTGCTGGTTTATAAAGCTTTGAATGGTTTAGGCCCAAAATATATTTCTGACCTACTGCTAAATTATGAACCATCCAGATCTCTCAGGTCTTCAGGGACTGGTCAGCTTTCTGTCCCTAGAGTCAGAACTAAACATGGTAAAGCAGGGTTCAGTTATTATGCTTCAAATATCTGGAACAAACTCCCAGAAACCTGCAGGTCCGCTGCAACTCTTACTACTTTCAAATCCAGGCTGAAGACTTTTCTTTTTGTCGCTGCTTTTAATTGAACTATTCATATCTTAGACTGCACTGTAACTTTTATTCATATATTTATTTTAATGTTTATTTTATTATCTTTTCTTTGTAATGATTGTTTTTGAATGCCATTTTCTTAATGTCTTTCATTTTTTGTAAAGGACTTTGATTTGCCTTGTGTTGAAAGGTGCTATATAAATCAACTTGCCTTGCATTGCCTTGCCTCACTAGTTAACTTCTAAACGTTAAAGTGTTGTATGAACTGTTTCTGTTTCCTCTGCCAGCTGCTGCACTTCATTGAGGTGCACGGTGAGGACAGCTTTGGACCTGCCTCCCTGGCTGTGGCCCAGGCCTTGGAGAGGACCAGGGCCAACATCAAGTGGGTCCAGCAGAACCAGCTGGAGGTCCTGGACTGGTTCAGAACTCACACTGCACATCACACATAGCCAGAGTAACAGCTGCTGCAGGGACTCCTCTCCCATATGAGGAGAGTTGTTATATTATTGTCCTGGACAGAAAGACATATAGATGCGAAGGACATTTAACTACTGATTAAGGCTTTTGATGGAAAATAGTTTAGAATAATTATTTTGGAACTAATTGAAAACTTGTGTTTTGTTTTTTTTAACCACTTTTGCAATGCTATGTTGAAATGTAGTCCTTAAAATGTGATGATTTTCCAAACTCTATCCCAAGTGTTCAGTATTGAACTGGATCCAAATCCTCTGGCTGCCCTATTTTGGGTAATAGCTCGTTGAGCCATCCTGCTTAGATGGATAGACAGTTTCCCACCCACTCATCTACAGTGATGGAACAATGTTATGTCCTGTATGAAACTTGAACAGATCAGATACTCACTTCTATACTTGCTTGCAGGTCTCCCTTGAAAAAGAGATCTATGATCTCAAGGGACAATCTGGATAAATAAAGGTTTGAAATGAAATGAAATATACTCAAACAGCAAATTTCAGGAAGCCTGGGGACCTTTTATAAATGCATTCCAAACTCTGTAAATCATTCTGTTATTGGTTTAGCTTAAGTGCAGCATATGTATGTATGTATATAGCCTATGTGTATGTATACAGCAAATGTGTATGTGTAGTTTGCATGTGTGTATATGCATGTGTGTATATGCATTTGTTTTACATGCATACCGTATACTCATCCAACAATATGTCTGGCATATATTTGTGTGTATAAGGATCACTGGCAGTGATAGGGGATTACTTTAGTCGTTGTTATTGTTTGTCTGTGTTTTTCTTGTTTTGTTTTTTATTTTTCCTTTTGTACATACAATCAGCACAGACCAATCGCTCATTTGCATTGGCATATATTATGTTTACCATTACTATATGACAAACACTGCTTATTGATTGTCGAAACTAAATAAAAGGATTTTTGAAAATGCAATAAATTACTGATTGCAATATACTTTTTGTAATTTTATAGTATATTATATCTAGAAAATATGTGACAGCAATTTGGGTAAGAACTTTTAAACTTATTTATTTAGCTTTTAACTTAATTTAGTAACTTTAACTGTAACATTATACTCTCTAAAGTACAATACTGAGAACTTGAAATGTGGAGGCATGGGAACAAACAAGTCCAAAAATACATTTTGTGTGGCCATATTTATTTACCATTAAATAAAGTAAGGACTGAAGAGACAGTTTTCTAGAGTCTGTATACAATATAATGTTCACCCAAAGTAGACGTCATATTAGGGAGCCCTCAGGGGACATGGACAGAACACTTTAACTTTCATTATTCATAATAATAATATATTACATTTGTATTATGCTCACGAGAAAGTTACCAGTGTGCACAGGAGACACCAGAGCAGGGGCGGACTGGCCATCGGGACGTTCGGGACGAATCCCGATGGGCCGGTACTGAAATGGGCCGGTCGGACGATGTGGGCCGGCCGGTAACCGGCAGGGCTCGACATTAAATGGCCCGCTGGCACGGAAGCACTTTTTAGACACCCCCGCCAGCATAACGTACTTTCCACTTGCCCGCTCGGGCCACTAAAAATATTGCTTTAAAAAGAATTGTCCTGTGGTATTGGTATTTTGACTAGCAATTTAGTTAAATTGTTTCGTTTCTTAACGCTACAACATAGCGTTCCGTGAGTCGGTTGTTGTTGTTGGGTGAAAAGCAAACAGCTGTTTGCTGCGGAGCGCAGCGCGAGCAGGCTCCGGTGAGTGGGAGCGCGCTCCTTCACTACAGAGTATCGCGCCACCTAACCATTCGCCAAAATGTTTTTAATACCAGCAGTAACCGGCCAAGCGCCGTGCAAAAAACTATCTTCAAATAAAAGAAAGTCACCATTAGGAGTTAATGGAGAGTGACAGGGAGCATGAGAAGAAGAGGGAGAGAAAGTTTCAGCCAGCTTGATCGATGGAGTTGGCTTCTAGTGTTGCAGTGACGCGTCCTAAAACCCTTTTATAATCTGTCGATTAGATTTATGATTCGAAAATTATAAAAGTAGGGTAGACATGTGGAGATTATCCGGCTGAACAAAATGTGCATTTATCAAACAGGTTTGTTTTCCACAGACCTTATTTCCAGCTATTTTCCAAAACCCTGTGGAAAAATCCCATTGCTTTTTGTCGAGGAAACCAGCAGCTTACTTCCTGGTTTTAGGACGCGTCACTGCACCTCTCAATATGATGCCAATATAAACAAGGTCTTCTGTCGGCTCTGTACATCAATGCCGACCTATACTGACAAGTAAGTGAAGAGTAGAAAATATAAAGGTATTGGAAATGTCCCAGCAGTTTAGGATAATGAAGGTTCTAATCAAATCAATTACATAGCCATTACATTTCTAACTCCTAATGACAGGAAGGCAGAAAGTGCATTATACAAATAATAATACTCATAATAGCAGACATTTTTTAACAATGACCACAATATCATTATTTTAATAAACCAAATATGAACAATTGATGAAAATGAGGAAGAACTGATGATTCAAATGTTGTAGTACAAGTACGAGGATAGTGGTGGTCTAATGGATAGTGAGGTGGGCTGAAGATCGGAAGATCGGAAGGTTGTGAGTTCAAAATCCCGCCAGGAACACCACCACTAGTGTGCCCTTGAGTAAGGCACTTAGTCCTTAGTTACTCCAGGGAGAATGTCCCTGAAAATTGGTAATTGTAAGTCGCTTTGGATAAAAGCGTCAGCTAAATGTAATGTAATGTAAAGTAGTAATGTAGTTAGTGCATAAAGTGCTATTGCAACAAATCTGTTCATTTTCTTCATTATTAGTCGATTTTTTTTTTTGGACGAATGCTCCGGGCCAGTGGTTACAATGGTGGCGCCAGTGATAATACAAGTCCGCGGTGGGCCGGCGCTACCGAAGTGGGCCGGTCGAGAGTCCCGGGCTGATTTGTAGTCCCAGTCCGCCCCTGCACCAGAGGCAGGGGCGGACTGGCCATCTGTAGAATCTGGAGAACCACAGAACGGCTGGTCGTCAAGGGCCGTTGACGGCCGGCCAGCCCTTTTAAAAAAAAAATGCTTTAACGTCATTATTTAAGTTGCGCTGACAGCCGACAGAGGGCGACAGCGGCCGCTAATGCAGTTGTGTGGTTCTTATCTGTCAAAAAATCACACACGAAGAAGAAAAAAGACCGGCCACATGAAGAGAAGGGATTAAACGCCGCGGCAGACAGGGAGAATGAAAAAACATGGATACAAATCAAAGAAAACGAAAAGAAAAAGGTGGGGCCGAGAAGGCAAGAGAGAAAAAGGTGAAGTCACTCGCAGGTGAAGAATATACATGTCGCAAATTGACAGACCTTTTTGGCAGCAGCGCTGCTACAAGCACTATCAGCAGCAGCTTAGAACAAGTGCAAGATGATGAAGAGAATGATGAGGGCGCAAGTTCAGATATACAGCCAGCCTCCTGCGTTCATGATGAGGGACAGAGTTGAGCTGCTGGAAGAACCAGCTCAACTGGCACATACTAGTGCAGGGCAAGAGCAAGAGGTGGGTGAGAATTATCCCTTGAACTCAGTGGCGTTTTCTCCTGGAGGCCAAGGGAAGCCAGGCTTCCCCTGTTTTTTGGATTGTAGTTATAATTTTAATAAATAAATAAAAACACTTTGTTTAGTTTCGGTAATTATTCTGCCGGCCCATCTCTCCCCCATTCTCATTTAGTATTTTACAAAGAGTGAAACAGCGCCCCTCTAGATGTTATGGTGAAACAGTTGATTGCACTCTCTGTTGCGAGAGGAGGCTAGCCGAAATTGGCTTCCCTTGGTGAAAAAAAATTGAGGGAATGACCAATCAGATGAGATTTACGACATGCCTCACAATCCAATCAAATCGCATCAACTTCAGTTCGTACTGTGACTGTCATCACCGCCTTTAAAAAGTAGCAAGCAACTGAAGCAAGTGCAATTATGGAGGGTGGAGATTTGGAGTATTTCATCAAAAATAATTGTACTAAACTTCCGCTACAGCAGCAACTAAAAATGAAACCTGATGACAGGCCAATGCCCAAACTGGAGCTGTGTACAGAGAGGAAAAAAGGAGCGAATCGGACGTAAAACTTTAAATAATAAATAGCGGATTTCTAACATTTGACATTTCATGTGGCCGGACTAGGTCAGTTTCCAGGGCTGAATTTTAGTCCCAGTCCGCCCCTGACCAGAGGCCTATACAGTTTAAACTGCCGTTGCAGTTCAAATCACCGACTGTGAACGTGAACATGAATAGAATATCCCCTCCCATCTACAGAGCAATCTGACTATTATAACATCAGCGTTAAGAAAGCTTACTTAAATATCTGCCACAACATAAGTAACCGGATCAAAGTAACAGTACAGTCCGCTAGGGGTGTAACGGTTCACAGAAGTCACGGTTTGGTTCATACCTCGGTTTGGGGGTCACGGTTCGGTACGGGTTCGGAACAACAAGAAAAAGCTAAATAAAGTCCCAAATGCTTAATTCCAGGTTTGTTGTTATTTATTTTTGAACAGTAGTGCAAGTTTAGGTTTAAAAATAAGGAACTCTAACATTTTGAATAATTAACTGTATTAAACTGTTAAAAACAAACCACAAACAGCACCACACACACTCAGATGGCCATATTATCTACAATGGCTGATGTCAAACAAAAAGGTTTCATCAAGCTGTAAAACTAAAAAGAATGTCTTGAAAATATTACAAAATAAATAATAAGAAAGTGTTTCAAGAGCGCATAGTCGTTGAAAAACATATGACAAAAGCTTCCATTATTTATTTTGGTCTCTCGGCTTTCATGTCTATTTGCTTCTTAAAAACAGTGGTGATAAGCTGTTGAACTGCTGTTGTCTTTTGCCGGGCTCCGGTGATTGGCAAATCTGGGTGATGCCTTCTGATATGCAGTGGCGTTTCTATATGTACAAAAGTCGTGGGGCACAACAAACTGAAGATTATTATCATCTGATATTTGGGAAGAGTGTTACATTTGAAATGGCAGAAAGTCTTGTCTTTCCAGATATTGAAAGAGGCCCCTGGAGTTTCTCTGGTAATTATCAATAGTAGCAGTTAAGTGAATACTGTTCAAACAATACCTGTGTTTGTGTTTTGTATTGATTTCTCTGTTTTATCCTTTCATAAATGTGAGGACTGAAACTGCATGAACATTCCGGGGTGCTTGGAGTAAACAGGTTTTATTGCTCTGTGGGGGAGGGGTAGTTAAGCAGGACAGGGGGCTAGGTGGATGAGAGTTCCTTCTGCTTAAGATCTCCAGTATGTCATGTTTCAGGGAAGTCTACATATCTTAAATGGTATATGTGTGTTTAATTACTTTATATATGTGTGTTTAATTACTTTGTATTAGTAATAGCAGTGTGTAAACAAAAGCTGGAAATATGAGAAATGTAAGGATTATCTTTGTGTGAGCAAGGGGGTATTATTGGGACACAGCTCAAGCCTCTGGAATGTGCAGAAAGGTGGGGGTGTGAAAATCTATGCAGGAAAAGGAGATAACGGACACCGGATGTTTTTTGCTATCAGCTCAGAGACAATAGTTTATTATCCTGGCTGGTTCGCGCTGATTTGCTATGACCACAGCTCCTCCCGTTTTATTTTCTGCATGTAAGCCTATTCTGGCCTTTAGTTCTTTCTCTTTTGCTCCTGCCGTCAAGATAAAAGGTTCTCCCGGCATTTGGACCAGAGCAGGGGGTGGGGTCCACTCCTTTGAAAGTGTAATGTATTCTTACCGTTTATCATTAAAACAGATTATTGTTTAACCCTCATCCTGGTTGTTTTGAGTTTTCCTTCTTTTAAAGCACACTCATATAGGATCGGCGCGGAGCAGAGATATCTGCCACAACAAAACTCAGATGTCTGTATATAAGGTTCTGCAGTGAGGTTCATGGCTGATGAGGCACTGGCACTGACTCTTCCACTTGGGCGAGTGCCAGCTCTTCCTCTTTATCGCTCTGGTGAACACTCACTCTCCTGGTTTCACTGTCTGTGTAGTGTCAGGTACTTCCTGTGCAGAGGGGACAATAACAGTTGTGATCTCTTTTCTTCTCAAAATGTTTGCCATATATTCTGTTGTGTTTTCACTCATACCCTCGTCCTCTCTTACAAATGGTTTTAACTCAGGCAGATAATATGGTCTTCCATATAACATTTCAAAAGGTGATAGCCCTCTAGCACTAGGTAGGATGTGCATGCTTAGCATCACTGGTGCTAAGCATCTCATTCATGTTTTCCCTGTCTCGGCCATCATCTTCTTCAGTTTAGCTTTTACTGTACCATTATTTCTTTCTATCAACCTGCTGATTGTGGATGATAAGAACAATGTTGTTTTAATTGTATTCCAAATACAGCTGTCAAATCCTGAATTACTTTGTTTACAAAGTGTGTGCCATTATCACTATAGATCGAGTAGTTTGTAAAGCCATAGGCTGTGAATATCTCCTGTATTACTTCCACCATCCCCACTGTTGAGCCGTGGTCCAACCCATGGCTCAATATAGCTACATATCGAAATGAGCTTTTTGGTAATACAAATTTGCCTTCTGTACTTTCCCACAACCCCTCTTTATTCTGTGTACACAACTTCTTCTTCCAGTATACCTTTTCTTTGTCAGGTGCATTCGCTTGCATGTCTTTTAGTATGTCATGATCAATGTGTTCCATATTTTCAGAAATATATTGGTCATTGTCCTGTCACTGTCTTTGCGCTGCTTTCTTAGCCTCTTCATCTGCCTTCCGGTTCCCTGTGGAAATTGGGTCCGTCCCTGTAGTGTGTGCTGCACACTTACAGACCGCCACTCTCTTAGGGAGTTGTACTGCATCCAAAAGTGATAGGATAAAATCTTTATGTGTAATAGGTTTGTTTGTGGATGTTGCCATCCCCCTATTTTTCCATTGTTGTGCAAACACATGTTTACATGAATAAGCATAGTTGCTGTCTGTATAAATGTTGACTGTCTTCCCTTTTCCCAGCTTGCATGCCTCTGTTAGTGCGATTAGTTCTGCTGCCTGTGCTGATAAGTGAGACGGCAATGCTGCGCCCTTGAGCAGTTTCGTCTGTGTCACTACAGCATAACCTGTTGCATTAGTTCCATCAAGATTCCTCTGACATGAACCGGGAATGTGAAAGCAAATGTAGATTTGAATATTCGACCCCCCAAAAAACCGGTTAACCGAAATATACATATCCTATAAAAAAAAAATTGGGTAAAAAAAAGATTCTAAAAAGTGTTTTCCAAAAAAAAATTTCAATAACTTTTGGAGAAAAAAAAAATACATGTTCAAATAAGTATAGAAACCAAGTCAAATTAGTCAAATGTATTGAATCACAGTTTGTCAGCTATAGGCCTACAGCTTTCATGTGCGGAGGCGATTCACAATCGGGCCAGCTGTAGGGAAGACCCTCTCAGCTGGAACGGAGGTTGCAGGTATAGCAAGGTATAGTATGTATATAAGTTTAATTTGACATCAAATCAAGTTTTATTTATATAGCACATTTATAAACGATTTTTGGTCGAGCCAAAGTGCTGTACATATAATAAAAATAGCCTACAGTAGAGACACTTTACAGCAAATACAACAGCACAGATTGTTCAGAATATCAGTATGAGAAAAACGACACCTTCTGTCCTTAGACCCTCACATCGTACAAGGAAAAACTTCCAGAGAAAAACCCAGAGTTTAAAGGGGAAAAAATGGGAGAAACCTCAGGGAGAGCAACAGAGGAGGGATCCCTCTCCCAGGATGGACAGACGTGCAATAGATACTGTGTGTAAATCGAAGAGATAATACATTTTACAGCATAGACCGAATGTTAGGAAATGCATGTGTCTGTAATAAGAAGATGAATCCACGAGGATGTCAGCTACAATCCTGTGGAAGCCATCAGGGAAGCGGCATGGCGAGACCCAAGGCAGGACCGCAGAGACAGGTTCAGCCACGACCCGAACATAGTTTGCACCAGACCCGGCGGCAGACATACGTCTCTGGGCGGGCATTTGATTTACCAGGGCGGGCCCAACCCGAAACTTACATTTCCCAGGAAATCTCGAGATGTGTCAAGGGGGGGGGGGGGGGGGGGTTTAGGTTGCCATAAGGCTGTTGACGGTCTTATTATAGACTACATCCATTGCTTGGTTTTGTGGCACATTTGTAACGCTGTGCCAACTAGGGCAAGCACGCAGGCAAACTTGAGCGCACACAGGGTGGAGAGGTGGAGTGAGGTTGAGCGATGGAGAGAAAGGGAGAGAGAGAGAGATTGAGCGAGGCAGATAGCATGTGCAGTGGTCTGCTTGCGCACAGAGCAGGAGTTTGTGAGAGATCTGGCTTGAGAGTCAATTTCTCTTCAAAATATAATTGATTGCCAGCCTCCCTTGTCCCTGGCTGGCTTGCTAGCTCGTTGGTAACGTAACTGATGTCTTCTAATGTGCCTGCATCTGGCGCTGAGTTGCCATATTCCTTTCAAGTGTATAAGTGTGAACCACTTCCTGATATCCATTGTTGCAGATAAATATAAATGATAATAGCCAAACTAACCTAGCAAGAGTAAACTGTCTCGCGCATTCATTCAGAATTTCATAGCAAAAAAAAAAAGTATTAAACTAATCTTTCAACATAGTTTAAAACAAAAAATAAATATTAGGACAAATCCCTACAAATAACAACAAACAGAATATTTGTGTTGGGTAATCTCTGGTAGGGCTAACCCATACAGTGGTGGGGCTCACATCAGTATTTGCAATGTAATTACAGACACGCTCCCCTTGACAGTGAAAGGCCACGCGTGAGGTTTAGATTATTTCCCTGTCTCAATCCAAATTGAACTGTATGAAATAAAAAGGCACATTTGTCTTGATGTAAGTAACAAGAGATTTTTTGAAATACTAAACATAAAATACACATTCTGGTACTCTCTTGAGAAGAAAAATAAATAAATCTATTAGGCCTACTACACGACATATTTAAAAAAAAATGTATGCCATTTTAGTTCTTTGTTACTTTGTTCTGAAAGCTGAACCTGCTGCTCCTCACAGAGACAAGAGAAGAGGCTGTGAGTTACTTTACATTGTGGATAAGGGTGGATAGCCCCCATTGTTCTGTGTGTCAAAATGAAAGACAGCCCACACCTATCAATCATCAAACCGTGGGGTCTTATTTCATTACGTGTTGATAGAAATCAACACGTAATGTTGTATCGATGTATAGAGATGTACTACAGCAAAAATATTCTCCGTGGGACTTCCTGCAACAACACCACGTCGTTATCGTGATTCTGATTGGCCAGAAGACATTATTAAAGATGTTCTATTGAGAAGACGATCACTACGTGACAAAAGTTTTCAACCCGTTTCTAGTCTTCGGTATTTACTGCTGTCTGTGCAATTTACTCCGCGAGTTGGCGGACTTTATTTGGCTTACTTTAAAATCATTTTTCATGGTGGGGCTAAGCCATTTCTTGGTATGGCTGTAGCCTACCCCAGTATACCCTGGCGCCGCCACTGAACATAATAATAACGGGGCCCGCCCATGACACCGGGTCTGGTTTGCACTCTACACCGCACTCACTAACCTGGTCGAAATATTTCCACACTCCTTTTTGACGCCATGTCTGTTGTGTAGGACTCTTCTTAGAGTGTAAATAATTACCGGACTATGACTGGTAAAATATGTTGAATACCGACAAAACTAAATCTCTCCTGTTAAAATGTCTATGTACTTTTCCGCCACACACGGTTGCCAAGCAGTGCTTATTGTTGTTTAGGCAGGCCATGTGTCGCGAGTGTTGACAGGGGGCGGGGGAGCACGCTCATGAACTGTTAGCGCCGGAACCTCGCAACGGCTGCGGAGCGCATTTGGGCATAAGATGAGGTTTGAGTCTGCGTGATCTGCGTGTAGGGAGGGGCAGCAGCCATATCATTAGCTAGAACTAGCTAGATCTGATGGATTTGGACATAAACGCGAGTGAAGTATAACGGCCCGTCCACACAGCGGTGTGCGTTGACGCTTGGAGGTGGGCGTATCTGAAGCTTGGGGATTTTTTGCGAGCAACGCGACCAACAACCAATCACATGAATCTCCCGCCCCCGACATACAAAGCAATAGCAATGTTAAAACGAAGTAAACTGGATATAAAATCCCCAAACAGGCGAAAACCTACCAGTTTCACCCACTGTCTCTGCCTCCTCCCTCCATGCCTCGCTCCTCCGGTTTGTATCCCGGTAGATGAACAGAGACTGATCATACAGCACCTGGTGATTCACTACCGCTATAATGAATTTTCCCTCCATTTTTTGGAATATGAGGAAATTACCTGCGTAGTCTCTCCCAGCATACACGCGGTTTAATTGGCTAGCGCTTGTACTGGCAGATTTGCATAAACGGGATCTTCTGCCGAGGCGCCAAAAGTTGAACATTGCTCAACTTTTGAAGCCAGCAACGCCAGCAACGCCAGCAACGCCAGCAACGCTCCACGTCGCTTCCCAAAATGCAGTTCAGCTAAAAGTGACGTCACCCCATTCAAAGTGAATGGGCAGAAGCGTTGGAAGCTTCAACGCACGCCGCTGTGTGGACGGGCCGTAACCGGATGCGAGAGAGAGATCAGCACCAGCAGCTCTGCCCGCTGTGAGGGATCGGTGAGCGGAGCAAAACACAACTTTAGACGTCACCTAACACATTTAGCTATGGCACTGTCGTATACATTGAATGATTCAATTTGATAATATGTAATCAACTTAGGCATTCCTCCCAAAAAAATAAATAATAATAATAAAAAAATTATTAACTCATATTCGACTACCTGAATAATTATTCGAATACCTGAATAATTTCAAATATTCGATTATTCGATTAATCGTTCCCATCCCTACCGTCAACATGTCTGCATCTGGGAAGGGAATGTCCGTCAGGTCTGTCCTTGGTAACACTCTGTTCTCAGTTTCTGCGATACAGTCATGTGATTCCCCATCTATCTCTACTGGCAGTAGTGTAGCTGGATTTAAAGTAGTACATCTCTCGATAGTAAGATTTGGTTGTGATAACAACGTAGCATGCTAAATGTCTAGCTGGTGACATATAGGTTTGTTTATTTTGTAACAATAGTACGGACTCTGCGTGAGTTACTTTTAGAGTCAAAGATCTAAAAAGCACTATTGTTGCACATGCCTGTACTGCCATGGAGGCTGCTATTACTGTCACGGTTGAGTGAAGGAAGCAGGACCCAAATGCAGATAACTCTGATAAACCTTTATTTCAAGGATAAGGAAACTAATACAGACAAAACAGAACACTCACCGGTGAATTCAGTCACCAACAAAAGAAGCACCAACACTGAACACAGGACGAGACAAGACTAAATACAGGGAGGGATAATTACAAGACGGGAAACAGCCGGGCAGGGGAGGAGAAACACAAGGGCCACAGGTGAACACAATCAGCTAACGAGACACACCAGGGAAACTAACGACGGAAGAAAACATGACATAGAGAACAGCGAAAACACCCAAACCTAGACATAGACCTGTGACCTGACATGACAACCGTGACAGAACCCCCCCCTCAAGGGACGGATTCTAGACGTCCCTAAACCCCAAAACAAAAATCCAACAAAGTCCAGCAGGGTGGGTGGAGGGGGTCCGGAGGAGGGACGTATCCCTAGGCCACCAGGGTGGGTGGAGGGGGTCCGGAGGACGGGACTAAGCTGACCACCCAGGAGCCCAGTAGGGGACCAGGAAGGGATCTCGGGCGGACGGCCCGGGGGCACGGCAGAAGCCGAGAAGGGGGACTCGGGCGGACGGCCCGGGGGCAAGGCAGAGTCCAAGGTGGGGCGAAGGCCACAGCGGGCGAACTCAGGAGGCCGAGCATGAGGGCGAAGGCAGCGGCTGGAAGAGTCAGGGGGCCGGGCTCGAAGACGAGGGCAGCGGCAGGAAGAGTCAGGGGGCCGGGCTCGAGGACGAGGGCCGCGGCAGGAAAAGTCAGGGGGCCGGACCCGCGGGCGAAGACCGCGGCTCACAGAGGGTCGGGATCGAGGGCGAAGACCAGACAGCTCCGGAGGCCGGGCAGGACCCGGTGTCGGCCGGACAGGAACCGGAGCCGGCGGGACAGGCTTCGGCAGGATCCCCCACGGAAGAGGACCAGGAGTTGGCAGGACCCCCAGCAGGAGAGTGGTTGGCGGGACCTCCAACGAGACAGGACAAAGGGTTGGTAGGACCCCCGGCAGGAGAGTTGTCGGCGGGGCCTCCAACGGGACAGGACACAGGGTTGGCAGGACCCCCGGCAGGAGAGTAGTCGGCGGGACCTCCAACGGGACAGGACATGGGGTTGGCAGGACCCCCGGCAGGAGAGTAGTCGGCGGGACCTCCAACGGCACAGGACATGGGGTTGGCAGGACCCCCGGCAGGAGAGTAGTCGGCGGGACCTCCAACGGGACAGGACACAGGGTTGGCAGGACCCCCGGCAGGAGAGTAGTCGGCGGGACCTCCAACGGGACAGGACATGGGGTTGGCAGGACCCCCGGCAGGAGAGTAGTCGGCGGGACCTCCAACGGCACAGGACATGGGGTTGGCAGGACCCCCGGCAGGAGAGTAGTCGGCGGGACCTCCAACGGGACAGGACACAGGGTTGGCAGGACCCCCAGCAGGAGACTAGTCTGCGGGACCTCCAACGGGACAGGACACAGGGTTGGCAGGACCCCCGGCAGGAGAGTAGTCGGCGGGGCCTCCAACGGGACAGGACATGGGATTGGCAGGACCCCCGGCAGGAGAGTAGTCGGCGGGGCCTCCAACGGGACAGGACACAGGGTTGGCAGGACCCCCGGCAGGAGAGTAGTCGGCGGGACCTCCAACGGGACAGGACATGGGGTTGGCAGGACCCCCGGCAGGAGAGTAGTCGGCGGGACCTCCAACGGGACAGGACACAGGGTTGGCAGGACCCCCAGCAGGAGACTAGTCTGCGGGACCTCCAACGGGACAGGACACAGGGTTGGCAGGACCCCCGGCAGGCGAGTAGTCGGCGGGGCCTCCAACGGGACAGGACATGGGATTGGCAGGACCCCCGGCAGGAGAGTAGTCGGCGGGACCTCCAACGGGACAGGACATGGGGTTGGCAGGACCCCCGGCAGGAGAGTAGTCGGCGGGACCTCCAACGGCACAGGACATGGGGTTGGCAGGACCCCCGGCAGGAGAGTAGTCGGCGGGACCTCCAACGGGACAAGACACAGGGTTGGCAGGACCCCCGGCAGGAGAGTAGTCGGCGGGGCCTCCAACGGGACAGGACCTGGGGTTGGCAGGACCCCCGGCAGGAGAGTAGTCGGCGGGGCCTCCAACGAGACAGGACAAAGGGTTGGCAGGACCCCCGGCAGGAGAGTAGACGGCGGGACCTCCAACGGGACAGGACATGGGGTTGGCAGGACCCCCGGCAGAAGACTAGTCTGCGGGACCTCCAACGGCACATGAGTAGGGGCTTGAGTGGGGACTCGAGAGAGGGCTTGAGAGGGAACTCGAGAGGAAACTGGAGAGTCGACTGGAGAGGTGACTCGAGAGGGGACTCGAGAGGTGACTGGAGAGGGGACCTGAGAGGGGACTTGAGAGGGAACTCGAGAGGAGACCTGAGGGGAAACTTGAGAGGGGACTTGAGAAGGGACTCGAGAGGAAATTGGAGAGTTGACTTGAGAGGTGACTCGAGAGGGGACTCGAGAGGAAACTGGAGAGTCGACTGGAGAGGTGACTCGAGAGGGGACTCGAGAGGTGACTGGAGAGGGGACCTGAGAGGGGACTTGAGAGGGAACTCGAGAGGAGACCTGAGGGGAAACTTGAGAGGGGACTTGAGAAGGGACTCGAGAGAGGGCTTGAGAGGGAACTCGAGAGGAAACTGGAGAGTTGACTTGAGAGGTGACTCGAGAGGGGACTCGAGAGGAAACTGGAGAGTTGACTTGAGAGGTGACTCGAGAGGGCACTGGAGAGTTGACTTGAGAGGTGACTCGAGAGGGAACTCGAGAGGGGACCTGAGAAGGGACTTGAGAGGGAACTCGAGAGGAGACCTGAGGGGAAACTTGAGAGGGGACTCGAGAGGAGACCTGAGGGGAAACTTGAGAGGTGACTCGAGAGGGGACTTGAGAAGAAACTGGAGAGTTGACTTGAGAGGTGACTCGAGAGGGGACTCGAGAGGTGACTGGAGAGGGGACCTGAGAGGGGACTTGAGAGGGAACTCGAGAGGAGACCTGAGGGGAAACTTGAGAGGGGACCCGGGTAGGAACTTGAGAGGGGACTTGAGAAGTGTCTGGAGGGGAGACTTGAGAGAGTTGGTTCGCCAACAGAACACGGGGTGCTGGAGTCGGGGCCATGACTGATGGGGCTGGTACTTGAGCCGGAACTATGGCTGGAACTGGGGCCGGAACCATGGCTGCTGGGGCCAGAACTGGGGCCGGAACCATCGCTGTGTGGGCCGGTTCTGTAGCCGGAACCATGGCTGCTGGGCAAGGACCATGGCTGTGTGGGCCGGGTTCTGTAGCCGGGACCATGGCTGCATGGGCCGGTTCTGGAGCCGGAACCATGGCTGTAGGGACCGGTTCTGGAGCCGGAACCATCACTGCTGGGGCCGGAACCATGGTTGCTGGGGCCGGAACCATGGCCGCTGGGGCCAGAACTGGGACCGGAATCATGGCTCTTGGGGCTCGGATTGCTAGCCTGGACTTGCGACTCCTTCTCTTAGAAGCCGCCTGAAGGCTCCGTGGACCTCCAAAAGCCAGACGAGTTCCAGAAAACGACTCTTGGACAGGAGCAGGAACTGGGGCGGAAGCACTGGTTGACTCCAGACGGAACACACCGAGACGTTTATAGTCAGCAGGCTGGAAATCACACACCCAGATGAAGTTCAAAATCCAGCCAGGTAAGAATTTCACCAAGTCTGGTTTCTCCATAGCCAACCGGTGCGCCTCTACCAGAGCGGCCTCCTTCTGCAGAACACTGGACGCTCCCTTCCACCAATCATAGCAGCAAGCCAAATCAAAGGAAAAAAGTTGTAGTTCCACCTCAAATGGATCATCTGCTGGGTCCATTTCTGGTTGGTGCTTTCTGTCACGGTTGAGTGAAGGAAGCAGGACCCAAATGCAGATAACTCTGATAAACCTTTATTTCAAGGATAAGGAAACTAATACAGACAAAACAGAACACTCACCGGTGAATTCAGTCACCAACAAAAGAAGCACCAACACTGAACACAGGACGAGACAAGACTAAATACAGGGAGGGATAATTACAAGACGGGAAACAGCCGGGCAGGGGAGGAGAAACACAAGGGCCACAGGTGAAGACAATCAGCTAACGAGACACACCAGGGAAACTAACGACGGAAGAAAACATGACATAGAGAACAGCGAAAACACCCAAACCTAGACATAGACTGGTGACCTGACATGACAACCGTGACAATTACTGCTTGTAAACAAATGGGCATGGCTCGAGCTATGGTGTCCAACTGTGAGGAGTAAAATGCCACTGGTCTATTTTTTCTCCCATGTAGAGTGAGTACTGACGTCATAAATCCATTCTTACAATCTGCTGTTTGAACAAACGGTTTTGCATAATCTGGTTACATCTATTCCCATTACTTTTAAGGTAACAAATGGTTTCTCTATGTGAGCCAGCATTAATTCTACTGTACCTAATTCTAAAATCTCCACTTCCTCATCGGATGAGCTGATAGACACATTATCTGAACTTGCTTCTGTGTCACTGTCAAGGTCTGAGTCATTTTGTCTTAGGTCATCTTGATTTGGGTTATCTTGTTTTGTAGTTGTTTCTGTTGTTTGACTTTCTACGTTAACCTTTTTCATCTGTTCAGGGTCTATGTTAAAGATTATATCATCTGATATTTGGGAAGAGTGTTACAGTAGAAATGGCAGAAAGTCTTGTTGCAATTTCCAGATATTGAAAGAGGCCCTGGAGTTTCTCTGGTAATTATCAATAGTAGCAGTTAAGTGAATACTGTTCAAACAATACCTGTGTTTGTGTTTTGTATTGATTTCTCTGTTTTATCCTTTCATAAATGTGAGGACTAAACTTGCTTCAAACATGCCTGGGTGCTAAACAGGTTTTATTACTCTGGGGGAGGGGAAGGTAAGCAGGCTGTGTGGATGAGAGTTCTTCTGCTTAAGGTCTTCAGTATGTCATGTTTCAGGGAAGTCTACATATCTTGAATGGTATATATGTGTTTAATTACTTTGTATTAGTAATAGCAGTGTGTAAACAAAAGCTGGAAATATGAGAGTATTAATAAGTATATCTTTGTGAACAAGTCTCTGGAATGCTGCAAGATGGGCCCTGTGGGAGGAGAATCTCACCCGACTCCTCCCCGTGGTTCCTCTATATCTCCTGTTTGTGTTTGTGTGTTCGCTCTCTTCTTCTCCTGCCGACCGGATGAAAGGATCTCCCGGCATCAGAACCAGAGCAGGGAGTGGGGGCCCGCCCCACCCCTTTGAAAGTGTATTGTATTATTGCCGTTTATCATTAAAACAGATTATTGTTTAACCCTCATCCTGGCTGTTTTGAGTTTTCCCTCTTTTAAAGCACACTCCTATAGGATCGGCGCACAGCAGAGATATCTGCGCCAACAATGTTTGTGTGTGATAATACATGACGTGATTTTGCAGATGCACTTGGCTCTAGTCATGCCTTCTCCACCCAGTCCTCCGTTCCCTCCTGTGCCGCCCGTGCTGGGCAGTGTTCTCTCCAATGTCCAAATCTGCCACATATGTAGGGAATTTGTTTCCTCCTCCCTTTCCTCCTCCTCGTGCACCTCCTCGTCCCTGCCGTCCATCACCTCTCCCGTTCCCGCGGCCACGGCCCCGTCCACGTCCTCCTTGATCACCTCGGAAAAGCAGTTCAACAGAAAATCCGTTAGAAGTGTCATTGTCACTCTCCTGTTGTGTTACAAACGTGGCAGCGGCAGTCTGCTTTGTTTTCTTATTTGTCTTTTGTTTGCTTACTTTTTCCGCATGTTCCTTCCCTTCTATTCCTTACTTCAGCTAACCACATCATAGCCCAAAATAAATCCTCTTGTTCCTCCGTTTTTCCATTCCCGTTACATTTGTTCTCGATGCAATCAATCAGTTTTTGGCATTCCTCTACCACTAACCTCCCTTGGAAATCGTATTTATTTTGCCACTTTTCTAATCTTTTTACACTTGTTCTATGCTTCAACTGCATCCATTTAGCATCTCCTGATAAAACGATTATTTCTGTTTCTATCTTCTTCCCATGGGTCTTGCTGCAGCATGAACCCATGATTAGACTTCTATAGTTTTCCCCAAAACTAAGTAAAAATGCCCTATAGCTTACACATAAACTATAAAACTCACAACGGTTTTAGCAAAACCCAGACGACGAAACTGTCCTAGTTTTCCCCAAAACTAGGTCAAATACTCATAGCCGTACCTCGTACTATAAGCTCGTAATAGTTTTAGCAAAACTAAAAAACTGAACTGTCAAAGTTTTCCCCAAAACTAAGAAAATACCCATAGCCGTACTTAGTCACCCACTATAAAAATAGCCGTACCTTGTATCCTACTATAAAGTCACACAATAGTTTTAGTAAAACTAAGAAAATGTGCCCTATAGTCCACCTAAAGGACTAAAGGAACTAAAGATCCTTTAGTTTTTTAAGAAATTGGCCTCATAGTTTGAACCACAAACTACTTATACCCAAGGCCTCTAGTTTGAAACCACAAACCATTTAAAAGTACTTTAGATAAGTTTACCTGTGTCTTTCTTGGACTTTTTTGGTATCCTTCCGTGAACCAAGGGGTTGAAACCAAAACGGTGCCTGTATTGACTTTCTCTCCTGTGTCTGTAGTTCAAGGATCCGTCACTCCTCTCATCTCCAGCGCAGTGGAGTAGCCACCATAAGGCCAGGGTGGGCCCAGGCCCACCCAGTTTACTCATTGGCCCACCCTGAGAAAGCTTCGGTGTCATTTACATTTTTTTTTTTTTTTATTATTTTATTATTATTATAAAAAAATGTATTCACCCATTGAGAATATCCAAAGTGAAATTCAAGTGAACAAATATCGAGTTTAATTAATGATGTATGTGCTTTATCCTCTGAACCGAACTCATTTACGGTAAAAACTGATTGTTGGTTCCGGCGCGCGCCATAATAACGTGAGAGAGGCAGAGAGCTGCCTGCAAAATAAATGATGGCTCAAAGTTCACTAATGAACTTGTTTTTTTTTTTAAAAGCCAGACTCCAAGAAGAGCCCCCACTACCCTCATCTAGCAGCGATCTTTACGATCATTTTCTGATAACGATGAAATAGCCCCGCCTCTCTCTCCCCACCTTTCCTGCTGCTGGGCTGTCAGAAGAAAAAAAAATGTTAACGAAAACTCTGCCGCACGGTTCCCTCGTCCCTTGGAAGAGGCGGAGAGGTGGGTGTTTTTCATCTGCTGGTGGACAGTCCGGAGAGACATACACAGGGTTGGGTTGTAACGGAATACATGTAACGGCGTTACGTAATCAGAATACAAAAATCAAGTGTATTCAGCTGGCGTTACATTTGAAAAACGAGTAATCTGATTACAGTTACTTTCGTAAACCTGAAGTGAATACATTTTGGAATACTTATTGGAATTATTGGTGGAAAGTTACCTCACAAAATGTAATATTCATTACCGGCAGAACTGTGTGCACACTGCACGGCGCTGCAGCATGTCTGTGAGGCCCCGCCCCCGCACGCAGATTAGAGAGAGAGATCTCTTTTAAAATATATTGAAAGTTAGAAACGGAGATGGTTAGATAAAATGTGCAAGATAACGTTTATGTAGCGTTTCTTTATTGTCAAAATTATGACATTTATAATGGGATAAAATCAAAGTGAATGGCCTGCTGCTGCTGAAGGCATGGGGCAAGTGATTACATCATTTCAGATAATAATTCAGTACTCGAGTTGAACGGGGATGAGGGGGGATGGCATCCCCCCTGAAATAAAAACGGTCAAAAATCTTCCCCCTTCTAAAACTGCCATCCCCCCTTTCCATCCCTTATGTCATTTTATCAATGAACTTGGCACTGGTATTACTGCTATTTCAACATAAATTTTGCGCATGTTGAGTAAAATACCGTGGGCGAGGGAGCACGCACACATGCAATGACATTTTTACGAAGTCACTGACGCTATGCTATGCGAGTGCCCTAGAGGGCGCCAGAGCGCTGTGATGCGCCTGTTTGATCGATGCCAGAAGCTGCATAGCAGCACTAGCGCAGGTAACGGTCATCACAATGGCCAAGCGACCAGGAGGACAACGCGATCTGAGGGACTTCATATTTAAAAAGTCTAAAAATAACATTTCAGGTAAGTCGAGAGTCAGTAATCTTAGTCATTACTCATTACTTTAGTCACCAAAGGCGGAATCTATGGACATAAGCAACAATAACAACTTAGTTTGGAGTTTAGCTACGTTTTTCTCTCGTGTTAGCTAGCTAGCTAACTAATGCTAGCTAGCTAGCTAGCTAAAAGATGAGGACTTGAACTTCATTAGCTAACTAGGCTAGCATTAACGTCAGCTAATCATGTTAAAAAGAGGAACACGACAAGGGACACTGACATAACGTCAACATAGGCCGAGTTGGGAGTGAGAATAGTCCAGCACAGGTAAAAAGGTCACAGTGACTAGCCTTTTCCTGGCCTCAAGCGAGAAACAGGACTTGTTCCTGTAGAAGAAACCTAGCATAACCCTCAGCTTTTTAAGCAGGTTATTGACATGAAGTTTAAAAGTGAGACAATCATCAAGCCAGATACCAAGGTATTTGTAACAGGTAACCACGTTTTATTCCTTGCGTAGTTACAATATCTAAAACAGGCTCTGGTGTCTTTTTAGCTTTAGAATAGAGCATTACCTTGGTTTTCTCAACATTTAAAAGAAGCTTTAGTTCAGAGAGCTGAGTCTGAATAATGTTAAAAACATCCTGTAATTTAACACCAGCCTCCTTAATGGAGGGACCTGCACAGTACATCACGGTATCATCCGCATAAAAATGTAAAGTAGCTTCATCCACATTTTCACCTAAACTGTTGATATATATGGAGAATAAAAGTGGACCTAAAACAGAACCTTGGGGAACACTATTAGCAATATTTAAACACTCAGAAGACAGCCCATCAAAGTGAACACATTGGGACCTTTCAGAGAGGTAATTCACAAACCACCCTACTGCATGGCTGGACTGGTTAGCCTCTGCTTTAAAATGTGATGATCGACGGTGTCAAACGCTTTTGAAAGGTCAATAAATAGAGCTGCACAACTCTGCTTATTATCTAAAATACTCGCCATATCATTCACCACTTTCATTGTGGCAGTGATGGTGCTATGTTGTTTTCTGAAGCCTGACTGATGTTTAGACAGGATGTCATATGTACATAAAAACACCTTTACCTGTTCACTCACTAAGCGTTCAAGAACCTTAGCCAGAATTGACAACTTAGAGATTGGCCTATAGTTATTTAATAAGGTGGCCTCCCCTCCTTTTAGCAAAGGCAGGACATACGCTGACTTCCACAATTTTGGAATTGTGTTAGTGCTGAGGGAGAGGTTAAAAAGAGTAGTGAGAGGTGGAGCAATAAAATCTGCAGCTATCTTTAAAAAGAAAGGTTCTACGTAGTCTTAGCAGAGGGCCAGCCGGTTTCTTAGGATCTAACTTGGTTAAAGCTTCACGAACAACATCAACAGTAAAAGGAGTAAAACTAAAAGGGTTTTCCAACACACGTTTTTCAGAGTCACATACTGTAGTGTTCACAGAAGCAGAGTTAGTGACAGAATCAAATAGAGAACCGCAGGACACAAAATGCTCATTAAAGCAATTTAGCATAGTAGCCCTGTCCGATATAGTGCCAGATGCTGTGGTAATGCACGGAGGTAGCTCATTACGGATATCGATTTAATGGCTTTCCAAAATGTTCCAGGATTATTCAGATTCTTTGTGGTTACTGACAGATAGTACTTTGATTTAGCACTTTTGATTTGCGATGTGAAGCTATTACTTAGCTGCCTAAAACGCAGCCATTCTACCTCTGAGCCTGATTTCCTAGCCTTTGCCCAGGCCTTGTTTCTATCATGAAGGAGACTGGACAGATTAGCAGAAAACCAATGATTGTCTCGTCCCTTTACTCTAAATTTACGCAGGGGTGCATGTCTATCAATGATCTCCTTAAAACCAAGATAAAAATAAGACCATGCGGTTTCTACATCAGCACACAGATCGATTTTACCCCAATCAAAATCAAACAGATCATGCACAAAACCCTGCTCCACAAAATGTTTTATGTCTCTCTTGATGATAATGCAAGGTTTAACCTTTTGGACCTTAGTGTCCCTAATTGTGGCTACAACACAGTGATCACTCAGATCATTTGCAAATACTCCCACAGATGAATATTTATGGGGAACATTAGTTAAAATGAGATCAATTAGGGAGGATTTATTAGGGGACTTAATGTTAGGGCGAGTAGGACTGTCCACAATCTGAGTAACATTTAAAGAGATACAAAGGTTTTTAAAATCCTCTGACACTGCAGTTAACCAGTCCCAGTTAAAATCTCCAAGTAGCACTATTTCCTTGTTGTCTAGTTGTGATAAAAGATTTGCTAGTGAAGACAAGGAGTCTTTGACAGCTGAGAGGGGTCTGTAACAACTCACTACCATGACCTGTTGACCCTGTGTGATCTGAGCTTAAGAAGCAGTCCTGAAGAACCATCATCGCAGGAAAACAAAAAAGACAAACATATTTTGTCGAGCAGATTGTCTATGACAAGGCAAACGGTAATTGTTTGAGCAACACATCCGAACCTTTGCAGGGGATGCCTACTGCGGGTGGCAGAACAGACCTGAATCCAGTAGACTTCTCAGAAAGACTAGAGATCTTCTCATAGTCCAAAACAGTCCAAAACAGTTAACAGGCACAGCAGAATCCCGATATGGGCCATTTTCCCAGACCAGCACACAGTATCCGCGATGTTCCTGGAGCAAATCAGCACAGCAGCAAAGGACAGGCGAAAACAGCAGCGTGGAAGCGCTCCGGTCCCTCTGTGGTATCCCCGGGGTGAAAGCAGGCCTCTGCAACAGCAGAACCAGGACAGGTGGAAAGCAGGCCCCAGCGGTGGTAAAATCCTCCTCCGTACAGCAGCACACGCCCGGTGGAAGCAGGCCAAGCCCGAAGCGTGGATCCACTCCGTCTCTCCCCGACGACTCCGGGGTAAAAACCTCTCCAGTACAGCCGTATTCTACAGGTGGGAGCAGGCCTCCGTAGATCGCAGATCGCAGAATCGCAGGCAGCAACAGGTGGAGCCGCTCCGTCTCTTCGCGACGAGCAGGCCTCCGTAAATCACAGATCGCATGCAGCAACAGGTGGAGCCGCTCCGTCTCTTTGCGACGTCTCCGGAGCTACATATCATGGTGCGACCCAAGAAGAGTCTGCGTCTCAGGCTTGCGATAAGCCAGGATATGATATCCATGCATCACTGTACTCTATGTGCATTATGCTGCCTACACCTCCTTCACCTCCTTCAAACCTTAAACTCTGTTAATTATGCATATAACTGGTGGTGGTGTCAATTAGCATATCAGCTCACATATCATTCATCATGATCCTATCTGAATTCTAATTGTATCATTCAATCTAAAGATCAAGGCTTGTTTACTCTTGCACGTAGTGTTAATTTCGTTGACTAAAACTATGACGAAATATGTTCGTCAACAACCTTTTTTCCATGACGAAAACGGAACGATGACGAGACGGCACCGACGGCAGTAAACAATAACTAACGAAATCATCATGCAATATCGTTGACGAAAAGTGACGAGACGAAAATGTAGTTTACTAAATAAAAACTATGCCAAAATCTCTCTTTACTTTCGTTGACGAAATATTAGCAGACGAAATATTATCAAAGATAACGTTACATTTCTGTCAGTTTTTCTTCCAGCAGTTCCATTTCCGGTGCTGCAGCAGGGCAGCAGCTGTGTGTCTGTGCTGCGTGCGGCGGTAGATTTGAATTACACCGGGCAGCGGCAAAATATGAATTGTCAGGAAGACTCAGGTCTAACTCATGGTCTAACTAACCTTATTTAACAGAAAATAAAATAGCAACAACAGGGCTTGGGAGCAGTGGTCGCACTCGCGATAACCGAATACCCCCCGTCAGCGCGAGTGATTGATAAATTGTGCATTCGACGGGTAATAATGGATTATAACGGAAATGTTACGATCCTGTCCATCAAAATTACTGACAACGAAAAAGTCTAAAGCCACCACTGCTTGGGAGAAATAAACAATGTGATATGTGGGCCCATTTTCGCTACAATGAGGCGGAGAAAAAAAGTGAATGCATTGTTTTATCAGAAGGGAAGCAATGTGGCCATAACACAGCTGGTAAAAACACCACAAACCTGACCAGATACTCTCTGCAAAGCTTCTTAATCATTCAACCTGTGTTTTTCATCAAATAAGGACAAGATATAATCTTATTGTGAAATACGTTTGACTAAAATGACAAATTATTGGTTTTGGCCAGACTAGTTTGACTGAAATGTTCTATGTAATCTGATGACTAAAAAAGACTCAACAGTTTTCATTGACAAAAAGTAGACTAAAATAATTAATTTTCTTTGACTAAAATAAGACTAAAATGCTCAGTCTTTTAGTCGACTAAATCTTGACTAAAATGTTTACTGTTTTAGTCGACTAAAATAAGACTAAAATGCTCAGACTTTTAGTCGACTAAAACTTGACTAAATAAAAACAGGATGAAGGTGACTAAATTATGACTAAAACTAAAAAGGAAATTTAACACAGGACTAAGACTAAAACTAAATAAAAAAATAGCTGACGAAATTAACACTACTTGCACGTCATGTTGTGCCACATGTTTTATTTCAAGTCACGTTCCAATGTCACCCATGTTCTGACCGGAGGGTCTCCGGCTCATGTGAGCCAGGTCGTGATCATCCACGCATTTGTATTGTCATGTTTGACCGGAAGGGTCTCAGGCTCGTGTGAGTCAGGATGTGAACATCAACGCATTTTTATTTTCATGTTTGACCGGAAGGGTCTCAGGCTCGTGTGAGCCGGAATGTGAACATCAACACATTTTTATTTTCATGTTTGACCGGAAGGGTCTGAGGCTTGTTTGATCCAGGATGTGACCATCCATGCATTATCGCACGCACTGCGTTCTCATGTTTAATCCCACGCTATTCAATGATATGTCTTCTCCGTCCCTCAGGGGCGGATCTATGGGGGTGCAAGGGGGGGGGCAGCTGCCCCCCCACTGTAGAGCCTTGCCCCCTCAGCTGCCCCCCTAACTTTTGTTTCCCTAAAACTGTACTAAAACAAACCTACACTATTTCCACAAGCTTCTCAAGCAACAAAACAAGCATTACATTAGTTAAAAGTGAATCATTTTAAATATAATTTTAGGCCCGTTAAAAACGCAGCTACGGCCCTGCATTAAACTGCAGCTGGACCACATGGTATGTTCTTATTCTCCTTACATATTCCATTACAGCAGCACCATTTTAGCAGCTCTTTGTATTGACAATTATTGATTGAAATGTGTTGATGCACAGGTCACCTTCAGCTCTCTGAAGAGATGGGTCATGTCATTTGTGTACTTAATTATAACTAAGTACTTACAGTATGCAGAATTAGAGTATTTGAAAAATGAAACCAAAATGTTTGGTCATAACTTCTGGTAGTGGACTACTTACATGTTCCCACCTCAGGCACAAAATATAAATAATTACTAGGAATTTAATTGAACAAATTGAACAGGGTTGAAGTTTTTGACAAAAAGTAGGCATGAGACCTTGTTTAGCTAAGATATGGCACCACATGGAAATCAAGGACATTACAAAATTGTAATATTTTGCAAAACTATTGTTTATTTTGTAATAAACAATTATTTACTATTATTAATTCATATAACAGAGTTTAAATGTTGAGTTTGTCAATCTTAATCTGAAAATACAAAAACTGAAATATAGGTAAGAGAAGAAACTGACACTTTTGTGATGTAATTCCCTCAATGCAGATCACCCATGGACTGATCCATTATTTTAATAGGAGGGTACATGGTTTGGCGTGACGGGGTTGAAACAAACTGAGGGACGTGTGTCAATATTGCAATTTCATAGATAATTCAAGTATTTTTTCATTATTTATTTTTGAACAGTTAAAGTTGACAAGCATATGATTATATTAGCAGCAACATTTTGGAATAATTGGCCATTTTGATTTGTTTAATATTAAATTAATATGTAATAATGCTTAGTGAGCACATGCAAATATGTCTGTCTAATACTAAGACAACACATTTTTTGTAATGCAAAACAACCTGTTCCATTAATTAATAGCTTTAAAATACATTTTGTAGTTTCCTTTCATTTAAAATGATTGAAGTAAGCTTGGGGGACTCAAAGGGCACCCGATTGTTTTGTCTGAACACCTTGTTTCTCTTGTGCATTAAGAACACTTGTGTTAGGGCATGAATTAACAATAAATAGGTTATATACAGTGTAAAATACCACGTACTGTCCGCCCTCCCATGCCACCCTGGCATGACCTCTTGCCCCCCCTTTGCCACCCCATGTAAAATGTTCTAGAACCGCCACTGCCGTCCCTGTATAATTCTCTCATTATATCCATAGATCACCGCAGCTAGCTCGTAAAGTAAGAAGAAACCCAGTACATCTCATTTCATTATACTTCATTTATTTTGGGTATACTCCTGCACAACGGGGCCTAATCGCCAAAACTCCATTACATTCATTCGTGTATTCCTGGCAATACATATGTATTCTTACATCAAAACCGTCTCTCCTGATTGAAATGAAGCTCAGCGTAAATTCAACCAGGAAGATCTTCTTTACTCATTCATTCACTATTTCCATGTTACTACTCTCTCTCCTCTCAATAAGTGATCGGGGCGTCACTTCCCAGCATAACCAATCACTTCGCTCTTCTCTCACAAGCCTATCATAGCGCTCCGCTAAACCTTTTAAATCTACTCTCCCCTCTGACAGCTGTCATTTCAGGTGAATCGGCGCAACCCTCCTCCACCCCTTCTTTCACCTCCTGTCCCTCTGAATCCAGGGTCAAGCTAAGCCCCTCCCCTTCAGACCGAACCCAACTATCCATTCACCACCACCAGTGTCTATACCCCGGGGGATTTCATCGGATCCGTTCTCCCTCCCGAATGATACTGCACAACGGGGCCTAATCGCCAAAACTCCATTACATTCATTCGTGTATTCCTGGCAATAAATATGTATTCTTACATCAAAACCGTCTCTCCTGATTGAACTGTGGATGTTCTTTCCCTGCACTAAAGCAGGAGAACATTACAACTCTAGAAGAGAGGTGTTACCAATGCAGAATAAACAGAAAGAGGAGATGTTGGACACACATTTCACTGCCTCTCTATTTGTTTGAGTTAAAATAGCTGGAAACATGGTAACGCAAAACCTATGATCCACCATCCACCAGTAATCATAGGGGTTATAAATGGGCATGTACATGGGGAATGTTGGTTAATGCAGAGGTTGCCAGTTGTAGGAATCAATTTCAGATTTTCTTCTTTTTTTGTAATGTAATTTCTGTTTATTTTATTAGTGATTTCCCAAGGATGCGAGGTTGATGTCGACTGTAATTTGATTGGTGGTTTATATGTATAAATAGAAAAAGAGTTTGTAATATCACTTTTAATTCCAACAGACAAAGGATAGTCAACAAACTCAGGGAAGTAGTGATCTGTTGCACACCCACATTTGAATCATAGACATTGTAGTGAGGTAAGGTAACTCATTCCTTTGAGAAAGTTTAAGTGTTTAATTTGTACAATAGACAACAGAATCATCGTATGTGAGTATAGGATTAGGCAATACCTAGAAGACATCTGTGAGAGAACAAGACATTTGTTGACAGCTTACAGTAGGACAAGCAAAATTAAATCTTGAAATGACACACATTGCAAAACTATCTTTTAAGTGTAAGAAGTGGACAGGAACTTTAACCTCTGAGTTGTCCAACTTCAACTAACATTTTAAAGTTTATCACTCAGGCAGTCATTTGCTAAATTGACGAGGAGCCTTTAAAAAGTGTCACAGAAAACATTTGGCCAGAATCAACATCAGGCCCTATCATGCTTGGAACTACTGATAGACAAGAAGCAGAGGACAAGACAACCAATCAGATCATCTGATCTACAGAAAATACATTATTCTTCACTCACATATTCATTGTGTGGTCAGTAAAGCCAGTGTCTGAATGCATTTATTGCATTAGTCAATTATTACACCCTTAAACAGAAGTAAGCATGTTCTCTTAGTTTCCAGTTTAACGATGACGGTACACATAGACCCCTCATCTATTACCACACCCTCTAAGCCTAGTTGCCAGCTCATAGAGTACTTTTGTGAACCCGGAAATATTGAGTACCCCAAAGTTTTATGTTAGAAATGTATAGTAGGGAGGGTCCCCAGCACTAGTGTTAATTTTGTAATATGTTCGTCAACAACCTTTTTTTCCATGACGATGACGAGACGGCACCGATGGCAGTAAACAATAACTGCAACGAAATCATCATGCAATATCGTTGACGAAAAGTGACGAGACGAAAATGTAGTTTACTAAATAAAAACTATGCCAAAATCTCTCTTTACTTTCGTTGACGAAAAATGAGGAGACGAAATATTATCAAAGATAACGTTACATCTCTGATAGTCAGTTTTTCTCCCAGCAGTTCCATTTCCGGTGCTGCGGCAGGGCAGCAGCTGTGTGTCTGTGCTGCGCGCGGCGGTACATATGAATTACACCAGGCAGCGGCACAATATGATCTGTCAGAAAGACTCGGGTCTAACTAACCTTATTTAACAGAAAATAAAATGGCAACAACAGGGCTTGGGAGCAGTGGTCGCACTCGCGTTAACCGAATACCCCCCGTCAGCGCGAGTGAGTGATAAATTGTGCACTCGACGGGTAATAATGGATTATGACGGAAATGTTACAATCCTGTCCGTCAAAATGACTGACAACGAAAAAGTCTAAAGCCACCACTGCTTGGGAGAAAGAAATGATGTGATATTTGGGCCCATTTTCGCTACAATGAGGCGGAGAAAAAAAGCGAATGCATTGTTTCATCAGAAGGGAAGCAATGTGGCCATAACACAGAAAACACCACAAACCTGACCAGATACTCTCTGCAAAGCTTCTTAATCATTCAACCTGTGTTTTTCATCAATATACAATATATATATATATATACTAAAATGACAAAGTATTGGTTTTGGCTAGACTAGTTTGACTGAAATGTTCTATATAATCAGATGACTAAAAAAGACTCAACAGATTTAATTGACAAAAAGTAGACTAAAATATGACTAAAATGCTTAGACTTTTAGTCGACTAAATCTTGACTAAAATGTTTACTGTTTTATTCGACTAAAATAAGACTAAAATGCTCAGACTTTTAGTCGACTAAAACTTGACTAAATAAAAACAGGATGAAGGTGACTAAATATGACTAAAACTAAATAAAAAAATAGCTGACGAAATGAACACTACCCAGCACATAGAAACTGCCAGAACTTGCATTAATTAGCAAGAATTAGCATATGAAGGCAATAGTTATAGTCAGTTGTTTTGGAGGTATTTAGGATGCTGAGTACATTTCTGAAATGTTTAGGATAAAAATGGCAGTTTTGAGTTGCCTAAAACTATAAAGTTGATCCAACATTCATCAAAATCAGTCCAAACAGGGTATAAATATGGCCACTTTCTGGTTGAATCTGCCATTTTTTATCCTGAGACTGTCAGAAATGGTTTCAAATCCTCAAACAACATCAAAACCACACCAAAATTGTACAAATCAGCCAAGCAATTGTGCTGTTGTCTGCATATGCTAATTCATGCAAATTAATACATTTTATGATAATTGCCCAACATATGAAAGTTAACATCCAGCAGTTTCTATGTGCTGGCGACCCGTACTATACATTTCTGACATAAAACTTTGGGGTACTCAACATTTCCAGTTTCACAAAAGGACTCTATGAGCTGGCAAACAGACTGTCTCTACAGCCTGAACAAAATTAAACTGGTTGATATGAAAAAGATAGCATTTTACATTGAATAGGTATAAGCTTTTTCCAGTCGTGTTTTTTCATATGCAGAGGGAAGTCACATCCAATTCAAAAAGCTTCCCAAATCGACTCAGCTTTGATCCAATCCTCCAGATCTTCTGTGACCTCAATGCAGGATTTTATCTTGCGTGTCGGGGAGTCTGAGGGCCACCAGGCCACCGCACACCAGCGCAGCGAAGGACAGCAGGATGGGCACGGCCCTGGTGACGCCCACAAAGCTGGGGTAGATGGAGCTGCCGAGCACTGCCGCCAGCTTACACAGAGCGTTCAGCAACCCGAAGGCTGTGGCCCTGAGAGGGGAGAGATACTGTGAGGTACTCTTCTGTTAAACCTTCCACTGAAACACAACTGCTCTCAACAACTGTATTACTGCATCTACATCCAGTGGTGGAAAGTACAGTTACTTTACTTTATTCAGAGTATTTCTATTTTATGCTACTTTATACTTCTACTCCTCTACATTTAAAAGGGAAATCATATGATTTTACTGCATTACATTTATTTAAAAGTTTTAGCTATTTTAACAAAATCTAAAACTTAAACTGGTGGACTCTTAAGTCACAAAAGAGAACAAATATTTAAATATTTGACAACAAGTCAATCAGCACTTTGTTTGTCTACAACAGTAAAATGCTACTTGATGCAACAATTTTATCTAGAAATGTTCGCAATTATATACACACTAACAAGCCATTTTTTTCAGAATGAATACTTTTAATCTTTATACTTTAAGTACATTTTGCTGATAATACTTTTGTTCTTTTACTGAAGTAGGATTTTGAATGCAGGACTTTTACTCATAATGAAATATGTTGCCAATAATGTATTGGTACTTTTACTCAAGTAAAGCATATGAATACCTCTTCCACCTATGACTTTACTTGAGTATTTCCATTTATTGTTACTTTATACTTCTACTTCACTACATTTCAGAGGCAAATATCATACTTTTTACTCCACCGCATGTATTTTTACATTCTCCGTTACTAGTTACATGCAGATATGGTATAATGCAGTATTGTACTGCTAATCTAGACAGTATTTCAAGTATCTAAATTGCTCCACATTGACAAATTACAATACTAACATTCTCTTATATGTATAATATAGGATAGCATAATAAATATAATAGTATAAAACTGTGAAAAGATCCTTTCTGCAACAAGTACTTGAAGTACTCTACATGTGGCTGATACAGTAATGCTTCTTTACTTTATATTATTCTGAAATTGTGCAGAATGAGTAGTTTTACTTTTTGTAAGGACATTTTAATTTGTACTTTTACAATCACATTTTTTTATTAGGAGTTTCACTTGTAATGGTGTACTTTACCACCATCGTATTTGTACTTTTACCGAAGTAAAGGATCTGAGTACCTTTCCCAACACATCTGACATACACATTGTATACAACAAAAGAGTGTGGTACCTCTTGGAAGTGGGGAACAGCTCCACGGTCACCACCTGGATGCCGTTCCATGCCGCGACACTGACGCCGCAGAACAGACACTGCAGGGCGATGATCGCTGATTGGTTGAAGCTCAGGAACAGCAGGAAGGTGCAGCCAGCTGAAAGGAGCATGGAGCCACCTGAGGAGAACACACACGCTCTGTATGAATCTTGACATAGAGTCTCAATGTAGGTTTTCTATTCTGTTCATTTTTCTGGAGTGATTGAAAAGATAAGAAGAATTAAAGCAGCAACAACTACCAACACTGAAAGGATAATGAAGCCCAACTCGAGATGACTAGTTGTGTCTGTAAACCTGACCAAATCCTCACAGCTGCTCTCTGTAACTCAACTCTTCACTGATGATGAACACCTACAGAAATAACTCCACCACAAGGCACAATAAGAGGACACTTTAGGGATGATGATAACTAACACTAACTATTTTACATTTACTCATCAATGTTGGAGTTGTGCTGTAAATTCATTCTTTTGATGTGTATGATTAACTTTAGTTTTTCCTACATTTCATCAATAGTTTTTTCCTTGTTGTGGTGATAATGGCTGATAAAGCGGTTTGTATTTAGTGTGAGGATTTTGCTACTCATTGTTGAGTCAACATTCAACGTTTGGCCGACTTCACACTTGAGCCGCAATCCAAAGGTGGGCTGATCTTGTACCGTTGGTTGAAATCTGATTATTTCTTTTTATTTCACTTACCATTTAAATAAGGCCACTTCAAAATATGATACGATAGAGGGTTCGAGTTCCTATGTGGTTGAAAAGTCCAGCGTCATTCATTCCATCATTAGAATGAGGCGGAATCATGTCACCAGCTAACTTGAACAGAATACAAAAACATTTAAATAGTTTGAGTTGATAGAAAGATTTTGCTCCAAATGTTTAGCAGAAAGTGGGAATGTATTCCTGACTTCCCTAGCTATCCCTGCTTGACCAACTCCAAGGTGGGATTTGGTCACAGCTGATTAAACATCTAAACCCAACTAACCCGAGCATTCAACCTATCACAATCAATTTAGCCGCCATTTCTTTATGTGACCACCTAGCTGCTGTGCAGTTTTAACAGGTGAGCATTTTTTCAGCTATATAAAACATGTTGAGTCTGCAGCCAACCTTCTGTCGCCTAGAGACTTGAGCCACAATGCCTTGCCTTTAAATTCATATAGCAGCTGAAAAACGACACTTCAGAATATGAAAATTGTTGGTTTTTTTGTGACTGCATGGACTTATGGAAAAAGCGTCTTTGAATCAGAAGATTGAGGGTTCGAGTCCCTACGTGGTTGAGAGGTCCAGCATCATTAGAATAAAAGCGGAATTCTGTCTCCTGCCAACTCGAGCAGAATACAAACATTTGAAACGTTAGAGTGGATTCTGCTAACTTTCCGTTGTGAAGTCGGCAATCTACCCTTCAAGTTATCCCTGCTTCACCAGCCCCAAGCTGAGATTTGGTCCCACCTTATTAATACTGTGAACATATATAATTCTATTGTCTAAAAAAACAACAACATCTAAATACAGCAGAGGAGCCAGAGAGCACAGACCTCGGCCAAGGCCAACCTCAATATCACAACGTAACAATGATTTGTGTATCTGCCCGTGGTTCTGATGGAGAAGAACACTGGACAGGCAAGCACCCTCATTCCAAGATCAGGTTTCCCCTCCCTCTGGACATTATGTGTTCTGTCTTCTCACAAGCGTTGTTTGGTGTTCCAAAATGTACCGTCATATTTATGTGTATCGACACAGAGATATATACAGGTTTGGACATGTCACGCATGGATAGTGCTGTGTACCTGGACTCACATTCAGGTTCAGGTCCGGACTCAAGTCCAGAGGTTCAGGTTCAGGTCCGAACTTATAAGTCCGGACCTGAACCCATGACTTGTGTCAAGTTGTGTGAGTAACTAAAGTGAACTTATTGTGAGCTAATTATCAATTGAAAATAAACTCATAATCAACTCAAATTCAAACTCGTCAGGTTTATTGTGCTCCCTTCCAACTTGTGTCTATATTTCTCTACAAAGTACAAATGTAAAAAAAAACTTTTTGCCACTTAGTCTACAAATGACTTATGACAGCAACTACAGTGAACTACTACAAAGTTCAAACATGTATTTCATTTACCAAACTAATGTAACCAAACAGTCCCTGAGCTGACTGAGCCTAAATCCCTAAAACTTTGCTGAAAGGTAGAGTGTAGAGTAGACTATACGCATTACACTGTTACACACCTACTATACAGTATACACTGTAGTGACTGTACAGTCAGAGTGTACTGTACTGTCTGTACACCATGTCTTTTCTACAACTCTACATGTGTACATTATACAGTACATACATACCAAATATCCAATATGGCGACCAGCAGCCCACGCTGTCCACTCTGTCTAAGCCAATCACATCGCTTGCTTCCCTTGACGTCACACAGATCTCGCGAGCAGTTGCGATATTTTGCGAGACTTCGTGAGTTCGTGAGTTCAGTAATGGCCGCCATATCAGAAGCCGTCTTTTCTCAGCACAAATTTCTCAATCAATGGAAGGTTTTAGATGGTTTAGAACAAAAAGGAGAATATACGTAAGTGGTAGTTTTTTTGCGAGTCCAAGTACCGGTTCCCGACGTTCCGGTTTTAACCGGACTTGAACCGAAACTTTTTAAATGTCCAGTACTGGTTCGGCGTACCGGTAAGCAGCACTACGCAAGTAAAAGGTAAGACATTTCCAAAACTCACCTATGATCTTGACCCTGCCAATCTTCTCCATAAAGAGGGCAGAGATGATGTTGCCCGGCAACACAGCCAGACTTCCCAGGAAGCTGACCAGGTAGATGAGCACGTCGTTCTCCTCCACGGTGTCCAGGTGGCAGCCCTGTTTGTTGTGCTCGAAGGTGGTGTTCTCTATCCTACAGTCAATGAACTTCTCCTCCCACAGGTCTACAAAGAAACAACAGCATGACGAGGAAGATGAAGCTCATGAAAGATTCAGGGAAACGTATGGTGGGGTTTGTTTAATTAAAACTTTAATTAACTTTTTTACTTAGCCTTCACTGTTTTGGATATTTTGTACTCTATGCCTGAATGATCTTGTTATTTAGTTGTATGCTTAGATCATTGTTTGTAAATTGTTTGTCTAGTTTTGTGTGACTCAAAGATCTATAGGGACAACAATGAAAATGTCATTTCACTACTATCTGTATCCGTGTCATACACAAATATATTCCTATACTTGGATTATTTTGGAAGTGAACAACAAATGAACTGTGTAGTGTACTATCATTGTTTGGATTCGATTTTGGTAGAAAAATATTACTCGTCACCGGCTTGATCTTCAATATCAGGATACATGTATTTATTATCCTTGCAAGAATGGAAGTAGTCATCACACACAGAGGTTGCATGGGACAAATAGTTCTCCGAACAGTGTCCTTGGCATGCCTTATACAAGAGAGTGTTACAGTCACAAGATGAGAGAAAACTGGTTCAAAGCAGTATTCTGACCTTCAGATTAGCTAAGGCCTGCATAAGCCATACACATGACAGTCATATGCCTATCTCTCTAGGGGCTGTGTCATCATGTTAATCGTAGGAACATAGCTATCGTATGTAAAACACAGTGTCTCATGAGCGTCATCCATGTAATCATACATCTGGTTACGTACACAGTTACAGTTAGGTCTCGGTTATCATGTGCTACCCTGATATAGAAAGAGTACATTAGTACATGTAGTATTTTCCCAATATATTGTTTACAGCTTGGCTCCCATCTAGCCTATATGAATTGAAAAAAATAGAAAGCAACATTTTCTCCACCTTCAAAACAAAGGAGGAAGGATAAACTAAGGCCAAATATCTATATAGAAAAAAAACATATATATAGCTGTTGGGGTCTGGATTAAATTAAATAGAGAAAATAGAATATTAAAGGCAAAAAAAGAGGAAAGACTGAAATGAGTGGGCAATATTGTATGATTTTCTTTTGTACTGGTAGGAGGTTCAGATGGAGCTTGAACCTGCTGTTATGTCTAGAATAGAAAATGAGGCCCTACTGATACAATGGGTCAGAACCAGGTCAAACTAATTTCAAGTTACTCAACATATACTGTATTTCGCTGTCTAACCACTTCTTAATTTCTAAAGTATAATGATGCATACATCATACATGTATCTAATACATTTAAATGATCAGTAAGGGAGAGAGAGGTAAGATGACCACAGCAACCTTTATTCAGGACGTCTTCTGTCAATCACAATTATAATAATGCATAAAGAAATGTGGTCTTGTGGCTTAACTTGCCACACTAAGGCGTACATTGATCCCAGTCGAGGGGTAAATTGAGCCATCTGGGGGTAAAATGACCAGTTGACTTTTCAAGTTTAAACCTGAGTTGTGTGGTACACGAATGCTGTTTCTGCCAGTAATTCAGAGCCAGTTCACAGCATTTCTTTGGAGTAAGGCCAAGGAACTGGTCAGCAGTTTTTTGATCTGGTCTGAAGCCCCTTCTCTCTCCTGTGTGAAGACCCTCTTTCCTCTGCTGTTCCTCTGTACCTCCTGTTTTCACTTCTCTACGCAGGGTTGACCTGTCAATATTTCTGTCTTTTGCCACTGCTCTGATGGATTCTCCAGCCTCTCCATCAGTGGCTCCTTTCTTCATCTCCTCAGTCTTTCTCTTGGGCTTTCTTGGCATGATGGCTTTACTACAATGTTTAAAACATCACAAACACATCAGTTGTGTACAACTATATTGAAAGAGCATTTTACACCACTTAACTCCAGTGCCTCATGGGGGGTTAAGATGAACTTTGCCCCACAGCCACTTTTTGGAAAAAACTTTGTAGCTTAGTCCTTCATGCTAATCTTTAGCTAAATGATTCACATGGTGTTACACCTTGCTACATAACTGTAAACTGTAAATAACCAACATGTGTGATACATATTTTCAGACCTGGATATATTTGCTTTGACAGAACAGTAATTATAGCTGACATGTTGAAACCTGGAGAAGACATTTTTGCTTAGGAAGGTTCGCAACAGAGTGAAGTGATCTGGAAGTTCTTTAAGAGCAGCCATGAAAAGAGCTGTTCAGTCTCTAGATGATGGAAAGGAGCTTCAATATTTCCTTTATAACCTCCTTTACCTGAGGATACACTGGACCATCCTTTACAAAGGGGAGGAGAAAATGTTGTCCCACAATTCATTGCAAACGATTGTGACGGAGAAACGAGCGAATGTAAATTACGGTGCTTATTACGCATTTTAAAACTAATGCAATAACTTACCAAATGTTTTAACCCCACGACATGAGTCACAGAGGTTAAGCAATGGTGGTTAGGAAAAGACGGCCTGATGTGTGACAACTCTACCACAACCCTGGTCGGCGACAGAGTCTGTGATATACAAGATTTTATTGTCAGCTTAAAAATTGACATCATAAAGATTCATAGTAAAATGTCATTTGAGTAATTATCAGGGGACGCAATATAAATAATTGTGCGACACATTTATCAACCACAAAAAGACTTGAATTAATGAAACCATGGCCAAAACTCTCAAACTGTACCAGCTTCATTTCTTATACTACCGTTCTTAATACATGTATTATGGACTAGACCTACATTATTGTTTAGGCAGCCTTTCATCTGTATACGTTTGGGATAACAAGTATTTCGATTTTGTAATGCAGTGATGACAATTTAAGATGTCAAATAGTGAACCATTGTGTGATTTTTAATAGTAAGTGTGAGCACTGCAAATACTTGTTTAAAGTATCTGGTTTTGAGAGGTGCCTGAAAATGATGGAATGCAGCAGCGAGTACAAATTTAGATTTAACCCTCTGAACCGTAACTTCTGCATCACTCTTGTTTTTTGTAATGGCCCCCCTTCTGCTCTAGCTGAACCTACCTGTGTCAGAGAAGCGGGTGGAGCGGATGGTGCAGTTCTCAAACACAGTGTCTGTGGACCTGATGTCTTCAAAGCGACAGCCTTCAAACAGTGAGCCCTCAAACCTCACTGACTTCATCTCTATTTTGATGAACCTATGGGAGTGGGGTGGGACACACACACACAAGCCAACAGACAAAAAAAACATGGACTCACTTCTATTGCTGTGGCAGCTCAGAATTAGAAAGGTAAGAATGGGTTTGACTGGTTAATTCAACATTGCCGTCTCTGATATTACTGCTATGGAGTTCAAAGGGTGGAATGATCATCTCCATGGAAACATGATATAGTGTACTCCATTGGCAGCCTTGTTTATTATACCATCAATGCCGTATAATAAGTTAAAGCCCATTCTGTATTTTTCAATTCTGCAAAATGCATAGAAGTTAAATAATATACAGTAGTACACCATACTGTATATCTGCAATGAACATGTCCTCGTGCAGAGTGTAACCCTAACCCTTGGGTTCTCTCTCTCATTTTGTTACAAAACCACACAGCAACACCAAGTCCAGCTCATGGTTTTAAAATTAAACTGTGGGAAACTTGGATGATACTTTAGAGGTGGTGCAAAGTTTGTTTAAAAGCTAGACTCAGATTGAAAGGAATAAAGAGATACAAATAGGTGCACATCAATTCTAAGAATATTATAGTGGCAAAATAGAAAAAACAAGTATGAAAGGTATCTTATTTGTTGTGGAATTAAAGATTACAAAAAGGTCAAACTGAATGAACTCAGCACAGCGGTGAGACGTGTAGCCTGAGTAGCGTTGATGGGTTCTCTCTAACCCTTTTTCAAAGGAAAACAGAACAGCAGACACTCAATATGACTTCAGGTTGCTCTAACAAAATCAGGGGCTACATATTTACTGACTTGATAGTGTACCTGGCATATGCATGTATACACAGTGTATACCTTTTAAGGTGCAAAGCCTTCATAAACCTGTAAGGATATTGACGGTGCACTTCTGTCATTTCTGTTCTGAACATTAGCATATACAGTAAGAGATTATCTGTGCTCTTATTGCCAATGTTTTATGAGTTCCAGGGCATCGCATACATCAAAACACAGCATGCTAAACAGTTTCTGCTAACAACATAACTGAGAATGAAATGATTGATATTGTAGACCTCATCATAATCTTGTTATGTTCACGGGTGTTGATGAACCTTTTCTGGACAGTAAATTGAAAGTAGCTGTCTTTGGATAATGCTATTATGGTCTGAGGGTGATCTGATCCATCGGCCACCAATAATTACCGGCTCATTGTAGGTGATCTCTACAAAGGCCTATCAGAAGAGCCGACGACATTCTGAATTCTAACGTTTTCAATACTCATTTGTATGATTTATGGTCTGCTCTTCATTATGATATCTCAGTGCCCTTAGTCTGTATCGCCTTCACACTCCTGACTACTTCCAAAGACTCATTACTCAGTTGTGCATACGTATTAAAGCTGAGCATGTCTTCGCACACATGTGTTCCAACTCAACCTCAAGACTCTACCTGCTGTGTGCGGACAATATCACTGCATAGCTTTGTGTTATGAAGATGATGCAGCGGTACATACGAGTCATTGATGTATTCCCCTTCTTTATGGATCTGGTTTTCTAAAGAAAAGTTGAAATGGAAGTTCTCCACTCGTTCTCTATGGAACACCTGAAGGAGGAGAAAACACATACATACATTTTTTTAAACCAAGCAATGCCCTTTCAAACCATGATGATGTTTATTTATGAAGGTAGATATGGTGCAAAATGCGAGAGCTTGTAAAACCTGATGTGAGCACTTGCAGATGAATGTGTCGCTAAAGTAATTTTCACCTGTAGATGTGGGGGGAGGGAGGGGGTAAGGGGCGGAGCTATCAGAACGACGAGGCGCAAACTCGGGTCAGTCACAGCCATGTCAGGTCGAACCGGATGACTGCGGGGCTCTGCATGTTGCCCCTTTCACACCAATGCGGTTCCAGGGCCGGTTCGGAGCTTGAGCCTGATAAGCACCGGTTTTTCCTGTTCACGCCGCAGCGGAGCCGGCTCTTTTCCACGAAAAAAGGTTCTTACCGAGCTCGAAAAAAAATTCGGTCTAGAAGCAAGAACTGCATATGTCACGCTTACGTCGGAGGGGGGCGAGATTAACCTGAACTAACAGTTTATGGAGAGTACGGCAAATAAAAGTTGAAACAAGCAGTAGCGCTGAGCAAAGTGACTTGAACGCAACCACACACTTGTAAAAACAACACACTTTATAAAGTCAGGCAACACGAACCAGGCTTTGTGTGATTCTGTTTATGTGTACCTTACTTTGACCATCCATTCGCTGTCATTGATCGTTGTGGAGAGCAGGCAGACGTTTTGTATTGTAGCAGCTATCAGATGAAATCAATACATGGGCTGCACAGGTTGTCATGTCCGCCTATCACAAGTAGGGATGGGTACCGAGCCCCGGTATTAAACGGGCCCCGGGGCTGAATTATTAAAGACCGTGGTACCATTAAGCTCCGACGTTATCTGTCTTTTTATCGGTACTGGAGACATGTAAAAAATATATGTCATAAGTATTATTGCTACACAAACATTATATTGCAGTTTTAGTGTCGCCAACTCCGTTTCTAACACGCAAAAAGACTGCAAAATGCGTCTATGATTTATTTGTAGTATTTTCGATCTTTCCAATCCAGCCGAGAGATCTCTCTCTTCCCCGTCTGTGTGCGAGGGGGCGGAGCAGTTTACACACACGCAGCTGATACATGCATGCAACCAGAGGCGGACTGGCCATCGGGACGTTTGGGACGAATCCCGATGGGCCAGTAGCCCGGTACCGAAGTGGGCCGGTCGGACCACTCGACGCGGCCCATTGCCCCACTCCGATCGGCCCACTTCGGTACAGGTGAAATTTTAATCAGCTTAATGCTTGGCCCATGTATACGAGTGAACGTGGATCGCTTTATTTAGTGATCGGATACGATCGGAAAAGCATTCCATGTAAACGGGGCTATTGATAGGTTGTCAAACTTGTCAATCTTATGTTTTCTAAAGTAGGCTAATAGATGAACTGAAGGGGTTAGGCCGGGAGAGATGAGTCGTCTCTTCCAATTGGAAAGAGGGCGAGGCCCGCGTCAGAAGTCCACTCATCAGACAAGCTCCCTAGCTTCGTTTGATGATTGATCAGTAAGTTAGCTAGCGAAATTGAGAATGACAAGATGGAGAACAGTAAAAAAAGAAAGGGTGGGGCTGAAAAAGCCAGAATTAAAAAAACGAAAATTGCTACACGAAGATGCTGGAACATTTTCGAAAATCACAGAGCAGTTTAGTAGAAGGGCTCCCGCTCCCAGTCGCAGTAATAAGGAGGAGAATGAAAAGGAAGATGATGACCCACAGTGTGCAGGGCTGTGTTAATTTATGTTACTGTTAGCAATAGCATTAGTTGACTGAGAAAACCGTCAAGTAAAAAGTTTAGCGATGTTACGACTAGTATAATATGCCTCCGGCAGAGTTTCCGCTAGGATTTTTTCTCGCCGGTCAAATGTCCGAACAGAATTTATTTTACCGGACAAATTTGAAACCTACCGGTCACGTTTCAATAATAATAATAATTATAATTGTGTAGCAGAGTTTCCGTTAGCAGGTAATCACCGGACTAGGACCGGATATGCTGAAAACGCAGACTGAAAACTCATCTCTTTCGACTCCACTTCGAGCGATAGAATTACTAACAAAGCACTTATATACTAATATAGGACTGGCTTATCTATAGCCAGCTGAGTAGCACTTGAAATGTTTGGCTCTATGATACCTGATGTACTTATATGATTCTGTTTTCTTCAGGGCTGTGTCTTCCTGGTCGTATGTACTTATTGTAAGTCGCTTTGGACAAAAGCGTCAGCTAAATGCAATGTAATGTAATGTAATGTTTAAAACTCAGTTAATGGGAGTCATTTTTATATTGCTTCAGTTTATAATCGTACATTTTATAACAGATCAAAAAATTCAGATTCATTTTTCAATAAATGATTCCACAAACAACAAACAACATAATTATTACATTCAAAGAAACTACTTGTAGTAGATGAAGTACATTATTCAAAAGTTTACATTAACTTTGAATAATAACACAGGAGAAACGGAGCCTCTCTTTTCCTCCCTCCCTCTCTCTCCTGACAGCCCGTCAGTTTCTCATGCAGTGCGCTAAACAGTGGGCGGGGCTTCAGGTGATTATACAGAGCTGCGTGTCTCGGTCTGACTCAGCAGCTGATCTGATCTCTCTCTCGGATCCAGTTACACTTCACTCGCGTTTATGTCCATATCGATCAGATCCAGCTCTCCTGATCGGCCTATAGAGAGCACCGATCAAACTATTAAGAGTGAATATCGGCCGATAATGACCGGCGACCAATCGATCGGAGCATCGGACATTTTGACCGGCAGATTTTGAATTTACCGGTTTTTATTCAATTTTACCAGCTAAAAACCGGTAATTACCGGCTAACGGAAACCCTGGCCCCCGGCTGTGATTGACAACCTGGACAGCCAATCAGAAGCTAGAATGCCAACCTAGAGAGCCAATCAGAACCTAGAACAGGTTGCAGGGCTGGCCAGACTATTATATTGTGCATACAGTTAGATGCATTAGGATAGAGTCATATGCTCATGATATTCCAAGTTAAATTATATAATATTAATATTATAATTTTAAATAATTATATTAAATAATATTAATATTCAATAATATTAATATTGAATAATAAGGACACAGAGATGTGTGGCCAATTCACTATTGCATTCATTTTAGTGATTGACATTAGTGTGCATGATATTGTATTCCTTGAAGTTGGTTATTTAATACTGAACAAGTGCTCTCATAATGACTATTAGAATAATTTGTTGGTTAGACCACATGGCATTGATTGAATATCTGAGCTGCATGTGCATTGGCACTTCTTTTTGTTTACAGCCAGGCACAGGCAACCATTTTTGACTATACCCATTTGCTGTACTTTGTCCTTAATCCCAATTGTACATTCACGTTACTGACTCCTACAGTCAGCCACTTTGACACACTTCACACATGACACGGACATTTTTAAGAAATCTTAACTAAAGGAAGGTTTCATTTTGCACCACTCCTGTTGTCCATCTCTTTTATGTTATGGCTTGACTCTGGGGAATCTAGCAATAACAGTATACAGTATATGAGCATAGTAGATGTATCATTTATCTGTAGGCTACAAGGGTGGCCCGCATGCGTCGGCGGCGTGTGGGCCGGTGCGTCTGAACGTCCCGGGTTGAATTTGTGTCCCAGTCCGCCCCTGCATACAACACACACACGGAGGAGATGGCGGAGAGAACGCGCTCCGAGGTGTGGTTAAACTTTACCCGTCTCGATGTGGACAATGCTGGTTACCAAAAGTGCAATAAGAGTTTAGCATGTAAGGGCGGTAACACAACAATTTGTCGAAACATTTAGCAAAATTGCACCACATTCAGACGGAGAAATGCACCGTTTTCGACTGTCTTTCTAGTAGCTCTGTAGCCCCATCCACGAGTAACTTTTCCACGTCAGGTGGAGAAAAAAAAATGCTAGGAGCCATACACGAAGTTAACTCAATTATACAAACATGGGTTAATGATTAGAGTTATTTATTTTGTTAAAGTTTCAGCTATTCTGTTTACAATTCTGTCATCAGTTTATTTAATACGATTTGTTAAAACATTGTTGTTTCTTTTGATGTGAAATATTATGTATTTAATTTAAATAAAAAGCAATGTTTAGTAGGTTTACCTTATTCTTTTCTCCAAAAGAACCGATAAGAATACCGTTAAAGGACCGGATCGATAAGCGGTATCGATAAAAGTAGTAGTACCGTTAAAACCTTAACGGTAGCCATCCCTAATCACAAGTAGAATCATAATGAAAAATACGCCGGTAAAATGTGCCTGTAGAAAACGGCTATAGGATAGCAACAAGTAGAGTATAGAGAGGCGAAGTCCCGCCCATCTACTTCCGACCCATGGGACCTTATTTCGGAAAAATTATGTATTGAAGTCAATGGGGAGAGAAAACGTATCTTTCGATCCCGTTTGAATTGTGCCATGAATTACACATATGATGTTATCTTAAAAAATAATTTCCATGTCAAAAAAGTCACAGTTTGTCGTAAAACTGTTGAAATATAAGACTATGAAAAATACGCAACTAGAAAGACTACAAATCCCAGAGTCGCGTAAGTGATGTTATAATTGTTTTCCTCCACTAAATATAAGAGATAGCTAAGATAAGATAACTTTAACAAGATGCCTGTGTGCTTAATACCAGGTTGTTATCATACCAGCAATGGGTCTTGCTCGTTCTTTCGCTTCACGTCTGATGAAAGGACCAGGAGTGGCTGGATCAAGTTAGCTACCTAGCTAGTGGCAAGCACGTTAGTTAGCATTACAGCCTTGTCATTGTTATTAGCCTTAACATGAAGTAACATTAAGTAACCCAAAATGTTAAACAGTAAGAGTAGTAGTCACATTTCGTGAACCCTTTGAAGAGTACTGTCACACCGGTGTGATCATTCTATAATACACCGTTTAAGCCCGGATGCCCCCGGTGGAGAAATGCTAACGCTACATTAGCATCGGCGATCTTTTCTACTTCATGCTATCTGCACAAATGGTTGACATTGAACATTAAAAAGATCAGGCAGTTCAGGGAGAATCAAAGGGAGGAAGGCAGGCAGGCAGGCAGGCAGGCAGGCAGGCAGGCAGGCAGGCAGGCAGGCAGGCAGGCAGGCAGGCAGCTTTGCATAACATTCTTCTGGACGTGTTTCATTGTGGTGATAGTGAGGGTAGTTAATCCCTTTTTTGGCAAGACAGTAGTGACGGCCATTTTTTATACCTGGTTGGAAGCCTCATCTAGACGGGGTAAAGAGGCTGCTTTGAAGGAGGCACGCCGGGAGGTTGCTTGCAAGCCCTGGCTCGCAAGCAAGAGTGGCTACACACATTTACAAGCAGCCCTGAAAGCTTGTCTCAAGCCTCTAACCCTTTCCTGGGGTCTGGCTTGGCCTTGGGAGGTCCGCAGATCCTCCGGAAGTGTTCTGGAAGATGCAAGGCCAGGATTCCAGTACCAGGCCCAGCATTGATGTCACGATTTTAGTTGTGTCTGTCTTGTCATGGTTTTATTTTGAAATTCTGTTCTCCCTGTGTCTGGTCTTCCTTCCTGTGTTTGCCCTCCTGTGTCTGATTGTCTGATTGTGTTCACCTGTTGCCCTTGTGTTTCTGCCTCCCCTGCCCAGCTGTGTCTTGTCCTGTGATTACCCTTCTGTGTATTTAGTCTTGTCTTCCCCTGTGCTTCATGTCGGTTTGTTGTATTTTCTCACTCTCCATGTTTGTCACTTACCTCATGCTACCTGTTTATGATTCACGGTTTTTGTCTTGTTTTTTCATGCCAACAGCTTTGTTTGAATAAAGCTCGCTTTTGTTTTGAAACCCGCTTCCCTTTTTAACTGCATTTGAGTCATAATATTCCCAAATCCTGACAAATCTTGCTTTGTATGATTAAAAGTAACACGATCATCGACCCGACGCAATCCCCCATTGTTGTTGTTCTTATTTCTTATTTAATCGTTTATTTGGCAGGGACAATGCACAGTAATGAACACTTAAAACATTCAAATGTGTCAAGCGTAACAGTTCCAGATTTAGCTTTGAGCTAATTAAAAAAAAAGTGCAAAAGAGCAAGAGCAGCACACACAAGTATTTACCACATGGCAGAACAATGTAGCAGCAATGACATATAAAGTGCAAGAGAAGATACAAGAGCTACCTAAAGTGCAAGAGAAGATACCCCTGTATTAAAGTGCATTTAGCGGTGATTGCACGTCTGTTTGTTTCTCAACCATTCTTTGAGTTCACCTTTGAAGCTATTGAGAGTGGGACAATCCTGTATCTCAGCTGGGAGGCTATTCCACAATGAGCTGCCTTTAGCGGAGAGGACATTTTGTCCAAAAGTGGTCCGTCTGCGATGGACTTCACAGTCTCCTCTGGTTTCATACCTAGTGCAGCGTCCAGTGTCTTTTTTTATGGATAAATTCCCCTAAGAGAGAGGGGGGGCCAGTCCATGTAAACATTTAAATAAAGCACATATTTTTAAAAGACTTAAAATGGTCAAAACTCAATAAATTGTGTTTTTCAAGGATGGTACATTGGTGATATGAATATGGCTTTCTGTCAAACACCTTGATAGCTCTCTTGTACAGCTGTTGTATTGGTTTAAGGCATGGGTGGGGAACCTCCGGCCCCCGGGCCGCATAAAGCCTGCGAGACCATTTGGTACGGCCCTCGAGGTAATTTATAAACACACGCAAAAAAGAAAAAAAATTAAGAAATCTAGACCTCAAAATATTTAACAAGCGAGTGCCTGTTTTTCCTGGCCAAGGTCAGGGTCCGTGAACACAACACGAGCCTAACGTGTCATCACGTGGTTTAAGTCTCGTCTGACAGGGGTGTAGTTCTGACGGAGAGCACCAGAACTCGCTCCGGCACTTCCAAAAATTGCAGTAGGCCTACCCATAAGGAGCCGTACACATTAGGGGTGTTGAAAATAATCGTTTCTATGATGCATTGCGATGCGGACGTGGACGATTCGGTATCGATGCAGTGACGGAAGATAATCGATTATAGCGTAGTAACGTTGCTTCCTGATTTTCCGGCCGCGGCTTTACTATAACGTTTTTTTTTCTGTCACTTTAATATCAAATCGGTCGGTGACGTAGAGATCACGGAACAGACGTGACAGCGGCACAGCAACACCAGAACACCAGTCCAGAACCAACAGCAGAAGGACCCGCTCTGAATCACTCCGTGTCGCTGCGGATCAGAGACACAGGGATTTATGTTTTTAAAAAATAATCGCGTAACAATCATGTCAGGTTTTTAGTGGATTTAATTAAGTCTTGGATTGCAAAGTATGAATGTCCTCTAGCAATTTTCAGACGATATACGTGTGTAAAGTTAGTGAAGGCAGGAGGAAAAAAGCTTCCGCGATCACCATCTCCTCTCCGTTCCTCCAAACCCCGCCCCCTCCCTGAAAATAATGAGTGACAGGCTGATAATGACCCGATAGAAACTTTATTGTTCACGTAATCACTGAGATATAATGAAGCTAATTTAATCTCATACATTCATGGGATTTATGCAACAGTAAGACAGAGAATGTAAGTGTGCACCCACATTTTTGTTTGTATATGCCATTGTAAATACTCCTGTTGTCTGCTGTGTTCAGACTCAAGTCCTGTGTGTGATGCCACATTCAGGACATTCAGTGTCCTTTTTTTAACAGAAGACCTTTGCTAGAAGCTGCAGCTAGACTGGATAGGAAACTAAATACATTTGCACACATCTTGTGTCCATATCTTTCTGTTTTGGTGGTCATGCCACAACCGTGCACGTGCATGCATACGCGAGTCATGGTAAGATATCTGGATTAAGAGGTTGCTTTTTCGTTGCACAGCATGAAAGAAAGGCCAAATTAATGGGCTGTGATTTTAGTATTTTTAAGCAGAGGACAATAATTTGTACGGCCCTCGGAGGATGTTGGAAAAATTGAAAAGGCCCTTGAGAGGAAAAAAGTTCCCCACCCCTGGTTTAAGGTTTGTGGCACAAGCAAACGACCAGCTTGTAGAACAGTATGGGATAGAATCAAACAGTGGAGGTATGACTTCCAACATTGACAGTTAAGAAGGGTCTAATTTGTTTAAAATGTTGCAAGTTGAATTTAATAGTATTTGATACTTTCTTAATGTGTTTCTTAAAAGTCAAGTTCGAGTCCAGTATGACTCCAAGATACTTGAAGTGGGAGACTAGTTCTGTTTCTGCTCCGTTTAAAAACACGTTGGATCCTTCGATTTTGACTGGTCGTTTACTGAACATCATGCATACTGTTTTTTTTTGCGCCGTTGGGGAGAAAATCAGCGACAGACTATGGCTGTGACTTGTGTGTGACTGACCCGAGCTTGCACCTCGTCGTTCTGATAGCTCCGCCCCTTCGCTCCAACCCCCCTCCCTCCCCCCACATCTACAGGTGAAAATTACTTTAGCGACACATTTATCGCAAGAAGTGTAGCAAAAGTCAAGGCCGCAGATTTGTCGATGTGCACTGCCACAGAGCAGATTCGTGAAGTTGCAATGACTGACTTGAGAGGTTGTAATAACCAAGTTGCAGTTGTAATGGGAAATATATTTAAAAAATATAAATGTGTCTGCAAGTGAACATTTCATCACTAAGTTGATTTTTTTTTCTACAAGCTAGAACACTTTTTCTTTTCTTCTGTGACTTCAAATTTGGTTCACAGATACGTGGATATCTTTATACAAGTGTAAATGTATGCACACAAGCTCAGAGTTTTTCCAAAGTGTTCACATCAGGTTTTACGAGCTCTCGCATTTTGCACCATATCTACCTTCATATTTATTAGTGTAGATGTATATCTTGCCGTCACAAAAGCAGGACAAAATGATCTGTGTTGTCATGAGTTCCATGAGCTGTTGTTGACCTTACCTTGACCTTGGACTCGTACTCCTCATACTGAAGGTGTTTGATCATGTCAGGGAACCAAACAGACAGGCCATAGTAACTGTGACAAAATGCAGAATGTAAAACACTGAATCAATAACAGGAGCAAACAACAACCAGAATGAAGCTGCACTCTGTATCACATAGTTATAAGACAGATAATCCTCTGCTTAATAAATGTTTTTGAGTTATTATATTAATGATTATTTAAAGATTACATTTATAATTTGTCATAGCCTTACTCTTCGAGTTATTCTACCATGTAAGTGTGAAATCTGTTTCTTATAGACTGGATGATGATGTAATGCATGACATGGTTAACTCACCTGAAAGCCATACAGAACCAGATGATGGCCATGAAGAGCGTAGCAAACCTCAGCTCTGCAGACAGGAGTGATGCTACGTTCTTCAACACCTGGGACAAACATCCACACACAGCCGTGAACAACGCTACATCACGGTAAGCACACTGCAAAATGATCATCACAATATAATATCAGAGAGCGTTTCTGTTTTAGAGATAGTAGGGGGAAACCCATTTGTATTGGTTTCAGGATAGAACAATGGCCTAAAGCTATTTGAAGTTGTGTTGCATTTTGACCGTTAGAAGTTGCACAATTACAATACTTAATTGTAATATAAAATGTACCAATAGCATTTTAGACAAAGGTCTAAGGCAGTGTTTACCCGAGAACGAAACGGGTTGTATCTGCTACTTTTCTCTTGCGTATAGCCCGTTCGTTCACACGAGGTCGTAACGGAACCGTGGAAACGGACCCTGCAAACGATAACGGGTCCCCAGGTGGATAGATCTGCGGACGGAACGCTCTGGGGGGGCAAACAGCTCTGTGTGTATGCCCTATATGTAACGGCGTTACGTAATCAGAATACAAAAATCAAGTAGGCTAACTGTATTCAGCTGGCGTTACATTTGAAAAACGAGTAATCTGATTACAGTTACTTTCGTAAACCTGAAGTGAATACATTTTGGAATACTTATTGGAATTATTGGTAGAAAAGTTTCCTCACAAAATGTAATATTCATTACCGGCAGAACTGTGTGCACACTGCACAGCGCTGCAGTGTGTCTGTGAGCGAGAGAGAGATGCAGCGTGTCTGTGAGGCCCCGCCCCCGCACGCAGATGAGAGAGAGAGATCTCTTTTAAAATATATTGAAAGTTAGAAACGGAGATGGTTAGATAAAATGTGCAAGATAACGTTGATGTAGCATTTCTTTATTGTCGAAATGATGACATTTATAACGGGATAAAATCAAAGTGAATGGCCTGCTGCTGCTGAATGCATGGGGCAAGTGACTGGAAAAAGTTTTAAAAGTTATTACATCGTTTCAGATAATAATAATAATAATAAATAATAATAATGATAATTCATTCTATTAAGGGGCGCCTTTCAAAGCACACCTTATAATTCATAACATATTCTAAGTGTGGAGGAAACTTCTGTGTAGCAGTGCATTAGTAGTCACCGACTCAGGAAGGAGACACGGTAGAGCAGGAGCTTTTGATGTCAAACACTGATGGTTTATTTGGAGTTACGGCCGGAGGATTCACATCACAAGTCACAGCAGTCACAGTGAGACTGCACGGGTGGGTTGCCACGTCAATTCTGGAGCACCTCTCTCTCGTTAGCCCATTTAACTGGTTTCACAGAGAGTGATCAACATATTTTGATAAGATAGTTTAGACAGTTGGGCACACTGAGTCCACTTGCATCCGTCACCTATGGCCTCGAAGATTTCATACCTTGGAGTCCACAAACAACAAAGAAGGAAGTGTCCCAGTGCACCCACAACAACAGACCATCTGTGACCTAGTGTTGACCGGTCACAGAATGGGAACAATAACTTTATGGCTGAAGCAGCCTATGTACTTAAAGGAGATAAACAGACGTCAGGGTTAGTCATGCACGTCATATCTAGGAGTCGAGGACAATTATTTCCCTAACACTAAGGAAAGGTTTACAGCAGGAGAATGCAGTCCGGGTGATGTTATGTGGGGTGCAGATGAGAGAGAGCTGTCCAGAATGACACCAAGATGTTGTGTTTGAGGTCTTGATAAGCCATTAAAACAGTAAAACAAGTGTCTCCTGTTTAACAAAACATACCCATCTGTTATGGAAAAAGAAAGTATTTCAAAAGTATTCTAAAAGTAACCTGAACACGTTACTTTTTTAAGACACGTAACTGTAACTGTATTCTGATTACTTTCAGAGCATGTATTCATGCCCGCCCCCGCTGGCCCGCGATAGTGTCTATTGGATACATTTTGGCCCTTGGACAAATGTAGTTGGTGATCCCTGCCCTATACGATCATTTCCTGATAACGATGAAGCCATAGCCCCACCTCTGCTGCTCACTGCTGGAGCATAGTCAGTAGATACTGCTAGTGCTACTGCTGCTGACCATGCTACAGATGTTAGTGCAAAATATACAGCTCCTCTACCACAACCATCAGCAACAAGTGGACATGGAGAACTACATGAACTACATTTTGCTAAATCCACCGCGGAGAATAAACAGAATGGCAACCATGCTCGGGGATCTTCCTCGCTGCTTTTGGTGTATTTTGTGGCAGAAATCCAGCGGCACTTACAGGCCTGGCATATGTACTACAGCGTTTCCAGTAGTCTCGTGTGAACGGACACGTTAAATGAGCCAAATGCGTGTGAACGGAAGACTTTTTTGATAACAAATTCGGTCTGTTTGCGCTCCTGTGTAAATAGGGTCAAATAGGAAGGAGGCTATCATAGCTTATCTACTGTGGTCAACAGTCTAGAGAGAATGTACATGCTTAGCTAATGTGATAACCTTTATTGAATACATATGTGAAAAAATAACAGGAGTCAATAGTCAACAATCAAAGCTGTTAAGCTATAGCTAGTGGAGGACTGTATGTACTCTGCACATACTTAACCTAACGCTGGGCCAACATGTTTCAGATCTTATCTCTCCACTATTGTGTGTGCAGTACTTACCAGTTTACAGAGTGTGAGTGAGCGTACAGCCCATCGCTGTAAAGCTGTTCCTGTGGCGCTCTGAATCTCAATAAACTCATCCTCTGCTGTCTTAGGTGCCTTGATATGAGTCACCTGAAAATATAGAAATGAAGGAGAGTTAAAAAGAACATATTTGTCTAAGAGGCTTCTCCTGGTGGACCCGCTGCCTTTTTGGGCTTCAATTCAACACAACTGAAGCTCCCTTCATTAACCACGAGACTACAAACATCTTTAGGATGTGGAATGTTTGACTTACCCTTTATCAACCTCAACATTTTGGAAGAAACCATGTACCAGAACACTCATATTGTTATAGACTCATAATGTCAGAAATGTTGATACGCCTACGAACAAGCTACTTCCAATCATTAGCTAACGCTGCGTCCACACTACAGCGTCGACATCGACAACGCGTCTGCCCATTCACTTTGAATGGGGTGACGTCACGTTGTCTCGCTTTTCGCCGAACTGAATTGTGGGTAGCATAGCAGTCCGTCTCCGGCGTCAGAAGTTGAACAATGTTCAACTTCTGACGCCGGAGTAGCCAGCGCCAGCCAATCAAATCCCGTTTCTGAAAATCTGACAGCTCAAGCGCTAGCCAATCAAACCGTGTCTAAGCTGGGAGAGATATCCCACCGTTGATTTCTATATTTCAAAAAAAGATGGAGGAGAAACTATTTATCGCCGTAGCAAATCACCTGGTTTTGTATGGCCAGACCCTCTTCACCTACCGGGATACAAACCGGAAGAACCAGTCATGGAGGGAGGTGGCAGAGACAGTGGGTGAAACTGGTAGGTTTTCGCCTGTTTGGGGAGTTTATATATATTGCTCGCATAAAATCCCCGGGGTTTTTTGCTTTGTATGTCGGGGGCGGGAGATTCATGTGATTGGTTGTTGGTCGCGTTGCTCGAATAAAATCCCCAAGCTTCAGACACGCCCAGCTCCAAGCTTTTTTTGAAGCTGTAGTGTGGACGCTCCGTTACTGTCAGCTTGAATCCTACTTAATGCCCTTTTACGGGTGCACACTATTGGACACTATTGGATTGACCACCTCTCAATTAATCTCAATTTGAAAAAATGATGTGGATAATGACTGGATATGACCAGATACAGTGTCTATACTGTGTCTGTGGGTAGCAGCAGTGTAACACTATTATCTGTACCTGTTTATATGCATGTTTTAAATTTCACCAGAAGATGAAGAAAGTGTTCTACACTGCTTCATTTACTGTGCTGAATTTTCATAGCAGACACTTTCACATGAATACCACCAATGCTACCACTAATTTGAACAATGTCTATATTCAGGTGTCCGAGTTAGCCCTGACAGTGCCACATTGAGAAAGTTTGCACACTGCCATGACCTTGAAACTGAAAGAGCTAAATGGAATTCAGCTATCATTTATTCATTCTAGTCCAGTGGTTCTCAAACTTTTTCTGTCATTCCCCACCTGTTCCTCATCACTCCAATAAAATGGTAGGCCAAGCTTAAAATTGTCAAATGTATCGTATCATTCTATAACAGGGGTCTCCAACCTTTTTTAGGGTGAGGGCTACTTTCAAAAAATAAAACAAGTCGTGAGCTACTTTTACTCTTTTTTGTTTTTTTGCAGTGTATATATTTAGCACATTTTAACAATATGATATGCTACCTTTAACCTTTGTGTGCTGTTTGGGTCTGTGGGACCCGTTTTCAGTGTTTACTAAAATAAAATGTATTCATTCAACTTTATTTGGTGGTGGACGGCACCTCCTCTAGTGGGGTCCGGGGGCATGCACCCCCAGGAAGATTTTTTTTAAATGTTGAAGTTAATTGCATCAATCTGGTGCACTTTGAGCTAGGGCTGCGCAATTAATCGTATTTTAATCGCAATTACGATTTTGGCTTGCTACGATTATGAAAACAACATAATCGAAATAAAACGATTCTATTTTTTTTAAATAGGTATTTCAGTTGAATTATACTTAACGTTCAGGGTAATCAACTGTTAAAAACATACTTTTCAAATTATTTTCTTCAATAAATTGATGTTTTCAAAGTTAATCGTTTTTAATAATCGTGATATCAATTATTGACCCAAATAATCGAGATTATGATTTTTGCCATAATCGAGCAGCCCTACTTTGAGCACAACATGAATTTATGGATACAGCTCTCAACACTCAGATGAAAGGGAGCTGTATACTTTTCAATAATCCAAACATCTTTAGAATATGATCACAACAAATCATTTAAACTTGTTTATTCTTATCTTATGTTACCTAGTTAGCATTCTTTATTTATGCATATTTGACTAATCCCTCCCCTTTTAAACTTTTTACTGTCCTATAGTACACATTGGAATGATTTCTTACTTTATTTTTTACAACTTTATTAAATAGATAAAGGTGTGCTCTCTCTTGCTCTCTCGCTCTCGCTCTCTCTCTCGCTCCACATTGCTTTTCTTCCCGACTGCAACGCTGTTGTGTGTGTCTGTGAGAGCGTTTCACATGTGTGTATGAGAGATTTTTTACCAGTGGCGAGCCTGTCTCTGAGGACCCAAGATATTCTACAAAATAATATTTAAAAACATTAAAATAAATTATATTTTTCTTTATATAATTTTTTAAAATATGTTTTTAGTAATATTTGTCATTAGTTTTACCAAAAATAACTCGATTTAATTGTATTTAAAATAACATTTCCAAATAAATAAATCCTTTGAATCTGCCTTTTCAATTTCTGTTTGAATGTGAAGGGTTAAATGAAAGAAGCTCGTCTCTGCGAGGTGAAGACAGGAGCTGAGTGGACGGCCAGCTATGAATTCACAGAGGGCCAGCTATAGTAACTGAACGAGAGAGTAATGTCAAATGACAGTACAATTGACCAATCATATCTTCCCTCTAAAAGGGTGGGCTTTATTATCGTTGACTTTATGACAAGTTCCGCCCGCTGTGAAACGTTTCTTGTTTCCATAGCAACAACAACTGTCAACAGCGTAAACTCGCCTTCAAAATAAAAGCATGCCAAATGACACTTAAGACATACAACTGCAACGAAAGTAACAAACACAATGCAATATCCTTTTCAATTTTAAAGAACACAAATTGGGTTATTTACAGGTGTTGTTTTGTGTGGTAGAGGGTCGCTTTCATTGATGCGTTTTGCACCCCGGGCCGTTGTTTTGATATTCCACCAGTGTGAAAAAAAAAATCCTATTTTTTTATTTAATTTTTTTTAATTATTTTGTATTTCTCGACCCACCTATCACATCTCGCCCCACACTTTGAGAAATGCTGTTCTAGTCTAACCTCTTAAAAATGTGACTGGCCATCGTGCAGGCAACCACCTCTCTTTTAGAGCCTTTAGTGGGCTCATTCTAAAGCAAGAATACATTTTTGACCTGGGATGATATGAAACTAGAAAACATGAGGAATATAATGCTGCAAAATGTCCTGCTAGCTTATTCGGAGGGAGACTAAATAACGCTTTAAGCTAATGCTTTGGATAAACGCGTCAGCTAACTGTAATGTTGTCACGGTTGAGTGAAGGAAGCAGGACCCAAATGCAGATAACTCTGATAAACCTTTATTTCAAGGAAATGAAACTAATACCGACAAAACAGAACACTCACCGGGGTGAATTCAGTCACCAACAAAAGAAGCACCAACACTGAACACAGGACGAGACAAGACTAAATACAGGGAGGGATAATTACAAGACGAGACACAGCCGGGCAGGGGAGGAGAAACACAAGGGCCACAGGTGAACACAATCAGCTAACGAGACACACCAGGGAAACTAACGACAGGAGGAAAACATGACATAGAGAACAGCGAAAACACCCAAACCAAGACAGAACTGTGACATGACATGATAACCGTGACAGAACCCCCCCCCCTCAAGGGACGGATTCTAGACGTCCCTAACACCAAAACAAAAATCCAACAACGTCCAGCAGGGTGGGTGGAGGGGGTCCGGAGGACGGGACTGAGCTGACCGCCCAGGAGCACAGTAGAGGACCAGGAAGGGATCTCGGGCGGACGGCCCGGGGGCAAGGCAGAAGCCGAGAAGGAGGACTCGGGCGGACGGCCCGGGGGCAAGGCAGAGTCCATGGTGGGGGTCTCGGGCGGACGGCCCGGGGGCAAGGCAGAGTCCATGGTGGGGCGAAGGCCACAGCGGGCGAACTCAGGGGGCCGAGCATGAGGGCGAAGGCAGCGGCAGGAAGTGTCAGGGGGCCGGGCTCGAGGACGAGGGCAGCGGCAGGAAGAGTCAGGGGGCCGGGCCCGAGGACGAGGGCAGCGGCAGGAAGAGTCAGGAGGCCGGGCCCGCGGGCGAAGACTGCGGCTCACAGAGGGTCGGGATCGAGGGCGAAGGCAGCGGCAGGAAGAGTCAGGGGGCCGGGCTCGAGGACGAGGGCAGCGGCAGGAAGAGTCAGGGGGCCGGGCCCGAGGACGAGGGCAGCGGCAGGAAGAGTCAGGAGGCCGGGCCCGCGGACGAAGACCGCGGCTCACAGAGGGTCGAGATCGAGGGCGAAGACCAGACAGCTCCGGAGGCCGGGCAGGACCCGGTGTCGGCCGGACAGGAACCGGAGCCGGCGGGACAGGCTTCGGCAGGATCCCCCACAGAAGAGGACCAGGAGTTGGCAGGACCCCCAGCAGGAGAGCGGTTGGCGGGACCTCCGACGAGACAGGACAAAGGGTTGGCAGTACCCCCGGCAGGAGAGTAGACGGCGGGACCTCCAACGGGACAGGACACAGGGTTGGCAGGACCCCCGGCAGGAGAGTTGTCGGCGGGGCCTCCCACAGCACAGGACATAGGATTGGCAGGACCCCCGGCAGGAGAGTAGACGGCGGGACCTCCAACGGCACAGGACACAGGGTTGGCAGTACCCCCGGCAGGAGAGTAGTCGGCGGGGCCTCCAACGGGACAGGACACAGGGTTGGCAGGACCCCCGGCAGGAGAGTAGTCTGCGGGACCTCCAACGGCACAGGACATGGGGTTGGCAGGACCCCCGGCAGGAGAGTAGTCGGCGGGGCCTCCAACGGGACAGGACACAGGGTTGGCAGGACCCCCGGCAGGAGAGTAGTCGGCGGGGCCTCCAACGGGACAGGACACAGGGTTGGCAGGACCCCCGGCAGGAGAGTTGTCGGCGGGGCCTCCCACAGCACAGGACATAGGATTGGCAGGACCCCCGGCAGGAGAGTAGACGGCGGGACCTCCAACGGCACAGGACACAGGGTTGGCAGTACCCCCGGCAGGAGAGTAGTCGGCGGGGCCTCCAACGGGACAGGACATAGGGTTGGCAGGACCCCCGGCAGGAGAGTAGTCGGCGGGACCTCCAACGGGACAGGACATGGGGTTGGCAGGACCCCCGGCAGGAGAGTAGTCGGCGGGGCCTCCAACGGGACAGGACATGGGGTTGGCAGGACCCCCGGCAGAAGACTAGTCTGCGGGACCTCCAACGGGACAGACATGGGGTTGGCAGGACCCCCGGCAGGAGAGTAGTCGGCGGGGCCTCCAACGAGACAGGACAAAGGGTTGGCAGGACCCCCGGCAGGAGAGTAGTCGGCGGGGCCTCCAACGGGACAGGACACAGGGTTGGCAGGACCCCCGGCAGGAGAGTAGTCGGCGGGGCCTCCAACGAGACCGGACATGGGGTTGGCAGGACCCCCAGCGGAACCTCCAACGGTACAGGACATGGGGCTTGAGTGGGGACTCGAGAGAGGGCTTGATAGGGAACTCGAGAGGAAACTGGAGAGTCGACTGGAGAGGTGACTCGAGAGGGGACTCGAGAAGGAACTCGAGAGGTAACTCGAGAGGGGACCTGAGAGGGGACTTGAGAGGGAACTCGAGAGGAGACCTGAGGGGAAACTAGAGAGGGGACTTGAGAAGGGACTCGAGAGAGGGCTTGAGAGGGAACTCGAGAGGAAACTGGAGAGTTGACTTGAGAGGTGACTCGAGAGGGAACTGGAGAGTTGACTTGAGAGGTGACTCGAGAGGGGACTCGAGAAGGGACTAGGAAAGTGACCTGAGGAGGGACTAGGGAAGGGACAAGAGGAGAGACTAGAGAAGGGACCAGGGATGGGACTATGGCAGCTGGGGCCAGAACTGGGGCTGGAACCATGGCTGCTGGGGCCGGGACCATGGCTGCTGGGGCCAGAACTAGGTCTGGAACCATGGCTGCTGGGGCCAGAACTGGGGCTGGAACCATGGCTGCTGGGGCCGGGACCATGGCTGCTGGGGCCAGAACTAGGTCTGGAACCATGGCTGCTGGGGCCAGAACTGGGGCCGGAATGATGGCTGCTGGGGCCAGAACTGGGGCTGGAACCATGGCTGCTGGGGCCTGTACTGGGGCCGGAACCATGGCTGTGTGGGCCGGTTCTGTAGCCGGAACCATGGCTCTTGGGGCTCGGATTGCTAGCCTGGACTTGCGACTCCTTCTCTTAGAAGCCGCCTGAAGACTCCGTGGACCTCCAAAAGCCAGCCGAGTTCCAGAAAACGACTCTTGGACAGGAGCAGGAACTGGGGCGGAAGCACTGGTTGACTCCAGACGGAACACACCGAGACGTTTATAGTCAGCAGGCTGGAAATCACACACCCAGATGAAGTTCAAAATCCAGCCAGGTAAGAATTTCACCAAGTCTGGTTTCTCCATAGCCAACCGGTGCGCCTCTACCAGAGCGGCCTCCTTCTGCAGAACACTGGACGCTCCCTTCCACCAATCATAGCAGCAAGCCAAATCAAAGGAAAAATGTTGTAGTTCCACCTCAAATGGATCATCTGCTGGGTCCATTTCTGGTTGGTGCTTTCTGTCACGGTTGAGTGAAGGAAGCAGGACCCAAATGCAGATAACTCTGATAAACCTTTATTTCAAGGAAATGAAACTAATACCGACAAAACAGAACACTCACCGGGGTGAATTCAGTCACCAACAAAAGAAGCACCAACACTGAACACAGGACGAGACAAGACTAAATACAGGGAGGGATAATTACAAGACGAGACACAGCCGGGCAGGGGAGGAGAAACACAAGGGCCACAGGTGAACACAATCAGCTAACGAGACACACCAGGGAAACTAACGACAGGAGGAAAACATGACATAGAGAACAGCGAAAACACCCAAACCAAGACAGAACTGTGACATGACATGATAACCGTGACAAATGTAAAGTAATGCCATCCAGTTTGAAAAATAATCATGCAGTGTTTTGCAGGCGGAATACATTGTATATACGTTGTCGAGAGTGAGGTTGAAGTTCTGGGATGTGGGGCCAAAGATGAACATGTCTGATTTGTCGCTGTTCAGTCGAAGGTAGTTTGATTGCATCCAGGATTTTATTTCTAAGAGACGGTTGGTGAGTCTGGAGTTGGGTTGTGATGTCTTTTTGGAGATGTGAAGTTGGATGTCATCAGCATAGCAGTGGAACTGAAGGCGGTGTCGACGGATCATTTTTACCAAGGGGGAACATGTAGAGGAGGAAAAGGAGGGTCCAAGCACCAAACCCTGGGGGACGCCTTGGGACAGAGCGGTGGTGGAGGAAGTGCAGATATGGATATGGATGAACTGTGGCCTGTACTACGAAGCAGGATTTGCGATTAGCGAGGTAACTTCAGGGTTAACTCTGAGTTTTCAGTCCTACGACGCTGGTTCACTTCTTACCGGGATAGATCTCCATGGTAACTGATGCTGAACACCTAATCTAACCGGAGCTCAGTGACCGGGCCTGCTGACCAATCAGAGCTCTGTTTGTGGAGTTTAAAGCTATCAAGTCATATTACAGGATAAAGAAAAATACAGTTTAAACTGACGTTGCAGGAAAGACGGCCTGCAAAGATCACAGACTGTGTCAACGTGAAAATTAATAGATTATCACCTTCCATCTTCAGAGCAATCTGACTATTATTAGATTAGCGTTAAGAAAGCTTTCTTAAATATCTGCCACAACATAAGTAACCGGATCAAAGTAACATTACGTACAGTCCACAGCACTGTGAGTGCAGACGTGTCCCATTATCATTCATATCACATCATAATATATTTCCTTATCTGAGTCAGCTGAGCCGTATCTGGCCGTGCAACACTTACTGCACAGTGTCACATACTGTATGCAGAAGTATTATTTTAAGCAACACATTAAGTTGACGAAACACTCAAGTCAAATGTAAGTAAAGTCAGATCCACTCGTTTCTTAGACGGGGCAGTAATATCATAAACCTGTTATTGTGCGAATTCAAACACTTAATTCAGCTGTGTTGTATTCACCTTGCAGGTGCAACTATGTTGCTTTTATCCTGGATAAAGTGTTTAAGTCATGGATGTTTAAAGTTTAACTTCTTCATATTTGTCTAACATGATAGTTTACTTTTCATTAATGAAGTATGACGCTGCGTCAGTACGGTTGTCGCTGTTTGTGATTGATCAAATGTTGCTAACCCCGCCCCTTTCACGTGAACGTGCTCTCAGCTGGACAGAGAAACCCTGGGTTGAGTGACTGAGTTGATAACCAGCGTCGTAGGACCGCTTAGCAAGAGCGCGTTTGTTAGGGTTAGTTAAGCCAGATAACTCAAACATATCCAGAGTCTGTTGAACTGGCTTCGTCGTACAGGCTACTGGTGTTTGTTGGTGAGGTAGGATTTCAGCCAGGATAGTGCATTCTCGGTAATTGTCAATTAAGCACGTTTTATTTCAGATGTATTGCCAGGACAAACAGAAAGAGTGCAGGGCCGCATCGCAAATTAATCTTCATGTTCCCTCCTTTGAGACGATCTACACCAGCTTGGTAACATATCAATAGGGAAGAGCAGGAGAAGTATAACTGCAAAGATTTGGAATGCTAAACATTTGCTCATATCAAAATAATATATTGGCAGCTTGTGAAATGCATATTCAATGTGTACTCACAGTAAATACTTTTTCTGGCTGTCCCTTGGCCCTCCAGTTGGTGTCATGGACCTGCTTCAGGATCATCCAAGCCTCATCGTGCTTGGCTGTCTGCTCAACACAAACACACACACACACAGCAATGAGAACACTCACTGAACCGAGGTTACTGCAAGTATGCCTTGCCACCGTGGTATAACCAAATATCAAGCAATGCACAATCAAGTATAAATGTGTAACACATTGTTTGTTTGACATCACATGGGTGTTGCTGGTCCTGTGTTAGAGTAGAATGAAGATGTGTGCAGTCTCACCTCCAGCAAGAAGCGGGGGCTCTCAGGCATGAAGGTGAGACCGACCAGGGAGGAGATAGCAGGAAGAGCTGCAACCAGGACAAACACCCTCCAGCTGTGGAACTGGAACTCTGTGCCCATACTGAACCCCCAGCCTACACACACACACACACACACACACACACACACACACACACACACACACACACACACACACACACACACACACACACACACACACACACACACACACACACACACACACACACACACACACACACATTAGTTGGGGAGCAGTGTAAGGTCACTGGAAACAATGCACTGATAACTTATTGATAACAAAACATGATGACCATAATCTTCAGCATGTCCAACAACATGTTTTCCTGAAGAAGATTGTCCACAGACTTTCCAAACTGGCAGTTTGTTATGAGGAGAACTCCATGTTTAAATGGCCACAAAAACCCCAAAAGGCCGCCCAGTGAGTAGCCATGGCAAAGTTCAAGTGATTATAGCATACAGAAATGTATGTCAATTCAATTCAAAACCTTTATTTATCCAGGTAAAATCCCATTGAGATCAATGATCTCTTTTTCAAGGGAGACCTGCAGCAGTAGGTTCCACAAGAAGACATAAAAACATAAACAACAGAACAACAAAAGGACATCATACAGCAAAATGTACAGGGATTACAATTTACATATTTAACCACATGTACAGGTACCAACAGCATCTGATTTTGTAGCATCCAACCGAGCTTTAAAAACATGTAGTGGTACTAGCTTGGTAATTCCATTCTTTTTGCAGACTGTTCCATGTTAGTGGAGCTGCACATCTAAAAGCTTTCTTCCCTAAGACAGTCCTAGCACTTGGCACATTTAATAAAACCACAGCATGCGATCTCAGGCAATAAGTACTTTCAATTCGCAGAGAGATCAGGGAGCAGATATAAGATGGTAGTTTATCCAACATGGCTTTGTAAATGAAAAAGTACCAGTGACTGAGCCTCCGTACAGTAAGTGATGGCATAACTGCCTTGGTATACAGGGTACAGTGATGCGTAAGTGCTTTACAATTTGTCAAACATTTCAGTGCACTGTAGCATCTAACTTGCTCAGGTAATTGGCAGGTGCATTCATATATAACAAATCACCATAGGTACAGGTAAAAAGGTCACAGTGACTAGCCTTTTCCTGGCCTCAAGCGAGAAACAGGACTTATTTCTGTAAAAGAAACCTAGCCTAACCCTCAGCTTTTTAAGCAGGTTATTTACATGAAATTTAAAAGTGAGACAATCATCAAGCCAGATACCCAGGTATTTGTAACAGGTAACCACTTCAAGTTGTATTCCTTGCGTGGTTACAATATCCAAAGCAGTCTCCGGTGTATTTTTAGCTTTAGAAAAGAGCATTACCTTGGTTTTATCCACATTTAAAAGAAGCTTAAGCACAGAGAGCTGAGCCTGAATAATGTTAAAAACAACCTGTAATTTAACAACAGCCTCGTTAATCGAGGGACCTGCACAGTACATAACGGTATCGTCCGCATAAAAATGTAAGGTTGCTCCTTCGACATTTTCACCTAAACTATTAATATAGATAGAGAATAATAGCGGACCTAAAACTGAACCTTGTGGTACACCATTAGTGATGTTTAACCACTCAGAAGACAGCCCATCAAACTGAACACATTGGGACCTTTCAGAAAGGTAGTTCACAAACCACCCCACTGCATGGCTGGATATGCCAATACTGACCAGCCTCTGCTTCAAAATGCGATGATCGACGGTATCAAAAGCTTTGGATAGGTCAACAAATAGAGCTGCACAACTCTGCTTATTATCTAAAATACTCGTAATATCATTTACCACTTTCATTGTGGCAGTGATGGTGCTATGTTGCTTTCTGAAGCCTGACTGATGTTTAGACAGGATGTCATTTGTACATAAAAGCTCCTTTACTTGTTCACTCACTAGGCGTTCAAGAACCTTAGCCAGAACTGACAATTTAGAGATGGGTCTATAATTGTTTAATAAGGTGGCCTCCCCTCCTTTTAGTAGTGGCAGGACATACGCTGACTTCCATACTTTTGGGATTTTGTTCGTGCTGAGAGAGAGGTTAAAAAGAGTAGTAAGAGGTGGAGCAATAAAATCTTTAAAAAGAAAGGTTCTACGTTGTCCGGACCAGCCGGCTTTTTAGGATCTAGCTTGGTTAAGACTTCACGAACAACATCAACAGTAAAAGGAGTAAAACTGAAAGGGTTTTCCAGACCACATTGTTCTGAGTCACCGACTGTGGTGTTCAAAGAAGCAGAATTAGAAACAGAATGAAACAGAGAGCCACAGGTCACAAAATGCTCATTAAAACAATTTAACATGGTAGCCCTATCCGATATAGTGCCAGATGCTGAGGTAAGGCACGGAGGTAGCTCATTACGGATATCACCGGTGGATATCGATTTTATGGCTTTCCAGAATTGTCTAGGGTTGTTCAGGTTCTTTGTGGTAACTGACAGATAATACTTAGATTTAGCACTTTTGACATGTGAAGTAAAGCTATTTCTTAGCTGCCTAAAACGCAGCCATTCTACCTCTGAGCCTGATTTCCTAGCCTTTGCCCAGGCCTCGTTTCTCTCATGTAGGAGACTAGATAATTCAGCAGAAAACCAAGGATTGTCTCGTCCCTTCACTCAAAATGTACGCAGGGGTGCATGTCTATCTATAATTTCCATAAAACCAAGATAAAAATAAGACCATGCAGTCTCAACATCAGCACACAAATCGATTTTTCCCCAATCAAACCCAAACAGATCATGTCCAAAACCCTGCTCCACAAAATGTTTTATGTCTCTCTTGATGATGATACGAGGTTTAACTTTTTGGACTTTTGTGTCCCTAATTGTGGCTATAACACAGTGGTCACTCAGATCATTCGCAAATACTCCCACAGCTGAGTATTTATAGGGAATGTTAGTTAGAATGAGATCAATTAGGGAGGATTTATTTGGGGACTTAATATTAGGGCGAGTAGGACTGTCAACAATCTGAGTAACATTTAAAGAGATACAAAGGTTTTTTAAATCCTCTGACACTGTAGTTGACCAGTCCCAGTTAAAATCTCCAAGTAGCACTATTTCCTTGTAGTCTAGTTGCGATAAAAGATTTGCTAGCGAAGACAAGGAGTCTTTGACAGCTGAGGGGGGTATGTAACAGCCCACGACCATGACCTGTTGACCCTTTGCCACTTCTATATTTAAGGCTAACAATTCAAATTGCTTACTGATAGATTTGGAAACTAATGTGGATACACTGAACTTATTCTTAACATAAATGGCAACGCCACCACCTTTATTAGGCCGGTTCGATACACATTATAACCATTTAAGGCAATGTCAGAGGCCAAAATAGATTTATTTAGCAATGTTTCTGATAAAACAATGACGTCAGCGTCAGTCGAGCTCGCCCAAATATGGACAAAATCTAGTTTACCTAACAGACTGTGCACATTCAAGTGGATGAAACCCAACCCAGATCTAGCTTTAAAATCAGCAGGAGTATCGATCCGACTACTACTACTGGGCGGACCAGGGTTAGGTTGTACATTTCCTGACAGTAATAGCAACAAAAAAAACAGGCATCTTTTCCTCTTAATCGACACACATACATTGTCATCTACTTTAGAATCACCGGAAAAGTCTGCGAGAGTGTGATTTGAGCTTAAGAAGCAGTCCTGAAGAACCATCATCGCAGGAAAACAAAAAAGACAAACATATTTTGTCGAGCAGATTGACTGTGACAAGGCAACCGGTAATTGTTTGTGTAACACATCCAAACCTTTGCAGGGGTTGCCCACTGCGGGTGGCAGAACAGACCTGAATCCAGTAGACTCCTTAGAATGACTAGAGATCTTCTCATAGTCCAAAATAGTTAACAGGCACAGCAGAATCCCGATATGGGCCATTTTCCCAGACCAGCACACAGAATCCGCGATGTTCCTGGAGCAAAATCAGCACAGCAACAAAGGACAGACGAAAGCAGAAGCGTGGTATCCCCGGGGTGAAAGCAGGCCTCTGCAACAGCAGAACCAGGACAGGTGGAAAAGCAGGCCCCAGCCGTGGTAAAATCCTCCTCCGCACAACAGCACACGCCCGGTGGAAGCAGGCCAAGCCCGAAGCGTGGATTCACTCCGTCTCTCCGCAACGACTCCGGGGTAAAAACCTCTCCAGTGCAGCCATACTCTACAGGTGGGAGCAGGCCTCCGTAGATCGCAGGCAGTAAACAGGTGGAGCCACTCCGTCTCTTCGCGACGAGCGGGCCTCCGCAGATAGCAGGCAGCAACAGGTAGAGCTGCTCCGTCTCTCCGCGACGACTCCGGGGTAAAAACCTCTCCAGGGCAGCCGTACTCTACAGGTGGGAGCAGGCCTCCGTAGATCGCAGATCGCAGGCAGCAAACAGGTGGAGCCGCTCCGTCTCTTTGCGACGAGCAGGCCTCCGTAGATCGCAGATCGCAGGCAGCAACAGGTGGAGCCGCTCCGTCTCTTGGAAAAACACCACGGTACAGCCGTATTGGTTGTTTTGTCCAATGGTTACGCTGAATTGTGATCAATCGTGTCCTCCTATGCAGCTCTCTTCCCCCTCCTAGCTCCAAAATGGCGCCAATAAGTATGTATTGATGTATTGTTTGAGATTAGAGAAATCATCCATTGTCTGTATTCCTTTTTCTTTCCTTTAGGTGTTGAAACGTTAAGTAAATAATGCATAACTCGGACACTTGAAAGTCACTAGTCTTTGACTAAACTATTTCTCAACCTGTCTGCTTCCTGAGAACATTTAGCAAGAGATACTGAATGTTGTCCATTTTACATTGAGAAAATAACAGTGAACACCTCCTTCACTCTGTCTATGAAAAGACTCATTTTGGGGTCTAACCCAAGGATTAGGAAAGTATACATGAAGCTGCAATGAGCTGCTTTCCTATCCAGCAGCATTAATATGCTGTATATTGAGCTGAATTAACTAAGCTCTTTTAGATCTTACCATATCTGGGGATGATTCCCCAGGCGGTGAAGGAAGCGTAGATGCCACCGATCATCCAGAACATACACAACCAGGACAGATGCTCGCCTCTCTTATCCATCTGGAGGAACTCGGAGAAGTACGAGTACACGATGGGCACTGTGCCACCAATACTGAGAGAACAGAGGAATAATGACAGAGAAAGAGTAATAATTACAATTAATACTTTAAGATGTATTAGCTGACCACTGAACTATAAACAACATACAAATGTTTCATTGTAAAAGTATTTCCACTTATTCAAATGTTGCAATGACAGAACAGATCCTATTTCAAGCATTACGAGAAGTGCCAAAAGTCATGTTGTAGCAAACAGAAACTCAGAGAGCAAAGTGCTTTAGTCGTCACATTCTGACTCTCTTTCGTCTTCAGGCACACTCCCACACCTTGAACCCTATTATTGTCATTCCCTAACTGTCCACCAGAGGCCCTCAGACTTCTCCTCCAGGTCTCCTTCAGCTGCTGCACCATGACCTGAATTTTGTCACCCAGAGCCTGCCTTCCTTTACCTGCCTGTAACATCCTGTATACATCTTTGCTTCTATATGAGGAAATAAGAGATTTCTAGTGTGAAATTAGCTTGAATAACGTGCCAGAAAGACTCACTGAAAAGCATTAATATGATTACATGTGGGTGCAGTTGTGTGGCACACACATGCAGGACACATGACATCTTCTGATAAGGCGAGCTGTTCTGCATCACATCCTCTGCTGAGCTCAGGATGTGACCTCCTTTCTCAGCCCGAGTGTCCCTGTGGACTACAGTGAGTCTGAGTTAGAGCACTCTGCTGTGTAACTGCAATAAAACCCTAACCACACTCTGCATATGCATGGTGTGGAGCTTGATTGATGATTTATTTATTAAAAAGCCTTTGAAAGACGTTGCAATAGGAAATGTTACACATCTGAGGCTCTGGTTGAGCAAAGGGGAACTCCAACACCAGGACATGCTTAAGGTGAATGCTTTCTGCTCACAATATCTGTGGGGTTTCAACTGTGTGAAGGGGGATACAAAGGAGAGCATATCTACATTTAGGACACCCAGCTAATGTACTCTGCACCTCTTTATGAAAGGTTTGAGTTGAGGAGAAAAACCACATGCTTTTACACTGATTATCACATTTTTAGAGATTACAAATATTGAACTTATTTGGGAAAAATTGATTTAAAAAAAATGTAAACTGTGCTGAAGTATAGGTTTTAGTTGCATTGGGGGATGTTAATACTTTGATGGATTTAAAAAAATCCTGCCCACAGCCCTCTCTAAAGATCTAAACTCTGTTTTTTAGGGGACAGTGTTTCAACAACAGGCTTGAAATATGTATGTCTCTGGAAGAGAAAATACTATTCTTTCACAATGATTTTGTGATTTAGAATGATTAAAAATGTTTATTTTCAAATGAAAACCTTACACAATACAGCCTGGTTGTTAAGTTAACAATAAGCATTAGCTTCTATAAACATTACATGTTAAGTATGTATTATTAAGACCATCTTAAGACTACACTGGTCCTGCTTGGAGTGGAAACATAAAACGTTCACCTCAGTAAGAGAAGGAGTGAGTGAGTGTGGGTGTGTGTGTGTGTGTGCGTGTGCGTGCGTGCGTGCTGTGTGTGTGGGTGTGTGTGTGAGTATTACCCAACACCAGACAGCACCCTGAAGAAGAGGAAGAAGCCATATCCCTGGGCGAAGGCAGACAAGAAGGCAAAGACACAGTTTATAGCTAACGCAACGATCAGACAGCGCCGTCGGCCCACTTTGTCTGCTAGACCCCCCCACAGGAACGCTCCCACCATCATGCTCAGGAAGACGGTCAGACCTGCACAGAGAACAAGAAAAGTAGAATTGTATAAAGATATAACAAATCTGAAAAAACTATAGCGTCAGCTGCATGATAACTTTTGTTAGATGGTAATTAGCTTAGCTAGCTTCTGTTGCCCCTTTAATCAGACATAACTCTGTCTCCAGTTTGGCAACTTTATTCTTCCAGATGGAATATTTATTAGACATTTTAGCAGACAGCTGCCATAAGGAGACAGCATTTCCAACCAGCAGTCCATGTGTTGTTTTTGAAAGCATGGCCATGGTTGCTCTCTAACCTCAACCATATTATATATACTGTAACATATTATTGTATGTGTTAGTGATTAATTTTGTCTTACTCCTAGGAATCTAACCTCTTCTGTGTGGGGACGTTTACGACCAACCCTGAGTCTGTTATCCGTCTTAATGAATGGGAGGCATCAGCTATTGTTGATATTTTCAGGTCAACTATCGGGCACAGAGGGTTTTATGACTGTGAGAACGCTGGCTTCTAAGCACCACAGACAGGTGATCCAGTGTCTCCAGATGTTGGGGCTATCTCCAAGTGTTCCCAGAATGTTTACGGCAGCCCCCCAATATGTGGATTAACTCTCTGTAAGCTAATTAAGAGGTCTATCGAGAGAGAGGCTATTCAGATTTGACATGGCAACCCACCAGTGCAGTCAGAACCTCTGGCTGCTGTGCGTGCAGCAGGGCTGAATTTATCCTGCCGATACTTGTAATAAACATCAGTGTTTGACATCAAAGCTCAAACTCTCCCGTGTCTCTCTGAGTCCTGACTCTCCATTGCTGCAGAAGTTTCCCTTACAGTATCTTAATGTCCCATTACATGACTTAGTTATTTTAGATGTTCGCTAACCTATCAAAGTACTGAGTTCGCCTTAAATTCGTTTTTTAATCTTAAACCTATAAATTATGTTTGGGTCTGAATGGTCTGAATCCAACCAAATTAACCATAGCACGAAGATTGAAAAATATATATTTTTCCAAATTATTTTTAGGCTATGGTTTCAGAGGGAACAGACAAATGATGTCCTGCTAGTGTTTAGACATGATTAACCTTTCCACCTGCTTAATAATAATAATAATAATAATAATAATAATGCATTTATTTCATGTGACAGTCTTTACTGAAACCTTTGTGTTGCCTCATTTAGAACTGAATAGGGACACATTGCTGACATTTATAACAGGGATTAATAAAGGTGTATATAATCTTACTGCAAAGTAAACCCCCTCTAGGTACTAAAATAAACACCAGGGTTGTGGTCAAATCGTCCATTTTGGTTACAAAGGTTCCTAACAGAGTGAAGTGACTGGAAAGTTGTTTAGTGTCAGCTGTGAAATGAACTGTTAGGATTCTGGAGACGATAGGAAAGGAGCTTCAACGCTTCCCTTATAACTTATTTTATCTTGGGATACACTGGACCTTCCTTACAAAAGAAAGGAGAAAATGCTGTCCCAGAATACCTTGCATCCGCAATATTTACCGTTACACAACATTCAGGAAAAACAACCGATCGTGATTGAGAAATGCGTATCATGTGAGTTACTGTGCTAATTGAACATTTTCCATCTAATGCCATAACTTCCCAAAGTATTTATATCTTTGAACATTAACAAGATTTTAAAGATAAAGGCAACCTATCAACGTTACGCTAATTACTGTAAAATGAATCAAGTCTATATTTCATTTTATTTTACTCAGTTTACTGATTTTTGTGGGGTTTCTTAAACTCTTTCAACATGTTTGAATTGTGATATGCATAGGGATCGATGTGTACACCTAGCAAGTGATGTTTATATTGCAGAACGTTTTATTTAATTGAAATAAATAGATAAAACAAAAGGGTGATCGTGAGTGTGAGCAACCATTTGGTTTCACTTTCATTTTTTACTTCAATATACTTTTCAATTTTGTGAACGTTCATACAGTGCGCATCAAAAATCAAACAAAGCGCATTGGGCAAAATATCTAGATGTGCTTTGTATAGGCAACCCTATGGAAAACTGTTATTTTCCCATGGCAGACGCACATCAATAAGATCCACTCACGTTGCATAATTACGTTGCCTAGTGTAAGTAGTGCAGTGACATTCTCTTAGCACAGCTTTTGTCCTGATACATTCTCCTTCACATCTTTCCTTAACCCCATGCAGTTTCTCATAGAGGTTAAGAGACAGTAGTCAGGAAAGATGATCTGATATTTTGTTAATTCAACCGCAACCCTGCATTTTTTCATCCTCATTTTCTTTCCAAAAGTCAGATTAACATAAATTTTATGAAACACATGAAAACATTCAAAATGCACCCTCTTGAAACCAGTCCTAGCAGGGACGACTGTAACCAACAGGCTGATATCTACTTTCAAACTCTGTCCCAGGAACAGGGGCGCCGCCAGGGATTTTGGGCCCCATGAAAAGATAATCACATTTTTTTTTTTTTTTTCTTCTTAATGTTCTACAATTGTTTGGGCCCCTGTCAGTCACGGGCCCTTAGAATCGTCCTAACTTTTCACCCCCTTACGGCGCCCCTTCCCAGGAATATAGGGAGCGCTGAAACGCTGCACAGCTCTCTCCAAGGTCAGGATCGATCGCTCCGGCTGCATGCTGACTCAAAGTGTTTTTGAAAATACAGCGCTGGATCAAACTGAGGGGGCTGGAGTAGAAGAGTGAGCAGGAGTGATTTTGTTTCTCTGCCCTTCTGCTGCTGAGTCTGGTGCAAGCGGCAAACTCTGGGGAACAGCCGGGATGCCAATACGGAAGTGCCACACACTGCAGTTCATACATGGGCCGCTAGGGACTGGCTGCAGAAAGGAGCAATTTCCATAGACCCCCATGTTAAAATGCCCAACTTTACAGCAGAAAAAAACATGTTTCTACCCATAGATGCAATAAATATTATGATCGATATAGTTAGATTCCACCTTCATGATTATGAATCTGTGAGTGAATTGTGTTCTAACACGACCCTTTTATTTATATTAGGTCTTAAAGTTTTTGCATAAATTAGGGCGTGGTCACTTTGATGGACATGTACATGCCTCACTGTCAGCTAACAGCAACTTGTCCACTCTGCTAGGCTACAACCATAGAGGCTACAACGTTAGTTAGTCATAGTACTGTACTTGACCCTTTAGCCGTGTTCGTGGTGATTGTGCCTTTTAGGGAATATTGTTACAAATACCAGACAATTAAAATGTCGTGCTGTGCGCTTGAATGTACTAACAGAACTTCCAAGAAGTCTAAAATGATAATATTATACATGTTAACCCCGTTCGCAGGTGTTTGTGTGCTTGGTAGCTTAGCTTGTTACTTATTAGCCAGCTAAGGACGTAACCCTTTATGCATACATATACATTTTAGTTTATGATTCAGCCTTTCGGTAAGACTTGTATAGTCTATAGCAGGGGTGGCCAACCCGCGACTCTCGAGCCGCATGCGGCTCTTTGCTTAGTTTCATGCGGCTCTTCAGTTCATGTCGAATTGAGACACTGACTTCTGACTAGTGTTGCACGGTGTACCGATACTTGAAAGGTACTGCGATACCCTGCCGTTAAAAACGTTACGATTCCTCCATTTCATTAGTATCGGTACTTTAAGAATGACGGGGGAAAGTACTCCGGTGAGAGAGCGCCGTTTTAATAAGAGCCGTGTGTGTTCAGCGCTCTGCTTCCTCTCCCTGCACTACAGCCGTGCCTGCAATCCCTCCCCTATCAAGCACGCTCTAAGTCCCTCCCCTCTCTCGTGCACGCGCTAGCTGCCAGAGCATGTGAGACAACGAGAAGCATGGCTGCAAGTGGGAGTGCAACTGCCGCTGCGCCTCGGCTTGTTGACAAAAAAGACGGCAGAAGCGAAATTTGGAAGTATTTTAGCTATATCTCTGACAGTGAGGGCAAGCCTACGGACACCACGAGGCCTGTCTGTAAGAAATTTATTAATTTGATTTAATACGAATTCTTGTCATTTATTTTATTTATTGTTCTCATTGTTTAAAAGTTTGTGTTATGGTTCTGGTGTGAAATAAAGCACAATAATTACATTTAAGACTGTTTCCCTTTTTTTAAGAAAAGTATCGAAAAAGAATCGGAGTCGCAATTCTTGACTTGGTATCGGTACCAAAATGTTGGTATCGTGACAACACTAGCTACTCCTGACAGTTAAACCTGATATTTAGTAGGTTGTTTGGGCTCGGATAAAATAGCTCCGTTACTTTTGTCCCGTGTTACTTTTGTCCCGTGTTACTTTCGTCCCGGCTCTCCCTATGTGTGTATGTGTGGTGTCAGGTGTCAGTATCAGAGGATGACAGCGCGTCTAATTTTGATGTGGCCCAAGAGCCAATCACAATAATACCTGTGATGCAGTGAACCAATCACCTTTGAGGGGGGGAAAACCTATCGTTGAATAAACACTATCCAGTGTTTCCCCTACCATTGTCTTGGAGGGGCGCTGCGCCCCGCCAACGGAGCCCCGCGCCCCCCTGAAATTCAAGGTGTTTAAAAAATATATAGATAATTTAGTTTTTAAAATATATATATATAGCACCAAATTGCAAATAATCTATAACTACTGTCACTTTTCACATTGAACACGTGCTCTTTTATTAAATAAACTAAACGCTTTAATTTTAAGTTGTGAGTTTAGTGTTTTTGACCCTAAGAAACACTAATGCATTAATCAATAACAATAATCCACAGCTCCTCTCTCTGCTCCAGAGGATTTAAAAAATATTTATCCCAATGCCACAAAAATGAATGAAAGTTGAAATCTTGTCTCCAGAAAACAAAAAACTGTTTGATGTGGCTCTTTGCAGTAACATAGAAAAAATGTGGCTCTTAACCTCTGACTGGTTGGCCACCCCTGGTCTATGGCTATGACGCCCATAATGCTAAACGGGAGCAAATGTTAATAGGGGACCCAATTATCCCAGTGGTGGCCGCCGGAGCTAACGGAGCCACAGGGGGCTAGCTCCAGCCGGCGTCCCGGAGCTAGCCCACTGCGGCTCCGTTAGATCCGGGCGGTGGAGTCCGTCTTTTCTCAACGTGTGAATGACAAGCATTAAGAATAACAAAATATAGCTAATTCTCTTGCAGATTGTCTCATTTGATTATGAATGTAACGTTTATATAGGGGAGCTACACTATTAGCAGTAACTTGGTATGCATATATTTCATGTTAGCTTAGCTTCTTAACCTGAGCTAGCTCTGTTTACTTCCAGTTCGGAGGCAGCAGGTCCCGCCTCGGCTCCGCCTCTTTTCCCTTATTTGGAGCAGGTGGGATTAGACTCTGAGGTCACAGTCGAGCAGTTAGTGGCCGACTCCGCCTACTAAGGCCTTCACAGCAACTCTGCAGAATCCTATGGGTGACGTCACAGACATATATACAGTCTATGGTCTGGTAGTTGGGAGGGGGGTGTTGGATATAATGCTGATGATAGTCACAAAGAAGAAGAACTGCCCAGAGCACTTTCTTCTCTAATCACCTCTCCACTTGTCTACTACTTTATATCTCTTAAAGGGCCCATGTCATGCTTTTCCGGTTATTACCCGTCCTCTTGTGTGTTATGAACAAAGTTGAGTAGCACTTGAAATGTTTGACTCTATGAAACCTGATGTACTTATATGATTCTGTTTTCTTCAAGGTTGTGTCTTCCTGGTCGAATGCACTTGTAAGTCGCTTTGGATAAAAGCGTCAGCTAAATGCAATGTAATGTAACAACCTGATCTCACCAGAATGCGTGACTCCACCACGACTCCTTAAAGAGCCTGTGACAACATCCCAACAACTGTTGTGCAATGAAATATTGGGCAACTAGTCATCTTGTCAGTTTAAAAAAGAAGGTGCGATACCGTTCCGATAAATATCAATAATTTCGAACATCGCGGGGAAATTTCTTCAACTCATTTTGAAGTTTTGGGGGAAGCCGGAAGTGACGTCAATGCGGGAACGCTTCACTGTGCAGCGAGAGAGCCAAACACGGACAAAGTGTGTTGTCATGCGTAGAAATGGTGAATTACTGAGTTTAGCCACGTTAATAACGTTTTAATGAAGTTGACTATCAATCAATCAATCATCAATCAATGTTTATTTATATAGCCCAATATCACAAATGTTACATTTGTCTCAGTGGACTTCACAGTTTGTACAAAATATCAGTATGACAATACGACACCATCTGTCCTTAGACCCTCACATCATACAAGGAAAAACTTCCAAAGAAAACCCAGTTTAAAGGGAAAAATGGGAGAAACCTCAGGGAGAGCAACAGAGGAGGGATCCCTCTCCCAGGACGGACAGACGTGCAATAGATGCCGTGTGTAAATTGAAAAGATAATACATTTGCAACATAGGTAGTCCAAATGTTTGGAAATGCATGTGTGTATAATAGGAAGATGAATCCACGAGGATATCCATCCAGGACCTATGATCCAGGACCACAGCCACGACTCAGGATCCAGGGCTCGCGATGCAGGACACAGGACCGCAGGATCATCCATGACTCCAGATCCCAGCGTATATAGACACCAAAAAGAAAGAAATTTGGGGAAGCTGGGTTAATCGGAACATGAGAGTACACAGGTATAGACAGAGAGAAGGAAGAAGTAAGATGTCCCCCGACAAACTAAGCCTATATCAGCAAAACTAGGGGCTGAATCTAATCAGCCCTAACTATAAGCTTTATCAAAAAGGAAGGTCTTAAGCGCACTCTTAAAAACGGATAGGGTGTCTGCTGCCCGAACACAAACTGGAAGCTGATTCCACAAATGTGGAGCTTGATAAGAAAAGGCTCTGGCTCCCATTGTACTTTTAGAGACTCTAGGAACAACCAACAACCCTGCATTCTTGGAACACAATGCCCTAGTAGGACAGTAGGGTATAATGAGTTATTTAAGGTAAGATGGCGCCTGCCCATTAAGGGCTTTGTAGGTGAGAAGAAGAATTTTAAATTCTATCCTGTGTTCTATAGGGAGCCAGTGTAAGGCAGCCAGAACAGGAGTAATGTGGTCCCTTTTCCTAATTCTGGTTAGTACACGAGCTGCAGCATTTTGAATCAGCTGAAGCGACTTGACTGACTTCTTGGTACACCCTGATAATAAAGAGTTACAATAATCCAGCCTTGAAGTAACAAATGCATGGACTAGTTTCTCTGCATCGTTTTGAGGCAAGATATGCCTGATTTTTGCAATGTTACGTAGATGGAAGTAGGCGGTCCTTGAAATTGATTTTATGTGGGCGTTAAAGGATAAATCCTGATCAAATATAACACCAAGATTCCTTACAGTCTCACTGGAGGCCAAATTAATGCCATCCATAGTTAGTATATCTTTAGATAATTTGTTTCGTAGATTCTTCGGGCCAAGTACAATAACTTATGGAGTGTTTAACATCAAAAAGTTTAAGGTCATCCATGTTTTTAAGTCCTTAAGGCAGTCTTGAATTTTATTTAGATGATTAATTTCATCAGGCTTGATTGATAAATATAGTTGAGTATCATCCGCATAACAATGAAAATGTACAGAATGATTCCTTATAATATTGCGTAACGGAAGCATATATAATGTGAAAATAGGTCCGAGCACTGAGCCCTGTGGCACTCCATGGCTAACTTTGGTTTGCGTGGAAGATTCATCATTGACACGTACAAACCGAGAGCGTTCAGATAGATAGGACCTAAACCAGCCTAAAGCAGTTCCCTGTATGCCAACTAAGTGTTCTAGTCTTTGCAATAAGATATCACTATGATGTGTTCTAAAGCCAGACAGAAAATCTTCAAATAAATCATTGTTTTTTAAGTAATCACACAACTGTTTTGCGACTGCTTTCTCAATCATTTGAGAGGAACGGAAGATTAGAAATAGGTCTATAATTGGCTAAAACCTCTGGATCGAGGTTGTGCTTTTTAAGAAGCGGTTTTATCACTGCTACTTTGAATGATTGTGGAACATAGCCTGATAATAAAGACATATTCATAATATTTAATAAAGAAGTGCTAATTAATGGAAAAACTTCCTTCAACAGCTTAGTTGGAATTGGGTCTAACATGCACGTTGAAGGTTTAGAAGAGAGAATCATTGAATTTAATTGTTCAAGGTTTATGGCTGAAAAGCATTCTAGTTTACTATCTAGTGTAATATTAGAACTTACGTTTCCGGGAGTTGATAACACTATACTGGTCAAAGGCAAGAGGTCATTAATTTTGTTTCTAAGAGTAACAATTGTATCGTTAAAAAAGCACATAAAATCATTACTACTGAGTGCTATGGGAATAGAAGGCTCAATCGAGCTATGGCTCTCTGTCAGCCTGGCTACAGTGCTGAAAAGAAATCTTGCATTATTCTTATTCTCATCTATTAATGAAGAGTAGTAGCTGCTCTCGATTTACGCAGTGCTTTCTTATATTCATTGAGAGTAATATGCCAAATTAAACGAGATTCTTCAAGTTTAGTGGAACGCCATATCCTTTCAAGTTGTCTCGACTTTTGCTTTATTTTGCGGGTTTCGGCATTATGCCATGGAGCTAAACTCAGAGAATTCTGATAAGAATTCTGAATAAGGACCTGGTGCACGGTACACTGTAACAAATAAGATTGGCTGCAAAGTTTTCCAGGTCGGATGCGTAAGACTAAAAACGAGACTTTCAAAGGAGGTATAATTTAATTTTGGTTTAGTATTGATAAGTAACCTTGAGTCAAAGATTGCTGCAACTCCACCTCCTCGGCCCACGCCTCGGGCAATATGAGTATTGATATGGCTGGGTGGAGTGGCCTCATTTATGCTGGCATATTCTTCATGTCTCAACCAAGTTTCAGTGAGACAGCATATTTCAATATTATAATCTGATATTAAATCATTTACCAATATTGCTTTAGATCAGGGGTCACCAACTACATTTGTCCAAGGGCCTAAATTAATCCAAGAGACGCTTTCGGGGGCCAGAGATTGTTTTTTATATATATATATAAATTATATATATATAACTGAATAATGACTTCATATTACATACCAAGGTTCATGTGATGTGTACAAATTAGAGCTGTCAAGTTAACGCGTTAATAACGCGTTAACTTGACTCCAGAGGGTTAATATGTTCACTTTATTGAAAAAATTATCTTTTTTTTAATAAGCCTGTATCTGGGGTATTAAAACTGAAAGCAGTCCTGATTGGCAGGGAAAGGAATTAACTTTTGTATTAATACCGTGACCTGATTGCTGGGAAACGGTTGCAGGATATAAGGATGTGCTTTGCCATGCAGGCACGCAAAAATGTCACTGTCAAAGAGCCTCAAGCGTAAAGTTGAAGTGGAAAACCGCAGTTTTAATGAAGAATGGACAGATAAATACGCATTCATCATGCCATCGTTCAGTAAGGCTAAACCTATTTGCCTTATCTGCAATGAAATGGTCGATGTTCCAAAAGAGTACAATCTCAGGCTTCATCATTTAACAAAGCATGCAACTTTCTCTGAGTCGTATCCTGAGAAGTCCGAGGCCCGTCGCATTAAAATGTCCACCTTGAAAGCTGGATATGCCCGTGCCACCGGAATTATTACCCGGACTTCAACAGAGCAAGAGAGGGCAACAAGTGCGTCTCTTCAGGCTGTGTGGGTTCTGACAAAAAATAATAAAGCGTTTGCCACGTCAGAAGTTTTTAAGGAGTGCATGGTGGCAGTTTTGGAGGAACTCGCCACAGACAAATCCATGGATAGGATTGTGGCATCCGTGAAGCAAGTACCGCTCTCTGCTTCGACTACCGCCCGGCCCGCCGGGTTCATGTGTTGGCGGAGGATGTTCAGCGACTTGTACTTGATGAGGTCAAGAAAGCTGAACATATATCTGTGGCTATTGACGAATCCACTGACACCATTGATATATCACAGCTATCCGTCTTTGTCAGATACTTTGATGGAAAATATAATGCCTTTCGGAGGAAACTGGATCTGTTCAACACAGATTTGATATCAGGGAACTGCTGCACTTCAACACACTGAAGACAATGGGGGAGTGCAACGTCACTCGTAATATGAAGCAATTCATGACACAGCTGAGGGAAAACTTCCCTACAAGATTTGACTTTGACTTTGCCATAACCAGAGATGTCCTCGAATTTGTGCGTGACCCATTCTCGATCAGCCTAGTCGGAGAATTCTCCGCTAATGCGAAGAAGCTGCTGCAGTTGGATGAAGCGGCGATTCAGATTCAACTCATTGACATGCAGGCCTCCAACGAGATGCAAGCTGCTCTCCGGCGTGCTGAAAGCTTGAGCACTTTTTGGGTGTCTTGTCCCCAAGACTATGGGACACTGAAGACGCTGGCTATGTATGTGCTCACCATGTTTGGGTCAACATACACATGTGAATCTGGGTTCTCAAAAATGAACAGTATCAAAACAAATGAAAGGAACCGACTGTCTCACCAGTCGTTGGAGGACTGCTTGCGTATAAGCCTAACAGCTGTCAAGCCCGACATTAAGAGGTTGGTATCAGAGGGGAAATGTAACTTCTCGCATTAAACCAATGTAACTTCTCGCATTAAACCAGAATAGCAACTACACCCCCTTTCTTATGCATTATTTCCTGACTCATAAAACTAAAGTTGGGAGGGGTTGATTCGATAAGAACAGCTGCACTGTTATTTTGTTCAATCCAAGTTTCTGTTAAAAACATAAAATCGAGATTGTGCTCAGTGATAAAATCATTGATTAAAAATGTTTTTCCTGCCAAAAACCTGACATTTAATAAAGCTAGTTTAAGTTTGTTAAACACACTATCAGTCATGTTTTTTGTAACAAGCTGTGGCTGACATGGAATCACTGCTAAATTAGATAAACTCACACAAACGTTTGAGCGCTTCCTGTATCTAAGATGATTCACCGCTCTTAATCTATTACCTATCAACACAGATATCGGCAAAGCTATAGGCAGGCAGGGCCCCAGCATGTCCTGGAAAGAGTTGAGAGTGCCATACGCCCTTGAGCCTGGATCCAGCACACATCAGTAAGAGTTTGTTGCATTTTGTACACACACATCCTTATCAGGCTTCGGAGACTGCAGATGCTTTCTTGAAGGGAGGGGAGGTGGTTGACGTAGGCACGGTGATGGAGATGGGGGAGATGGTGCGGGGGTAGAAGACATGCTGCCAGGGGGGGGAGGTGGTTGACGTAGGCTCGGTGATGAAGACGGGGGAGATGGTGCGCGTCTCCGCAGTGATTTTGGTGGGCGTCGTTGAGGAGCGGGGGTAAAGGACATGCTGCGTATCACCTTAGTTTGGTTATTGAACTCCAGGAAGGAATCGGTGCCAACCCTCTGTATCGCCTTCATGTGTTCAACGATCTCCAGGAGGGTGGGCGAGGGTGAAAGGGGGAACGGAGTATCCTCAAAGGCGTTGTCAGGGAGGGGGGGGTGACGTGCAGTGGAGACTCCTCCATGTGTCTCCCATAATCAGAACATTCCTCAGGCGGGTGCAGTGATAATTCTTCAGGGTTTTCTGCGCGATGTGTTGTGTCTTTCTCCTGTTTTGATTCCTCTTGCCGCTTGTCCTTGGCAGAGGGAACAGATTGATGACGCAGGCAGTTGAAAAGGTTGGAGATGAACAATTTCACTCCTGACTTGTTCAGGCAAACTCCATTTGCCTTGAAAAGATGTCTGCGATCCCAGAAAAAGTTAAAATTGTCAATAAAATGGACAGAATGGTCAGTACAGGCATTGGAAAGCCACGTGTTCAGTGCAAACAATCTGCTGAATCTCTCCACTCCTCTTCTGACTGGCGGTAGAGGGCCACTGATGAACACCTCCGCATTTAGAGAGCTGACAGTTTCCAACAAACATTTAAAGTCTTCTTTCAGCACTTCTGACTCTTGTTTCACAACATAATTTGTTCCAATGTGTAGTACCACATTCTTCACAGTTGGATGTTCAGCCCCAATATGCAGGATCTTCTCAGCCAAGTCAGAGACCACATCCTTGGGAAAACAGAGTACTTTGGTGTTGTTCTTATTACACAGACCTTTTACATCTCTTACAGCAGAGTCACCCACAATCAGAGTTTCAGGCCCAGTCGTTAGCTTTCCCTCTAGCCTTTTACTTTTGGAGTAGCTATTGGTCCTGACCCTGCTGTGTGAAGAGGACAGGTTATCCAGGTCATCAGAAAGAGATCTCCGGTTCTCGGTCAGCGGAGCGTATCTGTTCTGGATTGGCACACTTGGTGGTTTAGGAGGATTGTTTGTAATTCTCCCTTTAGCAGCTCTCCACTGCGGTTTCCTAGGAACAGGGGTTGAAGAGGCGCTCTTCCTGGGTGATAACAATGCAGGCCAGCCGGTCGCATCACAGATTTCAGAGCGCTGGGCTCTGCCTGTTATCCGTCCTCCCAAATCCCATGGAAATGATTTACTCTTCGGCTTTGCACCCAGAGAGTTCCAGGGAGGACTACCACTTGTAGATTTATTACCCAGCACACAGCCCTCCTGTTCCTTGGAATCCTTGTAGCTGCTAACTAGCTGTGAGTTAGCATACCCTTCTCCATTATTTTGCAACACTGGTAAAGTGGTGTCATTCCCACGACATAGTCCATTCACTTCCACGTTAACTTCCAACCGTTGCATTTCTCTGTATGTCTCTGTACATTGTCAGTTTCTATCCCTCAGACCCGTTACTGTTTCCCTGCTCACGTCCACTCTTTAAATTCTACTGGGTTCTGTTGGTTTCTTCACTGGTTTGAGACAAGTGCCCTTATTGGAAAACACCCCCCTTTGTAGCCAGACTTCACCACAGTAGAGGCGAGTTTCTGTGTTTTAGGTTTAAACAGCTTCACAGTCAGATGTATCCAGGATGGTCTCTCCGCCAGTCTAACTGCAGTCGATGTAGACAGGAGTGTTTGTTAGGGACCCTCCCCCTTTGGCGAGTGCCTGCTCCTCCTCTTTATCGCTCTGGTGAACACTCACTCTCCTGGTTTCACTGTCTGCGTAGTGTCAGGTACTTCCATCCGTGGCGAGACCCGGAACTCCTGATACTGCGTCCTTGGATACGCTTCCCACACCGTGGAGTCGCCACCCTTGCTTGGTCAGGTACAGCAGGCCCAGCACGCGGAAGATGATGACAGCTTTCACACGCCAGCCTCCGGTGGAGGAGACAGACGCCATCTGGAAGTGTTGATCCACCCCGCTCTGCCTCGTTCCCTCAGTGCCGTTCTTCGACGCCCTCTGGTTCCTCCTCCTCTGTGCGGCCCACGTCCGGGATGATGTTGTCTTGGATCCTTCCTGGAGGTTTGCCCACTGCGCACTGATTCCAGTGGTACCAGATGTCTCCTTTCCCTTCCAAGCGGACAGCGTGAGATGTCCTCTGCATCGCCCGATGGGGTCCAGAGAACCTGGGTCCCAGCCACTGGGTTTGATGTCCCCCTTTTGCCTCTGTAATCTGTGTGGAGAAATCTGATACAAATCCCTCAATCCTACACTCAGGGCTCCTGGGAACTGGTGACCATGAGTGAGCTCAAAGGAGAGAAACCTGTCCCTTTGTTAATTGAGCTCCTGATTGACATAAGAACTAGGGGCCATGCGTCTAACCATTTCATGCCTGTCTCTTCACATGTTTTCTTGTATCTTAGTAATATATTTTATTTCATGTTTTTTACTCATAAAACAATATGACATTGTCCAGAATAGTAATTAACTTTATATAACTTTTACTCTTTCTAATCTTTTCAAACATCTTAATTGTCTTGTCTCTCTCTCTCTCTCTCTCCTACATACTTTTTCCAACTTCACTCGTGGTATTTTAACCACCTTTTATCCTTCTGAGCAAGATATCACTTCAACACATTTAATATCTTGCCCTGTCCATCTATTTCAGTCTTCTTCTATCCATCTATTCTCTTTTCTCTTCAGCCTTCAACAACCTTTTCTTATTTCCATTTCTAACCAGTCTTTTACTTATAATCTGTCCCTTTCCTAGGACAGGTAAATACATCCTGCTACTGTAGTGTTCACAAATAAATCTCCATGCAAACTGCTACTGTACACTCAAAAGTGATCTGTTTCATTTTGAAAAGTCAGCTTTTTGAAAACCAACATGGCTCAGTTCAAACTTTTGTTTCAAAACAAAACTCCTCATCTCTTCCCGACATGATTTGACATAAAGATGATTTGCTACCACTATTTTTCATTGTGATATTTGTTCAAACAGAGACTGCATCTGTCTCTGGATTTAAATATATGCCTGATGGCAGTATATGCATAAAATAAAAATAAGTGTCCAGGGTTTTAACCTCTGTCATTAAAGGACTGTATAAAAATAAGACATGTCATCTGATTAATCTAAAATCAGAATGTAACAGATAATTTGTGTAGTACATCCCATCATTTTTAGGGACGCCTAATTAACATTCTCAAATCTTCAATTAACTTGACCTAAAAAGCTAAAACAGTGTTGTTTTATGATACCTAAAAAAATACTACAATAGATTTTAGACTATAAAAATGTAAATATGAAATTCCTATTGTCTAACAACTACTCCCCCTTTTCTGAAAAAGAATCCCATTTACTGTGTTTTCATTTCAGAAACATCAAGAAAGAATGGTAATGCATAGGAGGCAGAGGCAAATGCTGTGCCCTGGGACCTTTACGACCCTGGCGTCCTGCTTCAAAGTGTCCTCAGGTTTTTGTTTTACGACACTGGCCTCCTGCTTCATCGTAAAACTCCTCAGTTTCATGGCTTGCTGTGTCTCTCTCCCTTTTATGGCCCGCTATTTCCTCACCACTGTCCCCCTTGGACATGGGTGATAAGACGTCTCACCTCTCTCCCCCTCCTCAGCGCGCCTGTGTATTCTGTCTAACGAGGAGGAAACTTGTGTTTTTTTAACTTTTAGTTTGAGATTTGTGGTCTGAGTTAGAGACAACATTATTTTGCATTGTTCTAAAATATTCGACTCGTTCTGCGACATAGTCCAGAATGTCGCCATCTGTAGGCACCCTCCGTGTCTTTAACACCATGAGGGAACAGAAGAGTGTTAAATTCATCTGTTTTTATCGGGCTGTGGATTGCCATTGCACCCGGGAGATTTTGGTCTGTGACGGGAGGAATTGTAATTCCACTCATTGCGAGGGCAGCATTGTGACAAACCCTCCTCAATCTATCTAGTGCCTGCGTCTGTTTGTTCCATTTGCTACGAGCAAACCATCTGGGTTTCTGTTCGTTTAGGTGTGCAATTTGCTTTACAATCTGTCTTTCATCTAAGTTAAATCTATCCATGTTGTGTTACAAGCATGGTTAGATTTGTAACAGAATACAAAACTAACTGTATTTAGCGCTATATTTGCCTAAAAATGTTAACAAACACCAACTACAAATTAAAGATAAATTGATTTAGCAAAATGAACCCTTGTACTTGATGAGGTCAAGAAAGCTGAACATATATCTGTGGCTATTGACGAATCCACTGACACCATTGATATATCACAGCTATCCGTCTTTGTCAGATACTTTGATGGAAAATATAATGCCTTTCGGAGGAAACTGGATCTGTTCAACACAGATTTGATATCAGGGAACTGCTGCACTTCAACACACTGAAGACAATGGGGGAGTGCAACGTCACTCGTAATATGAAGCAATTCATGACACAGCTGAGGGAAAACTTCCCTACAAGATTTGACTTTGACTTTGCCATAACCAGAGATGTCCTCGAATTTGTGCGTGACCCATTCTCGATCAGCCTAGTCGGAGAATTCTCCGCTAATGCGAAGAAGCTGCTGCAGTTGGATGAAGCGGCGATTCAGATTCAACTCATTGACATGCAGGCCTCCAACGAGATGCAAGCTGCTCTCCGGCGTGCTGAAAGCTTGAGCACTTTTTGGGTGTCTTGTCCCCAAGACTATGGGACACTGAAGACGCTGGCTATGTATGTGCTCACCATGTTTGGGTCAACATACACATGTGAATCTGGGTTCTCAAAAATGAACAGTATCAAAACAAATGAAAGGAACCGACTGTCTCACCAGTCGTTGGAGGACTGCTTGCGTATAAGCCTAACAGCTGTCAAGCCCGACATTAAGAGGTTGGTATCAGAGGGGAAATGTAACTTCTCGCATTAAACCAATGTAACTTCTCGCATTAAACCAGAATAGCAACTACACCCCCTTTCTTATGCATTATTTCCTGACTCATAAAACTAAAGTTGGGAGGGGTTGATTCGATAAGAACAGCTGCACTGTTATTTTGTTCAATCCAAGTTTCTGTTAAAAACATAAAATCGAGATTGTGCTCAGTGATAAAATCATTGATTAAAAATGTTTTTCCTGCCAAAAACCTGACATTTAATAAAGCTAGTTTAAGTTTGTTAAACACACTATCAGTCATGTTTTTTGTAACAAGCTGTGGCTGACATGGAATCACTGCTAAATTAGATAAACTCACACAAACGTTTGAGCGCTTCCTGTATCTAAGATGATTCACCGCTCTTAATCTATTACCTATCAACACAGATATCGGCAAAGCTATAGGCAGGCAGGGCCCCAGCATGTCCTGGAAAGAGTTGAGAGTGCCATACGCCCTTGAGCCTGGATCCAGCACACATCAGTAAGAGTTTGTTGCATTTTGTACACACACATCCTTATCAGGCTTCGGAGACTGCAGATGCTTTCTTGAAGGGAGGGGAGGTGGTTGACGTAGGCACGGTGATGGAGATGGGGGAGATGGTGCGGGGGTAGAAGACATGCTGCCAGGGGGGGGGAGGTGGTTGACGTAGGCTCGGTGATGAAGACGGGGGAGATGGTGCGCGTCTCCGCAGTGATTTTGGTGGGCGTCGTTGAGGAGCGGGGGTAAAGGACATGCTGCGTATCACCTTAGTTTGGTTATTGAACTCCAGGAAGGAATCGGTGCCAACCCTCTGTATCGCCTTCATGTGTTCAACGATCTCCAGGAGGGTGGGCGAGGGTGAAAGGGGGAACGGAGTATCCTCAAAGGCGTTGTCAGGGAGGGGGGGGGTGACGTGCAGTGGAGACTCCTCCATGTGTCTCCCATAATCAGAACATTCCTCAGGCGGGTGCAGTGATAATTCTTCAGGGTTTTCTGCGCGATGTGTTGTGTCTTTCTCCTGTTTTGATTCCTCTTGCCGCTTGTCCTTGGCAGAGGGAACAGATTGATGACGCAGGCAGTTGAAAAGGTTGGAGATGAACAATTTCACTCCTGACTTGTTCAGGCAAACTCCATTTGCCTTGAAAAGATGTCTGCGATCCCAGAAAAAGTTAAAATTGTCAATAAAATGGACAGAATGGTCAGTACAGGCATTGGAAAGCCACGTGTTCAGTGCAAACAATCTGCTGAATCTCTCCACTCCTCTTCTGACTGGCGGTAGAGGGCCACTGATGAACACCTCCGCATTTAGAGAGCTGACAGTTTCCAACAAACATTTAAAGTCTTCTTTCAGCACTTCTGACTCTTGTTTCACAACATAATTTGTTCCAATGTGTAGTACCACATTCTTCACAGTTGGATGTTCAGCCCCAATATGCAGGATCTTCTCAGCCAAGTCAGAGACCACATCCTTGGGAAAACAGAGTACTTTGGTGTTGTTCTTATTACACAGACCTTTTACATCTCTTACAGCAGAGTCACCCACAATCAGAGTTTCAGGCCCAGTCGTTAGCTTTCCCTCTAGCCTTTTACTTTTGGAGTAGCTATTGGTCCTGACCCTGCTGTGTGAAGAGGACAGGTTATCCAGGTCATCAGAAAGAGATCTCCGGTTCTCGGTCAGCGGAGCGTATCTGTTCTGGATTGGCACACTTGGTGGTTTAGGAGGATTGTTTGTAATTCTCCCTTTAGCAGCTCTCCACTGCGGTTTCCTAGGAACAGGGGTTGAAGAGGCGCTCTTCCTGGGTGATAACAATGCAGGCCAGCCGGTCGCATCACAGATTTCAGAGCGCTGGGCTCTGCCTGTTATCCGTCCTCCCAAATCCCATGGAAATGATTTACTCTTCGGCTTTGCACCCAGAGAGTTCCAGGGAGGACTACCACTTGTAGATTTATTACCCAGCACACAGCCCTCCTGTTCCTTGGAATCCTTGTAGCTGCTAACTAGCTGTGAGTTAGCATACCCTTCTCCATTATTTTGCAACACTGGTAAAGTGGTGTCATTCCCACGACATAGTCCATTCACTTCCACGTTAACTTCCAACCGTTGCATTTTCATTTCCAACACATCGATCTTCTGTATAAGTTTGTGGAAGTCATCTGTAGAGAACGGAGGCATTTTGCTACCAACTAGCATGCAGTAGCCTACCAGGCTTTAGCAATTGCTAGGCCACGCTACTGTAAGACTGAGGTCGTCGTAAAAATGTTGAAATATGGCTGAAACCCTCCGTCTATTTACGAATATGAACTGTCCCAGTGATAAGTTAATGTCCAGGAGCCGCTGCTCGAAGTTTTCAGAGAATAAGAATAGGAAAATCAGCATAAAAAGTAAGCAGAGGCAGGAGCAAGCAGAAAAGCTTGGACATTTGTTTTTGGTATCAATGCTTTGGTATCAGGACTTGTGGATTAAGTCCACAAAGCCTTGAAATGTTTGCCGAAATGAGATTTGCACCTTCCAAAGTAGGATGAATGCCGTCTCTCTTAATCAGACCAGGTTTTCCCCAGAAGGCTGTCCAATTATTTACGAAGCCCACATTGTTTGCTGGGCTCCACCAAGACAACCAGCACTGAAATGATGACATGCGGCTATTGTTAGATATTAAAATGGATTTACGCTCCACGTTTCAAATATCTCCGCGTCCTTCTCGAGCTGTGTTATATGGAAGGAATTCAGTGCCACCAAGTCAACCATACTCTACTTTAATGGCAATATTACAATGCACCAGAAATCATTACATTCAATACAATACACATACAAATACAATATACATACAACACAACACACATACAACACAACACACATACAACACAACACACGTACAACACAACTACCTGGTGATCACGTCAGTCGGCCAGCAGAAAGAGAGAGAATTCAGTTGCGTCTCTTCCCTTAAGCTGAAGCAATGGGAGGGATCATCCGATCTCTCCCCTTTGATTGGCAGCCCAAATATCCTCAACACCCCAAATCTGAAGTTCCCCCACTCACAGGTGGCGAGAGCATTTGCATACAGTGCAAGTCAAGACATGCGGCCACCTTCCCCCTTTTCCTTTGTCCTCAAAAGTCCATATGGTCTCTCTAAAGTCACATGTGCTTGCTCAAAGTCCAGCTCTCAGTTTTAACACAAATCATTCTCATTTTTAAACTTATTCATTTGGAGCTAACATGAATACATTCAAATATTCCCTTACAAATCCCCCTTTTGATTTAAATTTAATAAATCAACTACTTTCAAGACATTCACATTCGTTCTGGGATTCAGACTATTTAAACGTTCAGAAATGGCTCCACATATCAACTTCATACGACCGTGTTATAAATACTAAAATATGTAAATAACTCCATACATCAATTACATTACTTAGTAACAACAAAGTTAAAACCCTTCAATCATTCTGATTGAGTATAGTCAATCGTCATAAGGTATAACCTTCACAGTGGTGATTCAATTAATCTGTAATCTGCAAGATTGCAGGGTCTTCAAGCTTTAACATTACTTCATGTATGCTTCATTCCGCTTTAGTCAAAATGAGATATTTAGGAGACAGCAAGTCTGTCTTCCCATAAATATGAACAACCTGAAATGCCCTGCCTCCTTTCATCAGGAGAGGCAGCTGCAAGGTCAAATTCATATACAAAAGTACCCAAACGGCTGAGGTAGGTAAATTGTATAGGCACATGTTTTAATGTAATCCCCATGGTCCAATTCTTTCTCTGTACATTGTCAGTTTCTATCCCTCAGACCCGTTACTGTTTCCCTGCTCACGTCCACTCTTTAAATTCTACTGGGTTCTGTTGGTTTCTTCACTGGTTTGAGACAAGTGCCCTTATTGGAAAACACCCCCCTTTGTAGCCAGACTTCACCACAGTAGAGGCGAGTTTCTGTGTTTTAGGTTTAAACAGCTTCACAGTCAGATGTATCCAGGATGGTCTCTCCGCCAGTCTAACTGCAGTCGATGTAGACAGGAGTGTTTGTTAGGGACCCTCCCCCTTTGGCGAGTGCCTGCTCCTCCTCTTTATCGCTCTGGTGAACACTCACTCTCCTGGTTTCACTGTCTGCGTAGTGTCAGGTACTTCCATCCGTGGCGAGACCCGGAACTCCTGATACTGCGTCCTTGGATACGCTTCCCACACCGTGGAGTCGCCACCCTTGCTTGGTCAGGTACAGCAGGCCCAGCACGCGGAAGATGATGACAGCTTTCACACGCCAGCCTCCGGTGGAGGAGACAGACGCCATCTGGAAGTGTTGATCCACCCCGCTCTGCCTCGTTCCCTCAGTGCCGTTCTTCGACGCCCTCTGGTTCCTCCTCCTCTGTGCGGCCCACGTCCGGGATGATGTTGTCTTGGATCCTTCCTGGAGGTTTGCCCACTGCGCACTGATTCCAGTGGTACCAGATGTCTCCTTTCCCTTCCAAGCGGACAGCGTGAGATGTCCTCTGCATCGCCCGATGGGGTCCAGAGAACCTGGGTCCCAGCCACTGGGTTTGATGTCCCCCTTTTGCCTCTGTAATCTGTGTGGAGAAATCTGATACAAATCCCTCAATCCTACACTCAGGGCTCCTGGGAACTGGTGACCATGAGTGAGCTCAAAGGAGAGAAACCTGTCCCTTTGTTAATTGAGCTCCTGATTGACATAAGAACTAGGGGCCATGCGTCTAACCATTTCATGCCTGTCTCTTCACATGTTTTCTTGTATCTTAGTAATATATTTTATTTCATGTTTTTTACTCATAAAACAATATGACATTGTCCAGAATAGTAATTAACTTTATATAACTTTTACTCTTTCTAATCTTTTCAAACATCTTAATTGTCTTGTCTCTCTCTCTCTCTCTCTCCTACATACTTTTTCCAACTTCACTCGTGGTATTTTAACCACCTTTTATCCTTCTGAGCAAGATATCACTTCAACACATTTAATATCTTGCCCTGTCCATCTATTTCAGTCTTCTTCTATCCATCTATTCTCTTTTCTCTTCAGCCTTCAACAACCTTTTCTTATTTCCATTTCTAACCAGTCTTTTACTTATAATCTGTCCCTTTCCTAGGACAGGTAAATACATCCTGCTACTGTAGTGTTCACAAATAAATCTCCATGCAAACTGCTACTGTACACTCAAAAGTGATCTGTTTCATTTTGAAAAGTCAGCTTTTTGAAAACCAACATGGCTCAGTTCAAACTTTTGTTTCAAAACAAAACTCCTCATCTCTTCCCGACATGATTTGACATAAAGATGATTTGCTACCACTATTTTTCATTGTGATATTTGTTCAAACAGAGACTGCATCTGTCTCTGGATTTAAATATATGCCTGATGGCAGTATATGCATAAAAATAAAAATAAGTGTCCAGGTTTTTAACCTCTGTCATTAAAGGACTGTATAAAAATAAGACATGTCATCTGATTAATCTAAAATCAGAATGTAACAGATAATTTGTGTAGTACATCCCATCATTTTTAGGGACGCCTAATTAACATTCTCAAATCTTCAATTAACTTGACCTAAAAAGCTAAAACAGTGTTGTTTTATGATACCTAAAAAAATACTACAATAGATTTTAGACTATAAAAATGTAAATATGAAATTCCTATTGTCTAACAACTACTCCCCTTTTCTGAAAAAGAATCCCATTTACTGTGTTTTCATTTTCAGAAACATCAAGAAAGAATGGTAATGCATAGGAGGCAGAGGCAAATGCTGTGCCCTGGGACCTTTACGACCCTGGCGTCCTGCTTCAAAGTGTCCTCAGGTTTTTGTTTTACGACACTGGCCTCCTGCTTCATCGTAAAACTCCTCAGTTTCATGGCTTGCTGTGTCTCTCTCCCTTTTATGGCCCGCTATTTCCTCACCACTGTCCCCCTTGGACATGGGTGATAAGACGTCTCACCTCTCTCCCCCTCCTCAGCGCGCCTGTGTATTCTGTCTAACGAGGAGGAAACTTGTGTTTTTTTAACTTTTAGTTTGAGATTTGTGGTCTGAGTTAGAGACAACATTATTTTGCATTGTTCTAAAATATTCGACTCGTTCTGCGACATAGTCCAGAATGTCGCCATCTGTAGGCACCTCCGTGTCTTTAACACCATGAGGGAACAGAAGAGTGTTAAATTCATCTGTTTTTATCGGGCTGTGGATTGCCATTGCACCCGGGAGATTTTGGTCTGTGACGGGAGGAATTGTAATTCCACTCATTGCGAGGGCAGCATTGTGACAAACCCTCCTCAATCTATCTAGTGCCTGCGTCTGTTTGTTCCATTTGCTACGAGCAAACCATCTGGGTTTCTGTTCGTTTAGGTGTGCAATTTGCTTTACAATCTGTCTTTCATCTAAGTTAAATCTATCCATGTTGTGTTACAAGCATGGTTAGATTTGTAACAGAATACAAAACTAACTGTATTTAGCGCTATATTTGCCTAAAAATGTTAACAAACACCAACTACAAATTAAAGATAAATTGATTTAGCAAAATGAACCCTTATGTGATTCAAAAATGTGACAAAGAACAATGATTTGTCTTACACAAGATTGTAGTCTAACAGAATGACTCTTGACCACATGGGGTCAAATAACTTGGATGACCGGGGGCAGGGAAGAGAAGACTCAACCATGTGCAGAGAGAAATCACACTGCTTGGAGACTGAGTTCAATAAAAATTAAACCATATTACTTGTAGTCTGGCTTCAATAAAAATGTAACAAGCCAAGGCCAGTTCATAACACACAAATTGTCCTCTTTGTATGTCTAATCTAGGTAGAATAATCCACTATTATATTTAATTTGAATGTACTTAATTCTCTGAAAATCAATCTCTTAATCTGTTCCCATTGCTCCCGGTAACTACCTGGAATTTCAGAATCGTTTTTAGCATTCTGTCGTTCCATATTCACTTCGCTTTTATTTATCTGACTCAATTAATATGTGCACTTCGCTTTTATTTATCTGACTCAATTAACATGTGCTCACATGTATTAATATACTGGGCTATTGTCGTAGTTACTATTAACGCGCTTCCCGTCTTCAATACCGGTCAGCAATGTAATGTTTAAACTTAGCGCTTGAAGCTAAATTCATATAACAATGTCAAAGGTGTACTACCCCCTTTCAGCCACTAGATGGCAGCAGCAGACCACCAATGAGCCTCACTCATCCGAGTGCTTCATTGAGCTCCATAAATATTGAGTAATTACCATAACACAGACCTCCGGCTCTTTAGCTTTTGAGCGTTCGTCTGTGCTGTAAAACCCCTCAGTTCCAGCCGGCGACCCGATCTGAAATCGGGTTTCCAGGTCTGGCGTGTGGGAATCAAACCTCTACAACCACCAGCCTGCACCGTCTCTACGCCACTGTGGACTAACATACCACAGATCCGCGCTAAACCGTTCTTATGTACGCGACTCAGGACTTTATCTACCTGTAGATCCGCGCCAAACTGTAATCAATATGTAACTGTCTATGTACGCTACGCAGGACTATATCTACCTGCGATCAACGACTATGTTTAAATATGCATTGTATATTCCATTTAAACTTTAAAAACACTGTGAAACGCCTTCAGACAATCCTAACATTTTAGTGTATTCAATCACAGACAATCGATGTACATAACAGGCGTCTGTAAGTACCTTTGAGTTGTGCAGGGCCCTGCGCGATTGTCTGAGGTGTTTAAAAGCGCTTATTCCCGACCCAATCCGGTCGTCTGAATTCCTCCTCCGCTCGTAATCTTGCACGTCGGGGCACCATATTGTTGGATATTATAATGGATTTACGCTCCACGTTTCAAATATCTCCGCGTCCTTCTCGAGCTGTGTTATATGGAAGGAATTCAGTGCCACCAAGTCAACCATACTCTACTTTAATGGCAATATTACAATGCACCAGAAATCATTACATTCAATACAATACACATACAAATACAATATACATACAACACAACACACATACAACACAACACACATACAACACAACACACATACAACACAACTACCTGGTGATCACGTCAGCCGGCCAGCAGAAAGAGAGAGAATTCAGTTGCGTCTCTTCCCTTAAGCTGAAGCAATGGGAGGGATCATCCGATCTCTCCCCTTTGATTGGCAGCCCAAATATCCTCAACACCCCAAATCTGAAGTTCCCCCACTCACAGGTGGCGAGAGCATTTGCATACAGTGCAAGTCAAGACATGCGGCCACCTTCCCCCTTTTCCTTTGTCCTCAAAAGTCCATATGGTCTCTCTAAAGTCACATGTGCTTGCTCAAAGTCCAGCTCTCAGTTTTAACCCAAATCATTCTCATTTTTAAACTTATTCATTTGGAGCTAACATGAATACATTCAAATATTCCCTTACACTATACATGTCATCATTGATAAGATTGGGGAGGGGATCAGAGAAGATTACGGTGTCCAACATTGTTTTAGCATAACTACACACCGACTCCACATTAAGTTTGGTGCATTCTGATTGGCGTAAACGAACATCATTACCACAGACGTGAATAACAATCCTATTGTATTTACGTTTATTTTTAGCCAGCAGTTTAAGATGCGCCTCTACGTCGCCCGCTCTGGCCCCCAGAATGCATGTGACTGTGGAGGCTTCGGTCTCTAAATTCACGTGTCTCATAATAGAGCTACCAATAACCAGAGTTGGCTTCTCAGCGGGTGTCTCGCTGAGTGGGGAATATCTGTTAGATACATGAACGGGTTGGTGGGGACCTGCGGGTTTCGCGTTATGCCCCTTCTGAACAGTCACCCAGTCTCCCTGCTGCTCGGGAGTTCCCGGGGGACGGCTAATAGGAGCACCCTTTTGCCGGTCCACACCGGCTAACATGGGCTTTACTGTAGCTGAGTTACTTTCTAAGATGCGGAGCCGGGCTTCTATGGCTATGATTCCCGCCTCCAACCTAACAACTATACTACATTTAACACATGTATCGGTACCAGTAAAGGAGGTAGGGAAGTAACCAAACATGAGGCAGCAAGAGCAGGAAATAACACCTGAGGGTGGGGAAAGAGCCATGGCTAGCTATCAAGCTAAAGTAGCTACCGTTAGCAAACCCGAAAAGAGTGTAATAGTATATTCATATTTGTCAGTGCTTTCATGTCAATTTGGCGAACATAAACATAAATGATCGTGGTGAAGATGATGATTAAATTAGGATTACAAATCGGTAGTGAGAGCTCAAGTGGATGAAACTACATTTATTAGTGCTTTCATGTCAATTCGGCGAAAATATGATACATTAAATGATCGTGAGGATGTTGATTAAAAATCGTTTGTTTGAGCTGGTCTGCATTTCCTGATGAGAAAACAAACCGATGCTTTTTGTAGTTGTAGTACACCAACGTGGATTAAACGTGTGTTTTTTTTACCACAATGTTGGGGAAATTAATGGATAAAATGCACGGATTATTATTATTATTATTCCCACTCTGATCGGGACACTAGGTCCACCGTTTCCCCGCAGCGAGGCTCCCCCCGTTGACAGTTTACGTGGGCTGGGTGCAGTGGCGGACTGGCCATCGGGACGAATCCCGATGGGCCGGTACCGAAGTGGGCCGGTCGGATAAGTCACTAGCACATCCCCCATAGGCGGCGCGTGAGGCTCAGGTTTGGGAAGGCTAAATAACTTTTTTTACCTGACGCTGCCCGGCTCCGTCTATAGAAAAGAGATCAACTCAGTGTGCGGAGTTTAAATCTCTCAAGTCAAATTACAGGATAAAGGAAATACAGTTTAAACTGCCTTATGCAGAGAAGACGCCGACGTGTCACACTTATCATTACATCTTAAATCAGATCATCGATCATATAATATCATAATATATCATATATTTCCTTATCTGAGTCAGCTTCTCAAGCCGTATCTGGCGGCAGACATACGTCTCTGGGCGGGCATTTGATTTACTAGGGCGGGCCCCCCCCCGAAACTTACATTTCCCGGGAAATCTCGAGATTTGTCAAGGGGGGGGGGGTTAGGTTGCCATAAGGTTGTTGACCGTCTTCTTATAGGCTACATCCATTGGTTGGTTTTGTGGCACATTTTTAACGCTGTGCCAACTTGGGCAAGCACGCAGGCAAACTTGAGCGCACACAGGGTGGAAAGGTGGGTTGAGCGATGGAGAGAAAGGGAGAGAGAGATTGAGCGAGGCAGAGAGCGTGTGCAGCGGTCTGCTTGCGCACAGAGCCGGAGTTTGTGAGAGAGCCGGCTTGAGAGTCAATTGCCTCTCTTGTCCCTGACTGGCTTGCTAGCTCGTTGGTAACGTAACTGATGTCTTCTAATGTGCCTGCATCTGGCGCCGAGTTGCCATATTCCTTTCATGAACCACGTCCTGATATCCATTGTTGCAGATAAATATAAATGATAATAGCCAAACTAACCTAGCAAGAGTAAACTGACAGGCTGCTGTGCCGCATCTCACTCAAAATCCCACACGACACAACCCAGCGAGAAACCAGTCTCGCGCGCAGCCTTTCATTCAGAACTTCATAGCAAAATGATATTAAACTAATATTTCAACATAGTTTAAAACAAAAACAAATATTAGGACAAAGCCCTACAAATAACAACAATAAACATAATCAGTGGCGGCTCCAGAGTGTTTTTGTTGGGTAATCTATGGTAGGGCTAACCCATACAGTGGTGGGGCTCAAGTCAGTATTTGCAATGTAATTACATACACGCTCCCCTTGAGAGTGAAACGCCACGCGTGAGGTTTAGATTATTTCCCTGTCTCAATCCAAACTGAACTGTATGAAATAAAAACGCACATTTGTCTTGTAGTAAATAAAAAGGGCGACCTGGAATCCTGCAACTTCCCCACATGTCACAGTCTGCTTTCTCACTCACCTATTTTCTGCATTATCATTCCTTAGTCACCTGGTAGTCACACCCTGTCTCTCTCTCTCTCACTCTGTTTCACCCATCAGCTCCATTAGTATTTAGGCCCACTTCACCTTCACCTCAGTGCCAGATCGTACTTCGCAGCATGCCAGTCTTTCCCGCACTACTCCTCAGATTGCTCTCCCGGTTTCGACCCTGCCTGTCCCTGACCAGCCTGCCTCGCCTGCTCCCTGACCCGTTCTGTGCCTACGACTCCCGTCCTGCCTGCTCCCGGAAACCTCGCCTGTCCCCGACCAGCCCTTGGCCTAGTATCTGCCGTGTTGTCTCCTACCAGCCTATTGCCTCAAATAAAGCTGGTTACCGACTATCTCTGGTTTCCCGTGTTCTGCATTTTGGTCCTCAGCTCGTTTGTGACAGAACGATCTGGCCAGAAATGGACCAAGCAAACACCGGGTCTCCTAGAGACCGCTTTGAGAGGGTTGAGGACGCCATCCAAAGACAGGAGGTCACAATAGCTACCTTAGCTATCGAGTCCCACCAGGCAACCTCAACCCAGGGACAAACGCTGGCTTACCTTACCTCCCAGATGCAACAGATGGCCGCCACCGTACAACAGCTAGCCGCTACCATGGCTGCTACCGTCCCTCCGCCCGCAGCTCCGATGCTCGCTCCAGCCCCTGGGTCGACGGGATACGCTCCGGAGCCTCGTGTGGGAACGCCGGAACGTTACGCGGGTGAGCCGGAGGGATGCAGGCCGTTTCTCACAAACTGTTCCATATTGTTTTCACTGCAGCCACACACCTTCGCCTCCGAGGCGGCTCGTGTAGCTTTCACCGTTAATCATCTGACGGGGAGAGCCCGTTTATGGGGAACTGCAGAGTGGGAGCAGCAGACACCAGCCTGCGCCTCGTTTGCTGCCTTTTCCGCGGAGATGCGGAAGGTGTTCGGTCCCGTTCGTCTGGGTCCCGACGCTGCTGGAGGCCTGCTGAGTTTGAGCCAGGGTTCCGGCACCGTGGTGGATTACGCTATTGACTTCCGCACCAGCAGCCGCCGCAGCAGCTGGAATGAGCCGGCGCAGTGTGACGCATATCTGAGAGGATTAGCGGATTATATGAAAGATGAGCTGGTTTCCTATGATCTCCCTGCGTCCTTGGATGGGTTGATAGAGCTCACCTCTCGGATTGACGGACGAATCCAGACTCGGCGAGGAGGAGCACGTCCATCATGTCCAGACAGTCCTCCAGAGACTTCTGGAGAACTCACTGTTCGTCAAGACGGAGAAGTGCGAGTTTCACACTTCTTCGGTCGCCTTTCTGGGCTACATCGTGGGTCAAGGAAGTGTGGAGATGGATCCTTCTAAGGTCTCAGCAGTTACCTCGTGGCGGGTTCCTGATTCTCGGAAGGAGCTGCAGCGTTTCCTGGGATTCGCCAACTTTTACAGACGGTTCATCCGTGGCTACAGCACCGTGGCCGCCCCGCTCACCGCCCTGACCTCATCCAAGGTGACGTTCCGATGGTCCCCTGCAGCCGAGGAGGCTTTTCAGGACCTCAAGGGCCGGTTTACGTCAGCTCCTATCCTTCAAGTACCAGACACCGCTGGTCAGTTGGTGGTGGAGGTGGATGCTTCTGACGTAGGGTGGGGGCCATTCTGTCGCAACGTTCTGGTGAGAACCAGAAGCTCCACCCCTGTGCTTTCTTTTCGAGGAGATTGAGTCCGGCGGAGAGAAACTATGACGTGGGGAATCGAGAGCTTCTAGCAGTCAAGTTGGCGTTGGAGGAGTGGCGACACTGGCTTGAGGGGACAGAACAACCATTTCAGGTATGGACCGACCATAAGAACCTGGAATACATCAGGTCGGCACAGAGACTGAATTCTCGGCAAGCCAGGTGGTCGTTATTTTTCACCCGGTTTAATTTTTTTCTCTCCTACCGCCCGGGCTCCCGCAACGTGAAGGCCGACGCTTTGTCCCGGCAGTTCGGGAGGGAGGGAGACACCCGGGGTATTCCAGACACTATTCTTCCTGCTCCTCGAGTGATCGGCGTCCTTGCTTGGGAGATTGAGGAGAGGGTTAAGACCGCTTTGGTGGACCAACCCGGTCCTAGTTCTTGTCCTCTAAACCGCTTGTTTGTGCCTCAGGTTTTGAGGGCTGAGGTGCTTCAGTGGGCTCATAGCTCCAGACTTTCCTGCCACCCTGGAATTCAACGTACCAAGGGGATGGTCCTACAACGGTTCTGGTGGGCCACGCTGGAGGCTGACACCCGGGAGTTTGTGAACGCCTGTCCTGTGTGCAATCGGCACAAACCATCTCACCAAGCGCCAGCTGGCCTCCTTCATCCATTACCGGTCCCACGTCGCCCTTGGTCACATATCTCATTGGACTTTGTGACTGGTCTACCACCGTCCCACGGACATACTGCCATCTTGACGGTGGTAGATCGGTTTAGTAAGATGGCCCATTTCATACCCCTGCCTAAGATCCCGTCAGCTAAGGAGACGGCGGAACTGATTCTGCTCCACGTGTTTCGCATTCACGGACTGGCGACTGATGTGGTTTCCGACCGGGGGCCCCAATTCACCTCTGTGTTTTGGAGGGAGTTTTGTGAGCTCATCGGGGCGACGGTTAGTCTCACCTCCGGTTTCCACCCACAGGCCAATGGCCAGACTGAACGGAAGAATCAGGAGATGGAGACCACTCTCCGCTGCATGGCTTCCGATCATCCCACGACCTGGTCAAAACAACTCCTGTGGGTGGAGTATGCCCACAACACCCTCATCAGTTCCGCTACTGGTCTTTCCCCTTTTCAGTGTGCTTACGGTTTTCAACCCCCATTGTTCTCTGCATTGGAGAAGGAGGTTACCTGTCCGTCTGTCCAGGCTTTCATCCGACGTTGTCGGAGGACTTGGAGGCAGGCTCGTACTACTCTGCTTCGGTCTGCTAACCGGTACGCCACATCAGCGAACCGCCGACGAACCAAGGCACCTGTGTACCGGGTAGGCCAGAGGGTGTGGCTTTCCACCCAGAACATTCCCCTTCGGATGGAGTCTAAAAAGTTAGCGCCCAGGTTTATTGGACCCTTCGAGATTGTCAAGGTCATTAATCCTGCAGCAGTTCGACTGAGTTTGCCCCGGAACATGAAAATCCATCCCACCTTCCACGTCTCCAGGATTAAACCTGTCCGGGAGAGCCCTATGGTTTCCGCCGCCCCTCCACCACCACCCCCGAGGATGATCGATGGGGGCCCTACCTACACCCTTCGTCGTTTACTCCGTTCCCGTCTCAGAGGAAGAGGGGTTCAATATTTGGTGGACTGGGAGGGCTATGGTCCTGAGGAGAGGCAGTGGGTTCCGGCTCGTCATATCCTCAACCCTCAGCTCATCCGAGACTTCCACCTGCGTTACCCGGAGCAGCCGTCTAGGACCCACGCTCGACCAGGCGTTAAGCCAGGGAGTACTCGTCCGCTACGGACCAGAGGCTTCGTCGAGGGGGAGGGGGAGTCGTCATCGGTCGAGGAGGACGAGGATTTCCAGGAGGGAGAGGCCGAGAGAGCAGTCTCAGATGAGTACTAACCTTTCCCATACCTCCTCTTTCCACCCGGTGTCTGTAGGGTTTTTTTTTTCTTGGGTCTCTTTTGTTGGGTTTTTTAGTATTGGTTAGACGTCTGGAGCCGTCCATTAAGGGGGGGGTTCTGTCACAGTCTGCTTTCTCACTCACCTATTTTCTGCATTATCATTCCTTAGTCACCTGGTAGTCACACCCTGTCTCTCTCTCTCTCACTCTGTTTCACCCATCAGCTCCATTAGTATTTAGGCCCACTTCACCTTCACCTCAGTGCCAGATCGTACTTCGCAGCATGCCAGTCTTTCCCGCACTACTCCTCAGATTGCTCTCCCGGTTTCGACCCTGCCTGTCCCTGACCAGCCTGCCTCGCCTGCTCCCTGACCCGTTCTGTGCCTACGACTCCCGTCCTGCCTGCTCCCGGAAACCTCGCCTGTCCCCGACCAGCCCTTGGCCTAGTATCTGCCGTGTTGTCTCCTACCAGCCTATTGCCTCAAATAAAGCTGGTTACCGACTATCTCTGGTTTCCCGTGTTCTGCATTTTGGTCCTCAGCTCGTTTGTGACACCACAGGTGAAATAGTTGACATGCTGAAAACCCAACCCCTGCAGGGCGGTCTGGGGGGATTTCCCCCCAGGAGATTTTTTGAAATACTAACATAAAATACACATTCTGGTACTCTCTTGAAAAGAAAAATAAATAAATCTATTACTACACTACATATTTTAAAAAAATGAATGCCATTTTTGTTTTTTGTTACTTTGCTCTGAAAGCTGAACCTGCTGCTCCTCACAGAGAGAAGAGGGAAGAGGCTGTGTGAATGACTTTACATTGTAGATAAGGGTGGATAGCCCCCATTGTTCTGTGTGTCAAAATGAAAGACAGCCCACACACCTATCGATCATCAAACCGTGGGGTCTTATTTCATTACGTGTTGATATAAATATCAACACGTAATGCTGTATCGATGTATCAGGACTTCCTGCAACAATACCACGCCATTATCGTGATTCTGATTGGCCAGAAGACATTATCAAAGATGTTCTATTGAGAAGACGATCACTACGTGACAAACGTTTTCAAAACCGTTTCTGGTCTTCGGTATTTCCAGACAAGTGGCTACTGAAATCAATCTTACTAACTGCTGTCTGTGAAATTTACTCCGCGAGTTGGCGGACGTTATTTTGCTTACTTTAACATCATTTTTCGTGGTGGGGCTAAGCCATTTCTTGGTATGGCTGTAGCCTACCCCAGTATACCCTGGCGCCGCCACTGAACATAATAATAAAACAATTAAAATGTTGTATTCAGCCCTGATTAAAACAGCGGGCCCAAATCCTGGATGGGCGGGCCCGGCCCCATGGGGCCCGCACATGACACCGGGTCTGAACTCACGGGAGGCTTCTTTTATTTTATTTGTATTTTTCGTCAGAATGTATTATGGTGCATTAGTTACGAATGTTTGTTCTCAAAAAACAGTGAGTGTAATACAACTATGATTTTTATTAAATTAGTTAAATTAATTAACGAGCGTCCATTCCCATTGGATAACGGAGGATTTTACACCCAGAAGTAAGTATTCTCTTTACTGTCGATTGATTTTACAATGATATCTGCACTACTCATCAACTCAAAAACACCAAATTATCCTTGTTGATTACACAACATTGATTGGTTTAAATTGTGTGCAATGCTTTTGTATTTTTCCCCTTCGATTCGGAGAAACAAATATTTTTTCGGAGTTTTTGGATGGCAGAAGACACTACACTACCCAGAATCCTCAGCTATCGTTTGGGACTACACCATAGAGGCTTCTCAATACTCAAATTTCCCCTCCCCGACTCCTCGACTCCTCGGTCCTCCAGTAGTGACCCGGAAATGAATTTCAGCGCGCCATTTTGAAGGACATCTAATTTCTCTAAATGCACACCGAGGATCGAGCGTCGAGGAGGCTCTCTGGAGGAGCTTTAACCGAGGATACACTGATGGGTCCTCCACGGCTCCTCCGCGGATGCATTTCCGGGAACGGTAGAGGCGTGACAGCTCTGCATGCATCCCCTGGATATTATTTTAGAAACTGCTTTCATCGCGTTGCGATGTTTCCAGAGAGAACAGCTGTGAGGTCCGTGCAGAAAGCAGAGCAGTGTGTATATTATACAGTGGGGAAAAAAAGGTATTTAGTCAGCCACCAATTGTGCAAGTTCTCCCACTTAAAAAGATGAGAGAGGCCTGTAATTTTCATCCGAGGTACACTTCAACTATGAGAGACAGAATGGGGGGAAAGAATCCAGGAAATCACATTGTAGGATTTGGTCACCTAAAAACAAACAAGATTTCTGGCTCTCACAGACCTGTAACTTCTTCTTTAAGAGCCTCCTCTGTCCTCCACTTGTACATTACATGTTAGACGCTTTTATCCAAAGCGACTTACACACTCAATACTGTGGACAATCCCCACAGGAGCAATTTGGGGTGAAGTGTCTTGCCCAGGGACACAACGACATGCTGACTGCAGTGGGGCTTGAACCTGTGACCCGCTGATCCCAACACCAAGGCTCTATCCACTGCGCCACAGCCTCCCTTGTACTGTATTAATGGCACCTGTTTGAACTCGTTATCAGTATAAAAGACACCTGTCCACAACCTCAAACAGTCACACTCCAAACTCCACTATGGTGAAGACCAAAGAGCTGTCAAAGGACACCAGAAACAAAATTATAGACCTGCACCAAGCTGGGAAGACTGAATCTGCAATAGGTAAGCAGCTTGGTGTGAAGAAATCAACTGTGGGAGCAATTATTAGAAAATGGAAGACATACAAGACCACTGATAATCTCCCTCGATCTGGGGCTCCACGCAAGATCTCACCCCGTGGGGTCAAAATGATCACAAGAACGGTGAGCAAAAATCCCAGAACCACACGGGGGGACCTAGTCAATGACCTGCAGAGGGCTGGGACCAAAGTAACAAAGGCTACCATCAGTAACACACTACGCCGCCAGGGACTCAAATCCTGCAGTGCCAGACGTGTCCCCCTGCTTAAGCCAGTACATGTCCAGGCCCGTCTGAAGTTTGCTAGAGAGCATTTAGATGATCCAGAAGAGGATTGGGAGAATGTCATATGGTCAGATGAAACCAAAATAGAACTTTTTGGTAAAAACTCAACGAGACGTGTTTGGAGGAGAAAGAATGCTGAGTTGCATCCAAAGAACACCATACCTACTGTGGAACATGGGGGTGGAAACATCATGCTTTGGGGCTGTTTTTCTGCAAAGGGACCAGGACGACTGATCCGTGTAAAGGAAAGAATTAATGGGGCCATGTATCGTGAGATTTTGAGTGACAACCTCCTTCCATCAGCAAGGGCATTGAAGATGAAACATGGCTGGGTCTTTCAGCATGACAATGATCCCAAACACACCGCCAGATCTCAACCCCATAGAAAATCTTTGGAGGGATTTGAAAGTCCGTGTTGCCCAGCGACAGCCCCAAAACATCACTGCTCTAGAGGAGATCTGCATGGAGGAATGGGCCAAAATACCAGCAACAGCGTGTGAAAACCTTGTGAAGACTTACAGAAAACGTTTGACCTCTGTCATTGCCAACAAAAGGTATATAACAAAGTATTGAGATGAACTTTTTTTATTGACCAAATACTTATTTTCCACCATAATTGCCAATAAATTCTTTAAAAATCAGACAATGTGATTTCCTGGATTCTTTCCCCCCATTCTGTCTCTCATAGTTGAGGTATACCTAGCATGAAAATTGCAGGCCTCTCTCATCTTTTTAAGTGGGAGAACTTGCACAATTGGTGGCTGACTAAATACTTTTTTGCCCCACTGTATATCACTCAGTATAACAGACCTACTCTCTTTATTTGCTTTAGTTAATAGATATCTACAAACAAAGAGTCGATATTTTTCTATGACCATTTAGTGCTTCACATAATAAAATACACAACGGCTGTAGCCTGATTATGCTTTAGGAGCTGTGTGTGTGTGTGTGTGTGTGTGTGTGTGTGTGTGTGTGTGTGTGTGTGTGTGTGTGTGTGTGTGTGTGTGTGGTGTGTGTGTGTGTGTGTGGTGTGTGTGTGTGTGTGTGTGTGTGTGTGTGTGTGTGTGTGTGTGTGTGTGTGTGTGTGTGTGTGTTGTACAGTATATGCGGCGGACAGACGGGTCTCAGTTGGTTTGGTGTCCTCTGCTTACTTTTAATACTTGTAAATACAACTTTTGGCTCGTAATTTCAATTCCCCATTTCAGCAACCAGAGAGGGGGAGGGATATATCCAGTCTCTGATTGTGTTACGTTATTATGAGAGTGCTCTCATACTTTAAATTGTATATATTTATATAAAAATATGTGTGTGTGTCCGCATCTATAGCCTGTTATTGTCTCATTATACCGCACTGTCAATGAATCAAGTAAATATATAAGTCGTCATGAACACATCTGTCCATCAGACAGAGGGCTGCTGTGCCTCCTGTCATCATTAATGGACGTCTCTTGATCGCTCAGAGGAGAGGAGTTCTCATTTCTCTAACCGCCTGCTGCTTCCCCTCCTCTCTCCTCGGTTCCCCTCCTCAGTCCTCCGCTCGCATCTCCTGTGGGCGGCACTAAGTATCGAGGATAGGAGTCGAGGAGGGGACATTTAAGAATTGAGAAGTCTCATGTGCTTTGCTTGACAAACGCAGTGATCAGTCCAAGCTCTGTGATTGGATGTTGGAGTGGCAGTGCGCAAAGTTTACACGGAGCGTCAAAAAGCACTTTGAAATGGAATGAAACCCATCGACGGCACACTATTCAAAACAGCAATCGAACGTGTCCTACCCCCCCCCAGATCCCCCTTAGATCGCAGGCTCCTCCAACAGTGCAACACAATAGAACAGATACACAGAAAAAATAGTGAAATAAGAGTCTATATACAAGTGATTGGAATATGATATATTAGATCAATAATTTCTAAGTAGCAGCCAGATGAAGGTTATGGATGTTGTTTCAAAGTTCAGGTGTTTAGCAGTCTTATGGCCTGTGGGATGAAGCTGTCCCTGAGTCTGGTGGTTTTAGTCCGGATGCTGTGGTACCGCCTGCCAGACAGCAGCAGACAGAACAGTTTGTGGCTGGGATGATGGGGGTCTTTTATAATCCTGAGGGCTTTCTTTAAGGTTAACCTGGTATTTTTACTCCACAACATTTATTTTAGTTACTTTGCAGATTCTGATTAATGATGTGAAATATAAACAACCCTTAAAGCAGACTTTAGTTACACCTGAGTAAAATTCTGTGAAGTTGATTGTCAGTGCCAACAATCAGGAGAGATATTTGATAGTTGGTGCTTGAGAAGACTAAACATTTATCTGCAGATCTCTATAAAGTATATTCATTACTTGATATTCTCTAATAGTTAATTAAAGACTGTATATTATTGCTATTTTGCACATGTCACGGTCACAGGTACAGATAAGAACCCAATAGCACGACTCAGATACAACCAGTGTAGTAATGTTCAGTTTAATCGGGTCAGGGACAGGCAGGCGTCAAAACCAGGAAATCCAGCAGTTTAGGCAAACAAATCCAAACAGGGGGCAGGCAGGAAACTCGAGGTCCGATAACAGGCAGGTAGGGGTCAAAACCGGGCAGGACAGGTAACTAGGCAAGAGATAATCAGACGCTGGAGTGCTTGGCAGAATACACAAGACAATCTGGCAACTGACAACTGAAAATGAGGTGGTATAAATACTGGGGAGTGATGAGGGAATGAGTAACAGGTGAGGGGAAGGGCTGAGGAGACCAGGTGAGGGAAATGAGCTGATTACAAGGGCCTGGGGGAAAGCGGGATCTGAAATGACAGAAGAGTTTAGATGAGGCATAAAAACAAACAATAATATAGGTGTCTAACTTGTGACAGAACCCCCCCCTCTATGGACGGCTCCTGACGTCCCACGAGGTTGATCGGGATGGGCCTGGTGAAAGTCAGTAATGAGGGATGGGTCATAGATACTGCGAGCGGGCACCCATGACCGCTCTTCGGGACCATAACCCTCCCAGTGTACCAGGTACTGTAACCCTCTACCACGTCGCCGGGACTTGATGAGGCGACGGACAGTGTGAACAGTCTCCCCGTCGATAGTCCGGGGTGGTGGTGGGGGTGTAGAGGGGGGCTGAAGAGGGCTCACATTAACTGGTCTGATCTTGGACACGTGGAAGGTAGGATGAATCTTCATAGAAGGGGGCAGACGCAGGCGGACAGCTGCAGGATTGATAATCCTAGCTATGGGAAATGGGCCTACAAAACGGGGAGACAACTTCTTAGACTCAACTCTGAGAGGGAGATCCCGTGTGGAGAGCCAGACACGTTGCCCTGGGGAGTACTGTGGAGCTGGCTTGCGACGGCGATTGGCGGTCCGTTGATAACGGTCGGAAGAGCGCAGGAGCGCGGAGCGGGCCTTTAACCACATGCGTCGACATCGGCTTACAAACGCATGTGCAGATGGGACGCTGGCCTCCCGTTCCTGTGCCGGGAAAAGGGGCGGCTGGTATCCGCGGGAGCATTGGAATGGGGAAAGACCAGTAGCAGAACTAGGAAGGGTGTTGTGGGCATACTCAACCCATAGAAGCTGCCTCGACCAGGAGGAGGGAGTGGAGGAAGCTAGACAGCGTAAGGCAGTCTCCATCTCCTGGTTCATACGCTCTGCTTGACCATTGGACTGGGGATGAAATCCGGACGAGAGACTGACACTGGCTCCCAGCAGTCTGCAAAACTCGGACCAAAACGAGAAGTAAATTGTGGTCCCCGATCAGACACAACGTCACTGGGAAGACCATGCAGCCTGAACACATGTTGTAGCATGATTTCAGCCGTTTCCTTGGCAGTAGGTAATTTGGTTAAAGGAATAAGTCGGGCAGACTTGGAAAACCGGTCTATGACTGTGAGTATGACTGTGTTACCGTCTGAGGGTGGTAGTCCGGTGACAAAATCCAAGGCGATGTGGGACCAGGGACGATGAGGGATAGGCAAGGGATGAAGAAGACCGGAGGGGGCTTGGCGTGAAGTCTTATTTTGGGAGCAGACTAGGCAAGCAGCAATGAATTCCTTGGCATCCTTCTCCATGGAAGACCACCAAAATCGCTGTCGAATCAGGGCTAGGGACCGTCTCACTCCTGAGTGACAAGCCAGGCGAGAGTTATGACCCCACTGGAGAACCTGGGTACGGAGAGTGGCAGGAACAAACAGACGGTTAACAGGACAGGCACTTGGGGCTGGGTGTTCAGCATGAGAGCGCTTGACCTTATCCTCCACCTCCCAGGTCACCAGACCAATGACACATGTAGAAGCGATGATGTTCTCAGAATGAGATGGAGAGCTCTCTGGCTGGAACTGGCGAGACAGGGCGTCAGGTTTGATGTTCTTAGAACCAGGTCTGTAAGACAGAGAAAAATCAAAGCGTGTGAAAAACAGAGCCCACCTGGCTTGACGAGAGTTCAGCCGCTTAGCTGAACGGATGTACTCCAAATTTTTGTGATCAGTCCAGACCACAAAAGGCTGCTCTGCTCCCTCCAACCAGTGTCTCCATTCCTCCAGGGCAAGTTTCACTGCCAACAGTTCTCGATTTCCAATGTCGTAATTTCTTTCTGCTGGAGACAGCTTCCGGGAGAAGAAGGCACACGGGTGCATCTTCTGATCCTCGGCCGACCGTTGAGAAAGAACTGCCCCAACTCCAGTGTCCGACGCATCTACCTCTACAGTAAACTGCCGAGTAGAGTCTGGAAAAATCAAAATGGGAGCAGAGGTGAAGCGTGACTTTAACTCACCAAAAGCCCCTTCGGCCACCGAGGACCACCGGAAGGGAATGTTCTGAGAGGTGAGAGCTGTGAGAGGGGTTGCCAACAAACTGTAGTTTCGAATAAACCTCCGGTAGAAGTTGGCAAAACCCAGAAAGCGTTGGAGCTCCTTGCGGGTTGAAGGGCGTGGCCAGTCAGTGACCGCCTTGGTCTTTTCAGGATCCATCTTGATGTTTCCGGTGGAGACCACAAATCCCAGGAAAGGGACTTCTGTGGTGTGGAACACACACTTCTCGGCCTTGACAAAGAGGTGGTTCTCCAAGAGCCTCTGGAGGACTAGGCGAACATGGACCACATGCTCCAGTTTAGACTTGGAAAAAATCAAAATGTCATCCAGGTATACAAAAACACAGATATTGAGAAGATCCCGCAGAACATCATTCACCAATCCCTGGAAGACTGCAGGTGCATTGGTGAGTCCAAAAGGCATGACTAAATACTCATAATGTCCACTAGGAGTGTTAAATCCCGTCTTCCACTCGTCCCCCTCCCTGATTCTCACCAAATGGTACGCATTACGTAGGTCCAGCTTGGTAAAAATAGTAGCGCCTTGTAACAGTTCAAATGCAGAGGAAACAAGTGGAAGGGGGTACCTGTTCTTGACAGTGATGTTATTGAGTCCTCTGTAGTCAATGCATGGGCGCAGAGTCTTATCCTTCTTACCCACGAAGAAGAAACCTGCACCAGCAGGAGATGATGAAGGCCGGATAAGCCCTGCATCCAAAGAGTCATTGATATACTTCTCCATTGACTTAGTTTCAGGAGCCGATAAAGAAAAAAGTCGACCTCTAGGAGGCGAAGTACCAGGTAACAGGTCAATAGGACAGTCATTAGCACGATGAGGCGGGAGTGAGGTGGCCCGAACTTTGTTAAAGGCCTCTTTAAGGTCCCAGTAATCATTGGGAACACCGGAAAGGTCTTCACACTCAGAGATCCTCGGCTGACTGGAATCAATTGAGGAACTAGATCTTAAGCAGACAGCATGACAATGAGCACTCCACTCTCTAATAGTCCCTGAAGCCCAATCTATATGAGGATTATGCCTCCTTAACCAAGGAAACCCCAAAATGACAGGCTGATGTGGTGCATGGATAAGGTGAAAAGAGAGTGTTTCGCTGTGATTACCTGACATGCTCATTTGAACTGGAGTTGAACGGTGTGTCACTCTGCAGAGAAGACGACCATCTAGAGCTGTAGCATTGATGGGCTTCTCCAAAGCCTCCTGACCAAGTCCCATTTGAAAGGCCAGTGTTATGTCCAAAAGACTGGCATCAGCACCAGAGTCAATAAGAACTGCCACAGTGTGCATTTTCCCCAAGCAGCTCAGCTGAGCATGGGTTAGGGGTCGAGAGGGCATTTCCAAATTCATCATACGGCTCACCAGCGCCCTCTGGATGACTGGTGAGCCCTGTCTTTTACAGGACAAGAGAAGGCAAGATGACCCTGCTGGCCGCAGTAAAGACAGCAGTTGTCCCGCAGGCGGCGCTGTCGTTCTGCCTCGGAAAGCCGGGTCCGCCCCAGCTGCATTGGTTCAGATGAGTTAGAAAATCCTCCTCTCACCTGTTCGGTAGCATGCGCTGACGGAAGAGGCGAAGCCTGAGGGGCGATGGAGAAAGCCCTCTCTCTCCTCCGCTCCCGCAGACGGCAGTCAATGCGGATGGAGAGAGCCACCAGCTCATCTAAATCAGCAGGAAGGTCCCTGGCTGCCAGCTCGTCTTTAAGGCGATCCGACAGACCGTTGTAGAAGGCATCGAGGAGTGAAGAAGCATTCCAGTTACTCTCGGCGGCTATGGTACGAAACTCGATGGAGTAATCCGACACAGATCTCCCTCCTTGCACCAGGTTAAACAGTCCACGAGCTACCTCTCTTCCGGGTGTAGCGTGATCAAAAACTTTACGCAGTTCATCGGAGAATACGCTTACAGATGAGCAGGCAGCAGATTGTCTTTCCCATTCGGCGGTACCCCAGTCTTTAGCTTTGCCCGTGAGAAGAGAGACAATATACGCCACCCGGGATCTTTCTGTTGGGAAGGCGGAAGGCTGAAGCTCGAAGGCGAGGGAACATTGGACCAGGAATGGTCTGCACGAACCTGGGGCTCCCGAGTAGCGTTCTGGAGGAGGTAGGCGTGCATCCGATGCCAGAGGACTCTGGATTCGAACAACGGAAGCTGGAGTTAGTTCCGGGCCATGGACCGTTGCAGGACGGGTCTGAAGATGATCACGGAGATTCACAAAGGTCCGTTCGAAACGAGCGGCCATCTCCTGCATCGCTTCAGCCATGAAGGTAAGCTGCTGCTCGTGGCGTTGTAACACGATATCGTGCGAAGGCGGTTCTGTCGCTGAGTCGGCTGGATTCATTTTTGGCCAGATTGTACTGTCACGGTCACAGGTACAGATAAGAACCCAATAGCACGACTCAGATACAACCAGTGTAGTAATGTTCAGTTTAATCGGGTCAGGGACAGGCAGGCGTCAAAACCAGGAAATCCAGCAGTTTAGGCAAACAAATCCAAACAGGGGGCAGGCAGGAAACTCGAGGTCCGATAACAGGCAGGTAGGGGTCAAAACCGGGCAGGACAGGTAACTAGGCAAGAGTTAATCAGACGCTGGAGTGCTTGGCAGAATACACAAGACAATCTGGCAACTGACAACTGAAAATGAGGTGGTATAAATACTGGGGAGTGATGAGGGAATGAGTAACAGGTGAGGGGAAGGGCTGAGGAGACCAGGTGAGGGAAATGAGCTGATTACAAGTGCCTGGGGGAAAGCGGGATCTGAAATGACAGAAGAGTTTAGATGAGGCATAAAAACAAACAATAATATAGGTGTCTAACTTGTGACAGCACATCCCTTTCAAGATTTCAAGATTTTCAAAGGTTCATTGACATATCATATACACAACTACGGTGTAGTTATGCAATGAATGAAAAACTTGAGTCACAGGTTCCTCAACAGTGCATTACAAGACATTAAGGATGTAACGATATACCAAATATCGCGGTAAATAAACGTCCCAATACCGTCGTAAGACTGACAAAATGTACGCGATTTAAAAAAATTTAAATTTAATTTTTTTTAAACACTATTCCATAATCTGTCAAAATGACAGACTGCTTTCAGATTTTTCCGTCATTGTTAAATAAAATATTCGGTTAACGCGACCACTGCTGTCTCAGCAACATCAGTACCAAGCGAGAGTTTTTTCCAGAGCAGGGGATATTGTAAATGCCCAAACATCCCAGCTTATAAATACCTGGAAATGTGGACATTCTCATATTCCTAAAAACCTGTCTGATGATGCTGAGTGAGTGACTAGTGAGTTTGAGTTGAGTTACTTGAAAAACTAAAGTGACACTTGATTAATTTTATTGCAGGGTCTGATTATTAAATGTCCTTGTTTATTTGTGAGATGCAGTGGCACAAAGAAAATTCCTACTTTGTTTTAGCCTACTATAGGTACAAAAACACTGGGTTTCTTGTTCTAGTCTGTTACTGTCACTTTGTTTTTGACACTTTAAAATACTGCTATCCTACTAAAATACTGTACAAATCAGATTTATTATTTAATAAAGAAACATCTTTCAAGTAAAAACATTTTTTATTGAAAAAAAAAAAAATCCATTTTTTTTACCCCCTTTATTATTCAATATCGTGATAAATACCGTACCGTGGACTTGTTATCGCGATATTATCGTACCGTGAGTTTTTGGTATCGTTACATCCCTACAAGACATCTATCAATATGTGTGTATACCTCCACCATTAAACTGTCATATTCTGCACATTTCTTATAATATCTACATACATCTTATAAGAGTAAAATAAATATGTATAAGTGCTTCAACATAGTTAACATTGCAGGAAAGTTGATTGTCAAGTCCCAAAACAAACCATGCAATATATTAGACGATATATGCAATATATATTATTACTTTGTCAGGCTTAATATTTATCTGTAGATAGATACCCCCAAAGCTTTTTTCTTATTTAAAAGAAGACCTTAACCTAAAGTATTCTTTAATGTTTAAATAAAGCCTTACTCGTTTGTCTGTTTTGCACATCCTCCTATCAGGCACTAAACTGTTTTATTGTTATTATTTACAGTATCTTCTTGATATTTTCTATACTATATTTATATCATTGACCTTCTACTTTCCCACTATTTTGTATGTAATCTTAATATTTAAATGTTTTCATCAAATATAACACATTCAAAAGTGCTTTACAAAAATGAAAGACATTGAGAAAAAGGCATTTTAAAACAGTCATTAAAAAGCAACACAACCTACCTGCATTGCAATTACTCTAAACGTGTAATAACGTGCTTTAACCAGTAGGAGGTGCGGGTTAAAAAGCTGTCAAGTTTACAGTATTAACAAAATAAAATATACTGCTGTTTCTGGTTTAGTTTACGACGGATATATTCTGTTATTGTTTTAATATGTGTAACACAAAAGCGATGGAAAAAACCCACAGCAACACAGAAAAGATGGTCTTAACATGACCCAGCGGTCTAGTAGTTGATAAAAAACAATAATATCAAAACAAATTATTACTACTAACCAGTGGCGGTTCTAGAACATTTTACATGGGGTGGCAAAGGGGGGGCAAGAGGTCATGCCAGGGTGGCATGGGAGGGCGGACAGTACGTGGTATTTTACAAAAAATGTGTTGTCTTAGTATTAGACAGACATATTTGCCTGTGCTCACTAAGCATTATTTATTACATATTAATTTAATATTAAACAAATTAAAATGGCCAATTATTACAAAATGTTGCTGCTAATATAATCATACGCTTGTCAACTTTAACTGATCAAAAATAAATTCTGAAAAAATACTTGAATTATTTATGAAATTGCAATATTGACACACGTGCCTCAGTTTGTTTCAACCCCGTCACGCCAAACCATGTACCCTCCTATTAAAATAATGGATCAGTCCATGGGTGATCTGCATTGAGGGAATTACATCACAAAAGTGTCAGTTTCTTCTCTTACCTATATTTGAGTTTTTGTATTTTCAGATTAAGATTGACAAGCTCAACATTTCAACTCTGTTATATGAATTAATAATAGTAAATAATTGTTTATTACAAAATAAACAATAGTTTTGCAAAATATTACAATTTTGTAATGTCCTTGATTTCCATGTGGTGCCATATCTTAGCTAAACATCATGGCTACTTTTTGTCAAAAACTTCAACCCTGTTAAATTTGTTCAAGTACATTCCTAGTAATTATTTATATTTTGTACCTGGGGTGGGAAAATGTAAGTAGTCCACTACCAGATGTTATGACCAAACATTTTGGTTTAATTTTTCAAAGATATAAAGACCCAAAAGGCACCCGATTCAGAGAATACTCTAATTCTGCATACTGTAAGTACTTAGTTATAATTAAGTACACAAATGACATGACCCATCTCTTCAGAGAGCTAAAGGTGACCTGTGCAGCAACACATTTCAATCATTAATTGTCAATACTAAGAGCTGCTAGATTGTGCTGCTGTAATGGAATATGTAAGGAGAATAAGAACATACCATGTGGTCCAGCTGGAGTTTCAGCTGCCTCCTGATCCCTGCCTCAGTCCCTCTTTCTGATACTTCATCTTTATTCCTCACATACATTTCTTCTTCTTCACTAATGTCTTCATCTCCTCCTCTTCCTTCTGCTCTGACCCTCCTGGTCTCTTCAGTGAACTCTCTTTTCCTTTTCCTCTTTATGTTCGTCCTGATCTCTTCTCGGATATGTCTTTTTGTTGTTGTTGAATCACTCCTATACTCTGGCCTGCAAGAGTCGACTTGTGAAAAGCACTGGTACAAATGCTGGTGTAACTTTACACGTTAGGGTAATGTAGCCTAGCTAGTAGTTATAACCATGCCGCTTTCGTCTCATTAGTATGCATACAAAAGTGACATGTGACACGCCCCCAATTATGCAAATGAGATAAGTCCCGCCTCCCATTGGTCGATATCCTTTGATCTGAGCTAAGTCCCGCCTCCCATTGTTCGAGACCCTTTGATGTGAGGGGGTGAGGTGTTATAACGGGTAGATGTGAAAAGCCCCCCTGTGGAGTGCTTTTGTTGTCTAATCCTTTGATGTATTGATTAAGGCAGTCTCTTTGAAGTTATGTTGTCTGGCCCCTGTCCCCTCACCCCTTTGTTGTCTAAGCCTTTGATGTGTTGATTAGGTAGTCTCTTTGAAGTTATGCTGTCTGGTCCCTGTCCCCTCAAAGTTATCTAATCTAATTAGCCTTTGATGTTTTGCCCTTTGATGTGGTGTGTTATAAGCCTTTGATGTTAATCTAGGTGTCTCTATGAGTGAGACGGTCTAGCCCCCCGCCCCCTCCCAGCCCAGGCCTCTCCCCCCTTTCCTCTGGCTATGAGGCTACATCAGCCATTATAGATAATATGGCCATCTGAGTGTGTGTGGTACTGTTTGTGGTTTGTTTTGCAGAGTCACAAACCCTCAAAATACACCCTGTAGCGAGTAAAACTCTAACACAGAAAAGACCTGTCTATGCTGCCCCAGAACGCCTCGTTGGAGATTTCTCATTTTCCATTGTTTTCTTCCTGGGTTCTGTGACGTGTAAATACCCAAATAAACAACAAATGACCGGATTGGCCCAAATGGACCAATCCGCGGACCCAGATTTGCCAATCACTCTTTTAGTTTTACAGCTTGATGAAACCTTTTTGTTTGACATCAGCCATTATCGATAATATGGCCATCTGAGTGTGTGTGGTACTGTTTGTGGTTTGTTTGTAACTGTTTAATACAGTTAATTATTCAAAATGTCAGAGTTCCTTATTTTTAAACTGAAACTTGCACTACTGTTCAAAAATAAATAACAACAAACCTGGAATTATGCATTTGGGCTTTTTTTTGCTTTTTCTTGTTGTACCGAACCCGTACCGAACCGTGACCCCCAAACCGAGGTATGAACCGAACCGTGACTTCTGTGAACCGTTACACCCCTACTGGACATTGTAGAAATGCGTGTGTCCAGAGGACAGGTGGTAGGGCGGGCAGAGGTAATGAGGGTAAGAACCTCACTTGGAGAGAGAGGGGAAAAGGAGGTTAGGGTGTGGGTGAAAGGAGGGTCTGGTGACCCAGTGGTGAGTAAAGGTGAGTCAGAAAAAGAAGAGCGAATATCATCAACCTTTTTTTCAAAGTGGTTAACAAAGTCGCTTGACAGAAGGGAGGAGGGGGAAGGCGCTTTGGGGGGGGTCCAGGAGGGAGAAGAAGATGGAAAATAGTTTTTTGGGATTGGAATAGGAAGATTGGATCTTATCTTGAAAGAAAATGTTTTTTGCCTGAGAGATGGAAGCAGAGAAAGAGGAGAGGAGAGTCTGATAGGTTAGGAGGTCGTCACGGTGTTTGGATCTCCACCGTTTCCGCTCTGCTGCCCTAAGGACGGTTCTATAAGCACGCAGTGCGTCATTTAGCCAGGGAGCAGGAGGGGACTGACGAGCCTGGCGAGATGTGAGAGGAGAGAGAGAGTCCAGAGAGGATGAGAGAGTAGAGAGGAGAGTTTCTGCAGCAGAGTTTGGAAGTAGGAGTTGGAACGAGTCAGAGGAAGGGAGGGCTAAGAGCACCGATGAGGCAAAGGTAGAGGGGGAGAGGGAACGAAGGTTACAGCGGACAGGTGCAGGATGAGAAGAGATTAGTTTGTTATGTTTGGAAAGGGGTAGAGAGAATGAAAGGAAGAAGTGATCGGATGTGTGCAGTGGGTTTACAGAGAGGTTAGAAGTAGTGCAGTTCCTTGAGAATATGAGATCAAGGACATTGCCAGCTTTATGAGTTGGTGGGGATGGAGACAGTGAGAAAGCAAAGGCGGTTAACAGAGATGTTAGTTCGTCTATCTTCCCCGTCTGGAGGTTGAAGTCTCCGAGAAGTACAGCGGGAGGGCCAGTTTCAGGGATGTGTGAGAGGAGATTATCTAATTCCTCCAAGAAGTCCCCCAAGGCGCCTGGTAGGCGGTAGAGAACAACAATGGTTAATTGTATAGGATGGGTTACTGTGACGGCATGGAATTCAAAGGTGGAAGGAGTGAAGTTAGGTAGCTTGAAGAGGGAAAAGCTCCATTTGGGAGAGAGCAGGAGACCAGTGCCACCTCCTCTGCCAGTGGGTCTGGATGTATGGGAGATGGAATATGCTGTGGAGAGAGCTGCTGGGCTGGATGTGTTGGATGGAGTAATCCGCGTCTCAGTGAGAGCAAGGAAATCCAGAGACTGCAGGGAAGCGTAGCCAGAGATGAAGTCAGCCTTAGGAACAGCTGACTGGCAGTTCCACAGGCCGACTGAAAACTAGATGTTGGATGTCAGTGGAGCATGTGGGATAGACGAGAGCAGGCCGGTTATATCGATTACGAGATACACGGGGCCAGTGATAATTGCGAGAGGACACATGAACAGGAATGGAGAAAATACACATGATTATAGCATGAGGGGCTAAACAACCAAATGAAATAAAACACCAGCGATACTTAGCTCAATCAAAGTAGGATTTGCCTCCTCTTTGCCACCCTCGTGACTCCAGCAGGACTCTATTGTCTTTGTCAGTCTTCGTCTGTCTGACGCTCCAGGAAAGTGCTACCTAAACTGGACACCTGATTGCTGAGTTCTCACAGATGTGGGGCCACGCCCCTTTAATTAGTTAACTCTCTGCAGCTGGTGGCCCTCAAAAGGAAATCTAGACTGGCTCCCTCCTGAGTTGCTATTGTATCTTTTCAGTGGCCCAATGGTTTTACAATTACATTAAACCCTAAGTTATAAAGTTATGAGTTTAACCCTTAATACAGTTACACCTACTCAATAAAGCTCTTAGTATTCTACAAATGTTTAAATCAAAGTTAACCCTAGCAGTCAGTTAGTTCAGTTTAAGGTTTCAGTCAAATTACTTGTCCCAAGTTTCTGCCTGACAGATACTGTAGCGGTTTTGAGATTTAAAATCACAATTTCAGTCAGATCAACTACAGAGCATTTATACAGAGTACACACACTGAAACAGAGAAGTCTAAAAACAGAATGTTACTCACACCATTCTAGAAGTCACCAGTTGTTATCCTGTCAAAATCGACTGGCACACTTTTTCTCAATATCAAGCCACACTTATTGTTTTTACTTCGGCTGTGAGTGTTTGTGTGTGCTCAGGATGAGTTTAGCTTGTTCTCGCTGTATCGCGTGTAGGACAGAGAGTGAATACACATACTATACAGAGATGCTGGATGAGAAACCAATGCGATTTTGGAAAATTGCACAATATACATATATTCTAGTAGACCTCAACAATGGAAATATGATCAGTAGAAATGGCCATGACATGGAACCTTTAATATTTCCTCCCTACTTCTTACTATCTCCCGCACCTTCCTTGTTTATCCTGCTGTCTCCCCTGATTTCCTCTCTTGTACTCCTCCCTTCTTCTGCTCTGTTTTTTCTCTCTCTCCTGTTCTCTGTTATCTTTGTCTTCTGTCTTTATATTAATGGGGGAAGTAAATGGGGGCAGTGTTTCACACCATCAGTTGACAATCTCTCACACAAACGTATGCAGTTTAATCCAAGTTCTGTACACACTGATGAGAGCACACTGCAGCAGAGTGAGACTGTTCAATGTGAACATGTTAAAAAGTTAAATAGTAAAGTTTTGGAAGCAATGCGTGGGTTTGAGAGAGACTGGAGTCGTGTAAGAGTCTGTACAATTTGTATTCATCCACAATGGAGGCCAACATTTTCTTTTAGTATGTAAGGGAACACATGGTGAGTGATGGAGATAGAAACAGATCATTTTGTTGGACAATGTGTTGAATCTCCTCGCCCTTCCCTCTTTACTCCTCCCCCTCTTTGGATCTGTGTTCTCCTATCAACTCCAAATATTTTTCCCTCACTTGCTCTATTCAAAGACCCCATACACTGCAAACCTTGAGATGTGACTCTCTCACACCCTGCACATAACAGAGCCTTCAAACAGCTACAGTTGGCAGTACACACAGATTTATAGCATCCTCATTGCCCATTAGCTAATTACTGCATTTGTGTGTGTGTGTCTGTGTGTGTGTGTGTGTGTGTGTGTGTGTGTGTGTGTGTGTGTGTGTGTGTGTGTGTGTGTGTGTGTGTGTGTGTGTGTGTGGTGTGTGTGTGTGTGTGTGTGTGTGTGTGTGTGCATAGAGCTCAGTTTATAACTCGAACCCTGATTACAGGTATAAGAATGTAATTCATTATTACGTTACTTATTTGCTATCATGGCTGAAAATAAAATTGTCATTGAGCACCTCGAGGGCTCCCGAGGGGTGTGTGCGCTCTCCCCTATGTAGTATATAGTGCCGCGCACATATACTATCAGGACGTTACTGATGTGGTGCGGCTGCGGAGTGATACTGTGTGTATGCAAGCCCGTATCTAGTATGCTTGTATGTAGTAATGGCAAAATGAAGCTTTGAATGAAGCATCGAACCACTTGGACAATTGTGTCGGAAATAGGTTCATTTCTCGAAGCTTCAGTTACAGCGACCTCTCCTGGCGAAGTGCAAGACTGCAGTGGGTTTAACGTATCTTTGCCTTTAAAAATATTCGATGCACACACACACTAAGACTGAATATCATGTTCTATTTGCAATTAATGATTGATAATTGTGTGTATTGGGTTATTGAGAAGAGACTAGAGAGTGCTGGAAATTTTTTTGGGAGGAGAGGGCCTTTTATCAGTTATTAAAGTATTAAAGTTGAAAAGCAATGATTACAAGTTAATCTATTACAGGCTTTGAACCAGCTGCGCGGAGGTCATCGCCGCATTCGGGGCGCCGGCTCTATCCACTGGGTTATCTATTCCTTAAACTATTTGACTGTTTTTATATTACTCATAATTGTCTTTTTGTTCACAACTTCTCCACATTTCAAAGTGTTTCCCGAGCTAGAACGACCTATCTTTCTTCCTGGCTTGCTCTATAATGATACTACAATTCAAATGCAATGCCAACAACAACTCAACAGCAACAGCGCCAACTACGACAACAACCCACACATTGCGCATTGTTTAGAGCGGTTATAAAGTGTTGAAGCGCTCAAATTTGAAACTGTTTCAACCTGTCAGTGTCACCTGTCAGAATAGAGACGAGGCAGTGCATTGAATCGCGTGAATGGACCGCGAACCAGTCAAGTGATTCATTCAGGAAATGAAGCAGTTGCTGTTTCGACCGTCACATGTCACGTGATTTGAAGCAGTCGAACCACTTGGACAATTGTGTCGGAAATAGGTATAAATAAATATATATATATATATATATATATCATGAATATCATTTACAAATAAAGATGGATGAATGCGTGTATTATTGAGGAGAGGGTTCTGGGAAAATAAGGCATAGGTTATGGTGCGCTTGTGTAACTTTGGCAGGGGGTGTTCATGTGGGATGGGGAACACTGGATTGAGTCGATTTATTTTCTTGCTTACAATTTCCCCGCATTTTTAAAACACTCGCTCAGATGGAACCGATGATGCTGGCATGCATAAAAATTGTTTCGCCAGTTTGAACAGATTGGGACACACATTTACACCTCCACTGTAGCATCTGCCGTGGCATCCCTTGCCCTCCTCACTTCAGAAGCATCTCTGTCCAGAGTTTCCCAAAGGTTAAGACCTGAAAGACAAACATGACTGTAATCATCAGTACTGAAAGGTTTCAATGTGTATTCTTTTTTACTTGTACTTATTTTGTCCTGCATTTTATCAATTAACTATTTATAACATTACCTGTGGATGATGGATTGTCAACACTTGCTGGTGCCGGTTGAGCTGATTGGGCTGTTCTTCTGTAGGTGTGTCAGGTTATTTCCTCAGTTGTGTGCAAAATGCTGTCAGTCGTTTAACTGATGCCGCTGCCTGTACTTGATTGTAGAATCCAATAGTTTTGAATCTAGGATCCAGCAGTGTTGACAGGGTCAATGCAGTTTGCCTCTCGGTGGTGTCAAACTTGTTTTGCATATTTGACACCATGTTCTGTCCCAGTAGTTTTGCTGTGTCGTGGCTTGTTTTTCCAATTGTGTCATACAAATAGAACATTAACATTTTTGTCATTGGGATGATCTTGGATCCTGAGACTCTCTTCTCCTCGGAGAGTTCCACTGTTGCCTGGAAAAAGGGGGAGAGCAATTGCAGGCATGCATCTGCTGTGTCATAGTCCTCAGAGGACAGAGGTCTCACATCTGTTTTCAGCGTCGCAAGAGCTGCCCCCACTGACTGCCTCTCTTTGAAAAGACGTTATAGCATTAGGTAGGTGCTGTTCCAGCGGGTGTCCACTTCCTGAATAAGCTTCAGCGCAGGGCGATTCATCTGCTCCTGAACTTCTCTGAGCTTCTCTTTTGCTGTTGTGCTGGTTTTAAAGAACGGGACTACTTTTCTAGCCCTTGTGCGTAGGTCTTGTCGGCCAGGAGTTGCATCCAGAGATTTCTTCACCACTACATTTAGTGAATGAGCAAAGCAAAGTGCATGTCTTAGATTTAAACTTCTGACAGAGGCAACCATATTTGCTCCTGCATCCGTCACATTTGAGGTCACTTTGCCTTCAGTGCCCCATTCCTCCATGAGAGACCTCATTGCAGCAGTGATGTTAACCGCTGTATGAGCTTCAGGGAAAGGCAGCACTCCCAGAAGCACTGTGGCCAGCTTCGCAGAGTCATCCACATAATGGCAGGTCACTGCTAGATATGCGTCCATCTTAATGGAGGTCCACATATCAGCAGTCAGGCTCACAGCCTCTACCCTCTGCATGACAGCCTTGGCCTTCGTCTTCTCCTCCTCATAGCGCTTGACCACCATCTCCTTTAGAACCCGTCTGGATGGAAGAGTGTATCTAGGATCAAGCAAGGCCACAAGCTCCTTGAAGCCACAGTCATCCACGATGGAAAAAGGCTGCGAGTCTTTCACCACCATATTCAAAAGAGCCCCATCCAGCTCTCGCTTCCGGTCCACTAAGACAAAGAAATAAAGACAAAGAATAAAAACAAAACCAAAAAAAGCAAATAAGAATTTATGTGAAATTGCACTCAAAGGAAGCAGACTTGTGAGTCATGGAATACAGTCAAAGCATATTGTGTTAGTGTTACTAGTTAATAATAATATAATACATACCATGTATGTTCCCCTGGTTCACAGCAGCTCCATGTTTGGCAGTGAAGTGCCTAATCATGGAGGAAGTATTCCCATGATACTTCAGTTCAGTTGAACACACCAAGCACTGGACCTGTAGAGAAAGGCATTTGTAAATAAAAATGCAATTTCAGTCTATAGAGCTATAGCCTAATGGCTACATTGATCATATACATAATTGTACTTTAATGCTACTTAATGTAGTTGACCTACCTTTTCATGCGCAATCAGATTGAAGTGATCCCACATCTCAGAATTCCTGGCTGGCTCCATAATGATCTAAACGCAATACTAACAACTCAACAGCAACAAGGCAAACTACGACGACAATCCCACAGATTGCCAAATTGTGCATTTTTTTGAGCGGTTATAAAGTGTCACTTACTAAGTGACGCTCAAATTCAAACAGTTTCAACCTGTCAGAATCGCGACGAGGCAGTGCATTGAATCACCTGATTGGACGGCGAACCAGTGAGTTGATTCATTCAGGAAATTAAGCAGTTGCTGGTTCGGACGTCACATGTCACGTGATTTGAAGCAAGCTTCGAATCACTGCTTCTATGGAATAGGAAGTCCAGGGTTGAATCTCCGTTCGAAGCTTCAGTGTCAAACTGCCATCACTACATGTATGTACTCATGGAAAGGTCTACGGATACCTTTATTACTCTCCATGACCTGCGGTCAACTATATAGCATAAAGGACTATTACACCCTAAAACAACAGATACAGGAAAAGTGTCTTCCTTCGGTAGTCAGCAGTCACCTTTATAAATAAAGTGTTAGGTAGTAACCCTCCAACACTAAGCACCCTCTTTACCACTTCAAGTCATAGGTATATACAGTTTTATAGATGCAATAAACAGCGGTGCTTTACATGTACGGTACCGTAACCAGTGGCACACTAGGAATAAGGTTCCAAAATATGTTACCAATTGCCAGAGTGCGTCACCCGTTACCTGCAGAAGGAAGCCATGCACGCATCGCAGCGCTGAAGGATAATCTAGGGCCCGCTCTCTTTAACTCCAGTCGACTTTCTGTTGCTTTCCTACATGGTGAAATGAGGATCAGCCGCTGTGTTCAGTGGCGTTTTTATATGTACAAAAGTGTTGGGGCACATAGGGCGCATTCACACCTGTCACGATCTGTCTGTGTTGTGTTTTGTCTTGTTTAGATCTGTCTTTGGTTTCCTGTCTGTGGGTCCTTCTCACTTCGGTTAAATGGATTCCTTGCGTCCCTCACTTGCGTCATTTCCCTGCGACTAGTCCCTCCCACCAGGGAAGCATGGAGAGACGCAAAGAAACCACGAGAAGCAGGGAAATTAGTTTTAAGAGCAATGGGACGTCCTTTCCTCCGAGCGTCACATGAAGCGACGTCCGTTTGTGATGACGCTGCACAGCTGTTCGTCTGACAGCAGCTCTGTCCCCGTTGTTTTCACAAACACCCCCGCCTCTGTTAGTACATATTTACTGACACAAACATTTGTATCATCTGTTGCAGACCCAAATAAATAAAATAAAATAAGAACTCATTCTCAAAAAAGATAAACGCCATTCTTAAAATGTATAAACGAACAATGATTAATATTGATTAGAGTGCACAATAGAAATAAAATAATTGAGAGAACAAAAAGAGATGTTATCTATCAAAACCCAGTTAGATTAACATTCATTGGATTGCACACTTTGTTTGTTTGTGTGGATATGTAGCACTTAATGACTGACTGAATGGAAATGACAATAAATGAAAATGTGAAACGAAAAAAGCAATCATGAAAATGTTTCCAACAAATGAATAAAATGATTATTGAACACTTTGTTGTTCAGATCACATATTTGTAACTAAATGATACATTAATTGAAACAAAACACGGTATAAACTGAGGAGTGACTCCCGTGAGGTTCATGTGTTTTCTTCACTCCGCTGGGAAACTGCTCTTATGTCAAGAAGCATCAGATCAGTGCATGCACTGCATCGTCCAATCAGTGAGCGATACACAGTAAGGGGGCGGGGCGAGTGTCTGAGGATTTCATCGAAGGATGGTCTGGTGGTTCCTCGGTTATAGCTCCTCCATTATCGCTCCTCCGGCAAAAATAAGGCCATTGGGATGGCGCAATAAGGCCATTGGGATGGCGCAGACAAATCAACTTCCGGTGAGACCGAGACCGAGGAGCGAGGAAATGAAAAATAAGAGAAGTGAGAAAGGGCCTGTGTGTTCCCTCCTACCTGTTTTCCTGATTGTGTTCACCTGGTGCCCCTGTGTTTTCTCCTCCCTCCTCACCTGTCTCTTGTTTCCTTGATTATAGTGTTAATTTCGTTGACTAAAACTATGATGAATTATGTTCGTCAACGACCTTTTTTTCCATGACGAAAATGAGACGATGACGAGACGGCACCGACGGCAGTAAACAATAACTGCAAGAAATCACCATGCAATATCGTTGATGAAAAGTGCCGAGACGAAAATGTAGTTTACTAAATAAAAACTATGCCTAAATCTCTCTTTACTTTCGTTGACGAAAAATGACGAGACTGCGGCAGGGCAGCAGCTGCGGCAGGGCAGCAGCTGTGTGTCTTTGCTGCGCGCGGCGGTAGATTTGAATTACACCGGGCAGCGGCACACTGTGAACTGTCAGGAAGACTCGGGTCTAACTCATGGTCTAACTAACCTTATTTAACAAAAAATAAAATGGCAACAACAGGGCTTGGGAGCAGTGGTCGCACTCGCGTTAACCGAATACCCCCCCGTCAGCGCGAGTGATTGATAAAGTGTGCACTCGACGGATAATAATGGATTATGACAGAAATGTTACGATCCTGTCCGTCAAAATGACTGACAACGAAAAAGTCTAAAGCCACCACTGCTTGGGAGAAAGAAATGATGTGATATTTGGGCCCATTTTCGCTACAATGAGGCGGAGAAAAAAAGCGAATGCATTGTTTTATCAGAAGGGAAGCAATGTGGCCATAACACAGGTAAAAACACCACAAACCAGATACTCTCTGCAAAGCTGCTTAATCATTCAACCTGTGTTTTTCATAAGGACAAGATATAATCTTATTGTGAAATACGTTTGACTAAAATGACAAATTATTGGTTTTGGCTAGACTAGTTTGACTGAAATGTTCTATATAATCTGATGACTAAAAAAGACTCAACAGTTTTCATTGACAAAAAGTAGACTAAAATAATTCGTTTTCTTTGACTAAAATAAGACTAAAATGCTCAGACTTTTAGTCGACTAAATCTTGACTAAAATGTTTACTGTTTTAGTCGACTAAAATAAGACTAAAATGCTCAGACTTTTAGTCGACTAAAACTTGACTAAATAAAAACAGGATGAAGGTGACTAAATATGACTAAAACTAAAAAGGAAATTTAACACAGGACTAAGACTAAAACTAAATAAAAAATAGCTGACGAAATTAACACTACTTGATTAGTCCTGTGTGTATTTTAGTTCTGGTTTTTCTGTCTGTCTTTGTTAGATCGTTGTTTGTCTGTGACTGTGTTCACAGGGTAGAGTTCTGTTTTGTCACCTAAACCTTGAAATAAAAGTATTTTTCTGTTCAATCTGCATTTGGGTCCTGCCTGCTTCACTCACCTAACAGAACGATTTAACCAAAGATGGTCCCAGCAGATCCATTTGAAGTGGATTTACTCAATTTTAATTTTTCATTGGCTTGTTGCTATGGTAGGTGGAGGGGAGCGTCCAGTGTTCTGCAGAAAGAGGCTGCTTTGGCAGTGGATCAATGTTGAGTGAAGTTTTTGCCTGACTGGATTTTGGACTTCCTGTCGACATGTGATTCCCGGCCTGCTAGCCCCAGGTATGCTAGCCCCCTGCCTCCCAATTCCCAACCTGACACCATACGTCTCGGTGTGTTCCGTCTGGAGTCAACCCCTGCTTCTTCCCCATTTCCTGCTCCTGTCCAGGAGCCGTTCTCGGGTACTCGTCTGGCTTTTGGAGGTCCACGGAGCCTCAAAGGGTAATACATATTAAACCACTTGAATATAATCCCCCTCTGCTAAATGTCACACTAACCCTGGCTCCACCTGATCATGTTTAGTTTTAGTTCTTGATCGTATCCCTTGGCTGATGAATTCTTGAACAGAAAAACTCTTTATAACCAGTGGGAGTCAACACATCAATACATAACTATAGCGGTCAACTCGGTCGCTGCAGCACAGACTAAAACACTTCCCACACAGAAGCCACACTGTAAGCAGAAGTAAATAATGAAAGCCCCTACCCAGCATCCCTTTCTCTGCATTGGAAAGACACAGATCCTTTTCTGCAGAGGGTAGAACGAACGCTACCACAAAACACTCGACTCCATCCGCCATCAGAGCCAGGCCCAGCACTACAAACAGCGTCCACTGGAACTTCCCGTGGCCACAGTCCTCCATGATGTCTTCGTATTGTTCAGATAACTCTTCTAGTTCAGACACCGCACTGCCAGCTGCTCTAGTTTTAGCCCTGGGACACAGAAAGAGAACAAGAAGAAGTCTTAAAGATGAATGAAGATGGGTTTTTTGACAGATCTAGTTTAAGTAGAATGCTTGGAATCATTAAGACTTCTGCTAATGCTGCACATTTCCACAAGAACACATAGAACCAGCGTGCTGGGCCTCACCGTGCTGCTCTCTGTGCAGCCTTCACCTCGTCAGGGTGGGGTATCCCTTGATATTCTCCTTCGTACATCTGATCCTCTTCATCATGTCCTTCTGTCGCATCGCTCGCTGCATCCTCCTCCTGGGTTGGGTAGTCTGCCTGGTAACCATATCCATCATGGCCTCCACCTTCTCCGTAACTCCCATAGCTGTCACCTCCTCCTTGGTGGTATGCGTTGTTTTGGTATGGGTCAGCCATCTTGGTTTACTAGACTCACTATGCTAATAGCTAACTTTACAGCAAGTACAAGGTCCCTGGTTGGCTTGCTAGTTATGTATAGTCTGCTGGTAGTTAATAACTGGCGAGATAAACTTGCAGTTTGACCCTTTAGTTCAGCATGATGAGGTTATTAGCCTATATATGAATATAATGCAGAATAACTACAGTAAAAGTAATTAGTTACAGTGACCGTGTGCTTTTTACTGCCAAGATTGCTAGATTAAAGTAGATCTTCTAAACATGAAGGGGCTCTCCTTGAATGTATCTCTGTAATAATGTGTGATGTCTCTGTCCCTGGTGTTAGTTGTGATGCTGCTGTGAGTTATTCCAGAGTCCTGTCAGATATTGTCTTCAGTTGTCACTCCTGAAAAGAAAGAAACTCAGGTTGATTCATCTTCATGGCAAAATGCAAAAGACACTTACAGTACTGCCAACTTAAAGCTATCCTATTATGCTATATTTCAACAATATATTATAGGGCCATATCTTTACAAAACATGTCTCTGAAGTGTTTTGCTCAAAATACCAAACGGATCACCCAATGTAGCATGCCTCATATCCCTCTATTTCAGCCCTGTTACCAAAGTGCTGATTCTGGGTCTGGCCCTTTAAATATAACCGAGCTGCTGCTGGCCACGCCCCTTTGGAGCTGCTGCTGCTGGTTACGCCCCTTTGGAGCTGCTGCTGCTGATGGCCACGCCTCTTTGGAGCATCCACATGCAAGCAGTGAGCTCTGTGAAGAGAAGGCTGTCTCCCAGCAGAAACTCAGCTAAACGCTGGCGTGATTAAACGATATATAATGTTCCAAACCTCATCAAGCATTATTTCTGAAACAGTATGGAGCTCAAACGCTTTCTCTCTCACGGGTTTACCACAAGGTGAGTACCATTTATATCCGGCTTCTTTACAGAGATGCTTGCTAATGTAAACACAGACCACATTACTTCCAAACCACGTCATGCATTGTTTCTGATACAGCAACGTTTCTGATAGGGCCGTGGGCGTAAAGCCAGCCCACATTTCAGTAATGTCGTCATGACCGCAGCAGATCTGGATCAGCTCCGTTGTTCTCCCGTTTTTAAAGATGTGGGTAAGGAGGAAAAGAGACAGGGTTTTATTTTCTGACACTTTGTGAGTCTCCTTACACACCGGGGACACATATTTATGTATAAAAGACATCAAAAAGTGCATTTTGCATGATAGGAGACCTTTAAATGAACAACTGACATTTATGTCCATGTGCTAAACCACATAATTTCGGTGACAAAAAGTGGTGACATTTATTTACTTCCTTGCTGAGAGTGAGTCTCATCAGTCTCGTGCTTCAAGTCTCTGACCCAGCTGATTAGCTTAGCCTCACATAAAGACTGGAATCAGGGAAACAGCCGGCCTGCCTCTGTGTCTCCATTCTGTTTAAAAAAAAACGTATAATAATCACTAATTAACACATACTTGTTCAGGGCTGTTAGTCACCATAAATTAGTCACAGCATATAACTCTGTAAAACAATACAGTTTTGTTTACATTTCTGTAAACACATGAGATACACCCGCAATCCATCTGATTGAAGAAAACACCGGGAAAGGTTATCCGAACTTCCTCTGTCCTGATACAGTAGTGTGTCCAGTACCATATTTTGCAATGATGACCCACAAAGACTCCCTAGTTAAAAACTATATCAGTTTCTCTGTTATGGATGCTTAGTCATTTTAAATGCAGTAAAGCATTGGGACCTTCATTGCATGTCAAACCAGTCCCTCTATCCTTGTGGGACTGTCATCTGCCAAATAAAGGCAAAACATTCCCCAAAGATAATATTATACAAAACAAAACACACAGCTGAACCACTAATGAGTCGATATTTCAGTTTGATACACATTTTTACCAAAGAGTCTAAGACTCAGCAAAAGACTCCTTTTCACGATCCCAACAAGCAAACTAGTAAGATCTTCTAAAACCCTGCAACATTCACGATAAACCATTCATAAATATGTAACAAAAGCCCATATCTTAGAAGAAGGCTCAGTTACATGCCTTCTGCTCAAAATGTTCCTGGGACCATATGAAATATGAAGTAGCCCATTTCACCTACATTTATGTGCAGGGAAGCTCAGCTGATATTTTCACACAATTAGTTATGTCCTCATTTTAAACTCAGGTTTGCAAAAATGTTCAATATCAGACTGATCAGTATGCCAGATGTCCTTATGACCAAGTTTACCGTGTAGTATTAGAACAATTGAACGGCACGATGGCTCAAATGATATGGACAATTTCCATATATGTGTAATACCATAGAAGGATCTTACAATGATCTGCTGATATTTACAATATGAGCAACACAGTAAACCATTAGTGGTTGGGGTGATGGACAATGTATTTATTGCTCCACTGTGTTCTACACAGTTCCATGAATGTCCTCTTGCTATTCAACTGCTGTTTAGTCAATCCTATGTGTTCTACCCTGCTCTCATTCTACTGCAGGTTACTTTCTTAGCTGATATATTTAAGATATGCACTGTTATATAATACCTCAAGGGAAAATCTGCCAGATCATGAAGTCATAGGTTATTGTGATTCAGTTCACATTTTGTGTATACTCTTCATCTTCTTTATCATCTTGCTACCTGAAGACAACAACATTTGGGAGAGGTTTGTTTTTAGTTTTTCCTATAAAATTATTCAAAAACAAGCAGTGTTGAATGCACCCACCAAGGCTCCGAGAAGCTTTACAATAAATCCATGATCTGATGGTGGTTATTATCCAGCAGGCTAGTATGGGCTAGAGAAACTGTTGGACTGCAGTAACAACGCAAATGTCCTTTTACGAGGGAAGCAAGAGAGTAGCATGAAGCTGCAGCATCGGAGACTGCAGTTTCAGGACCGCACTCCTGGGACCGCACTCCTGGGACCCTAGTTTTTCATGACACTGCCACCTAGCGAGTAGGAGACATGAATATGAACGACAACGCACAGAGTGTGAGTAATGTGAAGTGCTTTTAAAGTTTTATTTGTTTAACATTAATAACAATGCCGGTGTCTTGAAATTAAGTGTGATTAGCTAACGTTAACTTTGATAGTCTAAAGCAGGGGTCTTCAACGTTTTTCAGGCCAGGGACCCCCAAACTGATGGAGAGCTGGAGCAGGGACCCTCCTACTATATGTATGAAATACAATTGTGTTTTATATTAAACGGGGCCTAGTGCCGTGTATAAACATAGCTACTCTGTTATTGTACATTCAATACTAAGCTATTCAAATAATACACAGGTTAATATATTTCAGAACTAGTTGTGCGTTGAGGGAGGCACACAAAAATTCATCCTGCATTTCCTTATCATCGACAAAGCACACAAGCTGGGCGTCCTTAGACACATCTGTTGACTCGTCTAATTGTAATGCAAATGCATCTGCCAACCTCAGCGTCTCTATCAGTTGCACCCTCACATCAGATGCCATCTCGTCTATACGGTGAGCTATGGTTGTGTCCGACACTGGAATGGTTTTCAGTTTGTTAATGCCAATATCATTCCCATACATTGTTTTACACATATCGGTTGCTGAAGGCAATATTAAATCCTCTGCAAGTTTGTATAGCTGTTTCTTCTGGGCAATCCGAAGAGCAATTTGATAAGAGCGTTTCAAAGCTAGCTCACCAACTTTGGCTGATTTTCTGATCAATATCTGTTGATCTTGGAGGGATTTGAGGCTAGCTTGGAAGTAATCAACAGGTTTGTCTTTTAAGTGGCTGTGTGTTGTCTCCAAGTGACGCTGCAGCTTTGATGGCTTCATAGATTCATTTGAAAGAACAGTAGAGCAAATGGCACACATTGGAAATTCAATGCCATCTGTCTCCTTAAAGGTAAACCCAAATAATTATCTGCATATTTTCAGGTCTTCTCTCGTTTGCGCTTAACCTTATTAGCTGCTACATCAGCAGCAGGTTCCGCCTTGCCACTTGCATGTTCACTGGTGGTTTCTGAGGTGGATGGTATCTCTCTTGTGCTTGTGGATTTTTTTGGTCGAGTTACAAAACGATCCATTTTTATATATATATATATATATATATATATATATATATATATATATATAAAGGTATGGTCTTCTCAATAATATCGCAGCGTGCGTCCTTGTGTCTGGGTCCTTAGTAAACTGGGGACTGAATACGTTCTCGGCCAATCACGGGGAACCTGACAGAGCCAGCGTGTGTCATGCGGCCTCGTGATTGGCACAGCAGCGATAGGGGCGGGTCCTCCCCTTTGTGTACAGGAGGCCTGGTGGGACAGGTCCAGGGTAGTCTCCTGCCGTGAGTGAACCGGCGCCTAGCTTGAGATAGCTTCTGTGTGTAGCTGAATGTGTTTATTGCTGACTGAAAGATAACGTCTTCTGCCTCCATTTCTCTGTTCGCTACAATATGTTGAATTGATGTTAATGTGCATTTAAAGACATTTCAATTTGTGGAAACATTTTTTTTGGAAAATCTTTTTTTTTTTAAGAAATATAAAAAATGGTCTAATCAACCAAAGATTTTGCGACCCCCCTGCAGTACCTCCACGGACCCCCTGGGGGTCGCGGACCCCCTGTTGAAGACCTCTGGTCTAAAGGCAATACAAACAATCACCTGTTAGCTTAGGATAGCTTCTAACCGTATTAAAGGCACTAAAAACAAAATAAATGTTCATAATTCCCGAGATATATCCCATAATTCATCACGTTTAACATTGAAGTCAATGGAGAAACTCTTCAGACTTGAAAAATCTTCATGCGACTTCAACTGCTAACTGTTCCTTCATACTTTCATTCAGAAACCTCATTCCAACTTTAAAATGTTTCACATCTTTCTGACATTATTCTTATTAAACAACTTTTAAATCAGATTTTTACTTTTAGAGATATTAAACATTGTTCAGACCTTGGTAAAGAGGCTTTCTTCAGATTTTAACATTAACTAGAGTGTGTGATGTCACAGCTAGAGGGTAGGAAATCTTGAAATTTGCCTTCATATTTTTTTTTAAACAGCCATAATTCCCAAACCCTACATTCCTGAGACATGACAAACGACAAATAATTAAGCAAAAAATAATTAAACAAAATGCCTCTTGAGGGCATGAAGGGACAACAACGTTCAACATGCCTCCATTAAAGCTCATTGTAATTTCAGGCTGATATTTCCTCACGGTAGCAGCCGCACACCTTTAGTTAAACTGCCAAAAAGGCCACATTATTAACCTGAAAGTACACGAAAATTACACTTCAGATACTCAACTTCCTTGACATGCTTCACGTTTTGAAATTTCACAGATATCTGTTACGGTTCTTCCACAAAACGTTCACATGTAAGAGGTTTATCTCTCATTCAGAACAATGGAAACCTGTGATCAGTCTATCTATTGTGTCCACACAGCTATTGAGGTCAAGAAGACGGAAGACGGAAACCTGGTACTCGCCCAAGACGGAGGATCCTTACCAAGTCCTCCTGTTTACACCGACTGCAGTTCAAGGGGCGGCGATACACCTGACGTGGAGCTGTTGAGACCTGAAAACAGAAACTCGATTCTGCTGTGGTGAAGTCTGGCTACAAAGGGAGGTGTCCGATAGGGTCGCTTGTCTCAAACCAGTGAAGAAGTCAACAAGAACCCAGCAGAACTAGAGAGTGACTGTTAGCGGGAGAACAGTGACGGAGCGACAGAAACTGGCCCAACATTTTCCAGCCAGTACATAGATAGACCCCGTCAGAAGACCGGGCTGTGTTTAAAGGGGAACTTCATTTATTGTTAGTGGAAGTGTAGTTTTTTAGTCAAACAATTATGTGATTTATGGAGTCAGATTACAGTTTTTTCTCATAAACAAAATGTTATAATCGGTCTGAAGTATCTGTTTTAAGGAAATGACCTGCAGATTAAATAACATAACACTGATTGAGAGCTTGGATGAAGAAGTTGTAGGGTTTTTACAACAGTTTCAAGAATCAGTTTTTATTTATTTATTCTTGAGTAACTTTGCTGATTTATAATGTAGTGCGTAAGGCAATATCTCATTTTGAGTGAGGGGCACCAGCCCTTCATGCATGTCACCCTCTGTGAGAATAGTTCGTATTTTCCCTCTAGTTTAGAGAAATATTATTTTATCATATCTTTGTTCAGCAGTAACAACCAATCCTCTAATCACCAGGGGTATTGTTTTTCGCAGCAACAATGATGCATAATACCAGTACAAAAGCCATTTTTGAAACAAGTAAACAATTTTTTGTGCTAATGGCAGTTTTTAGTGAATGTTTTTATACCTGCAGAAAACCATACATCATACGATATTTTTGTACGCCTTATGGGTACACGGAGAAGTTATATTTATGTAATGCAACGTTATGGGTTTTACATGTCCTGTTCAGAATAGGGTAATCATTGCAATATTAATTGAGCATGTTATGCTCAAAGGAGGGAGTGTCATGATTATACAGACATGTTGATTTCAGTGACGTTGTAGTTAATAAATAATAACATGAAGTTAATAATAGGTCTCATAACGACAAAAGGTATGCCGAAGCTTGGGCCTCCTCCAAGGAGGGAGTGGTCCAGTTTTAGATGTTAGACCAGGGGTCGGCAACCTTTTAGATATGAAGTGCCATTTAAAAAAAAAATTGTTATCAGCGTGCCAACGATCGAGAGTTATCAACGGGGGGGGGGGGGGTTGAGGAGCTTGACGCTCGTCAACTATCAGCAGGAGGGCGGGGGAGCCTCGCTGCGGGGAAGCAGCGTGTGGACCTGTCAGTGCAACTTACATGATGCCGAATTTAACAACACATTTAAATAATTGGTTTAAACGGCATAATAATAAGGACGATCGTCCGTTCTGTGATTCTCCAGAACATATGTTATGATATTAGGGTCACGCAGAGTGAGATGAGATCGCTGTCCCTTTAAGAGAGAGAGAGAGAGGGAGGTGTGGCTTGTGCATACGTGTTTGTGGATGGTAGAGCAACAGTGAGGGAACGTGTGTATGTATGTTTCTGGAAGTGAAACGAGGAAGCAGAAAAACAGAGGTCTGGTATGTATTTTGTGAAACAGAAGAACAGCTAAATAAATGCAACGGCCTCCCAAGAAGAGCTCGCCTCTCTCCAGTCATTTAAGCTAAAGTGGGTTATTGAACCTGAAGCTTGCTCCTTCTGCCCTCCTCGACTACGGTCTGGGAGCCGACAGGAAAGTTCAACACACAGATGGCCAGTGCGCCCCTTTGTAGCATATTATTTCGATGAGCGATGAGCAGATCGCCACTGGGCTTTCAACTAAAGACACAGCCACGCAAAAACTGCGGCATTTGTACAGCTCCTTATGGGTAGGCTACTGCAATTAGTGAAGTGCTTTCCTCTGTGGTGAAACGATCAGCACCACGGAGGAAAGCGGCAGAAAGTCACCTGGAGATAAAGAGAGCGGGGCTGCGTTGCGTGCATGGCTTCCTTCTGCGGGTAACGGGGAGACGCGCTCTGGCGGCGGTCTCGTTCAGGATCCGAAAATACAATTTAAATATTTTGCACACTTATTCCACTTATTCCTAGTGTGCCACTGGTTACGGTGCCGCGTGCCAAGGCTGGCACGCGTGCCAGGGGTTGCCGACCCCTGTGTTAGACGAATAGATGTAATGAATATGTCAGAACTCTGAGTAATATTATCCAAGTTGTGTCTACACAGGCTAGGAAAGCTACAGAGATACCAGAGGAGACACCAGAAGAGACTCCTGTTCGGCCAGGTGAATGGGTGAGGGTGAAAGTTCACAAAAGACAGTGGGCTGATCCCGGTGGACGGAACAGTGAGAAGTTGTAATGAACTTCAAACACGCTCCGGTTTAAAGGTAAAGAAAAAGGAGCAAATTGACACCACCTCACACATTGTCACCCTTCACTGGCAACTTCCAGAACATTATTGGGAGTTAGGACTGATTTGGAAGAGCTGGAACAAAACAATAAATAGAAATAAGATAAAGATAGAAACAGCTCAAAAGACAAATTGTCTATAGATTTTTATAGATTGTGCACTAAAGTGAAAACCTATTTTTGCTTTACATCTGAAAAAGAGTCCAACTTTTGTATACGTTATTATAGTACTCATTATTTAAATTCTGTAACTGACACAACCATGGAGAAAATAGAGATGATGTCAAGAACAAAGCCAAACCAATTGTGGGGTCCCCTAGGGATAAGAGTCAGAATAGCATTGTTGATAGTGCTCATTACACTTGGCACCTTTCTGGTTGGATGGGGAGTACAATATCAAGTAAGACATGGATCCATTAGTCCACTCATAGAGAATGCCCACATCACTAACAAAACTCCAGCTGTGTTTCACAGACTTTCACTTATCTCCAGAGCCAAAAGATCAGCTGAGCAACAAGAGGAGGATTTAGAAATACTCTGTCCCAAAGGTGAGGCGGTTATAATCAAGATGATTCACCCCCCATATATGCAGTTCTTGTATCAAATGATGAGATGGGTTTAAGTGATCGGGATAATCAGTGATGGGGATTTACAGATTAGGGGAATCTCCAAATACACTGGATCCATGTTTTAGTCTGTACCAGAAACACCCCTGTTAAGTTTATGGACAACCGACTGGTGACCTGAGCAAAGTTATTGAAAATGATTACAGTAGAAACAGGCTACTAACCCACAAGTACAGCTTTGTATGTACAAACTCTATGAATGAAATTCCCCAGCAGATTGTGAAAATAGAAAGATGGAGAAAATATGGGGACGTTCTAGTATAGTGTGTGAAATATGTGGTGCTTGAAACATGTAGGTATTTCACCAATGGAAGAAAATGGTTTCCTGAAAGAGTTATTTGGAGTAGCCATGTTACAGTGGGTGAAAGCAATGTTTAGGGATATGGCACAACTATTAGTAGACATTAATTACATTTAACATCTAAGACAGATAGTAAGATTAGGAAAATAGAGTGGAAAGGATTGGATTTATTTTACCTCTGTGTGTTAGAATTAACTATAGGTAATGCGTCCCGAGATCTCTCTCTCTCTGCCTGTCCGAATGCTACGACCCCATCTTCAGACAAATGACCTCACCACAGGAGACTCCTCCTCCATCGAAAAGACAGAGAACCCGAGCTGAACCAACAACGACCTGAGGCATCCAGAACCATCTCCACCTAAGGCATCCAGAACCAAACCAGCATGCTGACAAAGAGGCAAACTCTCATCGGTCCCTCAGACAGGACATGAAGTTCCAGCCTGAGCCACGAGATTTGGCACAAGAGCAGAGTGTGGGACATGAGAGCGGAATACGCCCTCCATGCAACAGCGTAGAGACTGAAAAGGAGGAGATGAAATGCAAAGCAGTGGGGCCACTGAAAAGAGTTAGAGCGGGAGGATCCAAGAGCGGATGGACTGAGGAGAGGACAGAACTAGAGGAGTTGGCATGGTCTAGCAAAATGTGAGGGGGTCGTGGCTTGACAACCAGAGGGGGAGAGAAGGAACACGGGAGTGAGTGAGTTTACACATAAACACACTTATTAGAAAATAATCCTAAAAACACACTGAGGGTAGAACATATTATTCAATCTTTTCATTAGATAACAAATTATTCTTTTAGAGATTCTTATTCATGTGAGAATTTGGGGAAGATTTAATTTGTTACAATATAGATAGCAGACAAATCTTTATTTGAATGGAAAATGTTAAAGGTAGAGCTAGAACCAAGCCAAAGAAAGTACTCCAATCTAGAGTATTGGTTTCTCCATTGTAGCATGGTTATTACCATAGGAGAACTGTTAAGGTGGAAGCAACATTTGTTTGTCGTCCAAGATGTAGAGTTAAAAAAAATAAAAAAAAGACACTAGGCAAAGAGCGATTGAAAATTTAAATTCTGAAAAACTAGTATAATTGGGAGTAATACATGCGGGGCCTTGAATCACTCATTTTAATGGTGCATATTTTTGACAACAAATATCTTTCAGGGAGAAGGGGTCGCTCAACTCACCCTGCAGATGTTTTAAATCTTACTTGCAGCTTCAGAGGGAGCGCACAGCACCAGAGTATGAATTTTTAAAGACAAGTGCCACCACCGCCTAATGCTCATCCATTTAATCAGTGATGACCTGACATTTAGAGATGTTATTTAAAGGAGAAATATATCTGCCATAAGTCAACATTCCTGAATTGAACTAATTATCACATGCTCGGGCACCCAAGTTTCCACACACTGTAAAAGGAGTTAGCATGGTTCTTCAAGGAGACCAGAATTGAAGATAAATTAGTGTAATGCGTTAGTGATATTCCACCAGTTTTCACACCATTTCAGGGACTTTATCACTGCATTAAAACAGACCACCCAAAGCCACCAAGTAGGAACCTTTAAGTGATGAAATTCTACAACTGTTGTAACTGACCACAATCTTCTCCCAGAAATGACAGTCTAGAATGCCGTACCCCAGAGTAGATGTTTGGTGGTATCGTGGAACTAAAACCTTGTACTCAGTCTTGCCACAGGATTGGGCTGGGACCTAGCACAGCCAGTGATGTTTTTTATGTAGTTAATCAACATGGCGAAACACCCCAAAGCCAGTAGGGCTAAGAGACCAGTCCCAGGGGGAGTTTAGGCTCCACTGTGTACAAGGATAACATAGAGCCCAGGAGAGGCCTAGATGTTGCATTTCCATGTCCTAACGTACTTATTGATCACGACGGCCTCTTCTAGAGAACATATTACTTTCATACCTTAAATGGTATGAAAGGAGGGAGGGTACATTTCTCATGAGGGGACAGTTTCCAATGCTAGCAGAACAGGATGATCCACCCCCATATACAGATGTTGATGAAAATGATGAGTTAGTTTGAATGAGTTTAAATGATATGAATGTCCAGCCGATGTGATTATTTAAATGATGAAATCATGTGAAGAAGTGAGCAAACAAAAATGCTAAAATGGAGTGAATCCATTTCAATTAACCTATACTATTCCAAGATAGTGTACACAATAGCCGTGGGGCAGCAGCTATGAAGCTGTGATACTCTCTGGTGACCCGTTCCGCCGCAAAAACTCCCCACGAAGGGAAGATTTGCCCATGGAGGGTTGACACAGAAAGGGCCGAATATTTACTGAGGACCCTGAACGCACCGCCACGCGCTCTTGTGTGAGCGCGCGCTCCACCCTAATGCTGTTCTCACCACGACGGTAAACAGCATTAATCACGACGGTAAACAGCACAGCATTAATCATAAGAGTCTTTATAGGCGTAGTGTGTTTTACTAAGGTCCCTGAACGCACCGCCACGCGCTCTTGTGTGAGTGCGGGCTCTGCCATAATGCAGCCTTTACCACTACGGGTAAACTGCATTGGAGTCTTTGCTCTAGGCCAGAGGTCTTCAACAGGGGGTCCGCGACCCCCAGGGGGTCCGTGGAGGTACTGCAGGGGGGTCGCAAAATCTTTGGTTGATTAGACCATTTTTTATATTTCTTTAAATGCACATTAACATCAATTCAACATATTGTAGCGAACAGAGAAATGGAGGCAGAAGACGTTATCTTTCAGTCAGCAATAAACACATTCAGCTACACACAGAAGCTATCTCAAGCTAGGCGCCGGTTCACTCACGGCAGGAGACTACCCCGGACCTGTCCCACCAGGCCTCCTGTACACAAAGGGGAGGACCCGCCCCTATCTCTGCTGTGCCAATCACGAGGCCGCATGACACACGCTGGCTCTGTCAGGTTCCCCGTGATTGGCTGAGAACGTATTCAGTCCCCAGTTTACTAAGGACCCAGACACAAGGACGCACGCTGCAATATTATTGAGAAGACCATACCTTTATATTCAGCCTCTCTGAAGAACCAGCACCTTACCGTGGTAGAGAGGTTTGTGTGCCCTGATGAACCTGGGGGCTGTGTTGTCTGGAACCTTGTGTTCCTGGTAGGGTCTCCCATGGCAAATTGGTCTCAGGCAAGGGGCCAGACTAAGATTGGTTCAAAAAGACCTCATGAAAGACGACACAAGGAGTGAGGATACCCGGCCCGGAGGAAGCCCGGGGTCCCTTTCTGGAGCCAGGCCCAGAAGGAGGACTCGTCGGCGAGCGTCTGGTGGCCGGGCTTGCCACGGAGCCCGGTCGGGCCCAGCCCGAAAAGGCAACGTGGGCAACACCTCCGCTTCTCCATCCCGCGGGCCCACCACCTATGGGAAACAACGATGGGGTCGGGTGCGCTGCCAGAAGGGTGGCAGTGAAAGCGGAGGGTCTCGACGGACCAGACCCGGGCGACAGAAGCTGGCTTTGGGGACGTGGAACGTCACCTCTCTGGGGGGGAAGGAGTCGGAGCTTGTGCGGGAGGTGGAGCGGTACCAGTTGGATCTGGTTGGGCTCACCTCTACGCACAGCGTCGGCTCTGGAACCTTACTTCTGGATAGGGGTTGGACTCTATTCTTCTCCGGAGTTGCTCAAGGTGTGAGGCGCCGGGCGGGTGTGGGGATACTCACAAGTCCCCGGTTGGGTGCTTCGTTGTTGGAGTCTACCCCAGTGGACGAGAGGGTTGCCTCCCTACGCCTGCGGGTTATGGGGGGGAAAACTCTGACTGTTGTGTGTGCTTATGCACCCAACAGCAGTTCAGAGTATACGGCCTTCTTGGAGACCCTGGAAAGAGTCCTGTATGGGGCTCCTGAAGGGGACTCTTTAATCTTGCTGGGAGACTTCAACGCACATGTGGGCAATGATGGAGACACTTGGAGGGGAGTGATTGGGAGGAACGGCCCCCCTGATCTGAACCGAAGTGGTGGTTTGTTACTGGACTTCTGTGCTAGTCATGGATTGGCCATAACAAACACCATGTTCGAACATAGGGATGCTCATAAGTGTACGTGGTACCAGAGCACCCTAGGCAGAAGGTCCATGATCGATTTCGTTATCGTATCATCGGACCTGAGGCCGTATGTTTTGGACACTCGGGTAAAGAGAGGGGCGGAGTTGTCAACTGATCACCATCTGGTGGTGAGTTGGGTCGAGTGGCAGGGGAAGCCTCTGGATAGACATGGTAAGCCCAAACGTGTAGTTCGGGTGAACTGGGAACGTCTGGAGGAGGCCCAGGTTCAGGAGGCCTTCAACTCACACCTCCGGCAGAGCTTTTCGGGCATTCCTGTGGAGGTTGGGGACATTGAACCAGAGTGGTCGGTGTTCAAAGCCTCTATTGCCGAAGCCGCGGCGGGGAGCTGTGGTCTCAAGGTCCTAGGTGCCTCAAGGGGCGGTAACCCTCGAACCTCCTGGTGGACACCGGTGGTCAGGGAAGCCGTCCGACTGAAGAAGGAGGCCTTCAGGGATTTGTTATCCCGGGGGACTCCCGAGGCAGTTGCAAGGTGCAGATATTATTTGGGTTTATCTTTAAGGAGACAGATGGCATTGAATTTCCAATGTGTGCCATTTGCTCTACTGTTCTTTCAAATGAATCTATGAAATCAAAGCTGCAGCGTCACTTGGAGACAACACACAGCCACTTAAAAGAAAAACCTGTTGATTACTTCCAAGCTAGCCTCAAATCCCTCCAAGATCAACAGATATTGATCAGAAAATCAGCCAAAGTTGGTGAGCTAGCTTTGAAACGCTCTTATCAAATTGCTCTTCGGATTGCCCAGAAGAAACAGCTATACAAACTTGCAGAGGATTTAATATTGCCTTCAGCAACCGATATGTGTAAAACAATGTATGGGAATGATATTGGCATTAACAAACTGAAAACCATTCCAGTGTCGGACACAACCATAGCTCACCGTATAGACGAGATGGCATCTGATGTGAGGGTGCAACTGATAGAGACGCTGAGGTTGGCAGATGCATTTGCATTACAATTAGACGAGTCAACAGATGTGTCTAAGGACGCCCAGCTTGTGTGCTTTGTCGATGATAAGGAAATGCAGGATGAATTTTTGTGTGCCTCCCTCAACGCACAACTAGTTCTGAAATATATTAACCTGTGTATTATTTGAATAGCTTAGTATTGAATGTACAATAACAGAGTAGCTATGTTTATACACGGCACTAGGCCCCGTTTAATATAAAACACAATTATATGCCATACATATAGTAGGGGGGTCCCTGCTCCAGCTCTCCATCAGTTTGGGGGTCCCTGGCCTGAAAAACGTTGAAGACCCCTGCTCTAGGCGTAGTGTGTTCTCTGACAGCAATACGCCGGCCATAATGTCCCTGTACCCGCATAGCGCTCTCCTATAGATAGCACTCCCTGCGGTTCATCCCTCTCATCTGCGCATGCCCACTAGCCACCTCCTTTACAGGAGCTACAGCTGGGGCAGCGAATGGGGAAATCGTACGGTTAACATTGTTTGTAGGCCTAAGTGTAGCCTTTGTGGAAACAAAAGACACTTAGATTTGGATACAGATCAATCTCATTCTTATTAGAAAACGTAGTGATCTGTGCATTATACAGGGAGGAGGCGGGATTCGCCCCCTCTCGTCCCGGGCGGAGAGATTTTCTCACCCCGCCAGTCAGATCCGTGAAGACGGGCAGCCCGTCTCCGTGAGTGCTGGCACGCCGGTTCCACGGGGTGGGCCGAAGAGGTGGAGGGCGCCGCGGGCACGGGATCTCCGTGCCGGCACCTCTCCCTTCGTCACACCTCTCTACTGAGGTCTTTGAACGCACCGTGGCCCGCCCTCGTGGGAGGGGGGCCACGCGCGCCGTCACAATGCCGTCTCTTTGAAACGGACATTATGGGGAAAAGTGGAATTGTGGAGAGAAATGACTGTTACTCTGGGATAAATGCAATAGTCTTTACTGAATGCATTTTTCCCACACACACACACACACAAACCTCACTCCAGAACTAGAGTTTACAAACGTAAACCACCGTTCTCCTGCGGGGGTCTCTGAACGCACCGCGGCCACTCTCACGAGGGCCTCGCGCCCACGTATTAACGCTGTATTTCCCATTGCAACGGTGAAATGCATTAATCGGAGCTATTACGAGATTTCGTACCTCCAGACGGGGAAGATAGACAAACTAACATCTCTGTTAACCGCCTTCGCTTTCTCATTGTCTCCATCCCCACCAACTCATAAAGCTGGCAATGTCCTTGATCTCATATTCTCAAGGAACTGCACTACTTCTAACCTCTCTGTTAACCCGCTACACACATCCGATCACTTCTTCCTTTCATTCTCTCTACCCCTTTCCAAACATAACAAACTAATCTCTTCTCATCCTGCACCTGTCCGCCGTAACCTTCGTTCCCTCTCCCCCTCTACCTTTGCCTCATCGGTGCTCTCAGCCCTCCCTTCCTCTGATTCGTTTCAACTCCTGCCTCCAAACTCTGCTGCAGAAACTCTCCTCTCTACTCTCTCATCCTCTCTGGACTCTCTCTGTCCTCTCACATCTCGGCAGGCTCGTCAGTCCCCTCCTGCTCCCTGGCTAAATGACGCACTGCGTGCTAATCGAACCGTCCTTCGGGCAGCAGAGCGGAAATGGTGGAAATCCAAACACCGTGACGACCTCCTAACCTATCAGGCTCTCCTCTCCTCTTTCTCTGCCTCGATCTGTCAGGCAAAAAGCACTTTCTTTCAAGATAAGATCCAATCTTCCTATTCCAATCCCAAAAAACTATTTTCCATCTTCTCCAGCCTCTTGGACCCTCCCAAAGCCCCTCCCCCCTCCTCACTTCTGTCAAGCGACTTTGTTAACCACTTTGAAAAAAAGGTTGATGATATTCGCTCTTCTTTTTCTGACTCACCTTTACTGACCGCTGGGTCACCAGTCCCTCCTTTCACCCACACACTGACCTCCTTTTCCCCTCTCTCTCCAAGTGAGGTTCTTACCCTCATTACCTCTGCCCGCCCTATCACCTGTCCTCTGGACCCTATCCCGTCAAACCTCCTTCAGACTATCGCTCCTGATATTCTACCGTTTCTCACCCATTTCATCAACACTTCTCTAACTTCTGGTCACTTTCCAAATAGTCTCAAGGAGGCAAGAGTAAACCCTCTCCTTAAGAAACCCACTCTCAACCCGTCTGATGTTATAAACTACAGGCCTGTCTCTCTCCTCCCGTTCCTGTCTAAAACACTTGAACGCGCTGTCTTTAAACAACTCTCCTGTTATCTCCATCAGAACAACCTTCTGGATCCGCACCAGTCTGGTTTCAAGGCAGGTCACTCCACAGAAACGGCCCTCCTTGCTGTCACTGAGGAACTGCACACTGCCAAAGCAGCATCCCTCTCCTCTGTCATCATCATGTTGGACCTGTCAGCAGCATTCGACACGGTGAACCATCAGATCCTCCTTCGCACTCTCCAAGAACTTGGAGTTTCAGGCTCTGCACTTTCCCTCCTCGCCTCATACCTCAAAGACCGTACCTACAGGGTAACTTGGAGAGGGTCAGAGTCCGACCCTTGTCAATTAACTACAGGGGTCCCTCAGGGCTCTGTTCTTGGTCCCCTCCTTTTCTCCCTGTACACAAACTCGCTCGGATCGGTCATTAGCCCGCATGGTTTTTCATACCACTGCTATGCTGACGACACCCAATTAATTCTGTCCTTTCCCCGCTCAGAGACCCAGGTCGTCGCACGCATCTCTGCTTGTCTAGCTGACATCTCTCAGTGGATGTCTGCTCATCACCTCAAGCTCAACCTTGACAAGACTGAACTGCTTTTCCTTCCGGGAAAAGATTGTCCCACTCTTGACCTGACAATCAACACCGGCACCTCTGTTGTTTCCCCGACTCAGGCTGCAAGGAATCTGGGTGTGACCCTAGATAACAACCCGTCCTTCATTGCAAACATCGCTGCTACAACCCGTTGCTGCAGATATACGCTGTACAACATCAGGAAGATTCGTCCCCAGCTGACCCAGAAAGCCACCCAGGTTCTGGTCCAGGCTCTCGTCACCTCACGCCTAGACTATTGCAACTCCCTCCTGGCTGGTCTACCTGCATGTGCCATCCGACCTCTGCAGCTCATCCAGAATGCACTGATAGTTCCCATCAGCAAAAACACGTGGGTTTGCTATCCTGGCTCCAAGATGGTGGAATGAGCTCCCCATTGACATCAGGACGGCAGAAAGCCTGCACATCTTCTGGTGCAGACTGAAAACTCATCTCTTTCGACTCCACTTCGAGCGATAGAATTACTAACAAAGCACTTATATACTAATATAGGACTGACTTATCTATAGCCAGCTGAGTAGCACTTGAAATGTTTGGCTCTATGATACCTGATGTACTTATATGATTCTGTTTTCTTCTGGGCTGTGTCTTCCTGGTCGTATGTACTTATTGTAAGTCGCTTTGGACAAAAGCGTCAGCTAAATGCAATGTAATGTAATGTAATGTATTATACCAGGCAAGTTTTCTGACAACAGCACGCCGGCAATAGCGTCTCTTGAACCCGCACAGTGCTTTGACAGCACTCGGTTTATTCCACTCACGTGCACACGCCCACATGCTGGCTCCCTATACTGGGGTTTACAGCAGGGGCGGGGAGTGTAGGACAGTGTTTCTTCCTCTGGGGATGGGCAAGAAGCAGCTATGCTGCGACTAATCCTCATCCCGTGAGCAAGGAGATCGATCCAAAGAGCCCTTCCGTAAACACGGGGGCTCTCAGGAGATCAATACGATCCTCTTTGGACAGTACCACGCGGCGTGATATCCCAGGGACATCACACGGCTGGCAGCGGTGGCGGCCTGTGATGAAGTAGGGTCGACCCTATATCACGTGAAGCCACCAAGCACTGGTCCCCGGGGGAACCGGGCCTGGGGCAAGGCCTGTGGACCAAGAGCTACTTATTCGGCCTTGCGGCCCAATAATCGCTCTGACCTGGTGAGGCTGGGGCATCTCTAGCAATAAGTGAGTAGCCCACACACCCGCCGCCATGATCATCATCCAGGGAGAGTACAGCCCTGGGCGGTGGACTTCCATGGACGCCAGACCCGGAAGGAATGGCGAACGTGAATGGCACCGCCTCGGCCATATCCTGGTCTCCCAAACACTCGAAGCAAGGTGGTGGGGATCGGCGCCCGCTATTTCAGCCAGGGCACGAAGGACAGGCCCGGGTCTCTAGCAGTGGCGACTCCCTGGAGGTATGATAACTCTTTCTCCTTCTTTCAAACGTCTCAGTCTCTCGTGGAATCACTTCCTCTGCTGAAGAGAAAAGGATGATAGTCAGGAGGCGAGGCCTCCTTTTATACGGTGTGATGAGCGCGCATTCAGGTAGGCCCGCCCAAGGCCGGCTACGTCTATAGAAGTCTCAGTGGGAGAATGCTTGCATAGAGGGTATTCCCATAGAGTCCAGTAGAGGGCGGAGCCTATGAGAGATATAACTGCATCTCCATTAGCCTATATGCTCTGCAGAGACTGCCTTCATGTCGTGAATTGCAGCTGATGTTTTAATATGGCAATTGGCAATTTGACTTGTACAACATTCGCAAGTTGTACATTTGACTCATACAATAACCCACCTTCGAGTGATGCTCTAGTTTCTTCATGTTTTGTTTTTTTCCCTCTTGCTTGTGCCGGGCTGAAACTGTCTTTTCACTGACATCTCTTCACCTGCACTAGTGGCCATATCAAAGCCGTAATTGGTCAGATGTCGATTCATTGCAACGGTGTCGGGTTACAGACGTGCAGGCCCGGTTCTACGGGGGTGCATAAGGGTGCATTGCACCCTCAGTTGAGTCGTTATGCACCCTCATTTGAAAAATTAAAAGTGAAAAAAAAAAATGTAAAGTAAATAAATATATTAAAAGTGAAAAATATTACATATATAATAACAGTAATAATAAGAAGAAGAATATAGTTGGAATAAAGTAAATTGTAATTGTGGTTAAATAACATTGTCTGCTGCAAGTAATGTTATTATGTCAGGTGCGCGTGACCTGTGCCACTGCGCGTTCGTCATCTGCAAGGTGACGAACACAGCAGTCAATGATGGAACTCAGAAAATGGTTAAAACAACCAGCCCTTATCGCCAGCAGTAACACTGCATCTACTGCAGGTAATACCAGTTCAGATCATGGAGACATTACGTTATCTGCGGCCACTGTCATGGACACTAACGTCCTCCCGCTCGACTTGCCGGCTTTGCCCGCCTCGCCCACGGAGGCGGAGCAGCCGCAGCCGTCTTCGTTGCCCCAAACACCGCCATCCCTCGGCGGCCCGCAAGTGCCAGAGGACCTCAGCTAAACAGAACCTGCCCAGGTATATTTAAAAAAGTACCCAACTCGCCTGTACAGTGGGGTAAGGCGCTCATTTTGCAGCTCATGGGTTCAAAACAGAGATTGGCGGGAATATTCATGTAAAAAAGACGCCATCTTCTGCTATGCATGTAGACATTTCGGTCTTAAAAGGGGAGTGATTTGTAAAATATCCATAAAGAAAAAGTAAATCTGTTGACTTTACAGTTCTGTTTCATATGGGTGTTGAGATGTATCCATAGATCTCTTCATTTTGCTCTCCAAGTGCACCAGATTGATGCTTTTAACTTCAATATTTAAAAAAAAATCTTCCCGGGGGACCATGCCCCCGGACCCCCCTAGAGAAGGTGAGGACCCCCTTAGAGGGTGTTAGGTCCACTCCCCACTTATAAAAGTAACACTTTACCACTGCACCCTCTCTAATCTCAGATGCACCCTGAGTCATTTTGTTCTGGAACCGGGCCTGCAGACGTGCTCCCCTTGTCACCTCTCACTCTTGCGTGTCAGCGGGGGGTGCACGGAGAACTGAGTGGAGAACTGCGCACAGCAGCTGAGGCCCTCTGGGCGGGGCCCCCTGCGCAAGGCGGGGCCCCATGCAGCCTGCGTGATTGGCCTGTAGGGAGGGCCCCCAGTCAAAGCCACGGGAAGTCATTTTGCTCAGGGGGTGCTGCCAAAAGTGGGGAGGTGGCCGCTTAAAAAAAAAAAAACGGCGGTACCGGGCCGGGCCCGGCTGTCAGCGATACGAGTCGCATAAATTGTTTGTTAAAGGCAAGACTCCGCAGGCAAAAACATCGTTTTTCATGCACTGGTCAATTTTGAGATTTTGTGCTATTTTGATTCCATAACATGTTTTCTTTCAGGCTTTTGGAAGGAAAACGTACAAAATACACATTTAAGTGTTTATTTTACTATAGTTTGTCTATTTCCCCTAAATTCACCAAAAGTTAGCATTTTAACGTAACATAATGTACCGCGACCGCTGTGTGCACCATGTCATCAGAGGTATCGCTGGAAAGCTCCGTCTCTCCTCAGATCCAAATATGGTCATTTCCTTTGTATCAGCAACCAATCGTGAAAGTACAAAAGGGTCTTAAACCAATAAACGAAATCTCATGGTGTCAATTTCTGACAACATGATTTGTTCAGATGTGTCACGTGGTGTGCTAGAACACTTCCTGGTTAGCTTTCCGCTAGAAATTTAAATCTCAAAATGGCAAAGGAACGGCAAAAAAAACATTCACAGAGAAGACAACAACAATTGTCACTTGCACGAAGCAAGATTATACAAAAAACAAATGACCCCAAACATGAAATACCTTCACGGAGTGCGTCGATGCACAAGCTGTCATCCAAAGAACAGGAGGGTTTAGCTAGCGCCTCACTGCAATCTTTAAAGGTCCTTTTCTCAAAATGAGTTTTTTCTCCTACTCTGAGTCCAACATTTCCACTTCAGTTGCACGGAGAGACACCAAACCCTCCAGTTATATTCCTATCAATATTATGAAGGCTTTTACAGAAGGGTTTGTTCATATATCATTCATAGCCTGAATTATATGCGTATGCCTGAATTATATAAGATGTTATACCTAGAAACATGGCGAAAATTGATATTTTAGGGCTGTTGACAGTATTTTCTGAATTATGGAGTGATAAAAAGAGATATCCAAAATCCCTTCTGTAAAAGCCTTAGATGCTAATATGACTACAAAATGAAACAATAATTTTTAACCTGGCTTTATCCAAAGTTCAGATTTCTGTTCCTGAAATGTGTTAAAATATGCCCAAATTTAATGAGATAATGGCTCATTTGCATATTCTGAAAACTTGTAATACAAGAAACAATTGCCTTATTGTAGGTAATTAACTGGAGACATTTCTAGCTGATATCTTTAAGTTAAAAAAAATTACCCTATTCACCTGGTGTCTCGCCTTAACTGTTAGGCTTAATAAACCATTATAGACCTACATCACTTAGCAACAGCTGCACATGCCCACATGCTAACTATGGGTCTTACAAACCTACATAACATTACAAATAGTCAGAAAATATTATTTCCAATATTAATAAAACTATGAATTCAATTTTAACTGATTGACAAGGCAAAACACTGCACAGCGGCAGCAGCATTAAAGGAAAAATATCGTTTTACCTTGTGTTGGGGCTTCACACAACTCCAAATGTAGCCTGGGGTGGCACTAATGAAGACCCTCATTAGAGCAGATACATCCATTGTCCAAAATGTTACTGTGGACATGCATCAAAGTCAGATGTGTCAGTCTCTTCTAAGCCAGCTCACTGAGCAGCGAGCCTCGCAAAATCCCAACCAATCAGAGCACACTGGGCTCACAGGGAGTGGGGGTGCCGGAGCTCCAACAAGCCGTGTAGGACAGAGAGTGAATGCACATACTATACAGAGATGCTGTGAGAAACCAATGTGAGTTTGGAAAATTGCACAATGTAAATCTATTTTACCTCAACAATGGAATTATGATCAGTAGAACTGGCCATGACATGGGATCTTTAAAGTGAATGTATATCCTGCTATGAGATATCAAAGATAAAGTTCAACCAGGCTAACCAAACTGTGTATCAAAACATAGTTTAATAAACTGTAGTCTTAATGATAGAAAGAACAGGAGTGAACAGAGGTCATGCCAATGCATCAAATAGTTGTCAAAATATTTCACTTTGAACCACAGTTGCCAACCATAAAGAAAAAAGGAAGGGGATCATCTGAATCAGTAAGGTTCATCCTCTCATGAATGTCCACACAAAATATGAGGGTAATTTATCCAATAGAGTTATATCAGGCTGGATCAAGGTGATGGAGCGACAAACCAAGAGCCATGCTGCTCACAGGGCTAAACATGAAAAAACACACAATTTGCCATGGGGGATTTAATTTCACGATTGCAGAAAGAAAGCATTTTACCCAGCAGTCTGCTCAGCTTACGTTCACTGTGTGCAGCTTTTTTTTACTACTACTGTAGTTTTCTTTATATGACATTATTCTGACATGCAATAGGAGGTCCCAGCTAACCTTTAAAGCACAGTATCTCCTGAGGAGATGAAGATGGAGAGAGAGCTAAGAGTCCGCCCCGTCATTTAGACATAATTAATAATGCATTACGTTCGTATCTACAGCAGGAAAAGACCTCATACACACACTCTGTGCACGGTGCAGTCTGCTGTTTGAAATCGCAGCAGAAGTGAGTGATCTGCTCCAGGTCGAACAGGACAGTGAGTCTGCAGTTATGGGCCCCCGTAGCTCAAGTGAAGCACAATCCTTCAGACTGACTCTTTGCAGGTCGCTGCACCTCCTTCCCTGTCTGTTGTTTTCACTGGGACAGTCTTATGACGAGGCAGAGCAGCCAGGATCTGCGAGTCAGCGGAACACAACGCAGCTTCCTTCTCATGGTTCCAGCAGAGAAACATAGGTATCTCTACATCACTTTAAGGGAACTGGTTCTACTATTGATATTTTATTTAACTACAAAGCCTAGTGAAATGCAATTCTGTAGCAAATTCCGATATGGGTTTGGAATGACTACAAAAAAAAATGCTGATGTTTAAACCAAAGAATGTTGTCCTGATGATGGCACTGAAGAAATATCACCAAATTCTCGAGAGGAACATTAATACAAGAGAGAAGGTCAAAGCATTTCCACCGGAGGCAAAACTGCCAATGTGTTAGTGAGAGGATGTCAGGGGTCCCAAAGACAAAAGGCGCATTCACACCGCAGTACTTTTCCCACAAAGGTTCATGCGAACTTAGTTCATGCAAACTCTTTAGTTCGCATGAACTAAGTACAGATCGCGTTCACACCGGAAAAAGTCCCTGGGGGTGGATTAGGCAAATGAAGCCGCTGACGTCACTTCTTCTTCTTCTGCTTTGGGTTTACTGGCAGGCTACAAACAACTTCACGGCGGATACTGCCGCCCGGAGTCCCCGGCCGGAAGTCCCCGGAGTTGTAAGAGGACTTCAGTAGAAGCTGCTGGGACTCCCAGCAGCTTCTACCGAAGCCTTCCGAGTAAATCGCCAGAACGCCGACACCTCCTCATCTCCACCGCTGCCATGTTTTATTTTGTGTTGCCATAAGTTAGTCTCTCTGCGTTTCTGCGCTGGGCTAATGCTAATGCTAATAATGCTAATGCGAGGATAATAAAATGGCGGCTTCACAAAACTTTTTGGAAGTTTTACGGGGCGTGGTTTGCAATCCGCCCAGCCAATCAGAAATATAGCTCTTTTCTCACAAAAGAGCCGCTCGAAAGTCCCTGCTCTCTAGCAGGGACTTTCGAGGGGGTAAAAAGGTTCTCATGAACTAATTTTAGTACCGGCTCTTTTTGATGTGAACGCGATAAAAGAGTTCTCATGAACTAAGTTCGCATGAACCTTTGTGGGAAAAGTACCGCAGTGTGAATGCGCCTAAACATGTCCAAAAAGGTCCACATTGAAATGAGAGGTGAATTAGTCTCGGGGGTGGCCGATTTCTGGTCCTCTAATTTATATTTAAATATTCTACATATCAACTATTTTTGAAGTTCATGATGTGGAGCGTTTGATCCAAAACTTTCCCAGAGGAAGCTGAGGGGACAGATGACCCGGACAGATGAACACGGAATAAAGCCCAGCTTGTTTTATGTTCAAACCGAATTAGTAAACAGAGGAACAATACAACGGTTTTTACCCAACATGCTCATGCTAAATGGAGTTTAGATATTGTACATGCAAGATTGTAATATGAGCTGTGTGTGTGTGTGTGTGTGTGTGTGTGTGTGTGTGTGTGTGTTTGCGTGCATCGACTACATAATGCTATTGGCAAGCAATCCCTGCTAAGTAGGAGTTGTTGTGCTTCCTTTTTGTTCGAATAGATTAATGTTCCCATTTACTCTGCACCTTGTTAAGGACTCTAAACGGTCCTCAGTGTTTCCTCTGAGCTACACACAGAATCTGTGTACACACAGCTGCTCTTCTGTCAGAGCACACAGATCAGCAGATTATCTTCTCTGATCAGAGAATTTCATTTGATTTACAAATACATCCAACATGGCAATACTGTATTTACTGAGAATACCATTTATTTAAGCCACAGAACAAAATAAAAACTCCATATTAACTTTAAACATCTGGTGATGTTTGAAGATCTAAAAATAAATAAAATCCCTGGATAATTCTTCCATGGAAACTCAATTTCCTTATACGACAAAAACAAATCAAACTGAATAGAAAATCACTTTCTTACCAGCACAGATCAAACTGAAGTTTACATCCAATCGATGGTTTCCAGACCTGACAACAAATCTGCTGAAAATCGTCCGTAGCCTTAAAATTGAACACAGAAGTTGTTTTGCTGTATCTGCAAAGAGCATCAACACAACAGACCGGACTGAGGGATTAGAGGAGAGTGCCAGCCTCCCTCTCTCCCCCCTCTGTCTCTCTTTGCAGTACTCCTCCCTGCTTCCACCCCCCACCACATCCACAATGGTACAGTCCACTCCTGTACTGCAGTACGTACGAGGACATGCCATTTGGCCCGCTGTTCGGGGGAGAAGGGGTCGGGTGGGGCTGGGGGTGGCGGTGGAATTAGAGAGACATATGGGAGGCTGGTGGGGGGGGATGGATAGATGAAAGGCAGCAGGGAGGAGGGATGAGGAGCTGGACCAGGGGAGTGACAGATGTGTGAGAGCGGAGATGCTGTGATGGAAAAGTCCTGCAGCTACACACACACTCTGACCCTGTGTCGAATCAGTGTGTTACATTTACATCCTTTATCTTTCACCACATTCTTACTTTAGCTTCTCCTCTAATATACATCCTGATCAGCTGTAATACATCCTGACCAGCTGTAATACATCCTGACCAGCTTTAATACATTCTGACCAGCTGTAATACATCCTGACCAGCTGTAATACATTCTGACCAGCTTTAATACATCCTGACCAGCTTTAATACATCCTGAGAAGATTTTACTGGCAGGTTTTTCTCACTAAGACCTTTTTCTTGTTATCACTTCTACTTCTAGCTGCTTGTCCCTTTGACTCAGCATTAAATAGGTGCTCTTTTTTTGTGTGTCTTCTTTGCTTCCTGGATTGTCCAGGTGTTTCTACTGCTTGTGCACAATCTTCACCTGCATTTCTGCAAACAGGGTCAAAAACACTACCAAATTAATTAAACGTCAGCGATGGAAGAAAGTGAGAGATGGTGTTCTATATAATTTAAAGACAATCTATCACTCAGGAACTGATACTCTTACAGTATAGTCTGTATTTAACTTGAAGTCAGTTTGTAATAGTAAATGCATTGAATTGTAAAACTGAAGTATTGATTGAACGACGTCTAAATAATGGAACATTTGCACTCACTGATCGTTATATTCAATATCAAACTTTAAGCTCTTATGTAATAGTTTATTCTAGTTGAGGTCCAGTGTGTGTGTGTGTGTGTGTGTGTGTGTGTGTGTGTGTGTGTGTGTGTGTGTGTGTGTGTGCCTATGCATGTGTGTGTACAGCACCAAAGGCACACCATATGGAGCACCTATCTTGTGCTCATTAGTAGTTTAGGCTGGGAGGGGTAACCTGTTCACACACACACTCACTCACTCACACACACACACAGATGCTGCCTGATGTTCCTGGTGTTTAATTTGACCTCTGCCTAGTTATTGGGTCGTTTTGAACTTGAATTGACTGAATTTATTTGAAAATGTGGCTTATTAACACATACTGTATGTACTATAATGTGTAATATATGTTTACATGTATATTTAAGAAGTACAATATAAGAGACATGTTTCAGGTGTGGGCCATATTCCATTATGCTTTTTGAATTTGCTGCGGGCCAATTCAAAATGGACCACAGGCCTCAGTTGGGCCTCGCCCACATAAAATCAATTTCAAGGACCGCCTACTTCCATCTACGTAACATTGCAAAAATCAGGCATATCTTGCCTCAAAATGATGCAGAGAAACTAGTCCATGCATTTGTTACTTCTAGGCTGGATTATTGTAACTCTTTATTATCAGGGTGTACCAAGAAGTCAGTCAAGTCGCTTCAGCTGATTCAAAATGCTGCAGCTCGTGTACTAACCAGAGTTAGGAAAAGGGACCACATTACTCCTGTTCTGGCTGCCTTACACTGGCTCCCTATAGAACACAGGATAGAATTTAAAATTCTTCTTCTCGCCTACAAAGCCCTTAATGGGCAGGCGCCATCTTACCTCAAAGAACTCATTATACCCTACTGTCCTACTAGGGCATTGCGTTCCAAGAATGCAGGGTTGTTGGTTGTTCCTAGAGTCTCTAAAAGTACAATGGGAGCCATAGCCTTTTCTTATCAAGCTCCACATTTGTGGAATCAGCTTCCAGTTTGTGTTCGGGAGGCAGACAGCCTATCCGTTTTTAACAGTACGATTAGGCAAGGCAAGTGTATTTATATAGCACTTTTCTTAAGACCTTCCTTTTTGATAAAGCTTATAGTTGATAAAATAATCTAATAAGAGTGCATTGACGTAGATACGTTGTGCCTCTTCACCTATACATCTTAGTTCTTACTCTTTTCCCTCACTGATGGTATGTAATTTGGTTGTGTGTGTAGACGGTGGAACCCGGGAGAGGCATATACGTGCCTTGATCCCTGCCGAGTCGACGCACAACTGTTGATTGGTGTCAGTGCCAACAAGAATGGACAGTGTGCGATACATTTGATGGAAACCTTGCTCAGGACGGCTTCAATGGCTTGTTAGATGACATTGTGTCAGACGCTTTAACCGAAAGGGACTTACATGCACTCAATACTGTGGACAATCTCTAAAGGAACAATTTGGGGTTAGGTGCCCAGGGACACATTAACATGTTGACTGCATTGGGTGTCAAGGTGGGATTAAACTGGTGCTCGCCCTGATCTGAGCCCACAACCCACCCCCCCCCCCCCCACCGCCCCGTTGATTGACAGAGGAGAATGTTGGTGACATGAAAATCGTCAGTCCAAGAATCTTCAGTCTGGAGTAGAAAACCTAGCATGGTGACGGAGTATCTCTCCTCATCAGGGGCCTCATTTATAAAGGGATATAAGCTCAAAAAATGGCGTACGCCAGTTTCTACGCAATGTTTGCGATTTATAAAATACTAACTTGACGGGAAAATGTGTGGTCCTCCACGTATGGTTTTATATACTATCACGCATGGTTTTATATACTATCACGCATGGTTTTATATACTATCATACTATTAATCATGTTTTATGCCGTTTGCCAAGACTTGATAAGTCGCTCGTAAAACACAGGAGGTATGGAAACTAAGAACACCATATGTGGAACATTGTACAGCTAATATAACACAACACATTAGTTGTATTTCCTTTAACTGGTGGATATAGAGTTGCTGCGGGGGGGGGGGGGGGGTTGAGATGCACAGGTTGCAGTGGAGACGCTGCGCACAGCTGATCGGCAGCTGGGACACAAACCACCAAATACAAGAAAATAATTCAGATCCAGTCGTCATGACTCCACTCCGGAGGGATTCCCCGATCATTTCTTACAGTTTCTCATCAAGGGGGTGTCTCCTGTCCCCGGTGCAAACACACTGCCTGGGGAAGGCTATGTGTATTCCTTTTGTCATTAACCTTTTTCGGACCACTTATTTATTTATTTTGATGACGATCCGACCTCCATGCTGCTACTCTGTTTCAAACGGCATCCACCAAACAATATGATTTATCTCGACCTCCCCAAAAGAACCAAACTCTGACACGGTGTGAGATGTCTTTTTTAGCTGTTCTGTCGTCATTTCCTACGATCTTCTTCATGCTGTCAAATAATAATAATAATAATAATAATAGCTTGGATTTATATAGCGCCTTTCAAAGGACCCAAGGTCGCTTTACAAGTAATAGGGCAAAAACAAACATAACAAAACAAAAGTCAGACAGACAAAACAACAGATCGATTTAGGGGCCGAAAGCCTTGGCAAACAGATAGGACTTGAGGGCCCTTTTGAAGGCGTCGAGTGTGGGGATGTTGCGAATCTCCGCAGGAAGAGTGTTCCAGAGGGTGGGTGCTGCCACACTGAAGGCTCTGTCCCTGAAGGTTCGCAGTTTGGTGCGGGGGGTGGTAAGCAGGCCAGAGTCTGAGGACCGCAGGTTCCGGGGTGGGGCATGTGGGTGAAGGATGTCCGATAGGTACTGGGGGGCAAGGGCATGGAGGGACTTGTAGGTAAAGAGGAGGACTTTGTAGGATATGCAGGACTTGACCGGCAACCAGTGTAAATGGATGAGGGTGGGAGTGATGTGCTGCCTCGGCTTTGTGTGTGTTAGTACCCTAGCAGCACAGTTTTGGACATACTGGAGCCTGTCCGGGGACACCATTGCAGTAGTCCAAGCGGGTGGTGACAAACACATGCACTAGGGCAGGGGTCGGCAACCCCTGGCACGCGTGCCAGCATTGGCACGCGGCACCGTAACCAGTGGCACACTAGGAATAAGTGGAATAAGTGTGCAAAAATATTTAAATTGTATTTTCGGATCCTGAACGAGACCGCCGCCAGAGCGCGTCTCCCCGTTACCTGCAGAAGGAAGCCATGCACGTAGCGCAGCCCCGCTCTCTTTATCGCAAGGTGACTTTCTGCCGCTTTCCTCCGTGGTGCAGTGCTGATCGTTTCACCACAGAGGAAAGCACGTCATTAATTGCAGTACCCATAAAGAGCTGTACAAAGCCGCAGTTTTTGCGTGGCTGTATATTTAGTTGAAAGCCCAGTGGCGATCTGCTCATCTCTCATTGAAATAATATGCTACAAAGGGGCGGACTGGCCATCTGTGTGTTGACTTTCCTGTCGGCTCCCAGACCGCTCTACCATCCACAAACACACATGCACAAGCCACACCCTCTCTCTCTTAAAGGGACAGCGATCTCATGACCCTAATATCATAACATGTGAGTTCTGGAGAATCACAGAACGGACGATCGTCCTTATTATTATGCCGCTTAAACCAATTATTTAAATGTGTTTGTTACATTCGGCATCATGTAAGTTGCGCTGACAGGTCCACACACTGCTTCCCCGCAGCAAGGCTCCCCTGCCCTCCTGCTGATAGTTGACGAGCGTCAAGCTACCCCCCCCCCCCCCCGCCGATAATTTTCGATCGTTGGCACGATAACAATTTTTTTTTTAAATGGCACTTCATATCAAAAAGGTTGCCGACCCCTGCACTAGGGTTTCGGCAACCGACTCCGAGAGTGACGGTCGGAGTCTGGCAATGTTCCTTAGGTGGTAAAAGGCCGATTTGGTCACAGATTTGACATGGGAATGGAAGGAAAGGGTGGAGTCGAGGATGACATCCAGGTTGCGGGCTTCAGGAGATGGGGAGATATAGCAGCCGTCGACCTCGAGGATGAAGTCCCCAACCTTCTGGAGCAGGGCCTTGGGTGCCACAACCATGAGTTCTGTTTTATTGCTGTTCAGCTTGAGGTAGTTGGAAGACATCCATGTTTTGATGTCATGCAGGCAGTTGATGAGAGACTGAGGGGGGAGCTGGGAGGATGGAGTGGTGCTGAGAAACAGTTGGGTATTATCAGCGTAACAGTGGAAATTGAGTCCATGATGTCGGATGATCTGGCCGAGGGGGAGCATGTAAATGGTGAACAGGAGGGGGCCAAGCAATGAGCCCTGGGGTACACTGTGGTGGACTGGGGCCGGGGGTGAGTTTGAGCCATTGATGGAGACAAACTGTTTCCTGTTGTGGAGGTAGGATGTCAACCAGGACAGCGCTGTGCCAGTGACACCTAGGAGGTCTGAGAGGCGGGTGAGGAGGATGTTGTGAGAGATGGTGTCAAATGCTGCAGAGAGGTCCAGGAGGATGAGTATGCTGAGGCTGCCAGAGTCAGCAGCAATGAGGAGATCGTTGGTGATCTTGATGAGGGCGGTCTCAGTGCTGTGTTGCTGTCTGAAGCCGGATTGGAAGGGCTCATAGAGGTCATGGTTGGACATGTACAAATGAAGTTGGCCGGCGACCACTCTTTCCAGAGTTTTGCTGAGGAAGGGAAGGTTGGAGATCGACCGGTGGTTCTGGAGGTCGTCGGGGTCCAGGCCAGGTTTTTTGAGTATGGGGGTGACTGAGGCCATTTTGAAGCTGGTGGGGACTATACCAGGAGCCAGAGAAACGTTGATGATGACCACCATGTAGGGACAGAGGGTGGGTAGGCAGTCCTTGACCAGGGCTGTGGGCATGGGGTCCAGGGAGCAGGTGGAGGTTGTGGCCGAGCTGACGAGTTTGGCCACTTGGAGAGCATCCACAGGGGAGAAGGAGGAGACGTTGGAGTGGGAGAGGCGCGGCGCTTAGGGTGTGTTACCAGGTGGCTGAGGTGCAGGTAGGGGGGGAGGGCCAGTCACCAGGAGCTGCTAATGGATGGCCTCGACTTTCGAAGAAGTCGAGGAATTTGGAGCACAGATCGGGAGCCCCTGAGGGCTGGGGGGCATCAGGGGGCCGTAGTAGGTGGTTGATGGTGGAGAACAGTGTTCTGGGGTTGCTTTGCTGGGCACCAAGGAGACGGGAGTAGTAGTGAGTCTTGGCATGGGAGAGAGCTTCCATATACGTTTTGACATGGTCACGAAAGGCCAGGAGGTGGACTGTGAGGCCAGTTTTTTTGGAGAGCCTCTCCAGCTGGCGACCAGAGGCCTTTAAACAGCGGAGTTCGGTGGTGAACCAGGGGGCAGGGTGGGTGAAGGAAACAGTCCGGGTTTTAATGGGAGCGAGTGTTACGGTGTGTGTGGGAAGTAGGACCCAAATGCAGATTATAGTGACAAAAATGACTCCTTTATTTCAAGGCTACATAATCACAAAGACAGAACAGAACACTCACCGCAGACCAGGTCATGACACAAGACGAACCGACAAAGACAGACAGAAAAACCAGAACTTAAATACACACAAGACTAATCACACAAACAAGACGCAGGTGAGGAGGGAGGAGAAAACACAGGGACACCAGGTGAACACAATCGGGTAAATTAGACACACCAGGGAAACTGACAGGGAATCACAGACAGATTACAACAGGCAGGAAACGGGGGGTGAACACTTTACAAAATAAAACAGGAAACTAAAGACAGAAACAGACAGACAAAACACAACACGGACAGATCGTGACAGAACCCCCCCCTCAAGGGACGGATCCCAGACGTCCCTAAACCCCAAAAACAAAAATCCCACACAGTCCATAAGGGTGGGTGGAGGGGGTCCGGAGGAGGGACGTATCCCTAGGCCACCAGGGTGGGTGGAGGGGGTCCGGAGGACGGGACTAAGCTGACCACCCAGGAGCCCAGTAGGGGAACAGGAAGGGATCTCGGGCGGATGGCCCGGGGGCAAGGCAGAGTCTAAGGTGGGGGTCTCGGGCGGACGGCCCGGGGGCAAGGCAGAGTCCATGGTGGGGAACTCGGGCGGACGACCCGGGGGCAAGGCAGAGTCCAAGGTGGGGGTCTCGGGCGGACGGCCCGGGGGCAAGGCAGAGTCTAAGGTGGGAAACTCGGGCGGACGGCCCGGGGGCAAGGCAGAGTCCAAGGTGGGGGTCTCGGGCGGACGGCCCGGGGGCAAGGCAGAGTCCATGGTGGGGAACTCGGGCGGACGACCCGGGGGCAAGGCAGAGTCCAAGGTGGGGGTCTCGGGCGGACGGCCCGGGGGCAAGGCAGAGTCCATGGTGGGGAACTCGGGCGGACGACCCGGGGGCAAGGCAGAGTCCAAGGTGGGGCGAAGGCCACAGCGGGCGAACTCAGGGGGCCGAGCATGAGGGCGAAGACCAGACAGCTCCGGAGGCCGGGCAGGACCCGGTGTCGGCCGGACAGGAACCGGACAGGCTTCGGCAGGATCCCCCACGGAAGAGGACCAGGAGTTGGCAGGACCCCCAGCAGGAGGGTGGACGACGGGACCTCCAACGAGACAGGACAAAGGGTTGGCAGGACCCCCGGCAGGAGAGTAGTCGGCGGGGCCTCCAACGGGACAGGACACAGGGTTGGCAGGTCCCCCGGCAGGAGAGTAGTCGGCGGGGCCTCCAACAGCACAGGACATAGGATTGGCAGGACCCCCGGCAGGAGAGTAGACGGCGGGACCTCCAACGGCACAGGACATAGGGTTGGCAGGACCCCCGGCAGGAGCGTAGTCGGCGGGACCTCCAACGGGACAGGACACGGGGTTGGCAGGACCCCCGGCAGGAGACTAGTCTGCGGGACCTCCAACTGGACAAGACATGGGGTTGGCAGGACCCCCGGCAGAGGGCTAGTCGGCGAGGCCTCCAACGGGACAGGACAAAGGGTTGGCAGGACCCCCGGCAGAGGGCTAGTCTGCGGGACCTCCAACTGGACAAGACATGGGGTTGGCAGGACCCCCGGCAGAGGGCTAGACTGCGGGACCTCCAACTGGACAGGACATGGGGTTGGCAGGACCCCCGGCAGGAGACTAGTCTGCGGGACCTCCAACTGGACAAGACATGGGGTTGGCAGGACCTCCGGCAGAGGGCTAGTCTGCGGGACCTCCAACTGGACAAGACATGGGGTTGGCAGGACCCCCGGCAGAGGGCTAGTCTGCGGGACCTCCAACTGGACAGGACATGGGGTTGGCAGGACCCCCGGCAGGAGACTAGTCTGCGGGACCTCCAACTGGACAAGACATGGGGTTGGCAGGACCCCCGGCAGAGGGCTAGTCTGCGGGACCTCCAACTGGACAAGACATGGGGTTGGCAGGACCCCCGGCAGAGGGCTAGTCTGCGGGACCTCCAACTGGACAGGACATGGGGTTGGCAGGACCCCCGGCAGAGGGCTAGTCTGCGGGACCTCCAACTGGACAAGACATGGGGTTGGCAGGACCCCCGGCAGGAGACTAGTCTGCGGGACCTCCAACTGGACAAGACATGGATATCTTTTTCCCGGGTCGCCGAGGGTGCTGGCGTTGTTTGTTCGCCGCTCCTCCGCCCAAATATAGTTATTTAGTCCAGATCAGAACCTCTCCTGTCTGGCTCTCTACTTTTTAAACGTCAGTCATTAGCAAAAAATAGCAGCATCTCTATCTCAAATCGACACAGATAAATGTCTTGTCATCTCCTACCTGCTGGCTCTTTCCTGCTCACCGGTCCCTAGCCCGCTAGCCCGCTAGCATTATCGGACCTAGCAGGCTCCTCGGCTCCCTGAAGTCTGCTGAGCTAACATTTCTGTCTCCACCCCAACTCCACCCTAACTCCGCGACTCGTGTGGGTCTTCCCATCCCGCTGCGATAAGCCGGCTTCCCCGCTGACATCGTCTCTCCCTGCCGCCTACAGCCGGCGGCTATCAAGCTAGCTTTCAAGCTAGCTAACCAGCTAGAAGGCTGGTCACCCGGCTCCCACTCTGCACCAGGCTGTCAGCACCTCCTACGATTCTCCTCTGGAAACCACTGGAATTATTCTCCTGATATGCTGTGGATTATAATTCTCATTTTATCTGGACTCACACCGCTCCTTCTTCCACGGTCATCCGGCTCCTGGTCTCTGCTGCCCGGGTCCCCAGCATTAGCTAGCTCCGTGCTAGCGCCACTTCACCGGATCATGCCGCCGCTCTACTCCCTGTCAGATCTCCGCTCCTTCAATAACCGCCTGCGTCCGGACTGCATGGACATCCTCGCGGATTATGAAATACTCCGCAAACGCCGTCCTTCACACAGAGGCTCTGGCCGTAAGTTTTTATTTCATTCCACGTCTCCACACTCCATCCCGTCCATTCGGTCCTGTCACACGCCCACACTACACCATCACAACAAACAACACGTGAATCTGACCAATCTCCTTCCACTCCCCCGGTCCACACAACCCCCCCCAATGCAACGTCACCTCAGAGCATCCCTGCTCAACACACGCTCCATCCACAATAAAAGCCACATTCTAAATGAATTCATTAAAGACAATAACCTGGACTTTCTGTATCTGACCGAAACATGGCAAAAACCCCTGGACTATTTTTCTTTAAATCAAATCACCCCAGCAGGATTCACATACATTGACAAACCTCGCCCACAAGGGCGGGGTGGTGGTATAGCTGCTATTATCAGAAAGGAAATAAAAGCTACCATAATCCCCATCCCTGATGTTTCTTCATTTGAACACCTGATCTTTAAACTATCTGGTCCCACTCCCCTGGTCACAGCCATCATCTACCGTCCCCCGAAGCCAAACCCCTCCTTTCTCTCCGATCTCTCTGACATTCTCACTCAGCTTTCTGCCATATCCCCATCTGTTCTCCTCTTAGGTGATTTTAACATTCATGTTGACGACCCGACCTGCAAATATGCCTCTGAATTTAAGGAAACCCTTCACTGCTGCAACTTCTCTCAACACATCAACTTCCCAACACACAGCCGTGGTCACATCCTGGACTTGGTCTGCTCCACTGGTCTCACCATCCACCATCTGTCCAGCCTCAATCTCCACATCTCTGATCACCTGGCCATCATCATGGACATCAACATCCCCATCCCCGCCCAAAAGCAAAAACGCACAATAACCTACAGAAATCTCAAATCCATCTCACCTTCAGCAATCACTGCCTCCATTACCTGCAAGATGTCTGTCTCCCCCTCCCCACTTTCGGAAAACCCATCTGAACTTGTGGACTATTATAACAGCACCCTCTCCTTCTGTCTCAATGAACTGGCCCCCACAAAAACAAAAAATGTCTCTTTCATACACTCCGCCCCCTGGTATACCCCCGAACTCCGCCAAATGAAATCAAGGAAACGTCAACTTGAACGCCAACACAAGAAAACCACACTAACAGTCCATCTTCAAATCTACAAAGACTATCTCCAGCAGTACAGTAACGCACTCAAAGCAGCCCGGTCTAATTACTACTCACAACTCATTCAGTCTGGCTCCAGCAACCCCAAGCGTCTGTTCTCCACCATCAGCAAACTTCTCAAACCCTGTGACAACGCCACCTCATCCTTCACCACCGAACAGTGCAACTCCTTCCTCTCGTTTTTCCAAACCAAAATCAGCAACATTTACAGCAATCTGACACCCTCATCAGCACCCCCCACCTTCCCTCCTGCCTCCCCCCCCTTCACCTCACACCCCCTGTCCCACTTCTCCCCTGTGACCCCCCATGCAACTGTCCGACTTCATGACTGGAATTAACTCCACCTGCACACTTGACCCAATGCCCTCCAAATTTGTTAAAGAGAGCCTCCCTGCCATCTCCCAACTCATCGCCACCATCATTAACTCCTCCCTCAGATCTGGATCAGTTCCCCCCCTCTCTCAAACTGGCTGCTGTCACACCCATTCTCAAAAGACCTGGACTCACACCTGACATCATGTCCAACTTCCGGCCCATCTCAAATCTCCCCTTTCTGTCAAAAATACTTGAACGTGTCGTTGCCTCACAACTTAAAGCCCACCTCAGCTCCAATGATCTCTTTGAGCCATTTCAATCCGGTTTCCGATCAAAACACAGCACCGAAACAGCTCTTCTCAAAATCACAAACGACCTCCTCCTCTCCTCTGACTCCGGCAACCTTAACATCCTCATCCTCCTCGACCTCACCGCAGCATTCGACACCATCAACCACGCCATCCTGCTGTCCCTCCTCGAATCATCACTCAACATCACCGACACTGCACTCTCCTGGCTGAAATCCTACCTCACCGACAGACATCAGTTTATCAACATCAACAACTGCACCTCCTCCACTGCTCCTCTGTCCCAAGGTGTCCCCCAGGGTTCGGTGCTTGGCCCCCTCCTCTTCATCCTCTACATGCTCCCCCTTGGCAAAATAATTCGTCGCCACAACCTTCAATTTCACTGCTACGCCGATGACATCCAACTTTATATCTCAACAAAATCCATCACCCCCACAACACACTCCACTCTCACCAACTGTCTCTCAGAAATAAAAGCATGGATGCAAACAAACTATCTCCAACTGAACAGTGCCAAATCAGACATCATCATCATTGGCCCCCCATCCCGTATCAAAGACATCCAGAATTTCAACTTCACCATTGACAGCCACACTCTATCTCCCCCCCCTCACATCCGCAACCTCGGAGTCATCTTCGACAGTCAGCTCAAATTCAACCACCACATAAATCACATCACCAGGACAGCCTTTTTCCACCTCAAAAACATTGCCCGTCTCCGCCCATCACTCTCCTCCTCTGCTGCTGAAACCCTGATTCATGCATTCATCACTTCACGACTCGACTACTGCAATAGCATCCTCTACGGCATACCATCCAACCTAATCAATAAACTCCAACATATCCAGAACTCTGCTGCCCGCCTCCTCACCCACACCCGCTCCCGAGACCACATCACTCCCGTCCTCCAGAACCTCCACTGGCTCCCCGTCCGTCAAAGAATCAACTTCAAAGTCCTCCTCATTACCCACAAAGCCCTCAACAATCAGGCCCCCCCCCTACCTCACAGACTTGCTGCACCACCACGCCCCTTCCCGCTGCCTCCGCTCATCAGAAGCCAACCTCCTATCCATCCCCACCCGCACCAATCACCGGACCTGGGGGGACAGAGCCTTCTCCGTCGCTGCCCCCTCCCTCTGGAACTCACTCCCCCAACCCATCAGAGACTGCACTGACCTCACCACCTTCAAAAAACTTACAAAAACTCACCTCTTCAATCTGGCTTTTAATGTGTGATTGTTTACTATATATGTATTTGTTGTTCCTTCCTTTTCCCTTCACTATATCTGTAAAGCGTCTTTGAGCACCTGTAAAAGCGCTAACAAATTAAATCTATTATTATTATTATTATTATGGGGTTGGCAGGACCCCCGGCAGAGGGCTAGTCTGCGGGACCTCCAACTGGACAAGACATGGGGTTGGCAGGACCCCCGGCAGAGGGCTAGTCTGCGGGACCTCCAACTGGACAGGACATGGGGTTGGCAGGACCCCCGGCAGAAGACTAGTCTGCGGGACCTCCAACTGGACATGAGTAGGGGCTTGAGTGGGGACTCGAGAGAGGGCTTGAGAGGGAACTTGAGAGGAAACTGGAGAGTGGACTCGAGAAGGAACTCGAGAGTTGACTCGAGAGGTAACTCGAGAGGAGACCTGAGGGGAAACTTGAGAGGTGACTCGAGAGGACACTGGAGAGTTGACTTGGGAGGTGACTCGAGAGGACACTGGAGAGTTGACTCGAGAGGACACTGGAGAGTTGACTTGAGAGGTGACTCGAGAGGACACTGGAGAGTTGACTTGAGAAGGAACTCGAGAGGTGACTCGAGAGGTAACTCGAGAGGGGACCTGAGAGGGGACTTGAGAGGGAACTCGAGAGTAGACCTGAGGGGAAACTTGAGAGGTGACTCGAGAGGACACTGGAGAGTTGACTTGGGAGGTGACTCGAGAGGACACTGGAGAGTTGACTCGAGAGATAACTCGAGAGGGGACCTGAGAAGGGACTTGAGAGGGAACTCGAGAGGAGACTCGAGAGGTAACTCGAGAGGAGACTCGAGAGGTAACTCGAGAGGAGACCTGAGAGGGGACTCGAGAAGGAACTCGAGAGGTGACTCGAGAGGTAACTCGAGAGGGGACCTGAGAGGGAACTCGAGAGGAGACCTGAGGGGAAACTTGAGAGGTGACTCGAGAGGACACTGGAGAGTTGACTTGAGAGGGGACACGAGAAAAGACTCGAGAGGGGACCTGAGAGGGGACCTGAGAGGGAACTCGAGAGGTGACTCGAGAGGTAACTCGAGAGGGGACCTGAGAGGGGACTTGAGAGGGAACTCGAGAGGAGACCTGAGGGGAAACTTGAGAGGGGACTCGGGTAGGAACTTGAGAGGTGACTCGAGAGGGGACTAGAGAAGGGACTCGAGAGAGGGCTTGAGAGGGAACTCGAGAGGAAACTGGAGAGGGGACCTGAGAGGGGACTTGAGAAGTGTCTGGAGGGGAAACTTGAGAGAGTTGGTTTGCCAACAGAACACGGGGTGCTGGAGTCGGCCGGTACGCCGACAGGACACGAGGAGCTGGCGTCGGCCGGTACGCCGACAGGACACGGGGAGCTGGTGTTGGCTGGGGAGCCAACAAGAGACGAGGTGCTGGAGTCGGCCGGTACGCCGACAGGACACGGGGAGCTGGAGTTGGCTGGGGAGCCAACAGGACACGAGGAGCTGGTGTTGGCTGGGGAGCCAACAAGAGACGAGGTGCTGGAGTCGGCCGGTACGCCGACAGGACACGGGGAGCTGGTGTTGGCTGGGGAGCCAACAAGAGACGAGGTGCTGGAGTCGGCCGGTATGCCGACAGGACTCGGGGAGCTGGCGTTGGCCGGTAAGCCAGTCCTGGAGCCGAAACTGGAGTCGCGACCAGGGGTACTGGAGCCGGTACTGGAGCCAGAACCATGGCTGCTGGGGCCGGAACTGTAACCGGAACCATGGCTGCTAGGGCTCGGGCTAACCTGGCCTTGCGACGACTCCTTTTAGCAGCCGCCTGAATACTCCGTGGACCTCCATAAGCCAGACGAGTACCCGAGAACGGATCCTGGACAGGAGCAGGAAATGGGGAAGAAGCCGGGGCTGACTCCAGACGGAACCCACCAAGGCGTATGGTGCCAGGTTGGGAATCGGGAGGCAGGGAGCTAGCATGCCCGGGGCTAGCAGGCCGGGAATCACACACCGGGAGGATCTTTGAAATCCAGCCAGGTAAGAACTTCACCAAACCTGGTTTCTCTCTAGCCATTTGGCGCGCCTCCGACAACACAGCCTCTCGCTGCTGAACTCCGGGTGCTCTCTTCCATCGATCCGAGCAGTTAGCCAAAAAAAAGGAAAAATTGAATAATTCCCACTCGAACGGATCTGCTGGGCCCATTTCTGGTCGGTTCGTAATGTTACGGTGTGTGTGGGAAGTAGGACCCAAATGCAGATTATAGTGACAAAAATGACTCCTTTATTTCAAGGCTACATAATCACAAAGACAGAACAGAACACTCACCGCAGACCAGGTCATGACACAAGACGAACCGACAAAGACAGACAGAAAAACCAGAACTTAAATACACACAAGACTAATCACACAAACAAGACACAGGTGAGGAGGGAGGAGAAAACACAGGGACACCAGGTGAACACAATCGGGTAAATTAGACACACCAGGGAAACTGACAGGGAATCACAGACAGATTACAACAGGCAGGAAACGGGGGGTGAACACTTTACAAAATAAAACAGGAAACTAAAGACAGAAACAGACAGACAAAACACAACACGGACAGATCGTGACAGCGAGAGAGTTGAGACTGAGGGATAGGGCAGTGTTGTAGTGGGCTACCAGGCCGAGCGAACGGGAGGTTTGGTCGGATGACGTTGTTTGTTATGATGACCTACAGGGTAACTTGGAGAGGGTCCGAGTCCGACCCTTGTCAATTAACTACAGGGGTCCCTCAGGGCTCTGTTCTTGGTCCCCTCCTCTTCTCCCTGTACACAAACTCGCTCGGATCAGTCATTAGCCCGCATGGTTTTTCATACCACTGCTACGCTGACAACACCCAATTAATTCTGTCCTTTCCCCGCTCAGAGACCCAGGTCGTCGCACGCATCTCTGCTTGTCTAGCTGACATCTCTCAGTGGATGTCTGCTCATCACCTCAAGCTCAACCTTGACAAGATTGAACTGCTTTTCCTTCCGGGAAAAGATTGTCCCACTCTTAATCTGACAATCAACATCGGCACCTCTGTTGTTTCCCCGACTCAGACTGCAAGAAAACTGGGTGTGATCCTAGATAACAAACAGATCACTGCAAACATCGCTGATACAACCTGTTGCTGCAGATACACGCTTTACAACATCAGGAGGATACATCCCCAGCTGACCCAGAAAACAACGCAGGTTCTGGTCCAGGCTCCCGTCATCTCACGCCTAGACTACTGCAACTCCCTCCTGGCTGGTCTACCTGCATGTGCCATCCGACCTCTGCAGCTCATCCAGAATTCAGCGGCCCGTCTGGTTTTCAAACTTCCAACATTTTCCCACACCACTCCGCTCCTCCGCTCCCTTCACTGGCTTCCGGTAACTGCTAGAATCCACTTCAAGACACTGGTACTTGCGTACCATGCTGCGAATGGATCTGGCCCTTCCTACATCCATGACATGGTTAAACTGTACACCCCAGTGCGTGCACTACGCTCTGCATCAGCCAAACGACTCGCTGCACCCTCGCTGCGAGGGGGACCCAAGTTCCCATCAGCAAAAACACGTGGGTTTGCTATCCTGGTTCCAAAATGGTGGAAAGAGCTCCCCATTGACAACAGAACATCAGAAAGCCTTCACATCTCCATCCTCGCCTTCCTATAGGACGTTTGAGTCAGGCTCAAATTGTAAGTTTGCCAGATTGTGTTTCTACTGTAGTACATGAGTCAGGTGGTGTGACAGTTACCCTTTCCTCCAAAGAAGCTCAGGTGAACCCAGTAAGGCAGCATATAGAGACTGCAGATTTATCTGGCCTCGCTCAGTCAGATCAGGAAAAGGTAAGGTCTATGTTGAGGCAGTATGAGTCCGTCTTTGCAGCTTCTGACTCTGACCTGGGTTGCACCAAACTTTTAGCGCATGACATCCCCCTAGTTGACGAGTTGCCAATTAGGCAGAGGTACAGACGAATTCCCCCATCTGACTACGACGAAGTTAGGGCTCACATTTGTCAGTTGCTAGACAGCCAGATTATAAAGGAAAGCTGTAGCCCCTATGCCTCTCCCATTGTCCTGGTGAGAAAGAAAGACAGCAGCCTGAGACTTTGTGTGGACTACAGACTGTTGAATAACAAAACACGCAAAGACGCATTTCCCCTGCCAAGGATTGAAGAGTCTTTAAACCAGTGGTCGCCAAACAGTCGATGTGGTGTGGGTAGATCGCGGACCGTTAAAATAAAAAGTAACAAAATAAATTAAAATAAAATAAAAATAATAATGTTTGAAAAATTCCTACGGGAAACAGCGATGGGGTCGGGTGCGCTGCCAGAAGGGTGGCAGTGAAAGCGGAGGGTCTCGACGGACCAGACCCGGGCGACATAAGCTGGCTTTGGGGACGTGGAACGTCACCTCTCTGGGGGAGAAGGAGCCGGAGCTTGTGCGGGAGGGGGAGCGTCACCAGTTGGATCTGGTTGGGCTCGCCTCTACGCACAGCGTCGGCTCTGGAACCTTACTTCTGGATAGGGGTTGGACTCTATTCTTCTCCGGAGTTGCTCAAGGTGTGAGGCACCGGGCGGGTGTGGGGATACTCACAAGTCCCCGGTTGGGTGCTTCGTTGTTGGAGTTTACCCCAGTGGACGAGAGGGTCGCCTCCCTACGCCTGCAGGTTATGGGGGGGAAAACTCTGACTGTTGTGTGTGCTTATTCACCCAACAGCATTTCAGAGTATACGGCCTTCTGGGAGACCCTGGAAAGAGAATAATAAGAGAATAAATGAAAAACAGGTATGAAATACTATATGGCAGTATAAGAATACAGTTTAAAAGGGGAGTGATTTGTAAAATATCCATAAAGAAAAAGAAAATCTGCTTACAGTTCTGTTTCATATGGGTGCTGAGAGAGGTATCCATAGATCTCTTCATGTTGCTCTCAAAGTGCACCAGATTGATGCTTTCAACTTCAATATTTAAAAAAAAATCTTCCCGGGCGAGCATCCCCCCGGAACCCCCTAGAGCAGGGGTCTTCAACGTTTTTCAGGCCAGGGACCCCTAAACTGATGGAGAGCTGGAGCAGGGACCCCCCTACTATATGTATGGCATACAATTGTGTTTTATATTAAACGGGGCCTAGTGCCGTGTATAAACATAGCTACTCTGTTATTGTACATTCAATACTAAGCTATTCAAATAATACACAGGTTAATATATTTCAGAACTAGTTGTGCGTTGAGGGAGGCACTTACAAAACAAAAATTCATCCTGCATTTCCTTATCATCGACAAAGCACACAAGCTGGGCGTCCTTAGACACATCTGTTGACTCGTCTAATTGTAATGCAAATGCATCTGCCAACCTCAGTGTCTCTATCAGTTGCACCCTCACATCAGATGCCATCTCGTCTATACGGTGAGCTATGGTTGTGTCCGACACTGGAATGGTTTTCAGTTTGTTAATGCCAATATCATTCCCATACATTGTTTTACACATATCGGTTGCTGAAGGCAATATTAAATCCTCTGCAAGTTTGTATAGCTGTTTCTTCTGGGCAATCCGAAGAGCAATTTGATAAGAGCGTTTCAAAGCTAGCTCACCAACTTTGGCTGATTTTCTGATCAATATCTGTTGATCTTGGAGGGATTTGAGGCTAGCTTGGAAGTAATCAACAGGTTTGTCTTTTAAGTGGCTGTGTGTTGTCTCCAAGTGACGCTGCAGCTTTGATGGCTTCATAGATTCATTTGAAAGAACAGTAGAGCAAATGGCACACATTGGAAATTCAATGCCATCTGTCTCCTTAAAGGTAAACCCAAATAATTATCTGCATATTTTCAGGTCTTCTCTTGTTTGCGCTTACCCTTATTAGCTGCTACATCAGCAGCAGGTTCCGCCTTGCCACTTGTATGTTCACTGGTGGTTTCTGAGGTGGATGGTATCTCTCTTGTGCTTGTGGATTTTTTTGGTCGAGTTACAAAACGATCCATTTTTATATATATATATATATATATATATATATATAAAGGTATGGTCTTCTCAATAATATCGCAGCGTGCGTCCTTGTGTCTGGGTCCTTAGTAAACTGGGGACTGAATACGTTCTCGGCCAATCACGGGGAACCTGACAGAGCCAGCGTGTGTCATGCGGCCTCGTGATTGGCACAGCAGCGATAGGGGCAGGTCCTCCCCTTTGTGTACAGGAGGCCTGGTGGGACAGGTCCGGGGTAGTCTCCTGCCGTGAGTGAACCGGCGCCTAGCTTGAGATAGCTTATGTGTGTAGCTGAATGTGTTTATTGCTGACTGAAAGATAACGTCTTCTGCCTCCATTTCTCTGTTCGCTACAATATGTTGAATTGATGTTAATGTGCATTTAAAGATATTTCAATTTGTGGGAACATTTTTTTTTTTTAAGAAATATAAAAAATGGTCTAATCAACCAAAGATTTTGCGACCCCCCTGCAGTACCTCCACGGACCCCCTGGGGGTCGCGGACCCCCTGTTGAAGACCTCTGCCCTAGAGGATGTGAGGACCTAGAGGAGGTGAGGACCCCCCTAGAGGAGGTGAGGTCCGCCCCCCACTCATAAAAAATAGCACTTTACCCCTGCCTATATGCCGTGAGCTGGTTATGGAGCCTTCATTGTAACAGTAATTCAGATGCAATTAGCCTATATAAAAGGCCTCAAATTGGAAGCACTGTCTGGGCCGTCTTTTTCACTCAATTCTGCAATAGGTAGATCTCGCCTTTCACCTAGGCCGAGGTCGGTAAACTTGGGCTTAAAAAGGTTGGTGACCACTGCTTTAGACGCACTGTCCTGATCCAAGTGGTTTTCCACACTAGATTTGGCCAGTGGTTACCATCAAGTCCCTGTTGCAGAGAAAGACGAACCAAAAACGGCTTTCTGCACACCTTTTGGCCTTTTTGAGTTTGAAAGGATGCCATTTGGATTGTGTAATGCTCCCAGTACATTCCAGCGTCTGATGGAAAATATGTTTTGAGATCAGCCCTGCCATTCTCTTCTTCTGTACCTTGACGATGTCATTGTGTTTTCCTCCACAGTAGATGAGCACCTCAAGCGACTGGAACTGGTTCTAGGACGTTTTAAACAAGAGGGGTTGAAGGCAAAACTGGAGAAATGCCATTTCTTCCAACAAGAGGTGCAGTACTTGGGACATGTTATTTCTGCAGCAGGTGTGTCTACCGACCCAAAGAAAATTGCGGCTGTGGCTGACTGGCCCAAACCAGGAACAAGGTCTTTCCTCGGTTTTGCCAGCTATTATGGCGCTTTGTTGAGGGGTTTGCCAAGTTGGCTGCACCTCTCCACAAGTTAGTGGCGGAGCTGACCGGGAAAAGGAAGAAGTATTCCCGCGGTCGGGATGTTGATCTGAGTGATGCATGGACAGCTCAGTGTGAAAACGGCTTTAAGGACCTCAAGGCAATGCTGGTATCCTCACCTGTACTCACCTATGCTGACTTTAAACTTCCATTCATTTTAGAGGTGGATGCCAGCCATGACGGATTGGGAGCTGTCTTATCCCAGGAGCAGGAAGGGAAGGTCAAACCCATTGCATACGACAGCCGCAGCCTACACCCAGCTGAGAAGAACTATAGTTCCACGAAATTGGAGTTTTTGGGCATGAAGTGGGCCATGACACAAAAGTTTTGAGAGCACAGTCATCCAGCAACTGTGTGATCTCTACAGCATTAAAAAGTCGAGAACCACCCCCTACCATCCACAAGGTAATGGACAATGTGAATGTTTTAATAGAACTTTGCACAACCTTCTACGCACCCTGACCATTGAACAGAAGAGCCGATGGCCAGAATATCTCCAACAGGTCGTGTTTAGCTATAACGGTGCGTCCACACAGCAGCTTTAGACGAATCTTCCACCGCTTCCAACGCTTCTCTGCCCATTGACTTTGAATGGGGATGACGTCACTTTGCCTCGCTTTTCGCCGAACTGCATTGTGGGGGAGCGAAGCGAAGATTTCCAGGATTTTCAGGATTCAAAAGTTGAGCAATGTTCAACTTTTGAAGCTGAGCTGGAAGCGTCAGCCAATCAAATCCCGTGTATGCAAATCTAACAGTACAAGCGCTAGCCAATCAAACCACGTGCAAACTGGGAGAGCCAGACCGCAGTTCATTTCCTCATATTCCAAACGAGAAATTACGGGAGCAAATCACCCGGTTCTTTACGACCAGACTATTTATCGGGATACAAACCGGAGGAACCAGGCATGGAGGGAGGTGGCAGAGACAGTGGGTGAAACTGGTAGGTTTTCGCCTGTTTGGGGAGTTTATATATATATATATATATATATATTGCTCGCATAAAATTCCCGGGGTTTTTTGCTTTGTATGTCGGGGGCGGGAGATTCATGTGATTGGTTGGTCCCATTGCTCGCAAAAATCCCCAAGCTTTCAGACACGCCCAGCTCCAAGATTTTCAAGATTTTTGAAAAGCTGCTGTGTGGACGTAGCGTAATACTACTCCACATCAAACCACAGGTCAATCCCCCTTCTTTTTGATGTTTGGCCGGGAACCCCAGCTTCCAGTAGTTTTCCTATTAGGTCATGTGGAAGAGCCTACGGCAGGAGACTGGGTCCGGGAGCATCAACGACGGCTCCAGGTAGCAGTCGATGGTGCCCGTGACAGGATGAGACATGCAGCAGCCCAGCGAAAGGAGAGAGCAGATAAACAAGCCCAGGAGGATTTGTTACAAGCGGGACAGCCTGTCTACCTGCGGGATTATTCCCATAGAGGAAGGAACAAATTCCAAGATGCTTGGGCCCCTCGAGTCTTTCAGGTGGTGAGACCTCCTGAGCCAGGAGGTGCAGTGTATGCTGTTGCACCACAAGAGAGGCCAACCGAGGTACGTCGAGGTCATCGCTCTATGCTTAAGCCCTTTCCTGGTTGTCATCCTGCTGTGGAGGAAAGAGCCCCTAGTTCACGGACAAGGAGTATCGAGGATGAAGAGGAAGGAGACCTGGTGGTTGTGGTTAATCCTGCTGTTGAGGAAAGAGCCCATCATCCTCTTAGAAGGCAGACCCTGCCCAGGGTTGCCTCAATGGCTCGTCCTTCAACACTGATGGCAACTCCTGCAGAGTTTCCCCATGTGACAATCGCTGGCCCAGCCCCCAGTCCTGATGTGGCAAGGAGATCTGCACGTGATACGGCTGGTAGACACTCTAACCCTCACCATTTGCCAGTGGCAGTAGGGAATAGAAGCTACAGCTTCCCAGTTACCTAGCACTAGCAGTTCTACCTTAGCCTACTTTAGACCTTGGATTTAGTCAATTGTCGGGCCACCAATTTAAGAACCTGGGGTAGAATGTAGCCGACCATAGAGGTAAAACACTTTTCGGCCACCGTAGTATTGCGCCACAGAGGTACCGCCCACTTCCGCATTCCCTTCCCTTAGTAAACAATATTTATACAGCTGATACCCGATATTTATTTCCCGTTCGACCGAGACGTTTCCGGTAAGTCTCCACAATTATCGAGTTAGTGGCATGTTAGGCTCTGGGTGTTTAACTTTTACACATTACTCCAGCAGACTGTAGCTTTGCCCGTGACGGTGATAAGACCGGCGGTATTGTGTGTGTGAGGGGCTGTGCCGTCCGAGGGACATAAGGTATGCACGATCATGGCTTTTTACAAAGACTATGATGATGGCAGCATTTCTGTAACATGTGCTTTGTTCTTTTATAGATTGTCCGCCACTGCTGTTTTGTTTTACCGTTCTGTTTCCCTTATTTTGGTTTGTTATAGTTGTTCGTTTTGATGCTTTTGTTTACATTGTTGCTCCAATTCCTAATCTCCCAAGAGTATTAGTGTTTTTACTATCTCAATGAATTGATGTACTTTTGTGTCTTTTGTTGAGGGATCCAGCACCCCTGACGTGAGCGGCAGCCTTGGGAGTTGGGATTCAGCGGTGTTAGGCCCTCACATGCACTTCACTGCCCCTTAAGTGTGTGTGTGTGTTTAGTTAATTTTTTTCTTTTCAGTTGCTGTGTCTGTACAGGGCACGTGTGAGTGGCGGTGAGTAGTATTCAGATTTCACCTGCTTGTTTCCCCCTCCCAACAGTAACCGTCTGTGCTCATTTAGTCGTTTTTTATACGCTGGATACCATTTTAAATAGCATAGTAGATGAATTCCTAATAAATTGTTGTTGTTTTTACTGGTTAAAATATTGTTTGTAAATGTGTCTATTTGATAATAAATGTCATACTCTTGGGAGAAAATCCTTGTCTTAAGCCTTTTTGTTGACTGCCAACTGTATCGTGTTTTCTTTAAATTGAATCGTGTGCGCGGCCGCGGTTACACAACCTTCCCATGTGAATCCTACGCACAGCGTTATAAATTAGGCCCCTGGTCACAGACCACCCCCCCCCTTAAGGCCGCTACACACCAACCTGAGACCAAAGAACGCGTACCGAAGGCGTCCCGACTTTTACGTCCGCTACGCCACCTGCCTACGCCGCCCGCCTACGCCGCCCGCCTACGCCGCCCGCCTACGCCACCCGCCTACGAACACACAGCAAAGACTTCAGTTGACGAGTGGCAATAACTGTCCTTACCAGCAGGCAGCGGTAGTGTGTATTCGTCATTCAAAAGAGGCAACAACGGGAAGACAGACTGTACACCGAGAGAAGAAGAACAGGCTGCGTGATATAAACAAACAACAAATAGCGTCTGGGTTCCATTTTCACTCTCTCTCGTCGATCGAAAACATGTAAACATAAAAAAGAAACTCTTGCGTCCAGGTGAGATGAAAATGAAAAAGATTAACCGTCTGTGTGTGCCTTCTTAATCGTTTGTTTTGGTCCCTCACTTCCGCTTTGCTTCTCATGCACTGACTCGCTAAGCTGAACAGCCAATCAGAGTGATTTCTTTGTCCTGATTTTCTTTGGCCTCCCGCGGGATGTGTGAAAATGTGCCGTAAAGCAACGACGGTGCGGGACACACCAACCTGAGTAGGGCGCCGCGAATACCCGACTGCCTCTGACGGCCTCTGACGGCCTCTGACGGCCTCTGACTCCCAAAATCGGGTAGGTGTGTCAGGGCCTTTAAATATACAGTCTGTATATGGTTGGAACCAACCGGCCTTAATCCCTTCATTCCCATCAAAGCCACACCAGTAGATTTGATCTAGTAGAAAGTAATATATGTCCTCAAACACCCACACCCCACACACACAGGTACACGCACACACTCCCTTAATCCAGTGGTACTGTGACAGTGCAGTACAAAGCTGATGACGGAGGATTACATGGGGCGTAATCTGTCAGCCTGAGAAGAGGCAGACATACTTCTTAATATCCTGACTTCTGAGTTATAAAGAGTCTACAGTCATCAACAGCGTATCGCAGTCTAACAAGGATTTGGCCTGTTATCAGACAGTGTCAACACTTTAGGATTGTGTGTCATGTTGTTCTCATCAGAACACACTGCAGTTGGACAGCCTGTATGCTGCTCACACACACCACATCTGAAAGTATATCTAACCTTGGTACTTCACTTAATTTCTTAATGGATCTTAAACTGCTGATTCATTCTCCTGACGGTGGCTCTTTCAGTTGCTCTTAAATTACTTTAACCAATCAGTTTAATTCTCCCTGCCTGAAACAGAGCAGCTCTGTTCACTTCTCTTTGGGGGCTGAGAGACTCAGTTTGGAACTGTTCTGGACCACGGTGGCAGGACACGATGTGCATGCTTTAGTACGGTCTCATCTACCAATTCACTATTCTTGTATTTCATATGGAATGTTGGATATTTAACTTTTTCCCAAAAAATGACAAATAACACAGTCCTTTACAAATAAATTGCGGTAAAATGAAAGAACGAATAAACTCAAGCACAGTAAATGACTGACAACTATGGGCTCAGAACAGTCTCATAATACACACATGCACACAAAAGGATTCACACTTGTATTTCATGATCCAGTAAAGGAGTCACACTGGTGTTTTTCAATGCACACACAAATGTGTTCCGTTTCAAATACATGTAATTAAATTCAAGTTTTACATATGTATTTTTGATCCACACATTTGTTTCCTGTTTAAAACCGCTAAACCTGTAAACATAAACCGCTTTCTGTGCATGGATCGCTGTGCATTCGTGTGTGGGTTTTTTGAGACTCCCCTGACGGTCACCCGATTCGTACTTGTAATCAAAGAACATCTTTGAGAAATGACCCCTTAAATTATGACTTCTGGTGATGTTAGAGGGGGGGGAGGACAAATTGAGGCTTAAAAATATGACATAATCCATAATCTTCAGTGTGGTTAGCTATGCATCTTCCAAAACTTCCAAATACCTTGTCCTGGACATAGTTTCTACAGTATAAACTGTGCAACAGTACAGTAGGCCCACACAAACTGCAGAACACTGGTGCTTTGGGAACACTCAAATGATTTAATTTCCATTTAAAATCAGGAGACTAAATACGAACTGTGTGTGTGTGTGTGTGTGTGTGTGTGTGTGTGTGTGTGTGTGTGTGTGTGTGTGTGTGTGTGTGTGTGTGTGTGTGTGTGTGTGTGTGTGTGTGTGTGTGTGTGTGTGTGTGTGTGTGTGTGTGTGTGTGTGTGTGTTTGTGTCATACTTGCCAACCCTCCCGATTTTCGCGGGAGACTCCCGATTTCATTGCCCTCTCCCGGTTTCCTCCCGGGGTCATATTTCTCCTGCATTTCTCCCAATTTCTGACAAAATCAGATTTACTCACAACTGTTTCCACTCGGACTTGAATACAGCTACACCATTGTTTGGTTTCCATGGTAGCGCGTCTCTTTAGCAGCGCGCACAACTCAAAGTCTGAGAGGGTGAGGAGTCACAGAAAACTGAACAAGAATCGACAACTCCACACTCTGCTCACTCCTTTCCTGTAAAATACAGGTCCAGCCCACACATATGCTCCATGGTGCTACAGGCATTGCATTTACAACTACAATAAGCATGTAAATGTTAATCTACAGCTCCGGCGATCCACTAGCACCCGGAGTCTCCACCTGCAGACGCAGCCATCCTCATCAACTACTGACTGTAGCGTCACCTTGGATACGAGTCGAAACAACTCACAGACTGCATCGGGCGCTGAAATTGCCGCCCTGTGACCATCAGATCTGACAACGCTGATTGGCTGAAATTATGTTTTGGCGGCATAGTTTACAGATAGCAACAGCCAGCAATGTGTTGGCTGCTGCTGCTCTGGCTGAGGGCTCCTTTCTTAGCGCCCAGACGAGAGAGGGTAATGATACACGCTGCGGCCAGGCAGGAAAATTGTGACTCATCAGTAACTTTAGACATCGTAAAACAATTTTAAACGAGATTTTATTGTAGATTATACATTTTACTGATACCAACTATATCATATGTACCTTGTTCATTAAAAATTAAAATAAATAAAAAATAAAAATTTTTAAATATTTTTATTTATTTTTAATGACAATCAAACATGTGGGAAGAGGGGGGGCGGCGCCCCTATGGGCCGGCCGCCACTGATGTCTTGCGTTCATGATGTAGCGCTTCATATAGAGTGGCGAAGTCCCTCCCTTTCCGAGGGAGTTCCATGGGACCTTATTTCGGAAAAATTATGTATTGAAGTCAATGGGGAGAGAAAGATTATCTTTCGATTCCGTTTGAATTGTGCCACGAATTACACATATGATGTTTGTCAATTTAAAAGATAATCTTGCAAGTAAAACAAAAAAAAGTGTTGTAAAACTGTGAAACCGTGTTTCCGTCAATGAACTACATTTCCCGTCTCGCACCACACACCAAGACGGCCGTCACGTTGGCACATTTCACTTCTTTCTTTCAGAATGAGGCGAAAAGTATTAAAAGAAGTGAAAATCACTCCAAGTCTGGGCATGTTGAGAGCTGTACATACACAAAAGGGGAGTTAGTCGGTTCCGTAAGAGCTAGCATGCAGGACCGGGATTCTGGGATTTGTAGTCTTTCTAGTTGCATATTTTTCATAGTCTTATATCTCAACAGTTTTACGACAAACTGTGACGTTTTTGACATGGAAATTATTTTTTAAGATTGACAAACATGTGGAGCTGACAGTTCAACCTGGTCTCACCAGAATGCGTGACTCCACCACGACTCCTTAACACCGCATTGCGTGGTGGAGTCACGAACTTTGCTACATTTACGTGTCTGCACCACGCAAACAACGCCAATGTAAAGTGAATGAGGCTCTTTTGTCGTGGTGCACACACGCATTTCTACAATGTCCTGCAGTGAGCTTTTATTCTATAAAACGTTTTTCAAATCTACTTTATAGCTTGTAACTCATGGGAGGCATCTTTTATTTTATTTGTATTCATAATAATTTTTATTTTTCGTCAGAATGTATTATGGTGCATTAGTTACGAATGTTTGTTCTCAAAGAACAGTGCATTGTGTGTAATACAACTGTGATTTTTATTAAATTAGTTAGTTTTTAAGGAAGTATTCGTCCCTATTACCTGCCAAGAGAGTACTCCCATGTCATTATGATCGGTGTTTACATTCCTCCCACGGCGGATGCTGACGTCATCAACTCCGCGACTGCAAGACTTCAGACTCTGCATCCCCAATGCCTTCATAGCAATATCTCATCTCTTTCGACTCCACTTCGAGCAATAGAACTATTAACAAAGCACTTATATACTAATAAAGGACTGGCTTACCTAAAGCCAGTTGAGTAGCACTTGAAATGTTTTTGCTCTATGAAACCTGATGTACTTATATGATTCTGTTTTCTTCAAGTTTGTATTTTGTTGGTCGAACGCACTTATTGGAAGTCGCTTTGGATAAAAGCGTCAGCTAAATGCAATGTAATGTAATGTAATATCTGGGGATTTCAACCATGTCAATCTAAAGAAATCTCTTCCCACCTTTAAACAGTATGTTGATTGCAAAACGAGGGAAAATAAATTAATTTTTTTAGAAAATTATTATTATTATTTTTATTAAATTAAATTAGAAAAATTATTGATTACATCAATGCAAATGTGAAACAAACAAATGTTGGACCAAAAACATAAAGCCAACACAGGTGATATGATTAGGCCAATGGCCATGGCCATTAGATTTTTGACCTACCCATAGGCTAAATTACTTTGTGACACTTGAGTGACTTCCTGTTAGCTAGAGCCCCAAATTATTTGCTAACAGCAAAGTGACAAATGGATCGTTTTTTAGTCCTTAAACGTCCACGTGTGGACACTCAATCAAAACCAACTGAAAGCGAGAGGGATTCTGCACATAATAGGCCTCGTGAGTACAAGTAGCTTACTTCTGGGTCTCTGTGTTTACATTCAAGCCCTGCTCTGTGTTGTGTGTGTGTGTGTGTGTGTGTGTGTGTGTGTGTGTGTGTGTGTGTGTGTGTGTGTGTGTGGTGTGTGTGTGTGTGTGTGTGTGTGTGTGTGTGTGTGTGTGTGTGTGTGTGTGTGTGTGTGTGTGTGTGTGTGTGTGTGTGTGTGTGTGTGTGTGTGTGTGTGTGTGTGTGTGTGTGTGTGTGTGTGTGTGTGTGTGTGTGTGTGTGTGTGGAGGGAGAACTCTCTCCTGTCAGACGGAGAGTCTCAGATAACCTCAGCTCAGGTGAAGTAAAGGGCTCTCTCAGTGTTTGGATAGTTAACTTTAGTCTAGTTATCTCTGTGGGTCTCAAACGGTTTGTTTTAAAAGGGGAGTGATTTGTAAAATATCTATAAAGAAATAGAAAATCTGTTTACAGTTCTGTTTCATATGTATGTTGAGAGATACAGTATATCCATAGATCTCTTCATTTTGCTCTCAAAGTGCACCAGATTGATGCTTTTAACTTCAATATTCAAAAACAATCTCCCCACTAGAGAAGGTGAGGACCCTCCTAGAGGAGATGAGGTCCACTCCCCACTTGTAAAAATAGCACTTTACCCCTGCTTACACCTATATGCCGTGAGCTGATTATCGAGCCTTCATTGTAACAGTCGCGGATACACTGTGTGTGCGTGTGGGGAGTGTTGCAGTAGAAAATTCAACTGTAGCACTGGTGCATTAATGGGAAACCCTTAATGTTTGAGCACCCTCTATGAAACGTCAAGCTACCCCACAGCACCCCCTAGAGAAAATCTCTGGCGCCGCCACTGCTCAAGGCGTCACTTAACAGGAAAAAAGCTGCGTTCAGGAGTGGTAACAAGGAGGAGATGAAGAAGGCACAGTTACAACTGAAGAAGGAAATACAAACGGGCAAGGAGTGCTACAGGAGGAAGCTGGAGAGTAAATTGGCCCAAAACAACACCAGGGAAGTGTGGCGTAGGATGAGAACCATCACTGGGTAAGGAAACAAGACTGACCAGGTGATGGGAGGAGATCTACAGGAGGCCAATGACTTAAACCTGTTTTTCAACAGGTTTGATGATGAGGTTACCACCCATCCCTCCTCCAGCTCCTCCTCCACCTGTGACTCAGCTCCTGTGATCTCTCTCAGCCCCACTGTGCATGCCCCCACTCACCATCACTGCAGAGGACGTGAGGGGAGAGTTCAGCTGTCTACACTCAAGGAAGGCTGCAGGGCCTGACGGCCTCAGCCTCAGTCTGCTGAAAGGATGTGCTGCTCAGCTGTGTGCAGTTTTTCGGCACATTTTCAACCTGAGCCTGGACATGATGTGCCTGTGGAAGACAACATGCCTGGTTCCTGTGCCGAAGAAGATACATCCACGCACACACAGTGACTACAGACCGGTGGCTTTGACATCACATGCCATGAAGTCGCTGGAGAGGCTGGTCCTTAAACACCTCCGTACAGTGGTCGCACTATCACTAGACCCCCTGCAGTTTGCATACCAGCCTCGTATTGGAGTGGAGGACGCCATCATCTACCTGCTGCACAGAGTACACACACACCTGGAGAAGGCAGGCAGCACTGTGAGAGTAATGTTTTTTGACTTTTCCAGTGCTTTCAATACCATCAGACCTGCCCTGCTCAGCAGTAAGCTACTGGACATGCAGGTGGATGCTCCACTGGTGAGCTGGATAACTATCTCACAGCTCGGCCACAGTACGTGAAGCTACAGAATAACACCTCTGACATTATATTGAGCAGCACGGGCGCTCCTCAGGGCACGGCCCTCTCTCCCTTCCTGTTCACAGTCTATACATCAGACTTCAGACACTGCTCACAGTCCTGCCATCTGCAGAAGTTCTCAGATGACTCTGCCATTGTGGGCTGTATCATCAGAGATCAGGAAGCTGAGTACAGGAGTGTGGTGGACAGTTTTGTGGAGTGGTGCGGTCAGAACCATCTGCAGCTCAACGTCACAAAAACCAAGGAGCTAGTGGTTGACTTCAGGAAGCGGAGTACCGCCCCAAGCCCAATTACCATCGTGGGCATGGATGTGGACATTGTGGACAGCTACAAGTTCCTGGGTGTCCACATAGACAATAAACTGGACTGGAGTAAAAACACTGAGGCCCTATATAAGAAAGGCCAGAGTCGCCTGTATTTCCTCAGCAGACTCAGGTCCTTCAACGTCTGCAGCACTATGTTGCAGATGTTTTATGACTCGGTGGTCTCCAATGTGATCTTCTTTGCTGTAGTGTGTTGGGGCAGCGGGGTGAAGACAGCTGATGCCAACAGACTCAACAAGCTCATCAGGAGAGCAGGCTCTGTCCTGGGAGTGGATCAGGAGTCGTTAGCAGTGGTGTCGGAGGGGAGAATGCTGAGGAAACTCCTCGGCATTCTGGACAATGGGTCTCACCCCCTGCATGCCACACTGGTTTCCTATCGGAGCACTTTCAGCCACAGACTGAGATCACCGATAACCACCACACAGCGCCACAGGAGCTCTTTCCTCCCAGTGGCAATCAAACTCTTCAACTCTTCGCCCCTAAGTAAAGGGCACTGAGAACTTCCACACCAACACTATGTGCAATATACATATCAATATAATTAACATCATTGCAATACACTCGCTGCTATATATATATATATATATAAAACTATGTGCAATATTATATTATATTATTATTATTATTAGTATTAGTATTATTATTAATAATGCCATGATAACGTGCAATTACGTAACTGCCACTACGTTTTAATTTTTGAACTACTAACTACTAAATACTGCTAATAATAATTGCATTGATTGTGTGACCATCTATGTTTAGGGATGTAACAATACCAAAAACTCACGGTACGATAATATCGCGATAACAAGTCCATGGTACGGTATTTATCGCGATATTGAATAATAAAGGGGGGGGGAAAAAAATGTAAAAAAAAATTGTTCAATAAAAAATGCTTTTAATTAAAAAATGTTTCTTTGTTAAATAATAAATCTGATTTGTACAACATTTTAGTAGGATAGCAGTATTTTAAAGTGTCAAAAACAAAGTGAGAGTAACGGACTGGAACAAGAAAACCAGTGTTTTTGTACCTATAGTAGGCTAAAACAAAGTAGGCATTTTCTTTGTGCCACTGCATCTCACAAATAAACAAGTACATTTAATAATCAGACCCTGCAATAAAATAAATCAAGTGTCACTTTAGTTTTTCAAGTAACTCAACTCAAACTCACTAGTCACTCACTCGGCATCATCAGACAGGTTTTTAGGAATATGAGAATGTCCACATTTCCAGGTATTTATAAGCTGGGATGTTTGGGCATTTACAATATCACCTGCTCTGGAAAAAACTCTCTTGCTTGGTACTGATGTTGCTGGGACAGCAGTGGTCGCGTTAACCGAATATTTTATTTATCAATGATGGAAAAATCTGAAAGCAGTCTGTCATTTTGACAGATTAGAACAAACTCGGAACAGCGCCAACGTTTCCCCGCAGCGAGGCTCTGGTGTTATGCCGTGTTATGCATGCCCTCCAAAAGGAAATGATATAGTTTCCAACCCGTACTTTGTCGTACGGATCAATACATGTCTGGGAGGTTTTGCTTTACGCTGTGCGCGCTCCCGCGAGGTGCATGCACACACGCCCCCCCCCCCCCCCCCCCCCCCCCGTTGACAGTTCACGAGCGTGCTCTCTCTTGAACTGTTCAGACCCGACGGGTAATAAGGGATTGTGACGGACATTTTACGATCCTGTCTGTCAAAATGACGGACAGCGAAAAAGCCTAATGCCACCTCAGTGGGACGGAGAGATATGCTTTGGCCATGGGTGAAAGCTTTTTAAACTCTTTTTTTAACATTGAAGTCAATGGGAAATGCCTTCAAATCCACTTTTCCTACACTTTGCGCCAAATGCTTCTCCTTCCACATACTTTTAGCCAGACACTTCATTCCAACTTTCAAATAATCACAATACTTTCAGCTATAAAACTTGTATAAAAGATTTCTGATATCTTTTCAACTTTTTGAGATATTGAATTTAGTTTGGAGCTTGGTAGAGAGGCCTTTTTCAGATTTTAACATTAGAGTGGATGGAGCAGCTCGTTAAGTCTAGAGTGCTTTGATCTCAAAACAGAGTGCAGGACAGCTCGAAATTCTCCCCCAAAAATGTCTTAAACTTGCCATAATTCCCAAACCCTACACTCCTCAGACATATTATTTCATGGAAAACGTAGGAAAAGCTCTCCTAGTTTGAAAAATAAATAAAAATAAGAAAAAATAAGAAACAAAATGCCTCTTGAGGGCATGAAGGGAGAAAAAGTCCAGCTAGCTCCCAATTGATTCCCATGTAAAATTGTTCCAGATCTTTCTTCAGAGCAGAGAGAAGTACACTTTAGACAAACTGCTCCCATCTCCACATTTTACACACAAAACCCAAAAAAAAAACATATTTCAGTTCATTGGGGTTCCCTGATGCTCACGGTCTGGTCAATTTTTTTTATAAGAGCCATAGTTTTTGAACAGGTGGCAAAATAGTCAGATATAATCGCCAATGCATTCTTATGGGACTTAGTGCCGCAGTTGGTTGTCATGGTGTTGCTGGGCAGATTGGAGCCACACACACGTGAGTGACATCATCATAGCAGACACCATGGCAACCTTTGATCTCTGAGTTTACACACACAGGCGTTTGTAAACATTCAATCACTACTACTTACATTTAATATCTTTATTTAACTCCTTCAGCCTAATTTCAGCTGCAGGAACCATTCAAATATCAAACTATTCAGCCTTTTCAACACATGATGGGAAACTTTCAACTTTTTCAAAATATGTTCAAAATATTCAGCTTTTTAAACTCTTTTTTTAACATGGAAGTTATTGCAATGCATTTGAGCTGTAACAATTAACACACACACACACATCACACACACAGACAGACACACACACACACGCACTCTCTCACGACAGACACACACACACACCAC